>JBAIAA010000930.1:0-620000 GCA_037893245.1 Crossaster papposus
CCTAATTTGAATACAAATGCAAGGCTAACCCCTTATTAATTAATTTAAGGGACATTAGAGACTTTTTTGCATAATTAACATATTTTGACCTAATTTGCATACAAATGCAAGGCTAACCTCTTATCAATTAATTTAAGGGACATTAGAGACCTTTTTGCATATTTAACATATTTTGACCTAATTTGCATACAAATGCAAGGCTAACCCCTTATCAATTAATTTAATGGACATTAGAGACCTTTTTGCATATTTAACATATTTTGACCTAATTTGCAAACAAATGCAAGGCTAACCCCTTGTAAAATAATTTAGGGGACATTAGAGACATTTTTGTATAAAATCATATTTTTGAATAATTATCATATTTTGACCTAATTTGCATACAAATGCAAGGCTAACCCCTTATCAATTAGTTTAGGGGACATTAGAGGAATGTTTGCATAATTAACATATTTTGACCTAATTTGCATACAAATGCAAGGCTAACCCCTTATTAATTAATTTAAGGGACATTAGAGACCTTTTTGCATAATTAACATATTTTGACCTAATTTGCATACAAATGCAAGGCTAACCTCTTATCAATTAATTTAAGGGACATTAGATACCTTTTTGCATATTTAACATATTTTGACCTAATTTGCATACAAATGCAAGGCTAACCCCTTGTAAAATAATTTAAGGGACATTAGAGACGTTTTTGGATAAAATCATATTTTGGCATAATTATCATATTTTGACCTAATTTGCATACAAATGCAAGGCTAAACCCTTATTAATTAATTTAAGGGACATTAGAGGAATGTTTGAATAATTAACATATTTTGACCTAATTTGAATACAAATGCAAGGCTAACCCCTTATTAATTAATTTAAGGGACATTAGAGACTTTTTTGCATAATTAACATATTTTGACCTAATTTGCATACAAATGCAAGGCTAACCTCTTATCAATTAATTTAAGGGACATTAGAGACCTTTTTGCATATTTAACATATTTTGACCTAATTTGCATACAAATGCAAGGCTAACCCCTTATCAATTAATTTAAGGGACATTAGAGACCTTTTTGCATATTTAACATATTTTGACCTAATTTGCAAACAAATGCAAGGCTAACCCCTTGTAAAATAATTTAGGGGACATTAGAGACATTTTTGGATAAAATCATATTTTTGAATAATTATCATATTTTGACCTAATTTGCATACAAATGCAAGGCTAAACCCTTATTAATTAATTTAAGGGACATTAGAGAAATGTTTGAATAATTAACATATTTTGACCTAATTTGAATACAAATGCAAGGCTAACCCCTTATAAAATAATTTAAGGGACATTAGAGACATTTTTGTATAAAATCATATTTTTGAATAATTATCATATTTTGACCTAATTTGCATACAAATGCAAGGCTAACCCCTTATCAATTAGTTTAGGGGACATTAGAGGAATGTTTGCATAATTAACATATTTTGACCTAATTTGCATACAAATGCAAGGCTAACCCCTTATTAATTTATTTAAGGGACATTAGAGACCTTTTTGGATAAAATCATATTTTTGCATAATTATCATATTTTGACCTAATTTGCATACAAATGCAAGGCTAAACCCTTATTAATTAATTTAAGGGACATTAGAGGAATGTTTGAATAATTAACATATTTTGACCTAATTTGAATACAAATGCAAGGCTAACCCCTTGTAAAATAATTTAAGGGACATTAGAGACATTTTTGTATAAAATCATATTTTTGAATAATTATCATATTTTGACCTAATTTGCATACAAATGCAAGGCTAACCCCTTATCAATTAGTTTAGGGGACATTAGAGGAATGTTTGCATAATTAACATATTTTGACCTAATTTGCATACAAATGCAAGGCTAACCCCTTATTAATTAATTTAAGGGACATTAGAGACCTTTTTGCATAATTAACATATTTTGACCTAATTTGCATACAAATGCAAGGCTAACCTCTTATCAATTAATTTAAGGGACATTAGATACCTTTTTGCATATTTAACATATTTTGACCTAATTTGCATACAAATGCAAGGCTAACCCCTTGTAAAATAATTTAAGGGACATTAGAGACGTTTTTGGATAAAATCATATTTTGGCATAATTATCATATTTTGACCTAATTTGCATACAAATGCAAGGCTAAACCCTTATTAATTAATTTAAGGGACATTAGAGGAATGTTTGCATAATTAACATATTTTGACATAATTTGCATACAAATGCAAGGCTAAACCCTTATGAATTAATTTAAGGGACATTAGAGGAATGTTTGCATAATTAACATATTTTGACCTAATTTGAATACAAATGCAAGGCTAACCCCTTATTAATTAATTTAAGAGACATTAGAGACTTTTTGCATAATTAACATATTTTGACATAATTTAAATACAAATGCAAGGCTAACCCCTTGTAAAATAATTTAAGGGACATTAGAGACATTTTTGGATAAAATCATATTTTTGCATAATTATCATATTTTGACCTAATTTGCATACAAATGCAAGGCTAAACCCTTATTAATTAATTTAAGGGACATTAGAGGAATGTTTGAATAATTAATATATTTTGACCTAATTTGAATACAAATGCAAGGCTAACCCCTTATTAATTAATTTAAGGGACATTAGAGACTTTTTTGCATAATTAACATATTTTGACCTAATTTGCATACAAATGCAAGGCTAACCTCTTATCAATTAATTTAAGGGACATTAGAGACCTTTTTGCATATTTAACATATTTTGACCTAATTTGCATACAAATGCAAGGCTAACCCCTTATCAATTAATTTAATGGACATTAGAGACCTTTTTGCATATTTAACATATTTTGACCTAATTTGCAAACAAATGCAAGGCTAACCCCTTGTAAAATAATTTAGGGGACATTAGAGACATTTTTGTATAAAATCATATTTTTGAATAATTATCATATTTTGACCTAATTTGCATACAAATGCAAGGCTAACCCCTTATCAATTAGTTTAGGGGACATTAGAGGAATGTTTGCATAATTAACATATTTTGACCTAATTTGCATACAAATGCAAGGCTAACCCCTTATTAATTAATTTAAGGGACATTAGAGACCTTTTTGCATAATTAACATATTTTGACCTAATTTGCATACAAATGCAAGGCTAACCTCTTATCAATTAATTTAAGGGACATTAGATACCTTTTTGCATATTTAACATATTTTGACCTAATTTGCATACAAATGCAAGGCTAACCCCTTGTAAAATAATTTAAGGGACATTAGAGACGTTTTTGGATAAAATCATATTTTGGCATAATTATCATATTTTGACCTAATTTGCATACAAATGCAAGGCTAAACCCTTATTAATTAATTTAAGGGACATTAGACGAATTTTTGAATAATTAACATATTTTGACCTAATTTGAATACAAATGCAAGGCTAACCCCTTATTAATTAATTTAAGGGACATTAGAGACTTTTTTGCATAATTAACATATTTTGACCTAATTTGCATACAAATGCAAGGCTAACCTCTTATCAATTAATTTAAGGGACATTAGAGACCTTTTTGCATATTTAACATATTTTGACCTAATTTGCATACAAATGCAAGGCTAACCCCTTATCAATTAATTTAAGGGACATTAGAGACCTTTTTGCATATTTAACATATTTTGACCTAATTTGCAAACAAATGCAAGGCTAACCCCTTGTAAAATAATTTAGGGGACATTAGAGACATTTTTGGATAAAATCATATTTTTGAATAATTATCATATTTTGACCTAATTTGCATACAAATGCAAGGCTAAACCCTTATTAATTAATTTAAGGGACATTAGAGGAATGTTTGAATAATTAACATATTTTGACCTAATTTGAATACAAATGCAAGGCTAACCCCTTATAAAATAATTTAAGGGACATTAGAGACATTTTTGTATAAAATCATATTTTTGAATAATTATCATATTTTGACCTAATTTGCATACAAATGCAAGGCTAACCCCTTATCAATTAGTTTAGGGGACATTAGAGGAATGTTTGCATAATTAACATATTTTGACCTAATTTGCATACAAATGCAAGGCTAACCCCTTATTAATTTATTTAAGGGACATTAGAGACCTTTTTGCATAATTAACATATTTTGACCTAATTTGCATACAAATGCAAGGCTAACCCCTTATTAATTAATTTAAGAGACATTAGAGACCTTTTTGCATAATTAACATATTTTGACATAATTTAAATACAAATGCAAGGCTAACCCCTTGTAAAATAATTTAAGGGACATTAGAGACATTTTTGGATAAAATCATATTTTTGCATAATTATCATATTTTGACCTAATTTGCATACAAATGCAAGGCTAAACCCTTATTAATTAATTTAAGGGACATTAGAGGAATGTTTGAATAATTAACATATTTTGACCTAATTTGAATACAAATGCAAGGCTAACCCCTTGTAAAATAATTTAAGGGACATTAGAGACATTTTTGTATAAAATCATATTTTTGAATAATTATCATATTTTGACCTAATTTGCATACAAATGCAAGGCTAACCCCTTATCAATTAGTTTAGGGGACATTAGAGGAATGTTTGCATAATTAACATATTTTGACCTAATTTGCATACAAATGCAAGGCTAACCCCTTATTAATTAATTTAAGGGACATTAGAGACCTTTTTGCATAATTAACATATTTTGACCTAATTTGCATACAAATGCAAGGCTAACCTCTTATCAATTAATTTAAGGGACATTAGATACCTTTTTGCATATTTAACATATTTTGACCTAATTTGCATACAAATGCAAGGCTAACCCCTTGTAAAATAATTTAAGGGACATTAGAGACGTTTTTGGATAAAATCATATTTTGGCATAATTATCATATTTTGACCTAATTTGCATACAAATGCAAGGCTAAACCCTTATTAATTAATTTAAGGGACATTAGAGGAATGTTTGCATAATTAACATATTTTGACATAATTTGCATACAAATGCAAGGCTAAACCCTTATGAATTAATTTAAGGGACATTAGAGGAATGTTTGCATAATTAACATATTTTGACCTAATTTGAATACAAATGCAAGGCTAACCCCTTATTAATTAATTTAAGAGACATTAGAGACTTTTTGCATAATTAACATATTTTGACATAATTTAAATACAAATGCAAGGCTAACCCCTTGTAAAATAATTTAAGGGACATTAGAGACATTTTTGGATAAAATCATATTTTTGCATAATTATCATATTTTGACCTAATTTGCATACAAATGCAAGGCTAAACCCTTATTAATTAATTTAAGGGACATTAGAGGAATGTTTGAATAATTAATATATTTTGACCTAATTTGAATACAAATGCAAGGCTAACCCTTATTAATTAATTTAAGGGACATTAGAGACTTTTTTGCATAATTAACATATTTTGACCTAATTTGCATACAAATGCAAGGCTAACCTCTTATCAATTAATTTAAGGGACATTAGAGACCTTTTTGCATATTTAACATATTTTGACCTAATTTGCATACAAATGCAAGGCTAACCCCTTATCAATTAATTTAAGGGACATTAGAGACCTTTTTGCATATTTAACATATTTTGACCTAATTTGCATACAAATGCAAGGCTAACCCCTTATCAATTAATTTAATGGACATTAGAGACCTTTTTGCATATTTAACATATTTTGACCTAATTTGCAAACAAATGCAAGGCTAACCCCTTGTAAAATAATTTAGGGGACATTAGAGACATTTTTGTATAAAATCATATTTTTGAATAATTATCATATTTTGACCTAATTTGCATACAAATGCAAGGCTAACCCCTTATCAATTAGTTTAGGGGACATTAGAGGAATGTTTGCATAATTAACATATTTTGACCTAATTTGCATACAAATGCAAGGCTAACCCCTTATTAATTAATTTAAGGGACATTAGAGACCTTTTTGCATAATTAACATATTTTGACCTAATTTGCATACAAATGCAAGGCTAACCTCTTATCAATTAATTTAAGGGACATTAGATACCTTTTTGCATATTTAACATATTTTGACCTAATTTGCATACAAATGCAAGGCTAACCCCTTGTAAAATAATTTAAGGGACATTAGAGACGTTTTTGGATAAAATCATATTTTGGCATAATTATCATATTTTGACCTAATTTGCATACAAATGCAAGGCTAAACCCTTATTAATTAATTTAAGGGACATTAGACGAATTTTTGAATAATTAACATATTTTGACCTAATTTGAATACAAATGCAAGGCTAACCCCTTATTAATTAATTTAAGGGACATTAGAGACTTTTTTGCATAATTAACATATTTTGACCTAATTTGCATACAAATGCAAGGCTAACCTCTTATCAATTAATTTAAGGGACATTAGAGACCTTTTTGCATATTTAACATATTTTGACATAATTTGCATACAAATGCAAGGCTAACCCCTTATCAATTAATTTAAGGGACATTAGAGACCTTTTTGCATATTTAACATATTTTGACCTAATTTGCAAACAAATGCAAGGCTAACCCCTTGTAAAATAATTTAGGGGACATTAGAGACATTTTTGGATAAAATCATATTTTTGAATAATTATCATATTTTGACCTAATTTGCATACAAATGCAAGGCTAAACCCTTATTAATTAATTTAAGGGACATTAGAGGAATGTTTGAATAATTAACATATTTTGACCTAATTTGAATACAAATGCAAGGCTAACCCCTTATAAAATAATTTAAGGGACATTAGAGACATTTTTGTATAAAATCATATTTTTGAATAATTATCATATTTTGACCTAATTTGCATACAAATGCAAGGCTAACCCCTTATCAATTAGTTTAGGGGACATTAGAGGAATGTTTGCATAATTAACATATTTTGACCTAATTTGCATACAAATGCAAGGCTAACCCCTTATTAATTTATTTAAGGGACATTAGAGACCTTTTTGCATAATTAACATATTTTGACCTAATTTGCATACAAATGCAAGGCTAACCCCTTATTAATTAATTTAAGGGACATTAGAGACATTTTTGCATAATTAACATATTTTGACCTAATTTGCATACAAATGCAAGGCTAACCTCTTATCAATTAATTTAAGGGACATTAGATACCTTTTTGCATATTTAACATATTTTGACCTAATTTGCATACAAATGCAAGGCTAACCCCTTGTAAAATAATTTAAGGGACATTAGAGACGTTTTTGGATAAAATCATATTTTGGCATAATTATCATATTTTGACCTAATTTGCATACAAATGCAAGGCTAAACCCTTATTAATTAATTTAAGAGACATTAGAGAGCTTTTTGCATAATTAACATATTTTGACATAATTTAAATACAAATGCCAGGCTAACCCCTTGTAAAATAATTTAAGGGACATTGGAGACATTCTTTGATAAAATCATATTTTTGCATAATCATCATATTTTGACCTAATTTGCATACAAATGCAAGGCTAACCCCTTATCAATTAGTTTAGAGGACATAAGAGGGATTTTTGCATAATTAATATATTTTGACCTAATTTGCATACAAATGCAAGGCTAACCCCTTATTAATTAATTTAAGGGACATTAGAGACCTTTTTGCATAATTAACATATTTTGACCTAATTTGAATACAAATGCAAGGCTAACCCCTTGTAAAATAATTTAAGGGACATTAGAGACATTTTTTGATAAAATCATATTTTTGCATAATTATCATATTTTGACCTAATTTGCATACAAATGCAAGGCTAAACCCTTATTAATTAATTTAAGAGACATTAGAGAGCTTTTTGCATAATTAACATATTTTGACATAATTTAAATACAAATGCCAGGCTAACCCCTTGTAAAATAATTTAAGGGACATTGGAGACATTCTTTGATAAAATCATATTTTTGCATAATCATCATATTTTGACCTAATTTGCATACAAATGCAAGGCTAACCCCTTATCAATTAGTTTAGAGGACATAAGAGGGATTTTTGCATAATTAATATATTTTGACCTAATTTGCATACAAATGCAAGGCTAACCCCTTATTAATTAATTTAAGGGACATTAGAGACCTTTTTGCATAATTAACATATTTTGACCTAATTTGCATACAAATGCAAGGCTAAACCCTTATTAATTTATTTAAGGGACATTAGAGACCTTTTTGCATATTTAACATATTTTGACCTATAATTTGCATACAAATGCAAGGCTAACCCCTTATACAATAATTTAGGGGATCCCTAAACTAAAGGGTTAGCCTTGCATTTGTATGCAAATTAGGTCAAAATATGATAATTATGATTTCATAAAGAAAGTCTCTAATGTCCCTTAAATTGTTTTACAAGGGGTTGTTGCCTTGCATTTGTATGCAAATTAGGTCAAAAAATGTTAATAATGCAAAAAGTTCGCTAATGTCCCTTAAATTAATTGATAAGGGGTTAGCCTTGCATTTGTATGAAAATTAGGTCAAAATATGATAATTATGCCAAAATATGATTTTATTCAAAAATGTCTCCAATGTTCCCTAAATTATTTTATAAGCGGTTAGCCTTGCATTTGTATGCAAATTAGGTCAAAATATGATAATTATGCAAAAATATGATTTTATCCAAAAATGTCTCTAATGTCCCTTAAATTATTTTACAAGGGGTTAGTCTTGCATTTGTATTCAAATTAGGTTAAAATATGTTAATTATGCCAAACGGTCTCTAATGTCTGTTAAGTTAATTAATAAGGGGTTAGCCTTGCATTTGTATGCAAATTAGTTCAAAATATGATAATTATGCAAAAATATGATTTTGTCCAAAAATGACTCCAATGTCCATAAAATTAAGTGATTAGGAGTTAACGTTGCATTTTTATGCAAATTTGGTCAAAATATATGCTAATTATGCAAAAATTAAAATTGTGTCTAAAAATGTTTAAAATGTCCCTAAAATTAATTGATAATGGGGGTTAGCCTTGCATTTTCATGCAAATTAGGTCAAAATATGATTTCGTCAAAAAATGTTGGTCATACAAAGTCATAGGTTCCCCTTCTACGGATAGGGATTGAATCAGGGAACTTGTGGTAAAACTCTTAGATAGGGTAGGGAATTAGGGTTAGGCTGGTCATTACTTTGAAGAAAAAACACAAGCAATGTATACAATTTGTTTGAAAGATAAAATTATTGTTTTTATTCAATCTAAACGGAGGTGAAAATATATATAAATAAATAGTACTATGCAAGATATTTCCTGCATTTAAACAGCAAATTTGTTCTTTTAAAAATTCGAAATCAATTTTCAATTAATTGAGGCACCATCCCAAGGCAAATATATATTTTTGGCACCAATATTTCTCATTCAGACTACGGGTGTAAGAACAATCAGTTACAAGAACTGCTAACACAGAAAAAAGTATGTAAATTTCAAAGTAATAAACAAAGAAATTGGCAAGGCGGGACTCGAACCGGCGACCTTCGGAATACCGGACCGGCGCTCTACCAACTGAGCTATCTTGCCCTATGTTGGCGGTCTCCCAAATTGTCAGTATCTTTTAGTTCGAGGGCGCTAGTCAGAAGTCATAAACACCAGAATTCGGTGTGGCCAGGGATCACGCCCAATTTTACGATACAACATAGGAAGAGACATTGTGGGGATCACTCAATGAGGATAAAACTGTTTATTTACAATACAAAAAAAAAACAATGTGTAGAAAAAAATACTGTGAAGTGCAAACGAAGGCATCATTTTGCCACCAATAAAAAAAAAAACAGTTCTGCAAAAATATTATGAAATCAACTTTTTGAAGTAAATATTACCATAAGTCATACATATTCATATCACTGGTCAATTCACCGTCACACGCTAGCCACTTTTTGGGGGCAGTTTGCCCAACCGCACGGGTTAAGGCCGGTTCATACTTCACACGAATGTCACTGGAGAATGTAAAACAAACTTTAATTCATGAAATCCGCATCCGCATCAAGTATGAACCGGCCTTCACGAATGCACTTTAGGATGCAATCGTGGAACTAGCACACATGTGTAGCACGCACAAACATCTCCATAACTACACGTCACACGGGATTATTAATCAGCGTTTTTTCGAGCTCCTAAAATTATAATGCAACTGAATATGTATGAGGTATAGTAAAACAAATATGTGACCCAGCACGAGTAAATGAGGCAAAAATGAAAATTGAGATTTTGATTTCATCATTTAAAGCTTGTTTAGCTTTTAATGCAGAAATCTAAATCTCAAATTTGATTTTTGCCTCATTTACTCGTGCTGGGTCACATATAGCTATATTGTATTTTTTTCTTTCGAAAACATACTTCAAATCTGTTTCACTTCTCTCAAATTTGTGCATGAATTAACCAGTTCGCGCCGGGATTATTTTAACATCTCCGAGCCTAAGTACGGGGATTATTTTTAAACGAGGCGGGTTCAGGCCGATGGTACCGGGAAGCACACCCACGCATTTCCGGCTTTGCTCGCTGCTGACAGACATTTCCGGCCTTGCTCGTGACGTGTTTATGCGTCATCACATTTTGAATCTGGAAAATTGTTTGCGTGTAATACATGGTACGTCCTCCGGCGCGAACTGGTTAACCTTCAAAGTAAACTGTTCACGTTTACATATTTTACGTAAACAAGGAGTTGCACGCTTTTCTCCAAAGTCGTAGATGGTAGCAAGAATGCTTATGAGGTGTTCTGGGCAGGAATCCAAATGAAGGCAAGTAAGCTATTAGGAAAGGTAATACAATTCCCCTGACAATACTGTTTCTCCCAATAAGCCATTTGCGCATGACCCCGAGCTAAATTTGAATAACATCTGGTACACTGACTTGCTCACACAGCTAGGTACCGTTGAACTTTGAATTCTCCAGACCAAAGACACTGTTTCTATATCACGTGATTCGGGGCAAGCCTTACGCTAGCAACCCCCAGCTCCGGAGTGGTCTGGTGTCTTTGTGCCATTCTCAACCATTGTGAACAATGTATTGGTGCTGAACGTCATTACATAACTATGCAAGAGCTTGCCTCAAATCATGTGATATGGCAACAGTGTCTTTGGTCTGGAGAATTTAAAGTTGAACGGTGCCAAGCTGTGTGAGCGAGTCAGTGTACCAGATGTTATTCAAATTTAGCTCGGGGTCACGTGCAAATGGCTTATTCATTGACGGGTTAAGGCTTTTAAAGTTTCAAGTTTTGTATTACTGAAAATAAAAATACGAACTGCTTTTCCAACTAAACTACCCCAAAACGTTTCTCTACTGTGACCTGTGCCCAGTTATGTCTCATTTTGCCTCAACACCACACAATTACATGTATATGTGTACACCTAAGTGCCTAACAATCACTTCAATTTTCCAAAAATAACCCTTTCTTTACTAAAATTCTAATTACACCTACATGCAACATCTTGCATGACAAATCTCACAATGAACATTGTTTTACTATATGTACAATAATTAACCAGTTCGCGTTGGAATTATTTTAACATCACCGAGCCAAGGCGCGGGGTTGTTTTTTTTTAACGAAACTCGATCCGAGGCGGGTTCAAGCCGATGGTACCGGGAAGCACACCCACGCATTTCCGGCCTTGCTCGATGCTGACAGACATTTCCGGCCTTGCTCGCTGCTGACAGACATTTCCGGCCTTGCTCGTGACGTGTTTATGCGTCACCCATTTTGAATCTGGGGGAAAACTGTGCGTGTATATACGTCCTCTGGCGCGAACTGGTTAAAAAAACAAAAAAAATATTGTATTGACCCTTTTAAGAACGTAGCCATAATAAAACAAAATAATTATTGATAAGATGAATTTTGTGACATGGGGGGTGGGGGGGGGGGGGACCTTTTGGTAAGGTGGATTACAAATGATAATGTAGTCGTACAATGCCATGGCCGAGTGGTTACGCTGTTCGACTCATGTACGCGGTTTTCGAACCCTGCCATGAGCATGGCGTTTGTGGCCTTAGGCAAGACACTTAACTACAATTGCCTCTCTCCACCCAGTAGTATAAATGGGTACCCGTGAGGATCGAGGTCGATTGAGCGCCTATAAAACGGCTGCCGCGTGGTCCAGGGCCTGATGAACTAGGTAATAATTCGTCGGGTGCACCACGTGGTGTGGCAACTATACATGATACGTCACTTCGTGGTGCGACCGAGGAATTGTAAAGCGCTTTGAGATCGTTGATACGGTGTAAAGCGCTATATAAGATTACTAGTAACCAACGAATGAGGCCAAATAATTTTTTTTAAAGTTTAACTTTCTGCCTTAAAAAAATAGGCACTTTTTTTTTTTTTAAATGGCCGCCCCGACACATTTTTAAGACAACCTGCCTGGCTATTTTTGAAGATGGTCTCCAACAGACGTACGTACTTAATGGACTATTTCTACAGCATGTACGAATGGAGATATGCTCTTGTATGCGTTAGATACTGTATCGGTCAATGTGGTAGCATTATCCGTTGGTTAATACATTAAGGTGTGGTCCTGGGGCCAATTTCATAAAACATGTAAGCAAAAAAAGTTTGCTTAGCATGAAAATTCTTCCTTTGCAAAAACAGGGTTACAAACCAAATTTGCAGGTGATGTTTATTGTTTGTGACTGGTGTTTAGCTGGTTTTTGCTTAGCATGAAAAGCACATGGAGTTTTGGCTGCTAACCTGTTTCTACTGAGCAAAATTTGTTTTTATGTGCTAAGCAAATTGTTGTGCTTACATGTTTTATCAAATTGGCCCCTGATCTAAGGCATTACGGTTTTCGGTTCCGTCATTCATTGCCCAATTTAGCAATTCAGACATCCCTGGAAACATTTAGTGACAGCGTCCCGTGCGTAGGGGATGTAGGACAGAGAGTACCTGCAATGAAAAACCAGGACAACATGTTCAGATAAATCAACCAGCTAACTTAACCCTAACCATCCAAAATCCTCCAAAATCCTCTTTGCAAACTGCGGGATTTTGAAGGATTAAGGTCACTTGGAAGTTGATGCATCGGAGGTATTGGTTTGAGGGCATTTGGGGTTTTTGACACAGGAGGATAATGCAGGATCCAGGTCATAAGGCCTAAAACAAATGCTGGATGATTTTGCAGGATTGAGGTTACTTGGGTATATCCATGAGGATTTTTTGAGGATTGACGTTATTTGTTACTTTGTACTTTCGCACTGCTCATGCTCTATGCACATTTTCCATAGAGCTTCAGTCAAGGTGTAAGTTATGTGTCAATGATAGGAAACGTTTGCCTACCAAGGGTCATGTGTGCAGACCCTTGTTGTAATAGGGCACTTAGCAGCTGTTTGTTCCATGTTTGGCTGCTTTATAGCTCAATGGTAAACCCACTGCAGGAATTTGCAGGATTCAAACAGTGGTCACCAGTAATAAACATTGCAGGATTTTTCAAGATTCAGGTAACATGGAGTTTTGACACATTGGAATTGCAAGATTTTGCAGGATTCAGGTTATTGTAAAATGGGGTAGGGAGTTAGGGTTAAAGATAGTATACACCATTTGCTTTTGCTGTTATTTCCAAAAAATTGATGGGCTAGGTGATTCATATTTTATAGTACAGTAATTTCCTGCGGTAAAGCCGCACGGCGGTTAAGGCGCAGGTCCCTAAAATCACCCAACAAAATTTCAAACGTCAACAGATAAAGCGCACCGCCGAATAAAGCGCATGCTTGAACGCACCCAAAAGAACACCAGACGCCACCCGGTGTAGAGACATCGCCACAAAGGGGTCATTTTGTTGCCTTAGAACGATCCCACTATTCCAAGCAAGAATTTGCTGAGTACTTGAGTTTATCTGGCACGCAAACAATGTATGAAAACTTCAAACCAGTAGTCACAATAACGCACGAGGTTTACTTTGCCAATACATATCATGTATCAATGTATCACTGCAGTATAAACTGCATGCATGTACATGTACATGTACATGCACAGTACATGTACATCACATGCAGCGATCGCGTGCGGGGTATCCCTAATTGCGACACCCCCTAGTCTTTTTTCCAGTCGTTGTGAATGCTCCGCGCTGTGTAGTTCGGATGGTGAATTGCATGAAGCCGGAACGTAGACGAAAAAACGTTTAGAAAAAGGCCACATAGTACAGGCCAGCTTTTTATCACTGTTGTACGCGTCATGCAGCGCACGCTGTAGTCTTGTTTGCAAGACGATCTTAATCGCGGTATATGCAGCGCGCGTAGGCCGCCGATGCGGGCGTCCTCTAACGTACGCCGTACCATGACCTTCGGTCTTAGCGAAGGTAATTCGCGCGTGGTCTACGGCGTACGTTAGAGGGCGCCCCGCATCGCGAAGATCGTCTTGCAAACAAGACTACGCACGCTGCCGAGTGCTAAATCACATGTATACATGTACATGTACACACATACATGTACGGTCGTAGGGGGATCAACACATCGCGGCATTGTTAATGGAAACACGGTCACAATGTCCGGAGAGTTGAGCTAATTGGTGGACCGCATTATTGAGTAAGATTGCAGCGTTCAAAGAATTCTTCACACAAAGACCATCACTTTGAACTCAAGCGACATCATATACGGCGCACCGAAAGATAAGGCGCGGCGATGTTTTTGTGGTCTAGAAAGTCAGATAAGCCGCGTCTTTACCGCAGAAAATTACGGTAAATATTGTGACGCTTACCCGTTATAGAAGCTGGAAAAAAAACAAGAAAAAAAAGTGCTGTTCTTGCAGTCTGGTTCCTCGACTTCCTTCACACGAATTCAATAAAATGGGGGCAGTGTTTGAAAATAGTCGGTTTTTTTTACAACGATTGTCGACTGGCATTTGTTTGAATTGATACAAAATTCCTTTTTCTTGAAAAACCACATCGCATCAGGTGCCGTGATTTAACAGGATGCTCAAGACTGTTATTCACGTTAGTTAGTCAAGTCGGGCGTTTCATAATAATTCAGACGTTTGCAAATGGTGTGTACTACCTTTTAAAGGAACGAAAACAACTTTTCGCATTGCGAATTCACAGAGTCAAAACCGGAGAATGTTCGCAGCGAATGCCCTGCGACACATTTGCTTTCGCGTGAACATTTGGAACAGCGTGAACATTTGTAGTCTTGATTGCAAAACGATCTAGATGCGGTATGAAAATGAAGCGCTCGTAAGCTGCGGATGCGGGCGCCCTCTAACGTACGCCGTAGACCACGCAATGACCTTCGCTAAGATCGTCTTGTATATCCGCTATAATCGCTCGTAAAATTCCAAACAGAATTGTTTCGCATTTGCATGCGCGTGTGACGTTGCGTGAATAATTGCATGACGTAACATACATAACCAATACATAATTGTGACTGGCTCTACAATAAGGTGTATTATGTCGCAACAAATTAAGTTATATACCTTGTTGAAAAACCCACAACGTAAGCTTTCATTTAGTATATAATAGAGCTCCATAACCCCTCTCATTCTGGACATATGACGTGTTTACATATTGATTACTTCCTTGGAGTTCAAATTACACAACTGAGAAAATAGGCTTTGAAATAGCCGGCTGTGTTGTACTACAACAGAACGATGCACACAAAATGGTATTTTTTTCCACTTTATTTATCAAAATCAACATTTCTTTGAATGAAACCTGAAACTGTAGGTAATAAATATGTCATTCATGACAAAAAATAAAAATAACATTTTGATGAAATGTTTATCCTCTCTACGTTGAGCGGGCCATTACATGATAGTGCACAGCGCAACTTAAATACACCTTTTTGTAGAGCCGGTCACAATTATGCACGCAACGTCACACGCGCATGCAAATGAGAAACAATTCTGCTCGGAATTTTTCGAGCGATTATAGCAGATATACAAGACGATCTTAGCGAAGGTCATTGCGTGGTCTCAGCGTACGTTAAAGGGCGCCCGCATCGGCGGCCTACGAGCGCTGCATACCGCGATTAGACCGTCCTGCAAACAAGACTAGAACATTTGAAACATTAATCCTAAATTAAAAATAAAAACAAATTTAAAAAGTGATGGAACTCACCAAATCAGAGCCAGGAATTGACCGAGGCAAAAGATGATGGCAAGAATTGCAATATTCCACTGTGAAAGAACAAAACAAATTAAGTAATTCATTACAATGAGACGTTAGGATTCATTTGCTCAATCTGCGAGTGATATCTCTGGTCAACAAATGTTGCTTTAGGTGGCATGGGTGGCTTTTGTGTAAAGCGCGTGCCTCTCATCACCAATGTGGCCTGGGTTCGATTCCCGGCCTGGACCATAATGTGAGTAGAGTTGTGCGTTGGTTCTCTCCTGTGCCACGACGTTTTTTTCTCTGGGTCCTCTGGTAGACCGCTTGCGCCCTCTAAGTCATGTAACCTATCAAACCATATGTAACCATAGCAAAGTGCCGCTGTTGCAAAGTACATGATGATTGTTGCATTTTGATCTTCGATCAAGGCTTTTCTTTATCGAAATCTCTGAAGAATATTCCGGAGTTTGTACCCGAGACCTTACCAGAATGGCTGAATAAAGCCAGTAAGGACAGTTCCAGCAAGTATTGGAAATTCTACAAGGAACGTTATTGTTCAGGATGTGGTACTGGCATGGAACGTTGGGACCGGCACTAGCGATTTTGAGAAAGAAAAACCTCGATCAAAGAAACAAATGCAAAAATCATCATGTACTTTGCAACAGCGGCACTTTGCTATGGAGGACGCCATGTTTGTTGATGTTTGATACCCACTATACATGTAGGTCACGTGACTTAGAGGACGCAATCGGTCTATTGGGTTTTCAGTCCCTGCCCGCTTCCGTGTGTTTTCTCAGGATATTCTTCTGGGGTTTTCCTCCCACCTCTAAAACTGTACCTACTTCTCATTGTCTTTTCTCTACAGGTTTCTTCAGGCTTACGAGCTACAGTGCCTAGGAGATCCTAGGAGATCCTAGGAGATCCTAGGAGATCCTAGGAGATCCTAGGAGATCCTAGGAGATCCTAGGAGATCCTAAGAGATCCTAGGAGATCCTAGGAGATCCTAAGAGATCCTAGGAGATCCTAGGAGATCCTAGGAGATCCTAGGAGATCCTAGGAGATCCTAGGAGATCCTAGGAGATCCTAGGAGATCCTAGGAGATCCTAGGAGATCCTAGGAGATCCTAGGAGATCCTAGGAGATCCTAGGAGATCCTAGGAGATCCCAGGAGATCCCAGGAGATCCCAGGAGATCCCAGGAGATCCCAGGAGATCCCAGGAGATCCCAGGAGATCCCAGGAGATCCCAGGAGATCCCAGGAGATCCCAGGAGATCCCAGGAGATCCCAGGAGATCCCAGGAGATCCCAGGAGATCCCAGGAGATCCCAGGAGATCCCAGGAGATCCCAGGAGATCCCAGGAGATCCCAGGAGAGGCCAGGAGAGGCCAGGAGAGCCCAGGAGATCACAAGAGATCCTAGGAGATCCTAAGAGATCAGCTGGTGTTTTTTGTGTTGTCCCTTTTATCCCACCTCCCCCCCCCCCAACCCCCAACTCCCTTTTCCCCTGGGCTTACCCAGAGTGCAGCACAGAGCGTTAACGCAAGGAAGAAGAAAACAAAGAAGGTCGCAATCAGTCGCTTCTCCTTAAACATGTTCTGGAGTTGTTTCACTGGACCCATCAGGAACATGGTGCTGTTAAAAGCATCAAATGAGATCGAAGGAAAAAAAAAACATCTCACAAATGTTTTGTTGACAAATAAACCAGTTAACTATTCAAATAGCAAAACATTTCATTGAGAAAACATTTCATCGTATGCGTGCAAAAGCATAGCGGGTGTTCAACAAAATTAAAGGGTAGGATACACCATTTGTAGAAATCAAAAAAAAATTATTCCAAATTATTAAGAAATATTTTACTTCTTTGAAAGCAAATAATGATTGCAGGCATCCAGCAAAGTGATTGTGCTAGAAATCCTATAATTGTTTCAACAAATTAAATTTTAAAACGGCGATCACGAAAAACACGAACGCCATTTTGTTTGCTTTGCTCTGCATCCATGATTGTAAAACTTCTAACAGGTCAGTTAACCAGTTCGCGCCGGGATTATTTTAACATCACCGAGTCGAGGCGTCGGATTGTTTTTAAAGAAACTCGATTCCGAGGCGGGTTCAGACCGATGGTACCGGGAAGCACACCCACGCATTTCCGGCCTTGCTCACGGCTGACAGACATTTCCGGCCTTGCTCGTGACGTGTTGATGCGTCATCCGTTTTGAATCTGGGCAAAAACTGTGCGTGTATATACGTCATCCGGCGCAAACTGGTTAAACGATATTTACTAACAAAATACAACCCCCTAAATCCACCCATTCCTGATAATTCAAGCAATTACCAATGATGTATCCTACCTTTAACAGAGATCGTCATGTTCTGACTCAAGTAACACGCTAATGGCCAGATTGATTTTGGCCCAGGTTAAACTCAACCCTGTGCTCCAGCACCGTTCGCACAAAACAAGTGTGCAACAATACGGTTAACCAGCGTTAAGGGTTAACAAGGTTTAAAGGGATCGTATATACATTTGGTAATTGGAACCCACTGTTTGTTTCAATCCTATATAGTTATAGATATATACCATAAAACTAACCTGTACACAAATTATTTCAAAAGGTGGTAGCGATTTTGAGATATTGCCAAAAATCCGGAGCGGTTATGTCCACGCAGGAAGAATAATCTGCATTGGAATACACAATCTGAGAAACGTCTCTGCAGTAACGCTTCTCAGATTCAATTTTTTTGGGATAAAAAGTGATATCTTTTTTCATAACCGCAGTACTTCGAAGTGAACAATTTCTGAAAATGCATTATACTATCCAAAGCTGCTGTACTTCTTACTAAGTAAGTTTGTATTGCCATTAATTTGTGGAGTAATTACCAAACGTATCTGATCCCTTTAACCAGTCCTTCAGGTTTGAAAATCACAGGCGTGTAAAAAAAAAAGAAAACCTGAATTTCTTTTGGCGTGTGATTTTTTTTGCCGTGTGATTCTTTGGTCCAGGCTGGGACTGAACAATATGGCATTTTAACCAAATTTTTCCTTCCACAAATTAAGAAGTTTAATTATGCCGTATAATGATGCCGAGGTGTGCGGTACAGCAGGATTCAGGAGTGCAGTTATTCACACTAAATCGGGAAGCTTTTAGGTGTGCGATGGCGTGGGTGTGCGATTGCACGCCTCAAATCAGAAGGACTGGAGTGGTAAACAACAAAACAAAAACTAAACCCGGGTTCACCCAGGGTAGAGTTTAAACCGGGTTAAAAGGCTCTAGTGTGAAAAGGCAACCAGTTTGCGCCGGGATTATTATAACAATAACCGTACCCGGGCACGGGGGATTGGTTTTTTTAGGTTCAGGGGGATTGAAATTGGGTTCAGGCTGGCATCGCCTGTGGGTAGCACACCCTGATATTTCCGGCCTCGCTCGCTGCAAGCCTGATTGCTGATATATATTTTTCGGCCTTGCTTGTGACGTGCTTATCCGTCATCATTTCCAGACAAGTGTTTTGTTTATACATGCTTTATACATCAAAGTGCACCGGACTTTTTTTCACCTGATAAACTTTGTGGGGCGTCTGGCCGGGTTTAACCAGTTCGCGCCGGATGACGTATATAAACGCAAAGTTTTCCCCAAATTCAAAACGGATGACGCATAAACACGCCAAGTTCAAGTTCGGAAATATCTGTCAGCAGCGAGCAAGGCCGGAAATGCGTGGGTGTGCTTCCAGGCACTATCAGCCTGAACCCGCTTCGGATCGAGTTTCGTTAAAAATAATAACCCGCACCGAGCCCCCGCCCCTGGGCTCGGTGATGTTAAAATAATCCCGTCGCAAACTGGTTAACGGGTTTTTAGTGCACCAAATTAAATTTCAAATTCTTCAGCGAAGCATCAAGTTAAACCAGAAAAAAGCAGAAATTAGCAAAAAAACTAAGATTAGATGTATACTGTTCCCTAACCCCTTGACGCCGGGGAACGGCTACGGCCGTGACAAACTAATCCGTCTGGAATGCTGTTATCGACTGTGCTAAGCCGTAGAACACGGTCTGTGCTATAACTGCACGCTCTGGTCCATTGTGCAGTGCAGCTGCTAGACAAAGGCTGCTATGCAGTCATCATGCGTGTAATCCGGTGAGTGCGGAAATTCAAGAACTAACTGATTATTTTGAAGGATTGAGGCGGAATCCAATATTTATTCACGGTGCCCCTTGGAGGATTCGGGTTGGATTGAGGATGGTTCCAGAGTTGTAATGATGCGACTCACTCACTTAAAATTACTTGACTCGCTCACTTAAAATGACTTGACTCACTCACTTAAAATGACTCGACTCGACTCACTCACTTAAAATGACTCGACTCGACTCACTCACTTAAAATGACTCGACTCGACTCACTCACTTAAAATGACTCGACTCGACTCACTCACTTAAAATGATTCGACTCACTTGAAATGACTCGACTCGACTCACTTAAACTGACTCGACTCGACTCACTCACTTAAAATGACTCGACTCACTCACTTAAACTGACTCGACTCGACTCACTCACTTAAAATGACTCGACTCACTCACTTAAACTGACTCGACTCGACTCACTCACTTAAAATGACTCGACTCACTCACTTAAAATGACTTGACTCACTCACTCAAATTGACTCACTTAAAATGACACAACTCGACTCACTCACTAAAAATGACTCGACTCGACTCACTCACTTGAAATGACTCGACTCGACTTGACTCACTTAAAATGACTCGACTTGACTCACTTCAAATGACTCGACTCACTCACTTCAAATGACTCGACTCACTCACTTCAAATGACTCGACTCACTCACTTCAAATGACTCGACTCACTCACTTAAAATGACTCGACTCACTCACTTAAAATGACTCGACTCACTCACTTAAAATGACTCGACTCACTCACTTAAAATGACTCGACTCACTCACTTAAAATGACTCGACTCACTCACTTAAAATGACTTGACTCACTCAAAATGACTCGACTCACTCACTTCAAATGACTCGACTCACTCACTTCAAATGACTCGACTCACTCACTTCAAATGACTCGACTCACTCACTTCAAATGACTCGACTCACTCACTTAAAATGACTCGACTCACTCACTTAAAATGACTCGACTCACTCACTTAAAATGACTTGACTCACTCACTTAACCATTTCGCGCCGGGCGGAAATACCGAGCGCGTGACACGGAGCCGGGCTAGTTTAGCCTGACCTGCACGCTCCAGTGACTCCATTGAATTGCGCCCGGAAATAAACGGCCCCATTGTTTGGTCTTGCGTAATCCGCTCTTTGTTACCGAGTCTAGACAATCCTCCAGCACTATAAAATTTATATAATTTTCGATGCCCGAAACTGGGCACCCGGCTGCGTGGTATCGGGAAAAATGCCCGATTTCGGGTAGCCCGGCGCCAAGTGGTTAACATGACTCGACTCGACTCACTCACTTAACATGACTCGACTCGACTCACTCACTTAACATGACTCCACTCGACTCGACTCACTCACTTAAAATGACTCGACTCGACTCACTCACTTAAAATGACTCGACTCGACTCACTCACTTAAAATGACTCGACTCGACTCACTTAAAATGTCTCGACTCACTCACTTAAAATGACTCGACTCACTCACTTAAAATGACTCGACTCACTCACTTAAAATGACTCGACTCGACTCAATCACTTAAAATGTCTCGACCTAAATCACTCACTTGAAATGACTCGACTCAACTCACTTAAAATGACTCGACTCGACTCGATTCGATTCGACTCGAGTCACGACAATCAGTGACTCGTTACAACTCTGGATGGTTGCTAGCCAACAGGGCCCAGGGGGTTTAGGGGATTATCGTACCTCGCTAAGCCACAGATGGAACCCAATGTGTAGAAGATGGCAAAAAGGCCGAGATCGGTGCCAAATGTGAAGAAGAGGAAGAAACTTCCCTGTATGCATGCAAAGAAAACAGGCCACTGAATTGGGTTAATCAAAGAGTAATATAACTTTTGAAGCTTTCCAAAAAGTAACCAATCTAAACTCCCTCTGAAATTATTCCGTCTGCCATGCTGTCATTTTGAAGAAATTCACAAGAGAATGTCATTTCCTAATGTGCGTCTCAGAGACGCACATTTCCCCAAATAGTACGCGCAAGTGTTTGAACGACGCGACGCACACGTTGGCGCTTCCCATTGGTCGGTTCAGTGCGTGATACTTTAGTAGGCTCTGCAATCCGCTGGCTGATAACGCGCCCTGAACGCAGATTGTGGTCGCAATTCAAATTGTAAGCAACTACAGACTACTTTTAAAGGTAGGATACACCATTGGTAATTGCTTGAATTATCATGAATAGGTGGATTTGGGGGGGTTGTATTTTATAGTAAGGTTCGTTTAACTGACCTGTCCGAAGTTTTACAACCATGGATGCCGAGAAAAGCATGAAAAACAGCGTTCGTTTTCAACCGGCTTCGAGCAGTTATTCTTATGTTGACTCGACTCAACTCACTTACTTAAAATGAAAAATTCGCGATCGCCGGATGCCGAACGCGAATTTTTCTTTATAAAATTCTATTTTTCGGAGTAATTACAGGATATCTAGCGCAATAATTTTGCTGGATGCCTAGAATCATTATTTACTTTCAAATGAGTAAGATATTTCTTAATAATTCGGTAGTAAATATTTTTGATATCTGCAAATGGTGTATACTACCTTTAAGTAACCAGCGAGGCTTAGTAAAGTTTCAAGAATATTGCCCCAGGCCAAAACAATATTAAAAAGCAAATGCCATTTTACAGTAAATGATATATAAAATACATGCAACAGCAACAAATTAATAAGAGTCTTTACCAAAGACCACTGTATTCAACAGTGCACCAGCTAACAACACGATTAGTCCAGCTCCCTAACTCACACAGTGGTCTTTGCAAACTCGCTTTAACCAGTTCGAGCCGGTATTATTTTAACATTGACCTACATGTAGCTGAGGCGCAGGATTATTGTTAACGAAACTCGATCCGAGGCGGGTTCAGGCCGATTCGGGTTCAGTACGGGGAAGCGCACCCACGCATTTCCCGCTTTGCTCGTGGCGTGTTTACGCGTCATCCGTTTTGAATCTGGAAAAAAAATTGCGTTTATTTTGAATCTGGGAAAAACTTTGCGTTTATATACGTCCTCCAGCGCGAACTGGTTAAATGGGGCACAACGTTTTCATGCAAATTTCAATCAACTACCATTCAGCAGTCGCGAGGGCCAGCTTGGCATATCTAATTAGCGCTGCTCCACAACAGGATTGTGTAAGTGGGCGTAGTATGTATTGGGCGTATGTAAACAACCGCCGTTCTGCGATCGCCGATTGGCTCCCTAGAAAAACCTAGAATAAACTCTAGAATAAACCGCTGGATCGAATTTGCAAAACTAATGTGCGAGTTAGGTAGCTAGTCTATAACCGTGTCGTTAGCGAAAGAGAAAACGCGACGTGCACAATCAAATATCGAATACAGTCGTCTTAGGCAAAGACTACCAATTATACCGAGATCACATTTTCAAATGCAAGTAGCTAACCTCTAATCTCGGGTGGTTTTAGTAGCCAGATACGTACATGCAGGAAGATATTAGTCGACTACAAACCACTGAGCTCGTAGAAACGTGAGCCTCTCTGTCCGATACCGGCTCGGACTGACTTACCTAGTCATGGCTATGACGTTACCAAAAGTGTAGAGCACCGCGAAGAGATTCAGATTTGCGGCCGTAGGGAATAGCAGGGCAAACGTGGACTAAACAAAAATTCAATTTACTTCTCCTTAAAAGGTAGGATACACCATTTTGCAGATATGGAATTTTTGTTACTACCGAATTATTGAGGAAAATCTTACTAAATTCGAAAGTAAATAATGATTGTAGGTAGGCATCCATTTATTGATTGCGCTACATATCCTGTAATTGTTCCGAAAAAAATGAATTTTATTTTTTTTAAATCATGATCGCCGAATGTTGATCGCCCCCAAAAACAATAACAACATAAAACCCACTGCCGTTTTTCTTGCTTTTTTTTCTCTAGGCATCCATAATTGTAAAACTTCGGACAGGTCAGTTAAACGTTATTTACTATCAAATCCAACCCCAAAAATCCACACGTTCATGATAATTTAAGCAATTCTCAATGGTGTATCCTAGCTTTAACGTTATCCCCAAAACAACGAATGTTAGGGACGCTTTATTGTGCAAACAGCGTGACACTTTAAAAGAAAATTTCACATTTTAAATGCAAGTGTTTCTAGATTTTGTACCCTGTGGAGACCTGAACACAATGGGGACAATAGGAGTAAAAATGTCTCCACATGGTATATTTCTACAGCTGAATAGGTCCCCACAAGGTTTTCACGAAATAGATTCTTGGATTTTACTAAAAAACCAGGGTTTGTGTTTGGGTTAGGGTTTACGGTATAATACAGGGTGTGACCTGGCACCACGAAATGGTTGGAAAGTCGTAAAAATAACAAAATTGACATTATCACATTTCTAGAAAGAAGAAGTCCTAAGCTTTCAAATGATGTACATGTATTGTGTGTTGCTGTAGCTTATTCCTAGCCGCCGCTATACTCTTTTGAAATTGCTGAAGTCATGCTCCCTTGTTTTGAGAAAACGGAGTTCAAAGTCTGTGAACCGTGCCAACTATACTATCAATCAGTGCAATTCAGCCACCAAAAAACGCACTTTAGAGTTTTAACTGAGCTATACAATTTTGGAATATGAAAAAAAAGTTTGTTTGTATGTTAAAACGTTAACAACTCAAAACCGACCTCCCACTTGAAAAATTAACGTTTCGGGCAATAACTCGTTTTGGCCATGTGCGACTTTCCGCTCATTTCGTTGTGCCAAGTCACATATTGCCCAAAATTTCAACCAAGGAAATTAACCGTGATTGAAATATAATAATTTCCGTAGTTTTTACATCATCGGTAATTTTTACATCATCGCCGCGGTACGTGGACAGGAACGTTTATAGTCTATCTTGCGTTCCCAATGGATTAAATTTGGTCATTTTACAGGAAAGTCTTGGTAAGTTAACCAAACAAGATCTAATGGGAACACGGCTTATCACTGTGGCTACATACCAATATTGAGAGGAGGCAACCAATGACAAAACAGATGATGAATCCTTTGATTCTGGTTGACCAGCTCAACGTAGACCCTTCATAAATCTGAAACGGAAAAGGTGTGTTCAAAGAGAGTGTACAACATTGGTAATTGCTTGAATTATCAGGAATGGGTGGATGTAAAGGTAGGATACACCATTTAGTGGAGTCATTTTCCTGGAATCCGTAACCATTTTTCGGATACCTTTTTTTCTTGATGGATTTGACAAAAATGACAAATTTTAAGAAACAATAGCTCCTATACACCTCCCAAAAATGATGGCTAACTTTTTTATAGCAGGTTTTTCAAAATGGCCGCCGACGCCATTTTAAAATTACATAAAAAGTGATATCCCTGGAACTAGATGAGCCATAACGATGAATGAGGTGTCATTTTGCACTATTTCTGGCATTACAAATCTGCTAGAATGGTATTCATCACGTTTCGGGACCACTGTGACCTCCAAATCTAACATGGCGTCTGGAAGCCATCTTGAAAAACAATCAATATTTTGACTTTGGTTAGGGTTAAAATTAATGAACTGTTGTACTTTTGTAATAAGTAAAAACAGTGGCAAAGTTGTATTAACCCTAACCCATCAATTGTATAACGCACCCTTGGACCCCCGGGGGAGGTGCGTCATGTCTCCATAATGTTAAGTCAAAACTGGACGATGGGGGTGCGTAAAGTGCAATTTAGGTGCGTCACGAACACGTCGTGGTGTGTCGAGGTACGTCTGTTTCGAACCATTGCCATGCGTCAATGCGGCGAATAAACTGTGCTTGTTGAGTAAAAAAAAATTGTACCATATCGACTTCTGATCATTGTTAGTCAGAATCGCCGACTGCAAACAACTTTATCAACATTTTACACTAACAAGTAACAGCGATAGTTTTCCCATCGCGAAATGTGGAAGTCTAGGTGGCCTACATCCAGGCCTTCATTTTAAAGGAGCGCGATCGCGCTCGCGCTCCTCCGCGCTCCTTAAAATTTTTAAGGAGAGCAAAACAAAGCGCTCCTTACAATTTTAACAAAAGCAAAAAAAAACTAGAACTACGTCTGTTCGAGGAACAGAACATAGGGCTTTTTCGTATTCGGAATTTTTTAGAATATTTGTTTTCAAAATTTGAACTTTGTTACTATCAAAACAATTTGAAATCATTAAAAACGAATTTAAATTAATTTAAACAGATTACAATTATTTCAAAATGATTAAAACGTTGACGTCACACGTTTGTGAACTTTGTTTGCAACTATCTATAACCTAACTATACAAAATGAGGTGGTATATTAACAAGATCCGTTGCTGAGATATGGCTTCAAGGTCTAAAAACGTAACAATTCAAATATAATCGTAATATGCCGTAACATTTGTCAACATGCCGCTATAGGGCGCCTTAACATTTTATGAAGTCACCGTTAACTTTTTTGTTACTTACAACCTAGCCAGCGCCTAACATTGTTAAAAGTAAGTTCACATCGTTTTCCACTTTTAAGTTATAAGGCACTTCCGGTTTGGACCGGAAGGAATTGTCAGGTTTTGTTTGCATGTAATACAATTATGAAGACCATGGATTAATCTATCAATCCCCCTTAAAAATCTAAATCAGATCTTTTACAGTTGATTTTATATTGATTTTCAAAGATTAAATCTATAAATATTTGGTTGCTTATAATCTGACACTTGATGACGTCATCGTGACGTAATTAACAGAAAGCTCAAGAGCTGTCTTAACTTTGCTATTTGAAGCAAAAATCTGGAATATATCTATCGCGGTTGATTTTTAAGCGACTTTTTAAGGTTTAAAGGTCTTTTCATTGTAACTTCCGGTTTGGTGACGTCATCAATATTTCTCTTTTTCAATATGTTCTTAGCACGAAGCTGATTATATACACCGGTTATACAGTGAATTCAGCAAACTTCGCCACACACATCAACAAATTATGCATTTTAACGATTTTTCAACCTGCCGCTAGAGGGCGCTATAACGTATTATGACGTCGCCGGTAATTTTTTTGAAAAGTTTATTCTAGCCAGACACTAACATCGTTGAAAGTAAGTTCATATCATTTTCCAGTTTTAAATTATAAGGCACTTCCGGTTTGGACCGGAAGGAAGGGTCACGTGATGTTACGCACACAAGATAAAATGAAGATCCTGGATTATTCTATATGTTGCCACAAAAATCAAGTTTCGGTCTTTTGCGGTTGATTTGTTATTTAATTTCAAAGATTAAATCAATTACACCTTTAAGATGACGTCACGTGACCCCTGATGACGTCACCATGACGTATTTCTGCGAGACACGAGTTCACTATAGGGTCGTCACCTGGGTTAAGTTTTATAAAAATACGACTTTGTTTTCTGGTAAAAGTACTTGTGCAAAAAAACGTGTACAAAGTCTATGGGGTTTAGGTTACTAAAAGAAAAAAAGAAAAAAAGAAGAAGAAGAAAAAAAAAATCAGAACAAAAACAAAGGCTTTTTCGCAACTTGCGAAAAAGCCAACAATAAAAAAAAATAAAAAAATGCAACTGACGAGTGTCATAACAGTAAAGACACGAAAGCATTGCTATTGCTAACACAAGAGAATTTGCGATTACAATTCTCTCCTCGCACCCCCAAATAAAATCACATCAGATTTATCTTATACCAACAACGGTCATCTAGTCTTTCGTGTTCGCCCATTCCATTTATTTCGGACATAACGGGCCTAGACTAATTCGCGCTTAATTAATCCATACAAGTCACAGAGAGAGAAATATCACTGGATGGGAAAGCGCCATCATTCTCTTAACCAAAAGTTGAACTACTGGTGAATGTTGTGTTCCTTTTCTTGAGTATGTGTTTATTAAAGGCATAGACACCTTTGGTTGTCATTTTGAGTAACTACAGATAGTGTCCAGGGCCTTTAAACTTGCGTTTTGTTAGCGAGAGCAAATCACTCTCCTTAATTCATTGTTTTGATTTAAGGAGAGCGATTTTAAAATCACTCTCCTTAATTCACCTTTTGACTTAAGGAGAGCGATGCACAGCTCTCCTCAGATTTATTAAAATGAAGGCCTGTACATCGCGTCGTCCTTTTCACAAGAACACGAGATATTGTGTGCGCGAGCCCTTCCTAGTTGGGACAAGCACGTAAAATATCTCACAGAAAAGGTACTTGTGTACCAGTTGCATCCGAATTCTCGGCTATGTAATGGAAGAATAACATTGAGAATAACACAGCGTCAATGCAGCTGCTTTGCATACTTAGCCGCATGTGATTTCCCAAGTTCGATCGCGGCCAACTTCCCCTCAGCAAAACGACAAGGGAGAATTTGTCGCACACATTACTTTCCATGTATTCTTATCGCTACTAGTCAGGTATACAGTTTAAATTCTCACTACGTTCCGTAGGCTTACACTCCAGTCGGGTTATGAATGGGTGTATAATGCCTGGAGGTAATTCAGGGTGCTTGCGAGACAAAGCGCCTACATGCAGACTAGAGGGGTGACTCATGTGCAGCATTGGAAAACCCCTTTGATGGCGCGCATCGCGCATCGCGGTACATGAACGTTTGTGATTGTACATGTGCTGGTAACGATCCAAAAGTAAAGCGTTCCTGGAAAATTTGAGTTTATACGGTATGGCTGTGGTTATTTACCGTAGCATGCCATAGCAGAAAACCAAAGTAAAAGCCGTTCTTTCATTCACCACTGGCGCGGCGCGGCCACACGCCCGACATGCGTGCATACACACAGCGCGATGCCCCGCTTGATCATGTCGCGACTTTTGTCCATCGCGACTTGTGTGCGTCATTGTTTTCCAAGAATGGTGCGTCAAGGATATGACGTACGGGTGCGTCATGCGACTCCAAAATCTGGCCTCACTGTTAACATTGACGCACATCCCCCGGGGGTCTGAGGGTGCGTCATAGAATTGATAGGTGCATAACCCTACCTAATGCTACTTTTTACTACTAGTAGTAGGGGGGACAATACAAATTTTAATATTGCTTTTAGGAAGTTATTTGGGACTATTTCTTGAAGGGCTTGGTGAGTAGATTGCAAATCTCTTTCAACTTTCAAAATCGGTCAAAGCGTTGCCAAGTTATGGTCCGATAAACTTTTCAGATTGCGCTTTTTCCTAGACAACAAACGTATTAAGCAACAGTAATTAAAAAGTGTTTTTTGAACCATCTCATTTATTCTATTTACATCTTTCAAGCATTTCAAATCATCTTTTCTAGTATGTATGTTGCTCATATTTTTCATATAAGTCTTTCTTTTTCAGATGATACATTTCATGAGATCTGCAAATTCTCATGTTGTTACTCGTTGTCTAGTGGGTCTGCACGGTGTGTATGACACCCCTACTACATGTAGTAGTATGCAGTACTCTCACTGACTTGTGTTCAATGCCTGTAGTAATTTTTAGTATTGGGTACTTCACCCCTAATTGCACTCGTAGTACTTTTTAGCATTGGGTCCCTCTGCTTGCTGAGTGTGCATGGCCCATGTATGCTATGTAGGGTGTTCTAAACTCTACAGCCACAGATGTCACTTGGGACACAGTAATGGGTCAAGGTTGGACTACTGCATTTTTTGCCAGGTAAGTATTACTGACCTGTATTGCCACTATTAGTATTTTGTAGTTGGCAGTGTCAGTACACACCCAATCATCAGTCACGGAGAGACGCAGTGCTACAAAATACTAAGTAGTATTCTGTAGTACGCAGTTCTGACTTTAGCCCAAAGTAAGGCCTAGGGGGTTAGGGTTAAAATCCGGTGGGTAATACAAAAAGTATTGCACTTTTTAGTTCAGAACTTTCCGAAAAACCTTAAATTAAAAGGTCCAAACTTTGTTGTTGTTTTCTATGTTAAAACGATACAAAAAAATCCCGTAAATTTAATCTTAAAATATTCATAACTGTTTTATTAATTAATTAACTTATTTATAACCAAGATATTTATACCATTTGTAATTGTAATGCTTGTTTTGAGCTCCTTCAAAAATTATGCTATGTTGAACCATGGAGTCTTATTCCTCCATGGTTGAACCATGGAGTCTTATTTCTCCATGGTTGAACTCGATTTTGTTTGGGTCACAAACATAGGTACCGTACCGCCGGTATGGTCATGACTTATGTTCACTAATTATTGTGAGATGTGAAAATGAAATGTTAAAATAAAAAGTGATAAATATTCAAACCTGTGTGACAATTCCTTGCTGGTCATCTTCTTCCTCCTTTCCATTCAACACCCTCTTCAGTTTGTCCATTTCTGTTACAAACCGTGTAATAAACTACCGTAATGTTTAATAAAATTGTCGCTGCTGCACCATTTTAATGCAATATCATGACAATATTGACATGTCGGTCAAATACACGTACAATATTTTACAGACAGATTGCCTACAACACATTGCCTTGAAGTCGTTAGGAGAGTCTGGGTACCTGACATCAGATATGACGTACAAATGACGTACAGTTCATCCTTTGTTTTTAAACCAGTTTAGATGTATTTAAAATTAATCTTTACTTTTTCAACATTTATTTTAAAATGTCATAGCTCTGATATATTTAATTTTAGTCCAAACGAACATTTATGATGGTCAGAATTAAAGCTTTTGCTGTAACGAATTTACCGGGAACTGCACGTTTATAAAATATACATTCACAATTTAAGGCCCCTTGAGGGCGCCTGACTCACGTGATGAACGGTCACGTTGTGACTGTGATCTCATTGAGGTTGAACAATGAAACAAACACCAACAAATGGTTTATGGTTGTTTTCTCTCTGAAAATTCGCTGACAAACAAAGCACCGAACCAGTTCTTGGTTACAACCATCGATATCCATTATATATGGAGATCAATGAGTAGGCCTATGGTTAGGCCTACGACTGTTTATGGCCGCCAAAAACACACTTTCTTGGCTTTCTTGACTCATGGAGGAATATAAGAGCAGAGCTTCCTTCAAGTTGACAAAAACCGGCTACACACTTACACATGTTCAGGGGCTAATTTCATAGAGCTGCTAAGCACTACAATTTGCTTAGCACAACAAAAGTCTTGATCATAAAAAACAGGTTACCAGCCAAGAATCTACGTGTTTTTCATGCTAAGCAAAAAAACCAGCTGATTATCAATCAAAAACAATAAAGACCACGTGAAAGTTTGGTCTGTAACCTTGTTTTGGTACTTAGCATCATCAGCAGCTGAATGATTATGAAATTGACAAAGAACGGAAAACAATGAGGCCGTACTGGCATGAATTAACTTACAGGTTCGCTAGCCTAATTCAAGCCCCATTGAAACCAGTGTAAAAGCAATAACCCCCGTTCAGTCAGGGCCAAGTTTCATGCAAACTGACATCACTGGGGTTTCTCAAACAACAATCAGATTATTGTCTTGGCCTTCATCTTTCTATTTCTTTAAAGAAATTGGTGGGTTAGCCAATTACACTTTTTAATAATCACACCAAAAGAAACCAGTCCCGATAAGTTATACCCAGCCCGCACGCCACGCAGCCATTTTGACAAAAGGGCACCCATCACAGTTCTAGGGCAATTAGGACCTATTTTTCCACCGTAATTTTATCAAGTCTGCCCTCAGATTGAAGCTTAAAAACCAGGGAGATTATCCTCGGGCTATATTTACACAATTTCATCATTTTTATTTACCAAACGGCCTTCTTTTTCAAAATAAGATTGTGGGGCACATTTCATGCTCATGAGCTCCCGTAGAAAGTCTCTCTTCAATTAGGGAGTAGTGCACCGTACATAATTATAGCCTTGCGTACTCTCTCAATTTCAAGCTGCTGGCACGGCCTGCATGGCCGATGACAATCGTTCTTGCACTAATTAGATCTTATAAGTCTGGCAAACCTTGTTTTCTTCTTTATTTATTAATGTTTCCTGCAGCTTTTATAGGTACAGTACGTATTCTTTTTATCTTTTCTTTTCGTGGAGGTGGGGGGGGGGGGGGGGGGGGGGGTGGTTATTATTTGTCGTGATGTCTATTGGAGGTTCATGATATTTTTGTCAGAATTGGGTCTGCGTCCATTGTTTTCACTGATGTATAATTATATAGGGCATCTTAATTGCTGGCATTATTATAGACCTTGGCAATTTTGCACGACTCGGTAAAACGGTAATTAAATCAACGAGGCGCCGTCTCACGTTTTTTCCAATCATTAAATTCGCTCTTTTAAGGGAGCTTCATCTGTAAAGGTTCAATTAAGCTTAGATAAAATATGAGGCAAACGGTAAAAAAAACAAGTACATTTGTACACACTTCATTATACGATATTTGGCATTCGACAAAACCGCAACAGCGCAGGAAGGACGTACATGTACACGTTTACCAACATTTCATCATTTTAATGAAATTGCATTTCTGATCAGCCTGTGCTGTCTCAGCTTACTAGAACGGCTCTTACGGACTGCTTATTGGTCAATTGATTCGGAATACATCAGGATCGAAATGACGTTTAATAACGGTTTTCTGCTTCTGGTATTGGCATCCATCGCACGCAGTTTGTGGCCCGATTTGGGTGTAGCTGCTCTCTGCAGCACACATCGTGATCACCACTGCCCGCCACCCTGGCTTGCCTTCCAGGGGCACTGCTATCTGTGGGTGGACAAACCAATGTCCTGGATGGATGCTGAGAGCCACTGTCAGATGCTGCCCCACCCTGGGAAGATGGCCCATCTTGCGTCCATCCACAACCAAGAGGAGGATGAATTCATCAGCGATTACATCAGGAGCGCCTATGGCTTCAATGCTATTCCTTATTACTGGATTGGCTACAGTGACATCGACGGGCAGAATCATTTCCAGTGGAGTGATGGCTCTGATGGATCTTACGAGGGCTGGTATCCAGAGGAACCATCACATGGCTTCCAAGGGATAGACGAAGACTGTGTCGAACGCCGGTGTGAAAGGTAATTCTGTCCCCCCTGGTAAATGTGTCCCCCCGGACAGACTTACCAGGCCGTGACCCGGTAAATCTGTCCGGGGGGACACATTTACCTAGGTATTTCTGTCCCCCTCCAGGTAATTCTGTCTCCCTGCCCAACGTTAAACGTGTCCCCCTGGTAAAATTGTCCCGTGCAACGTCACAAGTCTAGCACCCACTAGACGCAACAACCAGTGTAGTACAGGTTCACCCCTTCATGGTGCATCATTTGTGGCAGACTGTAGGATGTGTAGCGTACTACAAATTACAGGTGGTTAAAAGTGCTGCCACACTTCGTGCTGGGTATACAGAATTTGTACGCGTGCAAGAAGTCTAAAAATACTGATTACCGCTAATTTCCCTTTCGCGCAGAAACGTAGATCGGTTGATTTAATTAATACAGTTATTTATATTTTTATTTTTATTTTGATAAATCGATGAAGGGAACAGAAGTCCAAATAATAAATACCATGTGGGCTTTTCATTGAAATAACATCATAATAACCACTTATGTGTGGAACATTGGGGGACAAAATTACCTAGAGAGGGGACAGAATAAACTGGAGGGGGACGGAATTAACGGCTCTAGGGGGACACTTATACCTAGGTAATTCTGTCCCCCCGGACAATTTTACCGGGGGACAGAATTACCGTCCACACCGGCCCCGTTATCGCCACGAATGGAATGACCGTCAGTGCGATGTGCAACGCCCATTCATCTGTAAAGTCTAGAGCCTACGCTACTGAGAAAAACGCTACCTGTCCATAATATCAAAGCTACTGAACTATGTTGACTTTTGCACGAGGGTACAAGGACAGAAACAACCAGGTTTGGCAGCCAGGGGAACCACAATTAGTACAAGGAGGGACAGACAAAGACTGTGTCGAATGCCGATCTAGTTTTCGCCACGAATGAAGTGACAATTATTCTGTGCGATCATGCAAATTAGTCTTTGATGCAGCATGCAAGGTATCAATATCACATAATACTCTGATTAATTAAGTTTCTGAAATTAAAGCGTTTACTCAGAATCTACATCTGTGCAGCAAATTAAACATGGCATGGAGGTATTTTGACTGTAGACACCAATGTATAAAGTATGAATCATAAAAACTTAGACTCGGTGATTCTGGTTGATGTAGTGAATTCAAAGTTAAAGGTAGGATACACCATTGGTGATTGCTTGAATTATTAAGAATGGGTACATTTTTTGTTTGTGGGGGGGGGGGGGGGAGGGGGGGTATGTTATATAATAGTAAATATGTCGTTTAACTGACCTGTCCGGAGTTGTACAATCATGAATGACGAGAGAAAAAGCTAGAAAAACGGCGGTTTTATTTTATATAATTCAATTTGTCGGAACAATTAAAGAATATCTAGTGCAATCATTTTTCTGGATGCCTATAATTATTATTTACTTTCAAATAAGTAAGCTATTTCTTAATATTTTGGTAGTAAAATGTTTCAATATTTGCAAATGGTGTATCCTACCTTCAGGCATCTGCTTAGTATTGTATTTTGAAAATGCAAATTTGTGTCATTCGTGTGAAAGTTAAATATTGTATTGAATAATTGTGAACTCAATTTAGGGCCTCAATTTCGTTATTGTTATTATATGTTATTATTCGTTATTGTATTTGTTATGGTTTCTTCATAAATTCTTTGTATTTCTGCAGTGAAACGAGAAACATACAAATCTAAAAAAAAAAATCGACCGAAGCAACCAAAATTACAAGGCACATAAATAGCTTAGAAATTAAAGGCACTTGCACATAAAAAACTTTAGCTTTTTTGTCTAAACTAGTAAAATAAAACGTGAATAAAATTAATCTTTGCATGATGACATGTAGATGTGTCTTTGATTTCAAAGCAGTGGAAACTACAAAATATGAACGAAAATGAACTCCATCCAAGTATATAAAATAGGAGAGAACATAGGACATAGAACCACTTGGTCATCAGAAAGACTCAGTTCTCCTCAGCCGGGAGAAAGTTTGGATGAATTGTCTTCGGATTATTCAACCACATGGGCTCAACATCCAACTAGGAAATGATGAACTTATTTGTTCTTCTCCCATTATCATCTGTTAAGATTAATCCCTCGCCAGGATTGTTGCCTTTTTTTTTTTTTTATCACTTCGAGTGATGGTTTATCCTGTCCAATTTCTGTTTACTATGGTGGCCCTGAAGGGACATCGCACATCGCACATTTCTGCGCAGATTTTTGCGATGTCGCAGGTTTTATCGAACATTTCTGCGCCGATTTCTACGATATTGCACATTTTATCGCACTCTTCTGTGCAGATTTCTGCGATATTGCACCTTTTAAACGCGCTGGGTATTTATAGCCGTCGGGCCAGTACGCGATTGCAATTACGTTCAGAAGGCGTAATGTATAGTCGTATAATAATAGCTACTTGGGTTTGTTATGCGATAATTTACGCACTAATTAGATCTAGTCTTTGGGCGAGACGTTGCTTAATCCACAGCCAAGAGAGGGCGCTATCGCGACAAACCATTGTTCCTCACTAGCACTAGTGCTCAAGAACCAGTCGGAAACAACGGTTCGCGAGTAATAATGGTTTGTCGCAATAGCGCCCTCTCGTGGCTGTGGATTAGGTATGGAGCAGAATCAGTGTCAAAAAGATCGGACGTGTTTTTACAACTCGGATGCTTTCCTAATTCGGATGTATTCCTAATTCGGATGCTTTTTGCAAACTCGGATGCTTTTTTAATTCGGATGAATTCGTAATTCGGATGCTTTTTGTAAACTCGGATGCTTTTTTAATTCGGATGAATTCGCAATTCGGATGAATTCGTAATTCGGATGCTTTTTGTAAACTCGGATGCTTTTTTAATTCGGATGTTTTTTTAATTCGGATGCTTTTCTAGTTCGGATGCTTTTTTAATTCGAATGCTTTTCTAGCTCGGATGCTTTTTATAAACTCGGATGCTTTTTTAATTCGGATGCTTTTCTAGTTTGAATGCTTTTTGTAAACTCGGATGCTTTTTGCAAACCGAACATATTCGCAAATCGGATGCTTTCCCAATCCGGCACTAGGGTGGCCCTGAAAGGACATCACACATCGCAGATTCTGCGATTTCGCGCATTCTGCGCGAATTTGAACGATGACAAACATGTTATCGTATATATCTAAGCATATATCTGAGATGTGGAAGATTTTATTGTAGATTTCTGCACAGATTTATGTGATAATGAATATTTTCTGGGCAGATTTTTGAAAAGTCGCATATTTTTATTTTAGATTTCAAGTTCTGCGCAGATTTCTTAGTACGCAAATTTGTGCGATGTCGCACGGATGGGCACTACATGTACATTTTCATTGCACATTTAATTATGCGCAGCTATATATGTCGCACTCACGTACAGCAGATTTATATGCAGATTTATGTGCACATTTCTGCCGCGATGTCAGCACATACGACGTTTTGAAAGTTGAACCACGACGTTTTGAATGTTATGATGTTCTAAAACGGACAGGCAACGTCGTGGTTCAACTTTCAAAACGTCGTACTTCAACTTCCAATTAACGTCCAACTTTCGCGCGCTTTTACCTACCAAGGTAGCCGCGTATTCGGCCGGTTCTCTCCGCGCGGATTCAGTCCGCATTCACCAAAAGGCGACAAATATTTAATACATGCTGCAAAAGGTGATGCATTTTCTAAAAGGTTTTTTGTCCATTTATTTAAAGAATTTTTCGAAATAAACCGTAAATATAACAATACTTTTTCAAACCCTTGTAGATCATACAGCATATTAGCCACACTTGTTCCTGTAATTGTAAAACCTTTCCTGTAATTTTGATGAAAAATTACAGTTAAATTAGCTGCTTAATGGAAGTAATTCTACTTCGAGTTATTTTTCAAACCTTTTATAGAAATTTCAAACAATACGGCAACAGTGTGGTTTTACAAATTCAAGACCTGCTTTTATCATTGCTGTACTTTTTTTCTTTTGCCACATGAATTGCAATTGTACATTTCTGTAAAGCACACCTGCAAGGACTATCTTTCCGTGCCCCACTCTTTCTATCTGGCAAGTGTTCTTTCAAGCACGAGTGGCAGTATGGAGTTTCCAAGATTCTTTTATATGCTAATTTTGACATATAACCGTTGTTCTTTGTTTACATTTTATGTAGTTTTGATAATATCTGCTTATTTGCACTCGACCTTAGAAACTTACATTTGACCCAAGTGTGCTATATATCGCAAAGAATTATGGGGCGATATTAGGTGGAAATAAAAAAGAAATTATGGACACGGTCTGAAACCGTATTTTACCTAACGTTCTAAGCTGACAAACTACTAGGATCCATCTAATGATGCAGAACTTTATAGTTGAAGGGCTGTTGTTTTATTAAATAAAGTAACAGTTATTATTCTCATAAAATCTGGCGTGGTGAAATTGTTGATTGACGAAACTGATTCACCGAAAACATTGCAAATAAGCCCGAGTGCGAGTGCACTAATTACTGTTCGGCTGAAGCCTATACCAAAATTAAGTGTGCCCAGAAACATGATCTCGTAGATCATGAAATACAAATATGAGGTTTGAATAACATGTGATGTACACTTTGTTTTAAAGAGGCAGATATACTCGCAGCCGAAAAACGCATTACAATGCTGCATTGAAAAGGGGATTTATTAAACGGGCTAATTAGGCACTAATTAGTGTTCGGCTGAAGCCTATACCCACATGCCCAGTAACATTATCTTGTAGATTATGAAATAAAAGTATGAGTTTTTGATAACATGTGAGGTATATTTTGTTTTAAATGTTTCATTCTCATTTCCAAATCTATAAAAATAACTCGAAGTAGGATTACTTAGTTCATTAGGCAGCTAGTTTAACTGTAATTTTTCATCAAAATTACAGGAAAGGTTAAACAAGACTAATATGCTGTATGATCTACAAGGGTTTGAAAAAGTATTGTTATATTTACGGTTTATTTCGAAAAATTCTTTAAATAAATGGACAAAAAACCTTTTAGAAAATGCATCACCTTTTGCAGCATGTATTAAATATTTGTCGCCTTTTGGTGAATGCGGACTGAATCCGCGCGGAGAGAACCGGCCGAATACGCGGCTACCTTGGTAGGTAAAAGCGCGCGAAAGTTGGACGTTAATTGGAAGTTGAAGTACGACGTTTTGAAAGTTGAACCACGACGTTGCCTGTCCGTTTTAGAACATCATAACATTCAAAACGTCGTGGTTCAACTTTCAAAACGTCGTATGTGCTGACATCGCGGCAGAAATGTGCACATAAATCTGCATATAAATCTGCTGTACGTGAGTGCGACATATATAGCTGCGCATAATTAAATGTGCAATGAAAATGTACATGTAGTGCCCATCCGTGCGACATCGCACAAATTTGCGTACTAAGAAATCTGCGCAGAACTTGAAATCTAAAATAAAAATATGCGACTTTTCAAAAATCTGCCCAGAAAATATTCATTATCACATAAATCTGTGCAGAAATCTACAATAAAATCTTCCACATCTCAGATATATGCTTAGATATATACGATAACATGTTTGTCATCGTTCAAATTCGCGCAGAATGCGCGAAATCGCAGAATCTGCGATGTGTGATGTCCTTTCAGGGCCACCCTAGTGCCGGATTGGGAAAGCATCCGATTTGCGAATATGTTCGGTTTGCAAAAAGCATCCGAGTTTACAAAAAGCATTCAAACTAGAAAAGCATCCGAATTAAAAAAGCATCCGAGTTTATAAAAAGCATCCGAGCTAGAAAAGCATTCGAATTAAAAAAGCATCCGAACTAGAAAAGCATCCGAATTAAAAAAACATCCGAATTAAAAAAGCATCCGAGTTTACAAAAAGCATCCGAATTACGAATTCATCCGAATTGCGAATTCATCCGAATTAAAAAAGCATCCGAGTTTACAAAAAGCATCCGAATTACGAATTCATCCGAATTAAAAAAGCATCCGAGTTTACAAAAAGCATCCGAATTACGAATTCATCCGAATTGCGAATTCATCCGAATTAAAAAAGCATCCGAGTTTACAAAAAGCATCCGAATTACGAATTCATCCGAATTAAAAAAGCATCCGAGTTTGCAAAAAGCATCCGAATTAGGAATACATCCGAATTAGGAAAGCATCCGAGTTGTAAAAACACGTCCGATCTTTTTGACACTGATTCTGCTCCATAATTAGGCAACGTCTTGCCCAAAGACTAAAATAGATCCCGTGATTTGACGATAAATCACAGGAAAGCTATGCATAGAAAGTTAAAAATATTTACAAATCGTATTAATCTATTCCTCATCTAGAAGTTGTACAAGTCGCAGGATATCATGGAAATTACAGGTCAATTTGCAAGCGGGGTGGGGCTCTGATGTCGCTGCACAATGTGGTGCTGGAGTTCCTCGACTTTTGGCGGTAAAACTGCACATGGAAACTGGATGAGATTAACGTAGCATCTTAAGTGGATTCTACCCTCGAATTTGTTCAAAGTTTAGAGTGGCATCATAATCGGTTTTAAAAATGAGAGGATATTTATTCCTGCATGTGCCGAGTAAGATATATCTAACTTTAATACCCTCCTGAGAAACAAAATCTGTTTTACAAAATTAAAACTGAGACAAAATAAATAATGAATTCAGTGAAGATCATAGTACTCACAGTCATATAATGTGTTGCCGGTCATGCAAAAAACTGATCTTACCTTGTTTTAAAAGGGTTCAGTGTTGTTAGACTAGTCCAACTCTTATCGACGATAAACAAAGCAACGATTAAGACGCGTCGATCTCAATCGCCGGCGGCACAGGCGCCCCCGCGCAGACCATGACTGAGTACTGGCCACTGACCTCTATACATGGACAGATCATCATTGTTTCATTTTGAAGTCAGCATGCGGAGAAGTGCAACATGGCGGACCCACGACGTCACTCTGTGAGCCAATGAAATGTCCAGGTGTTGGTACGATACGTATTACGTAATGTTTATAAATACAAAATGTACAGAGTAAATTCACTGACCTCTACACCTGGACATTTCATTGGCTCACAGCATTGACGTCTCGGATACGCCATGTTGCACTTCCAGTTCGCGCCGACTTCAAGTGTTAGCACAGCAGAATATGGACAATGATCCGTCCAGGTGTAGAGGTCAGTGGTACTGGCCCCGTAAAACTTAAATAGCGCCCTCCAGTGCCAGGCTAGCTCGAGGTTGTACATTATTTTCTAATCAGGTTTTAGGTAGTAACTTGTTAAACCAATACAAATGTTTACAATTATTTTTTCCCGACAGGTGTTTTGTACCGATACTAAAACAGGTGCTAATTGCTTTTGTTTCCCTTTTAGAGAAAAATATCTACATGTAATTATTTCATATTTTATAAAGAAAATCATTTCTATAGCGTCAATACACGCGCGTTCTTTTATCAATAAAAATGAGTAAAAACAAACATTAAAGGTCGTATACACCATTTGCAGACATACGTTTACTACCGAATTATTAGGTAATATCTTATTGATTTGAAAGTTAACAATGATTCTAGGCATCCAGCAAAATTATTGCGCTATGTATCATGTCATTGTTCCGAAAATTTTGTTTTTAACGATTGCTAGACGGCAATTAAAAACGAACGCCGTTTTTTTCATGCTTTTTTTCTTGGCGTTCATGATATTAAAACTGATTTTAAATTATCCTATTGTTATGCTAATTGACCCATTGTGTTTGTTTCATGCATACAATTCCTTATAATTGTCTCATAAAGACCCTAAACACTACCTTTATTGGAATACTAATTTGTACAAGTGTGGACCATATGGGTTTAAATGTGCAAACATCAATAACATATACATGTACTGGGTTATTATAAAAGGGATCCTTTCACATGATGTTACTGCAAATCTTCTAGTCTAGTCTCTACCATGCAAAGCTTTGAATCTCATTTATTATAATTGTTTTGTTACTGTGTCAATGAATAACAGTCTAATATCACGGCACCTGGTGTGTTGTGTTTTCAAGAACAATTGAATGTTTGTATCCTTTTGCAACGAATGCTGGCCGGCTTGTCGTCTAAATAAATATTACATGTACTCTGTTTTATTAGAGTAATATACTAAATGTATTCCGGTTAGATTTATTTTGTCGCCCTTAGGCGCAGGAATGAGTGCATGAGACGCCGCCAGTTCTGTGTTGGTATCGTCACTGACAAAAGCAAAGGCGATCGATTTTTCACAGAAGCACAGTGACAATGCGTTATTGATCGTGCGAGTAGATCGTGCGACGCGCCCAGAATTCTGGAGTGAACAACGGACTCGTAGGACGTGCTACATATGTATTTGTTTTCTACATGCTTTTTTATCGCTAGCCTGCATCTCAATCATTCATGTCCTGAAATCCCCAAAAATATCATGTTTTGGATTGTTTACTTATCCTAGTTCAAATTATATGGTTTAAAGGAAACCAACCTAATGTCTTACCGTTCCCGAGAAAAGACAAGAAAAACCGGTTGTTTACATTGGACACGACGGGTACGCGTTTTGTGTCTAGTCGTTTTCAGTATAAATTATATATTATAAATTGCACACGGCACCAATTCACCTTAAAAGCTCGAGTTTCGGAAGTCACTTTTATGACCAGAAACCTGCCTTAATTCATGGCAATAAATAATATTTTCCAAATTTTCCACGCACTTTTGACCTTGTCGTAGTGTTTACATGTAATGTATTGGCGCTAATAAAACAATCGGTGAATTCGAACGATAAACGTTTAAAAAAAAAAAAAAAAATCTACCTGTGTAAATTCAATTTAATTCGATTGTATAATGGGGGATACGCCATTGGTAATTGCTTGAACTATCCTGAATGGGTGGATTTTGGGGTTGTATTTTATAGTAAATATGGTTTAACTGACTTGTTCAAAGATTTACAATCATGGATGCAAATGTTGTATCCTACCTTTAAGTCATACCCGATAGTGATATTTCTGCTCGAAACGTGGTTTGCCTCAAACAGCACTCCCACTTTAAGAAAATAAAGAATAACAAATGTATTCGGGCTTCGATTTTGACACTTATCTTGTGTTTTGCATTAAACTACACAGCCGATTCACTTCTATATTCCTTCCAAATTATGCGGTATTTTAATTTTTCGTTTCTGGGCCTCTAAAACATTTTAATGAAGTGCTGGTTTATTCGTGTAGAATTTGATCGAAACTGTACAGTTTAAAAACAACACACAACACACACATTAGCATTTGAAGGATTCGTACTTCGAAAAGAGATTCTCCAAACTAATTTTCCATTTTGCCTCTGAAATCTTGTAAGCGAGATTGCAATACTAAGCCCTTTTAATTTATTTGGTTTGTATATTTTAGGTAGTCAGAAAGCAGTTTGCAGAAGTTGTAATAATTATGTTTATTACAATGTATTACTATAATGTAGGGCCATTTTTTTTTTTTTTAATTTAGCTTGCTAATAATTCAACATTCTCTTCGCAAACTACCATTTCCTATTAAACTTCTTGCTTGCATATAGCATAGATCAAGGAACATTATAGTCGCCAAATTCCTAAAGCATAGGCCTAATCGTCATTTCGAATTTTTAATTTTAGAAACCTAATTAATCAGAGTATTTGTGATATTAATACCTTGCATGCTGCATCAAAGACCAATTTGCATGTATCGCACAGAATAATTGTCACTTCATTCGTAGCGAGAACTGGATCGGCATTCGACACAGTCTTTATCTTTCCCTCGTTGCAAAAATTGTTAAACGTTTAACAAAAACCAGAAAAAATGTAGCAAATGTATGCGCTCTAGCCACGGAGCATCTCAATGCTCATCAGTGGGTTCAACTTCCACTGCACCGCGTAACGCATTTACGTATAATGCGCAGACACAACCCAGGACCCGTCAACCCAGAGTTCCAATGACCAATGCACTAAAAGGGGGGAATTTTAATACACCGCATACCAATTCTACGGGTTCTAACTCTGCCCATACTGCACAAGTCAACCCTCGTCCATGACTCAATTCGAGCAAACCCAATATAATAGGTCCAGTATATGGATAGTTGGAGATTCCATTGTGCCTGGGGCCGAAGGTCCTTTAAATCTTCCAATGAAAGTGATGTGGCGTGGTCTAAGCGGTGATTTATCACAGTTGTTGACAGATATACCTGATCCTCCACCGTCACTTTAAATATACATTTTCTATGCAAACGATCGACCAATAACAAAACGACTTTAAATGTCAGCTTAGGCTATTAGCATAATAAGCACCACCCCAAAACCTCACACGGATGGTTGAAACAAGGCGTTCGGTCGACTTCAGTTGATTTGCATAAATAGTGGCCGCGTAATTAAGGTCGCTGTTCACGCTGTATTTTTGCATTGCTAACTGCATGCGCGCGGCGTGGATTCTAGACGTATAACGACGAGCGCCTTGCACAAGCTAGGCTATGCCAAGGACAGAACAATGACTGTTAATTGTGTGAATGGTGTATCTCTCAGTTTGTTGTGCTGTTAATTGCGTGCGATGCCATAATTGAGCATTTTCATGTCAAACGGCCATTTTCGGGCGAAGCTGCTCTTGTGAAGGTTTAATTGAGCTTGACTAATGTTATACATGTATGCAGAATATAGAGGTGGGCCATTGCAGTTGAGGCATACGAACATTTCGCAATATTGGGAACGGGTGTACATGGTAGAGGCAAAATATATGATCACCGCGAAATCGAATTTAGTGTCATTTATATTTCAATAAACGTTAGTGTCTGGTGTTGCTGAACGACCCCATAATACTGGCAAAGTAAGTCATCAGAAGACAGCGAAAAGATGAACCTAATCGGTCTCATGCTACTGATAATGACGTCTATCCGTTTTTCGTCTGACGACGTCGACGGTGTAGTAGCTGCTCTCATCTGCAGCACACCTCACTGCCCGCCACCCTGGCGTGCTTTCCGGGGGCAGCTGCTACCTGTGGGTGGACACACCAATGCCTTGGTTGGATGCTGAGCGCCACTGTCAGATGCTGTCCCACCCAGGGAAGATGGTCCACCTTGCGTCCATCCACAGCCAAGAGGAGGATGAATTCATCAGCGATTACGTCAGGAGCGCCTATGGCTTCAATGCTATTCCTTATTACTGGATTGGCTACAGTGACATCGACGGGCAGAATCATTTCCAGTGGAGTGATGGCTCAGGTGGATCTTACGAGGGCTGGATTCCAGGGGAACCAACAAACACCGACGGGCTCGGGACAGACGAAGACTGTGTAGAACGCGTGCCCAGTCATCGCCAGGAATGGAATGACGGTACGTGCTATGCGCAAAGATCATTCATCTGTAAAGTCTAAAGCCTACGCTACTGATGATATGGGAGACCTGTCCATAATATGTGAGGCTACTGAACTAAGTTGACTTTTGCACGATGGTACAAGGACAGAAACGACCGGGTTTTGGCAGCCAGGGGAACAACAATTTTTGCAACGAGGGAAAGATAAAGACTGTGTCGAATGCCGATCCAGTTTTCGCTACGAATGAAGTGACAAATATGTTGTGCGATACATGCAAATTAGTTGTTGATGTAGCCTGCAACGTATTATTATCACAAATACTCTAAATAATTAAGTTTCTAAAATTAAACTTGGAATCGCGTATAGGTACTCATAATCTACGTCTGTGCAGCCAATTAAACATGGCATGAAGGTATTTTGACTGGAAACATCAATGTATAAACTATGGATTATAATAACTTAGACTCGGTGATTCGGGTTGATGTAGTGAATTCAAAGTGATGCTTAAATGTAGGATACACCATTGGTAATTGCTTGAATTATTAAGAATGGGTGAATTTGGGGGGTTTATTTTATATAATAGTAAATATATCGTTTATCTGACCTGTCTGAAGTTTTACAATCATGGATGCCGAAGTTTTAAAAACCGCGTTTTAAAAAACATTCAATCTGTCCGAACAATTAAAGAATATCTAGCGCAATCATTTTGCTGGATGCCTAGAATTATTATTTACTTTAAAATAAGTAAGCTATTTCTTAATAATTTGGTAGTAAATTGTTTTTGATATTTGCAAATGGTGTATCCTACCTTTAGGCGTATGCTTAGGTAGTTCCAATATAACAACATTAATACCTCGTTGTATTGGGGAAATGCACATTTTTGTCTTTCGTGTGAAAGTTGAATATTTTATTGAAATAATTATGAACTCATTGAAAGCCTCAATTTATGTTATTGTATCTGATCTTTCTTTATAAATTCATTGTATTTCTGCAGTAAAACGAGAAACACACAAATCAGAAGAAGAAATATAGACCGGAGTCGACCGGAGCAAAACAAATCTACAAGGCACATAAATAGCTTAGAAGGTAAATACACTTGCACACAAAGAACTATAGCTGTTTTGTGAACTAGTTAACAAAAACCGAGAATAAAACTAAATCTTCGCATGATGACATGTAGATGTGTCTCTAATTTCAAAGCAGTGGAAACTACAAAATATGAACGGAAATGAACTCCATCCGAGTATATAAAATAGAAGAGAACATAGGACATCGAATCACTTGGCCATCAGAAAGACTCAGTTCTCCTCAGCCGGGACAAAATTTGGATGAATCGTCTTTGGACTATTCAACCACATGGGCTCAACATCCAACTAGGAAATGAAACTAATTTTTTCTTCTCCCATTGTCATCTGTTTCAATTTCCGTTTACACCCCTTTCTTGTAGTACTGTTTTCAGTTCTGTGTCCTTTGATCTTGACCCTGGTCCCGTCCTTGTGGTTTCTCACCTATTTTGTTCTCCAACCAGGTTTTCACCCCCTTTACCCCCTTGGTCTGTCTTTGATCCTTTACCCACTCTGACATCTTTCATTTCTTGGCTTAATCCTCCTTTTGTTGGTTCATCCTCCCCACTTCTGTTATCCCTCTTTTGTGTTTCTTTTCCTTACCATGTTATGCATCATGCTTGTATGTCTCCCTTTATAGGTTTCATTAAGCCACTTTAAAAAAACCGACTAGTATATAAAATAAGCTGCTCGTTGCTGGAGTCTATGATATGCGAGCAGATTTGGTGATTATACAAAACAATAACGAAACAAGACTCGCTTTTGTTACTTTTTCTCAGCCGTCTCCAGCGATTCTGCATATGAATAGGTTCAATGCAGCTTGGCAAATGTGATTTCTTGTAACAAAGGGTGTTCACTGTACAACTTAATTTACAATATTCCATTGCTTGCACGGACAAGACCATACAACAATATAATTAGAACTGGTCGATAATACAATATCTCTTGCTGGCTGTTAAATGACTGTTCATTGGTTGACTGGTTGAGCTCTCACAGAGTGAAACGTTTGTTGCGCTGTCAATTGCGTGCGACGTCATAATTGAGCCTTTTCAGGCCCAACGGTTATTTTCCGGTGATAAAGCTGCTCTTGTAAAGATTGGATTAACTTATGTTTTATGTAGAATATATATAGGTGGGCCATTGCAGTGGAGGCATACGAACATTTCAAAATATTTGGAACGGGTGTACGTGGTAGAGGCAACATTTATAATCACAGCGAATTATAATTTAGTGCCATTTAAATTTCAATAAACGTTAGTGTCTGGTGTTGCAGAACGACCCAATATTACTATTGAAGTAAGTCATCAGAAGACAGCAAAAAAGATGAACTTATTCGGTCTCATGCTACTGATATTGACATCCGTCTGTTTTTCGTCTGATGACGTCGACGATGTAGTAGCTGCTCTCTGCAGCACACATCATCACTGCCCACCACCCTGGCTTGCCTTCCAGGGGCACTGCTACCTGTGGCTGGACACACCAATGTTCTGGATGGATGCTGAGCGCCACTGTCAGATGCTGTCCCACCCTGGGAAGATGGCCCATCTTGCATCCATCCACAGCCAAGAGGAGGATGAATTCATCAGAGATTACGTCAGTACCGCCTCTGGCTTTGCAGCTACTCCTAGATACTGGATTGGCTACAGTGACGTCGACTGGGAGAATCATTTCCAGTGGAGTGATGGTTCTGATGTATCTTACGAGGGCTGGTATCAAGAAGAACCCTCAAGTACCGACTCGAGCGGGACAGACGAAGACTGTGTCGAACGCTGGCCCCTTCATCGCCACAAATGGAATGACCGTGGGTGCGATGCGCAAATCCCATTCATCTGTAAAGCCTAGAGCCTACGCTACTAATGATGTGGGATACCTGTCCATAGTATTTGAAGCTACTGAACTATGTTGACTTTTGCACGAGGGTACGAGAAAACAAACAAACGGGTTTTGGCAGCCAGTGGATCAACATTTATTGCAACGAGGAACAGACAAAGACTGTGTCGAATGCCGATCCAGTTTTCGCTCCGATTAAAGTGACAATTATTTTGGACGATGTTCCAAGCATGATACATTTCCCCTGCAAATTAGTCTTTGAATCAGCATGCAAGGTATTGATACAACAAATACTCTGATTAACCAAGTTTCTGAAATTAAACCCGGAATCGCTTGTACTCGATCTACGTCAGTGCAGTAAAGTAAACATGGCATGAAGGTACTGTGACTGAAAACACCAATGTATATAGACTATAAATCATATTTTAGACTTGGTGATTCGTGTTGATGCAGTGAATCCAATGGGATGCTTAAAGGTAGGATATACCATTGGTAATTGCTTGAATTATCAAGAATGGGTGGATTTGGGGGTTGTATTTATAGTAAATATCGTTTAACTGACCTGTCCGATGACTATCAAACTGCGCTGGAGATAGGCTACTGTCAACATTGTTCTTAACTGAGCGAAACGTTTGTTGCTCTGTCAATTGCGTGGGATGTCATAATTAAATCTTTCAGGCCAAACGGCAATTTTCAGGAGAAGCTGCTTTTGTAAAGGTTTGATTGAGCTTGACTAATTGTATAGGTAGAATATAGAGGTGGGCCATTTCAGTTGAGGTATACGAACATTTCAAATTATTGGGAACGGGTGTACGTGGTAGAGGCAACATTTATAGTCACAGCGAAATCTAATTTAGTGTCATTTAAATTTCAATAATTGTTAGTATCTGGTGTTGCTGAACGACCCCATAATACTAGCGAAGTAAGTCATCAGAAGACAGCGGAAAAAAATGAACTTAATCGGCCTCATCGACATCCGTCTGTTTTTCGTCTGATGACGTCGACGGTGTAGTAGCTGCTCTCTGCAGCACACCTCGTCACTGCCCGCCACCCCGGCTTGCCTCCCAGGGGCACTGCTATCTATGGGTGGACACACCAATGCCCTGGATGGATGCTGAGACGCACTGCCAGATGCTGTCCCACCGGGGGAGGATGGCCCACCTTGCGTCCATCCACAGCCAAGAGGAGGATGAATTCATCAGAGATTATGTGAGGAGCGCCTCTGGCTTCGCGGTTACTCCTAGCTACTGGATTGGCTACAATGACGTCGACTGGGAGAATCATTTCCAGTGGAGTGATGGATCTGATGCAGCTTACGAGTGTTGGGGGCTAGGTGAACCGAACAACAAATTGCGAGACAACGAAGACTGCATCGAATGTCGATCCCAATATGGTAGTAAATGGAATGACATACGGTGCAATAAAAACTCTGTTTTTGTCTGCAAACTCAAGCAACTCTATTAATTATTTTACACTTTGCTTTGTTGCCTCCACTGGCAATTAGAAGAACACATTAATTGGAACAAAACTGTTTAGCAACTACTCTTACAAGGGTTAGCAGCCTGAGCCAGGAAAACCAAACAGCTACCTCATGATGGACGCAGACTGTGTCGAACGCCGGTCCAGTTTTCGCCACGAATGAAATGACGATTTGTGCGGTGAGAGAAATCCATATTTCTGCAAAGATATTGACGCAATGCTATTCGTGTGAGACTAACTGTTGACCATAAAGGCCGTTTTTTAAATCCCCAACTTCGTTTCCATTTGGGCTTCGTTCATGCAGTTTGGTAATAATAATGGAGCCCGATCAGGGCCTTGCATGCAAGCCGGGGTTTGGAAAACTGCTCTAGCTGAACGTTGGGTGGTGCTCAGCTCAGTGCAGTAAAGTAAACATGGCAAGAAGAATATTATGACTGAAAACACCAATGTATATAGACTATAGATCGTAATTTAGACTCGGTGATTCGTGTTGATGTAGTGAATCCAAAGGGATGCTTAAATGTATGATACACGATTGGTAATTGCTTAAATTATCAGGAATGGGTGGATGTAAGGGTAGGATACACCATTGGTAATTGCTTGAATTATTAAGAATGAGTGGATTTGGGGGTTGTATTTTATACTAAATATCGTCTAACTGACCTATCCGGAGTTTTACAATCATGGATGCCGAAAAACAAGCATTTTATAGAATTGAATTTGTCGGAACAATTAAAGATTTTATCTGACGCAATCATTTTGCTTTATGTTTACAATTGTTTTTTGCTTTCAAATAAGAAAGCTATTTTTTTAAAATAATTTGGTAGTAAAATGTTTTGATATTTGCAAATGGTGTATCCTACCTTTAGCAACTGCTTAGTAGTTCTGAACACAATATAACAAAGTAATACTCTGTTGTGTTTGGGAAATGCACATTGTTGTCATTCGTGTGAAAGTTTAATACTTTATTAAAAAGTTATGAACTCATTGAGGGCCGCAATTTCGTTATTGTATCTTTCTTAATAAATTCATTGTATTTCTGCAGTGAGTCGAGAAACACACAAACCAGAAGAAAAAAATCGACCAGAGCAAAAAAACTACAAGGCACATAAATAGCTCAGAAATTAAAGGCATTGCACAGTAAGGACTATATCTGTTTTATGAAATAGTTAAATTCCATTTGCCAAAAGAGAATAAAAACAAATCTTGGCATGATGACCTGTTTAAATATGTGTCTCTGATTTTAAGGCAGTGGACACTACATATAAACGAAAATGAACTCCATCCAAGTATATATATACATCTTGCTGGCAGTTAAATGACTGTTGATTGGGTGACTGGTGGAGCTCTCACTGAGCGAAACGTTTGTTGCGCTGTCAATTGCGTGTGACGTCATAATTGAGCATTCAGGCCAAACGGCCATTTTCCGGTGAAGCTGCTCTTGTAAAGGTTCGGTTGAGCTTGACTAATGCTGTTTGTAGAATATAGAGGTGGGCCATTGCAGTTGAGGCATACAAACATTTCAGAATATTGGGAACGGGTGGACGTGGTGGAGTCAACATTTATGATCACCGCGAATTATCATTAAGTGTCATTTGAATGTTAATAAACGTTAGTGTCTGATGTTGCTGAACAACCCCATAATGCTGGCGAAGTAAGTCATCAGAAGACAGCGAGAAAGATGAACTTATTCGGTCTGACGCTACTGATATTGACATCCGTCCGTTTTTCATCTGACGGCGTCGGCGGTGTAGAAGCTGTTTTATGTAGCACACATCATCACTGCCCGCCACCCTGGCTTGCCTTTCAGGGGCACTGCTATCTGTGGGTGGACACACCGATGTCCTGGATGGATGCTGAGAGCCACTGTCGGATGATTCCGTACCGGGAGAAGATGGCCCACCTTGCATCCATCCACAGCCAAGAGGAGGATGATTTCATAAAAGATTATGTAAAGGGCGCCTCTGGCTTTGCGGTGACTCCTAGATACTGGATTGGCTACAGTGACGTCGACGGGGAGAATCATTTCCAGTGGAGTGATGGCTCTGATGGATCTTACGAGGGCTGGTATCCAGGGGAACCATCAAATACCAACCCGCTCGGGATAGATGAAGACTGTGTCGAACGCTGGGTCAAATATCGCCAAAAATGGAATGACCGTAGGTGCGGTTGGCAAACCCCATTCATCTGTAAAGCCTAGAGCCTACGCTACTGATGATGTGAGATACCTGTCCATAATAATGAGGCTACTGAACTATGTTGACTTTTGCACGATGGTACAAGGACAGAATCAACCGGGTTTGGCAGCCAGGGGAACGACAATAATTGCAACTAGGGACAGATAATCTGTGTCGAATGTCGATCCAGTTTTCGCTACACATAAAGTGACATTTATTTTGTGCGAAACATTTCGCCTGCAAATTAGTCTTTGGTGCAGCATGCGAGGTATTAATATCACAAATACTCTGTTTAATTAAGTTTCTAAAATTAAACTTGGAATCGCGTATACTCAGAATCTACATCTGTGCAGCAAATTAAACATGGCATGAAGGTATTTTTACTGGAAACACCAATGTATAAACTATGGATCATAAAAACTTAGACTCGGTGATTCGGGTTGATGTAGTGAACTCAAAGGGATGCTTAAAGGTAGAATACACCAATGGTAATTGCTTGAATTATTAAAAATGGGTAGATTTTTTTATTTTTTTTTATTTTGTTGGGGGGGGGTATGTTATATAATAGTAAATATGTCGTTTAACTGACCTGTCCGGAGTTGTACAATCATGAATGACGAGAGAAAAAGCTAGAAAAACGGCGTTTTTTTTTATATAATTCAATTTGTCGGAACAATTAAAGAATATCTAGTGCAATCATTTACCTGGATGCCTAGAAATATTATTTACTTTCAAATAAGTAAGCTATTTCTTAATATTTTGGTAGTAAAATGTTTCAATATTTGCAAATGGTGTATCCTACCTTTAGGCATCTGCTTAGTACTGTATTGGGAAAATGCAAATTTGTGTCATTCGTGTGAAAGTTTAATATTTATTGAATAATTGTGAACTCAATTTAGGGCCTCAATTTCGTTATTGTTATTATATGTTATTATTCGTTATTGTATCTGATCTTTCTTCATAAATTCATTGTATTTCTGCAGTGAAACGAGAAACACACAAATCAAAAGAAGAACAATCGACCGAAGCAAACAAAATTACAAGGCACATAAATAGCTTAGAAATTAAAGGCACTTGCACATAAAGAACTATAGCTTTTTTGTCTGAACTAGTTAAATGAAACTAGAATAAAACTAAATGTATTGCATGATAACATGATGTAGATGTGTCTTTGTTTTCAAAGCAGTGGAAACTACAAAATATGAACGAAAATGAACTCCATCCAAGTATATAAAATATAAGAGAACGTAGGGCATAGAATCACTTGGCCATCAGAAAGACTCAGTTCTCCTCAGCCTGAGGAAAGTTTGGATGAATTGTCTTTGAACTATCCAACTACATGGGCTAAACATCCAACTAAGAAATGATTAACTTATTTGTTCTTCTCCCATTGTCATCTGTTAAGATTATTCCCTTGCCAGGATTGTTAATTTTTTCTCTTTTTTTCCACTCTGAGTGATGGTTTCTCCTGTCCAATTTCTGTTTACTATGGTGGCCCTGAAGGGACATCGCACATTTCTGCGCAGATTTCTGCGATGTCGCCGATTTTATCGAACATTTCTGCGCCGGATTTCTGCGCAGAAATGTCCGATAAAATGTGCGATGTCGCAAATTTCTGCGCAGAGATGTGCGAACAAATCTGCAATATCGCGGATTTTTGCGCAGAAATGTGCGATAAAATGTGCAATATCGCAGTAATCGGCGCAGAAATGTGCGATAAAATGTGCAATATCGCAGAAATCGGCGGGGAAATGTGCGATAAAATCGGCGACATCGCAGAAATGTGCGATGTGCGATGTTCCTTCAGGGCCACCATACTTTCGCCTTCAATAGAAAAGATTGGCTTGTAGCTATTGGCTTGATGATGTCGGAAGCGCGCCACCAGGGGTCAACTGTTAGGCTCTATACTGATAATACCTATTGTGCGAAAAACCCGAAATATGTTCCCCGTCTGTATAAACATTTCATACGGATACATTTACTATGGACATGTGATAAAAAGACGTCAAAATGTTTACGATAAACATATAGTAGTTGTAAAAGTCCCAGGCCGGGTGGCGATAATTTTTCTGTAGGTAGGTTGGTGCATTAGCCAATCAGAACACAGATGGGGTTGACGTCATCGCTGATGTTAGAGTTGTCTGGGACAACCCTAGTCAGATCCCAGACAACTCTAACACCATCGATGACCTCAACACCATCTGTGTTCTGATTGGCTAATAAAATGTACACTTTGTACCAACCTACCTGCAGAAAGAATTATCGCGGCCGGGTGACCGGTGGTATCGAAATGAATTTGGAAATTACAGGTCAATTTGCAAGCGGGGTGTGTTGGCTCAGAATCAGATGTGTCGCTGCACATAATAATTTATATATTATTTTCAATGAGGTTTCTTGACTTTTGGAGAGAAAACTACACATGGAAACTGGATGAGATTGACGTAGATTCAACTCTTCAATTTGTTTAAAGTTTAGGGTGGCATCATATTCGGTTTAAAAATGAGAGGCAATTTTACGAACATACCCCGTCCAGCAACGCGTAATGCCCCCATCACGCCAAACTAGTTCTCACCCCGGTCTTGAAAATGTTGCCGAACTGGATCAAACTGTATGCGAACGGAGTGGACGTAGTAGCAACTGTTTACGAATGGGCTCAGCCGGAAAGGGTGCTCCAGAACTTTGAGCTTACATAACATTTTTTGGGCGGCCATCCCGTTATGCAATTAGACGGAGTGACAACGTACTTAAAACGAGACGAACGTACTACAAACAGAATTGCCGTACTTCGATCCTACTAGGGACGGGGCTTCGGAATCTTCGGGTAGTAGTTCTGGCTGCTTTCCCACGGCCCGTCTTTCCGATCCACTCCTCTTTGGAGGCATGATGCTCGTAAATTTTGATGTCGGAATCTTCGAATCGTTGATAATTATGATGCAAAGGTTTAAGCGGCAAACGCGAATGATGACTGGAAAAACGCGCACGGTATTTATAGCCGTTAGGCCAAGACGCGATTGCAATTACGTTCAGAACGCACTAGGGACGAGATGAGGACGTGCCGAGAACGAAGTGAACTATCTGGGAACCGAGTGGTCTTGTTAAGAAATAGTTAGCATGGGTTAGGACGTGTGAGGAACGAGGTAGAACAAGTTCAGAACGGGTTTAAACTGACTACGGACGGGCTTGGACTGCTTGGAAACGTTGTCCGCACGAGGTGAACGGGCAATTTTACCCGATTTTTTAGGACGGGGCAGGACGTTTTGGGAACTAGTTTGGTGTGACGGAAGCATCAATCGTGTATAATAGGCTATGTGCATTTGTATGCGGTAATCGTGACACCGCACTAATTTATATCCCGTGATTTGACGATAAATCACAGGAAAGCTATGCATAGAAAGTTTAAAATCTTTACAAATCTTATTATTCTATTCCTCATCTAGTAGTTGTAAAAGTCCAAGGGTGGCATCGAAATGGATTTTGAAATTAGAGGTCAATGTGCAAGCGGGGTGTGTTGGCTCTTGTGTGTCCCTGCACACAATATATTATTTCAATGTGGTGCTAGAGTTCCTCGACCTTTGGCGGGAAAACTAGATATGGAAACTGAATGAGATTGACATAGCATCTTTAGTGGATTCTATCCTCCAGTTTGTCCAAAGTTTACGGTGGCTTCATAATCGGTTAAAAAATTAGAGGCATTTTCACGAACATACCCCGTCCAGCAACGCGTAATGTAAAGTATAACGTATAATAATAGCTACGTGGGTTTGTTATGCGATAATTTACGCACTAATTTAGATCTAGTCTTTGGGCGAGACGTTGCTTAATCCACAGCCAAGAGAGGGCGCTATCGCGACAAACCATTTGTGTCACTCACGAGCACTAGTGCTCACGAACCAGTCGGAAACAACGGTTCGTGAGTAATAATGGTTTGTCGCAATAGCGCCCTCTTGTGGCTGTGGATTAGGCAACGTCTTGCCCAAAGACTAAAATAGATCCCGTGATTTGACGATAAATCACAGGAAAGCTATGCATAGGAAGTTAAAAATATTTACAAATCGTATTAATCTATTCCTCATCTAGAAGTTGTACAAGTCGCAGGGTATCATGGAAATTACAGGTCAATTTGCAAGCGGGGTGGGGCTCTGATGTGTCGCTGCACAATGTGATGCTGGAGTTCCTCGACTTTTGGCGGTTAAACTGCACATGGAAACTGGATGAGATTAACGTAGCATCTTCAGTGGATTCTACCCTCGAATTTGTTCAAAGTTTAGAGTGGCATCATAATCGGTTTAAAAAATGAGAGGATATTTATTCCTCCATGTGCCGAGTAAGATATATCTAACTGTAATACCCTCCTGAGAAACAAAATCTGTTTTACAAAATTAAAACTGAGACAAATTAAATAATGAATTAAGTGAAGATCACAGTACTCACAGTCATATAATGTGTAGCCGGTCATGCATAAAACTGATCTTACCTTGTTTTAAAAGGGTTCAGTGTTGTTACACTAGTCCAACTCTTATTGACGATAAACAAAAGCATAAAAAAAACAATAAACTAAAACAGGTGCTAATTGCTTTTGTTTCCCTTTTAAAGAAAAATATCTACATGTAATTATTTCATATTTTATAAAGAAAATCATTTCTATAGCGTCAATACACGCGCGTTCTTTTATCAATAAAAATGAGTAAAAACGAACATTAAAGGTCGTATACACCATTTGCAGACATACGTTTACTACCGAATTATTAGGTAATATCTTATTGATTTGAAAGTTAACAATGATTCCAGGCATCCAGCAAAATGATTGCGCTATGTATCATGTCCTTGTTCCGAAAATGTTGTTTTTAACGATTGCTAGACGGCAACTAAAAACGAACGCCGTTTTTTCTTGCTTTTTTTCTCGGCGTTCATGATATTAAAACTGATTTTAAATTATCCTATTGTTATGCTAATTGACCCATTGTGTTTGTTTCATGCATACATTTCCTTAGAATTGTCTCATAAAGACCCTAAACACTACTTTTATTGGAATACTAATGTGTACAAGTGTGGACCATATGGGTTTAAATGTGGAAACATCAATAACATATACTTGTACTGGGTTATTATAAAAGGGATCATTTCACATGATGTTACTGCAAATCCTTCTAGTCTAGTCTCCACCATGCAAAACTTTAAATCTCATTTATTATAATTTTGTTGTTACTGTGTCAATGAATAACAGTCTAATATCACGGCACCTGGTGTGCTGTGTTTTCAAGAAAAATAGAATGTTTGTATCTTTTTGCAACGAATGCCGGGCCGGCTTGACGTCTAAATAAATATAAATATGACATGTACTCTGTTTTATTAGAGTAAAATACAAATGTAGTCCGGTTGGAGTTATTTTGTTGCCCTTAGGCGCAGGAATGAGTGCATGAGACGCCGCCAGTTCTGTATTGGTATCGTCACTGACAAAAGCAAAGGCGATCGATTCTTCACAGAAGCACAGTGACAATGCGTTATTGATCGTGCGAGTAGATCGTGCGACGCGCCCAGAATTCTGGAGTGAACAACGGACTCGTAGGACGTGCTACATATGTATTTGTTTTCTACATGCTTTTTTATCGCTAGCCTGCATCTCAATCATTCATGTCCTGAAATCCCCAAAAATATCATGTTTTGGATTGTTTACTTATCCTAGTTCAAATTATATGGTTTAAAGGAAACCAACCTAATGTCTTACCGTTCCCGAGAAAAGACAAGAAAAACCGGTTGTTTACATTGGACACGACGGGTACGCGTTTTGTGTCTAGTCGTTTTCAGTATAAATTATATATTATAAATTGCACACGGCACCAATTCACCTTAAAAGCTCGAGTTTCGGAAGTCACTTTTATGACCAGAAACCTGCCTTAATTCATGGCAATAAATAATATTTTCCAAATTTTCCACGCACTTTTGACCTTGTCGTAGTGTTTACATGTAATGTATTGGCGCTAATAAAACAATCGGTGAATTCGAACGATAAACGTTTAAAAAAAAAAAAAAAAATCTACCTGTGTAAATTCAATTTAATTCGATTGTATAATGGGGGATACGCCATTGGTAATTGCTTGAACTATCCTGAATGGGTGGATTTTGGGGTTGTATTTTATAGTAAATATGGTTTAACTGACTTGTTCAAAGATTTACAATCATGGATGCAAATGTTGTATCCTACCTTTAAGTCATACCCGATAGTGATATTTCTGCTCGAAACGTGGTTTGCCTCAAACAGCACTCCCACTTTAAGAAAATAAAGAATAAAAAATGTATTCGGGCTTCGATTTTGACACTTATCTTGTGTTTTGCTTTAAACTACACAGCCGATTCACTTCTATATTCCTTCGAAATTATGCGGTATTTTAATTTTTCGTTTCTGGGCCTCTAAAACATTTTAATGAAGTGCTGGTTTATTCGTGTAGAATTTGATCGAAACTGTACAGTTTAAAAACAACACACAACACACACATTAGCATTTGAAGGATTCGTACTTCGAAAAGAGATTCTCCAAACTAATTTTCCATTTTGCCTCTGAAATCTTGTAAGCGAGATTGCAATACTAAGCCCTTTTAATTTATTTGGTTTGTATATTTTAGGTAGTCAGAAAGCAGTTTGCAGAAGTTGTAATAATTATGTTTATTACAATGTATTACTATAATGTAGGGCCATTTTTTTTCTTCAAAATTTAGCTTGCTAATAATTCAACATTCTCTTCGCAAACTACCATTTCCTATTAAACTTCTTGCTTGCATATAGCATAGATCAAGGAACATTATAGTCGCCAAATTCCTAAAGCATAGGCCTAATTGTCATTTCGAATTTTTAATTTTAGAAACCTAATTAATCAGAGTATTTGTGATATTAATACCTTGCATGCTGCATCAAAGACCAATTTGCATGTATCGCACAGAATAATTGTCACTTCATTCGTAGCGAAAACTGGATCGGCATTCGACACAGTCTTTATCTTTCCCTCGTTGCAAAAATTGTTAAACGTTTAACAAAAACCAGAAAAAATGTAGCAAATGTATGCGCTCTAGCCACGGAGCATCTCAATGCTCATCAGTGGGTTCAACTTCCACTGCACCGCGTAACGCATTTACGTATAATGCGCAGACACAACCCAGGACCCGTCAACCCAGAGTTCCAATGACCAATGCACTAAAAGGGGGGAATTTTAATACACCGCATACCAATTCTACGGGTTCTAACTCTGCCCATACTGCACAAGTCAACCCTCGTCCATGACTCAATTCGAGCAAACCCAATATAATATGTCCAGTATATGGATAGTTTGAGATTCCATTGTGCCTGGGGCCGAAGGTCCTTTAAATCTTCCAATGAAAGTGATGTGGCGTGGTCTAAGCGGTGATTTATCACAGTTGTTGACAGATATACCTGATCCTCCACCGTCACTTTAAATATACATTTTCTATGCAAACGATCGACCAATAACAAAACGACTTTAAATGTCAGCTTAGGCTATTAGCATAATGAGCACCACCCCAAAACCTCACACGGATGGTTGAAACAAGGCGTTCGGTCGACTTCAGTTGATTTGCATAAATAGTGGCCGCGTAATTAAGGTCGCTGTTCACGCTGTATTTTTGCATTGCTAACTGCATGCGCGCGGCGTGGATTCTAGACGTATAACGACGAGCGCCTTGCACAAGCTAGGCTATGCCAAGGACAGAAACATGACTGTTAATTGTGTGAATGGTGTATCTCTCAGTTTGTTGTGCTGTTAATTGCGTGCGATGCCATAATTGAGCATTTTCATGTCAAACGGCCATTTTCAGGCGAAGCTGCTCTTGTGAAGGTTTAATTGAGCTTGACTAATGTTATACATGTATGCAGAATATAGAGGTGGGCCATTGCAGTTGAGGCATACGAACATTTCGCAATATTGGGAACGGGTGTACATGGTAGAGGCAAAATATATGATCACCGCGAAATCGAATTTAGTGTCATTTATATTTCAATAAACGTTAGTGTCTGGTGTTGCTGAACGACCCCATAATACTGGCAAAGTAAGTCATCAGAAGACAGCGAAAAGATGAACCTAATCGGTCTCATGCTACTGATAATGACGTCTATCCGTTTTTCGTCTGACGACGTCGACGGTGTAGTAGCTGCTCTCATCTGCAGCACACCTCACTGCCCGCCACCCTGGCGTGCTTTCCGGGGGCACTGCTACCTATGGGTGGACACACCAATGCCTTGGTTGGATGCTGAGCGCCACTGTCAGATGCTGTCCCACCCAGGGAAGATGGTCCACCTTGCGTCCATCCACAGCCAAGAGGAGGATGAATTCATCAGCGATTACGTCAGGAGCGCCTATGGCTTCAATGCTATTCCTTATTACTGGATTGGCTACAGTGACATCGACGGGCAGAATCATTTCCAGTGGAGTGATGGCTCAGGTGGATCTTACGAGGGCTGGATTCCAGGGGAACCAACAAACACCGACGGGCTCGGGACAGACGAAGACTGTGTAGAACGCGTGCCCAGTCATCGCCAGGAATGGAATGACGGTACGTGCTATGCGCAAAGATCATTCATCTGTAAAGTCTAAAGCCTACGCTACTGATGATATGGGAGACCTGTCCATAATATGTGAGGCTACTGAACTAAGTTGACTTTTGCACGATGGTATAAGGACAGAAACGACCGGGTTTTGGCAGCCAGGGGAACAACAATTTTTGCAACGAGGGAAATATAAAGACTGTGTCGAATGCCGATCCAGTTTTCGCTACGAATGAAGTGACAAATATGTTGTGCGATACATGCAAATTAGTTGTTGATGTAGCCTGCAACGTATTATTATCACAAATACTCTAAATAATTAAGTTTCTAAAATTAAACTTGGAATCGCGTATAGGTACTCATAATCTACGTCTGTGCAGCCAATTAAACATGGCATGAAGGTATTTTGACTGGAAACATCAATGTATAAACTATGGATTATAATAACTTAGACTCGGTGATTCGGGTTGATGTAGTGAATTCAAAGTGATGCTTAAATGTAGGATACACCATTGGTAATTGCTTGAATTATTAAGAATGGGTGAATTTGGGGGGTTTATTTTATATAATAGTAAATATATCGTTTATCTGACCTGTCTGAAGTTTTACAATCATGGATGCCGAAGTTTTAAAAACCGCGTTTTAAAAAACATTCAATCTGTCCGAACAATTAAAGAATATCTAGCGCAATCATTTTGCTGGATGCCTAGAATTATTATTTACTTTAAAATAAGTAAGCTATTTCTTAATAATTTGGTAGTAAATTGTTTTTGGTACAAGGACAGTAGTAAAATTTGGTAGTAAAATGTTTCGATATTTGCAAATGGTGTATCCTACCTTTAGGCGTATGCTTAGGTAGTTCCAATATAACAACATTAATACCTCGTTGTATTGGGGAAATGCACATTTTTGTCTTTCGTGTGAAAGTTGAATATTTTATTGAAATAATTATGAACTCATTGAAAGCCTCAATTTATGTTATTGTATCTGATCTTTCTTTATAAATTCATTGTATTTCTGCAGTAAAACGAGAAACACACAAATCAGAAGAAGAAATATAGACCGGAGTCGACCGGAGCAAAACAAATCTACAAGGCACATAAATAGCTTAGAAGGTAAATACACTTGCACACAAAGAACTATAGCTGTTTTGTGAACTAGTTAACAAAAACCGAGAATAAAACTAAATCTTCGCATGATGACATGTAGATGTATCTCTGATTTCAAAGCAGTGGAAACTACAAAATATGAACGGAAATGAACTCCATCCGAGTATATAAAATAGAAGAGAACATAGGACATCGAATCACTTGGCCATCAGAAAGACTCAGTTCTCCTCAGCCGGGACAAAATTTGGATGAATCGTCTTTGGACTATTCAACCCCATGGGCTCAACATCCAACTAGAAAATGAAACTAATTTTTTCTTCTCCCATTGTCATCTGTTTCAATTTCCGTTTACACCCCTTTCTTGTAGTACTGTTTTTAGTTTTGTGTCCTTTGATCTTGACCCTGGTCCCGTCCTTGTGGTTTCTCACCTATTTTGTTCTCCAACCAGGTTTTCACCCCCTTTACCCCCTTGGTCTGTCTTTGATCCTTTACCCACTCTGACATCTTTCATTTCTTGGCTTAATCCTCCTTTTGTTGGTTCATCCTCCCCACTTCTGTTATCCCTCTTTTGTGTTTCTTTTCCTTACCATGTTATGCATCATGCTTGTATGTCTCCCTTTATAGGTTTCATTAAGCCACTTAAAAAAAACCGACTAGTATATAAAATAAGCTGCTCGTTGCTGGAGTCTATGATATGCGAGCAGATTTGGTGATTATACAAAACAATAACGAAACAAGACTCGCTTTTGTTACTTTTTCTCAGCCGTCTCCAGCGATTCTGCATATGAATAGGTTCAATGCAGCTTGGCAAATGTGATTTCTTGTAACAAAGGGTGTTCACTGTACAACTTAATTTACAATATTCCATTGCTTGCACGGACAAGACCATACAACAATATAATTAGAACTGGTCGATAATACAATATCTCTTGCTGGCTGTTAAATGACTGTTCATTGGTTGACTGGTTGAGCTCTCACAGAGTGAAACGTTTGTTGCGCTGTCAATTGCGTGCGACGTCATAATTGAGCCTTTTCAGGCCCAACGGTTATTTTCCGGTGATAAAGCTGCTCTTGTAAAGATTGGATTAACTTATGTTTTATGTAGAATATATATAGGTGGGCCATTGCAGTGGAGGCATACGAACATTTCAAAATATTGGGAACGGGTGTACGTGGTAGAGGCAACATTTATAATCACAGCGAATTATAATTTAGTGCCATTTAAATTTCAATAAACGTTAGTGTCTGGTGTTGCAGAACGACCCAATATTACTATTGAAGTAAGTCATCAGAAGACAGCAAAAAAGATGAAATTATTCGATCTCATGCTACTGATATTGACATCCGTCTGTTTTTCGTCTGATGACGTCGACGATGTAGTAGCTGCTCTCTGCAGCACACATCATCACTGCCCACCACCCTGGCTTGCCTTCCAGGGGCACTGCTACCTGTGGGTGGACACACCAATGTCTTGGATGGATGCTGAGACCCACTGCCAGATGCTGTCCTACCGGGGGAAGATGGCCCACCTTGCGTCCATCCACAGCCAAGAGCAGGATGAATTCATCATGGATTATGTGAGGAGCGCCACTGGTTTCGCGGCTACCTCCAATTTATGGATTGGCTACAGTGACATCGAACGAGAGAATCGTTTCCAGTCGAGTGATGAATCTAATGCATCATACGAGGGTTGGATGCCAGGGGAACCAAACAACCTAGGAGGCGAAGACTGTGTCGAACGCTGGCCCCTTCATCGCCACGAATGGAATGACCGTGGGTGCGATGCGCAAATCCCATTCATCTGCAAAGTCTAGATCCTACACGCTATTGATGATGTGAGATACATGTCAACGTCTGAGGCTACTGAACTTTGCTTTTGCACGATGTTACACGGAAAGAAGCCATCGGGTTTGGCAGCCAGGGGAACCACAACAATTGCAACGAGGGGACACACATGCAGAGACTGCGTCGAACGCCGGTCTAGTTTTCGTCACAAACGGTTTGAAAATGTGTGCGATGCGATATATGACGGACTTGATCGGGTACAGCCAGTCATTTGAAAGAAGTTCCCCCCACACCCCCCCCCCCCCCCCCCCCACCCGCCAAACAAAACCAAACAAACAAAATTCACGGTGCCCCCCAGGTGCCTCCCCACCAACAAAACTTGATATACCCGTTTTCCTCCCAAACCAAATAGAGACCAAACAGAACATATATAAGCTGGCGCTGGCGCCCACCCCCCCCCCCCCCCCTCCCCCCCCCCCCCCCCCCCCCCTCCCCGAGATGCTGATACCCCCTGTGCACCATCCCCCTCCCACACACTGACACAATCCTAACTATGCCACTGTACGGGAAGATGGTTCACCTCCACGCATGGTTCCAAATAGTCGACTAGAGCACAATCCAACCATCCAGCGTTCAAGTGACGTTTATGGCCGAACTCGATTCGGGTTGATGTAGTGAAATCAAAGGGATGCTTAAAGGTAGGATACACCATTGGTAATTGCTCGAATTATTAAGAATGGGTGGATTTGAGGGGTTTATTTTATATCATAGTAAATATATCGTTTATCTGACCTGTTTGAAGTTTTGCAATCATGGATGCCGAAGTTTTAAAAACCGCGTTTTAAAAAACGTTCAATCTGTTGGAACAATTAAAGAATATCTAGCGCAATCATTTTGCTGAATGCCTAGAATTATTATTTACTTTCAAATAAGTAAGCTATTTCTTAATAATTTGGTAGTAAAATGTTTCGATATTTGCAAATAGTGTATCCTATCTTTAGGCGTCTGCTTAGTAGTTCTGAGCACAATATAACAAAGTAATACTCTGTTGTATATGGGAACTGCACTTTTTTGTCATTCGTGTTAATTTTTAATATTTTATTGAAAATGTCGTTAGTGTATTTGATTTTTCTTCATAAATTCATTGTATTTCTGCAGTGAAATGAGAAACACACAAATCTAAAGAAGACAAATTTACCAAAGCACAAAAAACTACAAGGCACACAAATAGCTTAGAAATTAAAGGCACTTGCACATAAAAGACTGCAGCTGTTTTGTGAACTAGTTAAATAAAACGAGAATAAAACTAAATCTTCGTATGATGACATGTAGATGTGTCTCTGATTTCAAAGCAGTGGAAACTACAAAATATGAACGGAAATGAACTCCATCCAAGTATATAAAATAGGAGAGAACATAGCTAGGGCATAGAATCACTTGGCCATTAGAAAGACTCAGTTCTCCTCAGCCGGAAGAAAGTTTGGATGAATTGTCTTCGGACTATTAAACCACATGGGCTCAACATCCAACTAGGAAATTATTAACTTATTTGTTCTTTCCCCATTGTCATTTGTTTCAGATTAATCCCTTGCCAGGATTGTTGTTTTGGTTTTCGTTTTTTTCTTACTCCGATGGTTTCTCCTGTCCAATTTCCGTTTACACCCCTTTCTTGTAGTACTGTTTTCAGTTTTGTGTCCTTTGATTCTGACCCTGGTCCCTTCCTTGTGGTTTCTCACCTATTTTGTTCTCTAACCAGGTTTTCACCCCCTTTACCCCCTTGGTCTGTCTTTGATCCTTTACCCACTCTGACATCTTTCATTCCTTGGCTTAATCCTCCTTTTGTTGGTTCTTCCACCCCACTTCTGTTATCCCTCTGTTTCTTTTCCTTACCATGTTATGCATCATGCTTGTATGCCTCCCTTTATAGGTTTCATTAAGCCACTTAAAAAAAACCGACTAGTATATAAAATAAGCTGCTCGTTGCTGGAGTCTATGATATGCGAGCAGATTTGGTGATTATACAAAACAATAACGAAACGAGACTCGCTTTTGTTACTTTTTCTCAGCCGTCTCCAGCGATTCTGCATATGAATAGGTTCGATGCAGCTTGGCAAATGTGATTTCTTGTAACAAAGGGTGTTCACTGTACAACTTAATTTACAATATTCCATTGCTTGCACTGACAAGACCATACAATAATATAATTAGAACTGGTCGATAATACATCATCTCTTGCTGGCTGTTAAATGACTGTTGGTTGACTGGTTGAGCTCTCAAAGAGTGAAACGTTTGTTGCGCTGTCAATTGCGTGCGACGTCATAATTGAGCCTTTTCAGGCCCAACGGTTATTTTTCGGTGATAAAGCTGCTCTTGTAAAGATTGGATTAACTGATGTTTTATGTAGAATATATATAGGTGGGCCATTGCAGTTTAGGCATATGAACATTTCAAAATATTGGGAACGGGTGTACGTGGTAGAGGCAACATTTATAATCACAGCGAATTATAATTTAGTGCCATTTAAATTTCAATAAACGTTAGTGTCTGGTGTTGCACAACGACCCAATATTACTATTGAAGTAAGTCATCAGAAGACAGCAAAAAAGATGAACTTATTCGGTCTCATGCTACTGTTATTGACATCCGTCCGTTTTTCGTCTGGCGACGTTGACGGTGTAGTAGCTGCTCTCTGCAACACACCTCATTACTGCCCGCCACCCTGGCTTGCCTTCCAGGGGCACTGCTATCTGTGGGTGACCACACCAATGTCCTGGATGGATGCTGAGAGCCACTGCCAGATGCTGTCCCACCCGGGGAAGATGGTCCACCTTGCGTCCATCCACAGCAAGGAGGAGAATAAATTCACCAGCGATTACGTCAGGAGCGCCTATGGTATCAATGCTATTCCTAATTACTGGATTGGCTACAATGACATCGACTGGCAGAATCATTTCCAGTGGAGTGATGGCTCTGATGGATCTTACGAGGGCTGGGCTCCAAGTCAACCAACAAATACTGACGGGGGCGGGGAAGACGAAGACTGTGTCGAACGCCAGTCCAGTTATCACCACACATGGAATGACCGTAGGTGCGATACGCAAATCCCATTCATCTGTAAAGTCTAGAGCCTACGCTACTGATGGTCTGAGACACCTGTCCATAATATTTGAGGCTACTGAACTATGTAAACTTTTGCACGATGGTACAAGGACAGTAGTAAAATTTGGTAGTAAAATGTTTCGATATTTGCAAATGGTGTATCCTACCTTTAGGCGTCTGCTTAGTAGTTCCAATATAAAAAAGTAATACTCTGTTGTATTTGGGGAAATGCACTTTTTTTGTCATTCGTGTGAAAGTTAAATATGTTATTGAAAAAAATAATTATGAACTCATTGAGGGCCTCAATTTTTGTTATTTTATCTGATCTTTCTTCGTAAATTAATTGTATTTCTGCAGTAAAATGAGAAACACACAAATCAAAAGAAGAGGAGTCGGAGTCGACAAATCTACAAGGCACATAAATAGCTTAGAAGTTAAAGGCACTTGCACAAAAAGGACTGTAGCTGTTTTATGAACTAGTTAAACAAAAAGGAGAATAAAACTAAATCTTCGCATGATGACATGTATTTGTGTCTCTCAATTTAAAGCAGTGGAAACTATACAAAATATGAACGAAAATGAACTTCATCTAAGTATATAAAATATGAGAGAACATAGGGCACAGAATCACTTGCCCATCAGAAAGACTCAGTTCTCCTTAGCCGGGAGAAAGTTTGAATGAATCGTCTTCGGACTATTCAACCACATGGGCTCAACATCCAACTAGGATAATTATGAACTTATTTGTTCTTCTCCCATTGTCATCTGTTAAGATTAATCCCTCGCCGGGATTGTTGCTTTTTTTTTTTTTATCACTCCGAGTGATGGTTTATCCTGTCCAATTTCTGTTTACTATGGTGGCCCTGAAGGGACATCGCATATCGCACATTTCTGCGCAGATTTTTGCGATGTCGCAGATTTTATCGAACATTTCTGCGCCGATTTCTACGATATTGCACATTTTATCGCACTCTTCTGTGCAGATTTCTGCGATATTGCACCTTTTAAACGCGCTGTGTATTTATAGCCGTCGGGCCAGTACGCGATTGCAATTACGTTCAGAACGCACATGGGACGAGATAAGGACGTGCCGAGAACGAGGCGAACTGTCTGGGAACGAATTGGTCTTGTTAAGAAATAGTTAGCATGGGTTATAGACGTGTGAGGAACGAGGTAGAACAAGTTCAGAACGGGTTTAAACTGCGACTACGGACGGGCTTGGACTCCTTGGAATCGTTATCCGCACGAGGTGAACTGGCAATTTTACCCGATGTTTTAGGACGGGGCAGGACGTTTTGAGAACTAGTTTGGTGTGACGGAAGCATAAACCGTGTATGATAGGCTATGTGCATTTGTATGTGGTAATCGTGACACCGCACTAATTTAGATCCCCTGATTTAGCCATAATTCACAGGAAAGCTATGCATAGAAAGTTACAAATTTACAAATCGTATTATTCTATTCCTCATCTAATAGTTGTAAAAGTCCAAGGGTGGCATCGAAATGGATTTTGAAATTAGAGGTCAATATGCAAGCGGGGTGTGTAGGCTCTTGTGTGTCCCTGCACATAATATATTATTTCAATGTGGTGCTAGAGTTCCTCGACCTTTAGCGGGAAGACTAGATATGGAAACTGAATGAGATTGACGTAGCATCTTTAGTGGATTCTATCCTTCAGTTTGTCCAAAGTTTACGGTGGCTTCATAATCGGTTAAAAAATGAGAGGCATTTTCATGAACATACCCCGTCCAGCAACGCGTAATGTATAGTATAACGTATAATAATAGCTACGTGGGTTTGTTATGCGATAATTTACGCACTAATTTAGATCTAGTCTTTGGGCGAGACGTTGCTTAATCCACAGCCAAGAGAGGGCGCTATCGCGACAAACCATTTGTGTCACTCACGAGCACTAGTTCTCACGAACCAGTCCACAACGGTTCGCGAGTAATAATGGTTTGTCGCAATAGCGCCCTCTTGTGGCTGTGGATTAGGCATCGTCTTGCCCAAAGACTAAAATAGATCCCGTGATTTGACGATAAATCACAGGAAAGCTATGCATAGGAAGTTAAAAATATTTACAAATCGTATTAATCTATTCCTCATCTAGAAGTTGTACAAGTCGCAGGGTATCATGGAAATTACAGGTCAATTTGCAAGCGGGGTGGGGCTCTGATGTGTCGCTGCACAATGTGATGCTGGAGTTCCTCGACTTTTGGCGGTTAAACTGCACATGGAAACTGGATGAGATTAACGTAGCATCTTCAGTGGATTCTACCCTCAAATTTGTTCAAAGTTTAGAGTGGCATCATAATCGGTTTAAAAAATGAGAGGATATTTATTCCTCCATGTGCCGAGTAAGATATATCTAACTGTAATACCCTCCTGAGAAACAAAATCTGTTTTACAAAATTAAAACTGAGACAAAATAAATAATGAATTAAGTGAAGATCACAGTACTCACAGTCATGTAATGTGTAGCCGGTCATGCATAAAACTGATCTTACCTTGTTTTAAAAGGGTTCAGTGTTGTTACACTAGTCCAACTCTTATTGACGATAAACAAAAGCATATAAAAAAACATAAACTAAAACAGGTGCTGATTGCTTTTGTTTCCCTTTAAAGAAAAATATCTACATGTAATTATTTCATATTTTATAAAGAAAATCATTTCTATAGCGTCAATACACGCGCGTTCTTTTATCAATAAAAATGAGTAAAAACGAACATTAAAGGTCGTATACACCATTTGCAGACATACGTTTACTACCGAATTATTAGGTAATATCTTATTGATTTGAAAGTTAACAATGATTCTAGGCATCCAGCAAAATTATTGCGCTATGTATCATGTCATTGTTCCGAACATTTTGTTTTTAACGATTGCTAGACGGCAATTAAAAACGAACGCCGTTTTTTCTTGCTTTTTTTCTTGGCGTTCATGATATTAAAACTGATTTTAAATTATCCTATTGTTATGCTAATTGACCCATTGTGTTTGTTTCATGCATACAATTCCTTAGAATTGTCTCATAAAGACCCTAAACACTACTTTTATTGGAATACTAATTTGTACAAGTGTGGACCATATGGGTTTAAATGTGCGAACATCAATAACATATACATGTACTGGGTTATTATAAAAGGGATCCTTTCACATGATGTTACTGCAAATCTTTCTAGTCTAGTCTCCACCATGCAAAACTTTAAATCTCATTTATTATAATTTTGTTGTTACTGTGTCAATGAATAACAGTCTAATATCACGGCACCTGGTGTGCTGTGTTTTCAAGAACAATTGAATGTTTGTATCCTTTTGCAACGAATGCTGGCCGGCTTGTCGTCTAAATAAATATGACATGTACTCTGGTTTATTAGAGTAAAATACAAATGTAGTCCGGTTGGAGTTATTTTGTCGCCCTATAGGCGCAGGAATGAGTGCATGAGACGCCGCCAGTTCTGTGTTGGTATCGTCACTGACAAAAGCAAAGGCGATCGATATTTCACAGAAGCACATTGACAATGCGTTATTGATCGTGCGAGTAGATCGTGCGACGCGCCCAGAATTCTGCAGTGAACAACGGACTCGTAGGACGTGCTACATATGTATTTGTTTTCTATATGCTTTTTTATCGCTAGCCTGCATCTCAATCATTTATGTCCTGAAAACCCCCAAAATATCATGTTTTGGATCGTTTACTTATCCTATTTCAAATTATATGGTTTAAAGGAAACCAACCTAATGTCCTATCGTTCCCGAGAAAAGACGGGGAAAACTGGTTGTTTACATCGGACACGACGTGTACGCATACTATATTATGCACATGTACACGTTGTGTATACATTATAAATTATTAATTGTACACGGCACCAATTCACCTTAAAAGCTTGAGTTTCGGGGTCACTTTTATGACCAAAAACCTGCCTTAATTCATGACATTAAAAACTATTTCCCTTAAGAAAATTATAATTCGCTCCACGCACTTTTGACCTTACTCGTGTGTGTGAGTTAGTCTTGCATACGCACTGTGGACCTCCGAACAATATAGGTCCACACGATGCGGGAAGAGGTTACGGTGTGTGGACTTGCACACGTCCACAATCCGTTTTTCAGTTTCCGAAAAAGAGCGCTAGAGCAAAAACGGGTTAGGGTTATATATAGAAAAGATAGAAGGGACAGCTGAGAGGGTAAATTTGTTTTGGGGAAGCGAGAAAAATGAGTATTTAGTCAAAGTTTGTTAACTACACGAAGACAAAGGAATGTCCACAGTGCGTATGTAAGGTAAAGCATGGTGTGTTTACATGTGTTCGCACTAATAATACAAGCGGTGAATTCGAACAATAAACGTAAAAATCTACAGGGAAAATCTACCTGTGTAGATTCAATTTAATTCGATTGTATATGTCATGATGTGTGAGAAAACCGTTTAAAACATAGGAGGATACGCCCTTGGTAATTGCTTGAACTATCCTGAATTGGTGGATTTGGGGGTTGTATTTTATAGTAAATATCGTTTAACTGACTTGTTCAAAGATTTACAATCATAGATGCAAATGTTGTATCCTACTTTTAAATTATACCCGATAGTGATATTTCTGCTCGAAACGTGATTTGCCTCAAACAGCACTCCCACTTTAAGAAAATAAAGATTAAAACATGTATTCGGGTTTCGATTTTGACAAAACACTTATCTTGTGTTTTGCTGTAAACTACACAGCCGATTCACTTCTATATTCCTTGCAAATTATGCGGTATTTTAATGTTTCGTTTCTGGGCCTCTAAATGTTTTATTGAAGTGCTGGTTTATTCGTGTAGAATTTGATCGAAACTGTACAGTTAAAAAAAAAAAGCATTTGAAGGATTCGTATACTCCGAAAAGGGATTCTCCAAACTAATTTTCTATTTTGCCTCTGAAATCTTGTAAGCAAGATTGCAATACTAACCCCTTTTAATTTATTTGGTTTGTATATTTTAGGTAGTCAGAAAGCAGTTTGCAGAAGTTTTAATAATTATGTTTATTACAATGTATTACTATAATGTAGGGCCAATTTTATTTCCATTTTCTTCGCAAACTACGATCAAGGAACATTATAGTCGCCAAATTCCTAAAACAGAGGCCTAAATCGTCATTTCGAAACGGGAATGGGGTTCTAAACGAGGATGACGCTGATGCTATATCTTTTATGAACTCATCCTCCTCTTGGCTGTGGACGGGGATGGAAGCAAGGTGGACCATCTTCCCCCGGTGGGGCAGCATCTGATAGTGGCGCTCAGCATCCATCCAGGACATTGGTGTGTTCACCCAAAGATAGCAGTGCCCCTGGAAGGCACGCCAGGGTGGCGGGCAGTGAGGTGTGCTGCAGATGAGAGCAGCTACTACAGCGTCGACGTCGTCAGACGAAAAACGGACGAGTGTCAATATCAGTAGCATTAGACCGAATAAGTTCATCTTTTTTTTGCTGTCTTTTGATGACTCTTCGCCTGCATTATGCATGCGTCGTTCAGCAACACCAGACACTAACGTTTATGGAAATTTAAATGACACTCAATAAAAATTCGCGGTGATCGTAATTGGTTTTTTTCTACCACGTACACCCGTTCCAAAATATTTTGAAACTGTTTGTATGCTTCAACTGTTATGGCCCACTTCTACATATTACATTAGTCAATCAAATCTTTACAAGAGCAGCTCATCACCGGAAAATGGTGGCCGTTGGGCCTGAAAACGCTCAATTATGACGTCCCACGCAGTTGACAGCGCCACAAACGTTTCGCTGCGTGAGAGCTCCGCCAGTCACCCAATTAAAAGTCATTTAACAGCCAGCAAGAGCTATCGTATTATCGACCATATCCGATTATATTATTTTATGGTCTTGTCAATGCAAGCAATAGAATATTGTAAATTATTTGTGTACAGTGAACACCCATTGTTACAAAAAATCACATTTGCCAAGCTGCATCGAACCTATTCATATGCAGAATCGCTGGAGCTGACGGTTAAACGGCTGGGAAAAAGTAACAAAAGCGAGTCTCGTTTCGTTTTTGTTTTGTATAATCACCGTATCTGCTCGCATATACTCCTGCAACGAACACCTTATTCTAGAGACTAGTCAGGTTCTTTTTAAGCGGCTTAAAATAAACCTATAAAGGGAGACATTCAAGCATGATGCGTAACATGGTTAGGAAGAGAAACACAAAAAGAGGGATAACAGAAGTGGGGTGGAAGAACCAACCACAGGAGGATGAGGTCAAGGAATGAAAGATGTCAGAGTGGGTATAGGATCAAAGACAGACAAATTGGGTAAAGGGGTGAAAACCTGGTTGGGGAACAAAATAGGGGTAAAACCACAAAGAAGGGACCAGGGTGAAGATCAAAGGACACAACACTAAAAACAGTACTACAAGAAAAGGGTGTAAAAGGAAATTGGACAACAGAAATCAGAAACAAAAACAAAAACAACAATCCTAGCAAGGGATTAATCTGAAACAGATGACCTTGGGAGAAGAACAAATAAGTTAATCATTTCCTAGTTGGATGTTGAGCCCATGTGGTTGAATAGTCCAAAGACGATTCATCCAAATTTCGTCCCGGCTAAGGAGAACTGAGTCTTTCTGATGGCCAAGTGATTCTATGCCCTATGTTCTCTCCTATTTTATATACTTGGATGGAGTTCATTTTCGTTCATATTTTGTAGTTTTCACTGCTTTGAAATCAAAGACACATCTACATGTCATCATGCGAAGATTTAGTTTTATTCTCGTTTTATTTAACTAGTTCATAAAACAGCTATAGTTTTTTCTGTGCAAGTGCCTTAATTTCTAAGCTATTTATGTGCCTTGTACTGGTTTTTTTGCTCCGGCCGATTTTTTCTTCTTCTGATTTGTGTGTTTCTCGTTTCACTGCAGAACTACAATGAATTTATGACGAAAGATCAGATACAATAACGAAATAGAGGCCCTCAGTGAGTTCATATTTTTCAATAAAATATTTAAATTTCACACGAATGACCAAAATGTGCATTTCCCCAATACAACAGAGTATTACTTGTTTATATTGTGTTCAGAAATACTAAGCAGATGCCTAAAGGTAGGATACACCATTTGCAAATATCGAAACATTTTACTACCAAATTATTAGGGAATAGCTTACTTATTTGGAAGTTTATACATTGATGTTTCCAGTCAAAATACCTTCATGCCATGTTTAAATTGCTGCACAGACGTAGATTCTGAGTATACTTAATTCCAAGTTTAATTTCAGAAACCTAATTAATCAGAGTATTTGTGATATTAATAGTACTTGCATGCTGCATCAAAGACCAATTTGCATGTATCGCACAAAATAAATGTCACTTCATTCGTAGCGAAAACTAAATCGGATTTCGACAGTCTTTGTCTGTCCCTCGTTGCAATCATTGTCGTTCCCCTGGCTGCCAAACCCGGTTGATTCTGTCCCTTTATTGTCGTGCAAAAGTCAACACAGTTCAGTAACTTCAAATATTATGGGCAGGTGTCCCACATCATCAGTAGCGTAGGCTCTAGACTTTACAGATGAATGGGTGTTGCACATCGCACGAACGGTCATTCCATTTGTGGCGACGACCGGGCCAGCGACCGACACAGTCTTCGTCTTTCCCGTTGTGGCTATGTGATGGTTGCCCTGGATTCCAGCCCTCGTAAGATCCATCAGAGCCATCACTCCACTGAAAATGGTGCTGCCACTCGATGTCACTGTAGCCAATCCAGTAGCTAGGAGTAGCATCGAAGCCATAGGCGCTCCTGATGTAATCGCTGATGAATTCATCCTCATCTTGGCTGTGGATGGATGCAAGGTGGGCCATCTTCCCAGGGTGGGACAGCATCTGGCAGTGGCTCTCAGCATCCATCCAGGACATTGGTTTGTCCACCCACAGATAGCAGTGCCCCTGGAAGGCAAGCCATGGCGGGGGGCAGTAATGACGTGTGTTGCAGAGAGCAGCTACACCCAAATCGGGCCACAAACTGCGTGCGATTGATGCCAATACCAGAAGCAGAAAACCGTTATTAAACGTCATTCCGATCCTGATGTATTCCGAATCAATTGACCAATAAGCAGTCCGTAAGAGCCGTTCTTTAAGCTGAGACAGCACAGGCTGATCAGAAATGCAATTTCATTAAAATTATGAAATGTTGGTAAACGTGTACATGTACATGTACGTCCTTCCTGCGCTGTTCCGGTTTTCTCAAATGCCAAATATCGCATATGAAGTGTGTACAAATGTACCTTGTTTTACCATTTGCCTCCTATCTAAGCTAAACTGAACCTTTACACATGAAGCTTCCTTAAAAGAGCGGATTTAATGCTTGGGGAAAACGTGACAAGAGACTGCGCCTCGTTTATTCAATTACCGTTTTACCGAGTCGTGCAAAATTGCCAAGGTATAATGCCAGCAATTAAGATGCCCTATATACATCAGTGAAAAAAATGGACGAAATGAATAAAGAAGAAAAAAAGGTTTGCCGGAATTTATAAGATCGATTTTGTGCAAGAACGATTGTCATCAGTCATCAGGCCGTGTCCGATTGTGGATGCAGCTTGAAATTGAGAGTGTACGCAAGGCTATAATTATGTACGGTGCACTACCCTAATTGAAGAGAGACTTTCTACGCAAGCTCATTAGCATGAAATGTGCCCCATAATCTTTTTTTTTGAAAAAGAAGGCCGTTTGGTAAATAAAACGGGTGAGATTGTGTAAATATAGCCTAGGATCAACAATTTGAGCTTCAATCTGAGGGCAGACTTGATACAATTACGGTGGAAAAATGATCTCAGCCTTGAACTCAGCCACGAACTCGTCAAATCTAAAACACATGCAGCAAAAGAAGGTCCGAAATTGTTCGCTCTGCAGAATTAGTTTTTAACGAATTGTTCAAAATGAAACATAAAAGGCAATTTTGTATCGATCACGATGTTTAACTCATTATTATAAAATATAATTAAATTCAACAAAAAGATGACTTCCAAATTCATGTTATTGACTAAATTAACTCATTGAATGTTAACTCCTGAAATTATGGATCTTGGGTCGTCATGTTGGCATTTTATTTTAACATACACAATTCAAGTATTATAAGATTCACTTTCTGTGTCTAAAGAGTTATTTTATTTAATGTGCAAACTTGTACCAAATAATTATATGTGCCGGAAAATTACAAACTAACGTAAGTTAAAATCGAAATGACATTTCATTGTTTGCCCTATTGATAAATATAAGTTTTTACGGCTATTTTAAAATATTTTTCATTTGAATACTCTAAGATTTAACTTAGTAATTTATCATTCAATGTTAACGTTATATTACTCTATTTCAACATTGTCTTAGGAATATTCGTCATTACAGTTCAAATTCTTCCCAGCTGTTGCCGAAAAGCAGCATTCGTCTTTACATCAATCAATTTCGACGTTATGTTACATTAGTCTGATGTGTGCTTGACTCAAGCAAACAGCAGACAAGTTTATTTAACATAAAGTGTGAAATTGATTGGCATAAAGACTAATTCGATCTGTGAATGCTGCTTTTTGACAACAGCTGAGACGAATTTAAACTGTATTGACGAGTATTCTCGACCCGGTGTTTAAAAAGGGTGACCAAACGTTGAAAATGAATGATACAAATGAATGACAAAATTGCTTCAGTAAAAGCTTGCGAAATTCTTTTCGAACGAAAATGAATGTAAGAATTGGTCAATTTGAATAAATAGCCTGAAAAAAAAACTATAATTAGTTTGGTTACCAGCAAATAAAAAAGTATTCATTATCCCGGCCATAATTGTATCGGTGCAAGCATAATAAAGTTTTAAAGCACAATAAAAACTTTTTTTCGTAACTGAAATTAAAAAATGTTGACACTAAAAAAAACCAATAAAACAACACATTTTGCAGTTACAATGTTCAAAAAGACTATAGGCCTAACGGCAGTTTTTTTTCTTCAATTAAATGCAGGAAAGTCGGACAGTTGAACCCAATGTATTAAGTCGCGAGACTTATTAATTTTGCATGTTCCAAAATGCCTAAAAATGTAACAAAAGTTACTGTGGAATTGCCCTCTACATTATTTCAAATATTATCCAATACTACTTTTTAAATTAATATTTCAAGATTATTAAATCAAAATGGAAAACTGACTAGGTGCAGTGAATGCTAAACTCATTTGAAAATTGGGAAAAAAACACATTGACTTGATGCAGGGCTTGGACCAGGGACCTCCGGATTGTCGTTCTAGTCCTAAATCCAGCCCAATGTTCGCGTTTTTCTTATTAGAACTTTGTCCAATGCGCTGATCAGAAGCTACCTGTGCTCAACGCCTCAAACATCACAGGGGCGGATCCAGAATAATTACAAGGGGGGCCAAGTCTGTCAATGTCTATTTATTTACATGTCAAAGTGAACAAAGACATCGGCAAGGTTGGACTAGAACCTGCGATCTCCGGAATACCCGACCGTCGCTCTACCAACTGAGCTATCTTGCCCTATGTTGGCGGTCTCCCAAATTGTCAGTAGCTTTGTTCGAGGGCGCTAGTCAGAAATCATAAACACCGGAATGCCGTGTGGCCAGGGATCGCGCCCGATTTTACGATACAACCTTGGGAAGCGACATTGTGGGGATCACTCAATGGGGATACAACTTTGTATCTTATAATACAAAAATAAACTACAAGAAAAAAAATGACTAGGTAAATGTGCATACATTTTAGAGTGATCAAAGAAATCGGTGAATTTATATTTGATTGTTGCGGACTTGGGTAATGCAGAACGTTGTTACCTACAACATTGTTAGACTTATTTTGTTTGTCACGAGGGTAATTTATCAAAGTGGTCCATTAACAATTACCCGAGTTTCGATTTACGCTTGAAAGTACTTCTTGCCGCAACAAAACCTATTGAGAATGAGTCGATGTGTAAAAGTTACCATCTAGGGTTCATTGTGTAGATACTCGATGGAGTTCAATCACAAACATTCATTCCAAGTGTTTTTGTTTTCATGCAGACTGCGACTGGAGGAGCTTCAAGAATATGCAGATAGTTTTTGGAAATGGCTCTACTGTACCAGTTTTAGCATAGCAAAGCGGCGAGCGAAGAATCGTTGCATTGACAAGGTTTAATGACTATGGGAACTGTCATTTCGGCACTGCAACATCGACTTGTGTCATAGATGACTCGCCGTTAGGTTACAACGTCATAAACTTGGTGGATATGTAAATATGAACTTTTACGGTGATGAGACATTTTCACAAGTATAGTGTCAAAATTGCGCTCTTTTCAAACCCAGGATCGGCTTCTGTAGTCGTCTACTACATTTTGCAGATAAATGGAAGCTGGATGTGGCAGAGTAAGTCGTTCCACTGGTTGCCAATAATGTACTTTTTCCTTGCGGCGCAGTCTTCTTGGAAGCCAACATTGTTAGGTTCACCCCACTGCCAAGTTGTGTACGACGAACTAGACCCGTCCGTCCACTTAAATTCGTTCTGGGTTCCACGGTCGTTAAAACCAAGCCAGTACTCGAGAGGAGGGTTGTTTTGAGATACCAAGAAGTACTCGCCGATGAATTCATCCTCCTCTTGACTGTGGATGGACGCAAGGTGGGCCATCTTCCCCCGGTAGGTTATATTCTGGCAGTGGCTCTCAGCAACCACCCAGGGCATTGGCGTGCCCACCCACAGGTAGCAGTGTCCATTGAAGGCAAGCCATGGCGGGGGGCAGCGGCCTTTAGCGGAGACGGAGTCGCATCTTGTGCGGGGTGCCTGTGACCAACAGCGAGCCGGTGAACTGAAGAGCATGAAGAAACATGTGAATGCCAAGAAGAAAATGGTCAACTTCATCGTGCCGCTTAGCCTCTGATTCTGACGAATTCGCCGGTTTTGATAAACAAAAAGGTCTTCAAGTCACATTTACTTCAGTGAGATTGTAAAAAAACAGAGTATTAAAATCGGAGGTGGTTAGTCAAGTTGAGAATGACGCCGGCTGAATGTCAACTGCTACGGGTGGCGGTAAAAGTCGGTCTCAGCTTTATACGTACAGTGTGCTATAAAGAATCAATGAAACGCATATTCCAATACATTGTCTACGTCTACGTACAAGTCGATATACATGTAACTATTTACTACACCTCGTAAATATTCATGAGCAAATTGGAGCGCGTCATTGACCGATTTATCCAGTATCCAGTTCGCTGCCGTTCAGTATTCTTTCTGGTTATATTCTACATAACATTAGTCAAGCTCACCGAACCTTTACAATTATTGTATGGTCTTGTCATACATGAAATCACATTTGGCAAGCTGCACCAAACCTATTCAAATTATCTTTGATGAATTCATCTTCATCTTGGCTGTGGACAGACGCAAGGTGGACCACCTTCCTGTTTAATAATGTCATATAATTTAAGCTCCATCGAACCTTTACAGAAAAATATGCTGTATAGATTACAGGAAAATGCACCCTCACCCCTCGAACACGGCGGGCGGGTACGACTTTGGCGTAGGCGCCGCAACTTGCCTTCACTATTTAGCTGCTTGGTACAGTGCCCCCCCCCCCCCCCCCCCTCCCCTCCCCCTTCACCCCTGAAAATCGTGTATACACAACTTTTTAACAGTGTGTAAAGGCCTGCCGCTGCCAAAACAAATCTAATTTATTTGTATACACTACATGATCTTCCTTCACAATTCATTCGCAAATAAATATCGAAATTTTCGAAACAGCACCGACAACCAAACAAAAAAACGATACTACTGAATTATTACAAAATACCTTACTTGACTTTATAAAGTGAATAATAGCCTGACGCATCCTGTGAAATCACAGCACCTGGTAAGCTGTCACTTTCATGAAAGGATTAGTTTTTTGTGTTAATTTCCAACAATGGTCAGCCGATCATCGTTGAAAATAAACTGACCTCTTCTTTTCTTCTTTTCTTCAAATACGGGAATTGTTACTAAACTTTTGGAAGATCTGGGATGGGACACATTGCAAAACAGAAGAAAATTACGCTGTATAAAAGGAAAAATGGGTTGGTCGACATTCCACTACACAACTATGTTTAGCCTAGTACCAGAGATACAAGGGGAAACAACCAGAAATTAATTCAAGTCAGTCACGAAGCCAGGGCCTGCGAAGATTCCTTCTTGGTCTCAACTGTTAAGAACTGGAACTCGCTCTGCTCAGTTGCTGAATTTAAGCTTAATTTAAGGGACATGTCAGCAATTTGTAATAGTACATATTTCTTGAATCTAGTCTATTTCCACACGCAGCGCGCAAGTTAGCGTTGGTGTATCCAAGGGGATATTTTGCCGACTTAACCGATGGAGATGGGGATGGACATCGTTCATGTACGGCATTGGAACATACATGTACATGTAAGCATTGCGAATGGGTTTTGTGTGTACCTAAAGGCATTGTTTACCCAAGTTATCTCGCTCACTACATTACATGTCAATTTATGGGGAACATTCGTCTACATCTGCCTGTGTGAAATCTTTATTGTAAGTTCACTTATCATTTGGAGGGTATTGTTCTCTGTTTCATCATTCTTATTGGGGTAGACTTGTCTTAGTCCTTCGGTTGTTAACTTTTAATATTAGTCTCTGTCGTTATATTTTAAAATAAGTAAATCGTCTTCATATCGATTGGTCGTCCATTAATTACGGTTGTATACAAATTAGACATGGGGTTTAGTCCATTAACGTTCTGTACTTTATTATTAAAACTCTACAAGCGTTCTGTATTATTTATTTACAGTTTCACACCGCTTCCAGTAAACACTTAAGTCGGGCACAAACGGTCCATCTCTGACTCTTTGGAAGAGGTTTTAAACCTCTGCATAGCTGTGCACATAACTGCCGGCAAGAGATATTGTATTGTCGACCAGTTCCAATTATATTATTCTATTGTCTTGTGCAATGGAATATTGTAACTTAAATTTTACAGTGTACACCCGATGTTACAGAAAATCACATCAACCAAGCTGCATCGAATCCATTTATATGCAGAATCGCTGGAGTTGACGGTTAAACGGCTGGGAAAATTTTAAAAAGCGAGTTTCGTTTTGTTATTGTTTTATATAATTACCAAATCTGCTCGCATAGACGCTCGCATAGACGTTCGTGCAACCTTGTTCTATAGACTAGTCGGTTTTTTTTGTAAGCGGCTTGAAACAAACATATAAAGGGGGACATACAAGCATGATACATAAGGCCAAATAAAACAAAAAACGTGTTTAGCGTCACCGCCCGCTTCCTTTTTTGAGGCTGCCTCTGTTTTTTTCTGGTTGTTATGATATAATTTTAAAATAAAATTAAAAAAATTATAAAGGTAATAACATTTTAAGATCGTATTTTAGACTTTAGCATCACTGTGTATATGCTGTGGAAATATATATTTTTCTAATGGGAAGGCTAGGGTGTGACGTATATGGTGCATACATGATCGACCCACATGTATTTTGATTTTTAGTCGTTGGTGAGCCATGTTTTATTTTCAAATAGGAAGATAGGGTGTGACATGTTCACTACATGACTCGCATTAAAATGTGTCGGGCGGCCATTTTGGAAAGAAAAAAAAAGAAGAAAAAAAAGAGGCCTCCTCCTTCCTTTGATAAAAAGGCATGACGCTGAACATTTTTGTTTGCCTAACATGGTTAGGAGGAGAAAAACAAAAGAGGGATAACAGAAGTGAGGTGGAAGAACCAACAAAAGGAGGATTAGGCCAAAGAATGAACGAGGTCAGAGTCGGTATAGGATCAAAGACAGACCAAGGGGGTAAAGGGGTGAAAACCTTGTTGGGGAATAAATAATGGGTGAAACCACAAGGAAAGGGACCAGGGTGAAGATCAAAGGACAAAAAACAAAAAACGGCACTAGTACAAGAAAGGGGTGTAAAAGAAATTGGACAACAAAAACCAGAGGAGTAAAAAAAAAAAAAGAAACAAAAAAAGAAAAAAAGATTCTGGCAAGGGATTAATCTGAAACAGAAACAGATGAGTTGGATGTTGGATGTTGAGCCCATGTGGTTGAATAGTCCAAAGACGATTCATCCAAACTTTCTTCCGGCTAAGGAGAACTGAGTGGCCTAGGCCAAGTGATGTTATGTCTTATGTTCTCTCCTATTTTATATACTCCGATGGAGTTCATTTTCGTTCATATTTTGTAGTTTACACTGCTTTGAAATCAGAGACACATCTACCTGTCATCATGCGAAGATTTCGTTTTATTCACGTTTTTTGTTTTACTAGTTCATAAAACAGCTATAGTTCTTTATGTGCAAGTGCCTTTAACTTCTAAGATATTTAAGTGCCTTGTAGGTTTTTTTGCTCCGGTCTATATTTCTTCGTCTGATTTGTGTGTTTCTCGTTTAAAAAGATCAGATACAATAACGAAATTGAGGCCCTGAATGAGTTCATAATTATTTTTTCAATAAAATATTTAACTTTCACACGAATGACAAAAATGTGCATTTCCCCAATACAACAGATTATTACTTTTTAATATTGTGTTCAGAACTACTAAGCAGACGCCTAAATGTAGGATACACCATTTGCAAATATCGAAACATTTTACTACCAAATTATTAAGAAATTGCTTACTTATTGGAAAGTAAATAATAATTCTAGGCATCCAGGAAAATTATTGCGCTAGATATTCTTTATTTGTTCCGACAAATTGGGGTGTTTTTTTTAAACCACGCCGTTTTTCTAGCTTTTTTGCTCGGCATCCTGTAAAACTTCAGACAGGTCAGTTAAACGATATATTTACTATTATATAAAATAAACCCCCCGAATCCACCCATTCTTAATAATTATTCAAGCAATTACCAATGGTGTATCCTACTTTTAAGCATCCCTTTAAATTCACTGCATCAACCCAAATCACCGAGTCTAAGTAATTATGATCCATAGTTTATACATTGGTGTTTCCAGTCAAAATACCTTCATGTTATGTTTCATTTGCTGCACTGACGTAGATTCTGAGAACACGCGATTCGAAGTTTAATTTTAGAAACCTAATTAATCAGAGTATTTGTGTGATATTAATACCTTGCCTGCTGCATCGAAGACTAATTTGCATGTATCGCACAGAATAATTGTCACTTCGTTCGTAGCGAAAACTGGATCGGCATTCGACACAGTCTTTATCTTTCCCTCGTTGCAAAAATTGTTGTTCCCCTGGCTGCCAAAACCCGGTCGTTTCTGTCCTTGTACCATCGTGAAAAAAGTCAACTTAGTTCAGTAGCCTCAAATATTATGGACAGGTGTCCCACATCATCAGTAGCGTAGGCTCTAGACTTTACAGATGAATGATCTTTGCGCATAGCACGTACCGTCATTCCATTCCTGGCGATGACTGGGCACGCGTTCTACACAGTCTTCGTCTGTCCCGAGCCCGTCGGTGTATGTTGGTCCCCCTGGAATCCAGCCCTCGTACGATCCATCAGAGCCATCACTCCACTGGAAATGATTATGCCAGTCGATGCTACTGTAGCCAATCCAGTAATAAGGAATAGCATTGAAGCCATAGGTGCTCCTGACGTAATCGCTGATGAATTCATCCTCCTCTTGGCTGTGGATGGACGCAAGGTGGACCATCTTCCCTGGGTGGGACAGCATCTGACAGTGGCGCTCAGCATCCAACCAAGGCATTGGTGTGTCCACCCACAGGTAGCAGTGCCCCCGGAAAGCACGCCAGGGTGGCGGGCAGTGAGGTGTGCTGCAGATGAGAGCAGCTACTACACCGTCGACGTCGTCAGACGAAAAACGGATAGACGTCATTATCAGTAGCATGAGACCGAATAGGTTCATCTTTTCGCTGTCTTCTGATGACTTACTTTGCCAGTATTATGGGGTAGTTCAGCAACACCAGACACTAACGTTTATTACAATTTAAATGACACTAAATTCGATTTCGCGGTGATCATATATTTTGCCTCTACCATGTACACCCGTTCCAAATATTGTGAAATGTCCGTATGCCTCAACTGCAATGGCCCACCTCTATATTCTGCATACATGTATAACATTAGTCAAGCTCAATTAAACCTTCACAAGAGCAGCTTCGCCTGAAAATGGCCGTTTGACATGAAAACACACAACAAACTGAGAGCTACACCATTCACACAATTAACAGTCATTGTTCTGTCCTTGGCATAGCCTAGCTTGTGCAAGGCGCTCGTCGTTATACGTCTAGAATCCACGCCGCGCGCCTGCAGTTAGCAGTGCAAAAATACAGCGTGAACAGCGACCTTAATTACGCGGCCACTATTTTTGCAAATCAACTGAAGTCGACCGAACGCCTTGTTTCAACCATCCGTGTGAGGTTTTGGGGTGGTGCTCATTATGCTAATAACCTAAGCTGACATTTAAAGTCGTTTTGTTATTGGTCGATCGTTGCATAGAAAATGTATATTTAAAGTGACTGTGGAGGATCAGGTATATCTGTCAACAACTGTGATAAATCACCGCTTAGACCACGCCACATCACTTTCATTGGAAGATTTAAAGGACCTTTGGCCCCAGGCACAATGGAATCTCCAACTATCCATATACTGGACCTATTATATTGGGTTTGCTCGAATTGAGTCATGGACGAGGGTTGACTTGTGCAGTATGGGCAGAGTTAGAACCCGTAGAATTGGTATGCGGTGTATTAAAATTCCCCCCTTTTAGTGCATTGGTCATTGGAACTCTGGGTTGACGGGTCCTGGATTGTGTCTGCGCATTATACGTAAATGCGTTACGCGGTGCAGTGGAAGTTGAACCCACTGATGAGCATTGAGATGCTCCGTGGCTAGAGCGCATACAATTGCTACATGTATGCGCGTATCTACATCAAGGAAATGCACAGCCCTGGCTACTGAATTAAAGCAATGGCCAGTCTCGCGTCCGGTTTTGGACGCCGGGGCCCACCCTTGTGTGTTACCTAACCGATTGCATGATTGGTTAGTGGTTACCGGGACCGCAGCCACCGTCACCCAGAGTTCCATATCAATTTCCCCCCATGAACGGGAGGGGTCAATTTCCATCTTTAACCGAAACTGCTCGTCATATGTTCGCCACCCGTAACCGGGAAACTGTGCTGACGCCATACGAATAATTTCACAGCACTTTAATAGCTGTGCATATCTCTGGGTGTGTTGATCAAGATATATCGACATAAATGTGTAAAAGGCAGATTGCCATATAGAGAAGGATTCGATACGCCTTCGCGATAGGCCGGGTTTCCTTAGAATCAGGTTGCCCCCTTCCACCCCGAAGGTTAAATTAGATTGATTTGTCCGCGAAAGTACTGCATGTGCGGTGTCGTTGTAAAGTGGGGCCAAATCTATGTACTCCCCGACCGAATTATGTCTTTCGTGGATGGCGAGACTGATGAAACCCTAACGCTGCACACGACTTTCCTATTTAAAATAATGGTACTGGGCGGGCATCCGCCCCTAGCTGAATTGCACTGATTAGAATGGCAGTATGAGAATCATTAACGTGTTACTCACCCCCACCCCTAACTCCGCTAGTGCTAGTACTAGGACCCGCGAACGGTGTTATTGTTCATGTTGTCATGGTGTAGCAGTTCGTTTTCATCATGATGGCTGCGAGGAAGATGCACATCCACGACAGAGGTTGACGGCTGGGTCACTGGGTGCACAACATCCGGATCCAAGACCGAGCTTGGGTTTCCTCGGGGTCGACCGCGGCAACGACGGGTTGGCGGCATAGGTTCCTGGTGCGGGGCAGGGACAGCTGCCCCTCGTCCTCTGCCCCTCACAGACGGTTGGCGCTTTCGGGATTTCTTTGGAGGGGGCACTCCATCTTCAACCGTATGTGTCAGAGCTGCGCGACCGGGTCGGCGGCTAGCTACGGCGTTCTTTCGGTACGGCATGTCCGAAAAGGTGGCCAGCAAATCTTCCACTCCTAGCTAAACGGGAAGTTGTTGGGTTAGACGTACGATGAGTTGTCTGGTTAGACAAGTGTTTTGTCCACAAGTGGTTTCGTCCGGTTGGACGAACGGAGAGTTGTCCGGTTGACAGGGCCTCGAAGCGTAGGAGGAGTTGGAGGTGCAAATAACGAAAGTTTTGGTCAACAATTTTTTGAGTTGCTCATAGCTGCAACCAAATTGGCGGCCCGAATGCCTCATGTTCTGGGTTAAATACTCAAACTCCCCGGACTGTCTTTTCTTCTCATTAGTCAAGGTAGGAAATCTTAAGTTTTCCATTGGTAAATCTTACCTATTAATTTGCATATCTACCAGATATAACCTTATATGGTAAGGAATTTATTTTCCACCTTCTTCTTACGCAACTTTCTAAACGACCAAGCCACGATTCTTAAATTACCAATATACCCGAACCGAAGAGGGACTATTATTGCTGGTTGTGCAATTTTTTAGAACGACCTTAAAAACGTTTTGCCTACGACGCCAAAAGGAGTTTAGGCTTTATGTGCCCCAAGTATAACGTATTTTATCTTTTATGGATAAAATTAATTTCTTAAATTTTGGGTCGGTTAGCTAATTAGGCCCCTACATTTTGTAATATTCACACCCCCCCCCCCCCCCCCCCGAGAAGTTCTAGGGCAATTAGGACCCAGTTCTCTTAGGCTATGTTTACACAATGTCACCCTTTACCAAACGTCCTTCTTTTCCCCAAAAAGATTGTGGGGCACATTTCATACTAATGAGCTCGCTTCGAAAGTCTCACTTCAATTAGGGTAGTGCACCGTACATAATTATAGCCTTGCGTTTCTAGCTTTTATAGGCACAGTACGTATTATTTATTTTTTTATTTTTGTTCGGGGGGGGGGGGAGGTTAGGGGGGGAGATTGGTTATTATTTGTTTGGATGTCTCTAGGAGAGTCTCCGTCCATGTTTGTCACTGATGTCTATAGGGCAGCTTAATTGCTGGCATTATCTAGGGTGACGCGGGAGCGTCACGCCCAACGGGTTCGCCCGGCTGGAAGTGGCAGCGCCGCGGCACCCTTACTTTGCCAGTGCACCGATTTTGCGTTAATTTTATTCTTTCTTTCTTCTTCAGTCCGACTGGAATAACTCGCGATCGCTCCACGGAATCGAAAAGAACCCAATAACGAAAATGATCAGGAGATCAAGGGCATGAGTTCTATTGGGACAGAATTTTGATTTTCGACTTCTCAGAGGGGGTTGTCATACGAATCTGACCATCTGACATGTGAATTTCCTCAGTTCGACGAAAACGGCACTAAAAGCATATGTGAATGAATGCATTCCTAAGTGAAACTCGGTGCAAGAATGTGTGATATTTCTTGCGTTTTTGTGAGTTTCTGGCGTTTTAGCATTTGCTAGTGTACAGTGCGCATATACTGCGCAATTGTGCGGCGTTGTTTGCAAGTGTGCGCTGCGCAAATGCCGCCAAAACGCTTGCGCACACAACCACAAATTTCAGCTCTGGTAATAATTTTCGCTGTCTGAATCGCTTCAAATTATCGGCAATTTCGGTCAATTCTGTGTTTCTGTCTAACTTTCTTGCTTCTGCCGCAATTTTGTTTCATTTCCTGCTGAAAATTGTCAAACTATTTCGCTTTTTTTGCAGCAGTCACAGTGTGCCCTTTGTAGTGAAGCACAACGGCAACTTGACGCTGGGCAATATCATCACAATCGCAGACGTTCGCCGATGACAACGACGACGCCGACTCGCAGGAGGGGGGGGGGGGAGGTTAAAATAAGTAACAAAACATCCGAAATAACGAAGCTAAAACGTATTTTGGCTTCAAAAGTGACCAATTTAGACAATTAAGACAGAAACAACGAAGTAGCAGCTGCTATTGACTAGTGCTATCTCCTCACAGGGTAGGAGCTAATGGGTATACGGAGAACAATGTAATGGTGTACAGTACTATATAGTATATACATACTAGTAGCCCGTAGGTCTGTGGCAAGACGCAACACCGTAGGTCTGACGGCAAAGTAGGCTGATTGGTTTATTTAGAGTCGGGTAGGTTAGTGGCTCGACTAACTGTAACGGGTGGTTCTGTTCTGTGTGGGAACAACGTGTACCGAGGTGTCAACTTGCATCTATACTCAACAACCGTTTGCTGTTTGTTCGCACATCGGCAAACTTACATCATTTGTGTTTTTTTGCAGGTTTCCTTCGCTCAAACAAAACACAAAACTAAAAAAAATAATGGCGCGCAGTGCGGCCGACAAGCGACGGCCACCCAAGGCGTCGCCGCGTCGCCGACTGCGTCGCAAACCCTACGGGGCGCGGGAGAGTGAGCTGCCACTCGTCGACAGCAGCCAGTCGCAGTACACTAGCGACGCGCACGAGATACAAGCGCACATGCCCAAGTCGCCCTGCGGCGACAACACCGGGCCGCAGGCGGCGCATCGCGCGCGGGCGCACTCGTGCTCGCGCGATAGGGCGCATAAGATCAATCGGCGTCGGCGCAGTCACTCCGCGCAGCCACGCGACGACACGCGTCCGGCCCAGCACGTGCAGCTGCTCGATCTACACGCAGTTCATGTACATATGGCTGGACGCGCGTCGCGACCGCATGGCGCGCATTCCGCATCGAAAGCGACGCCCCAAGTTCCATGCGCCGGCGCCGCTCACCATTACCAAGCGAGAGAGTGAGCTGACACTCCAACAACAGCCCGCCGCAGTACAAGGGCACCTCACTGCCGCACAAACAGAAGTGTGCCGGCAAGTGCAGCCAGCTGCCCTCCGAGTAGACTTGATCCAAGTCGGGATTATGTGGTAACATTGCTCATGGTCATCCACACTGTGCGCCTCGCGTCACGTCCACGCTTATCAGTAGCGCGCCCTCATGCGCCACCCATGCTCATGTGTGGTTCAGAAATCCCGACTTGACGGATCTGCCACACGTTTGTACACAACCTATGGGCTCATCTACCGAAAACGGTAGCGGCCAATCAAATTGCAGAATTGTATAAATTAGCATATATCTGTAATAATATGAACTTTGACCCAGTTGTGTGACGGACATACGTGGACATTGTGATGTACAATGTACATACACATGTGCATAGTGTACATTATGTGTAAATGTACAAACGGTTTAATAGTCTTGCTATCGTGTACATTGTCCGGCCGTTAAGTTTGCACTATACCATACTCTAACTAAATAAACGAAGTATAGACGCAGTTATTTAATTTGAAAAAGGCATCTAGTGACAGTACTGCCTACCATTCCTCCATAGTCCGTTAGCGGTCTAGCGAGTCCGTACCGATTGGCGGACTTATTTGGCATACATCGCGCATAACCATGTGATGCGTATGCAAATAATTTATGAATAACTACATATCACCGCGGGGGGTTTGATTGGCCGATCCGTCAAGTCGGATTTACTGCACTGACATGATGACATCGCGTTGATGCCGATAGCGGAACGACAACCAGATGACGGCGCCTTTTTTCTAAGGCCAACAAAGCACATAACTATTCGGCCGGATTGACGAAAGCAAATTGGTAGTCTTAACTCCATGGTAAGTCCGACTTGGGTCAAGTCTACCCTCCGAGTACATTTGCGCGCGCCTCTACGCGGCATACGAGAAAATGCGCCGACTGCGCACGCACAAGCGGCGTATCGCCCGCCTCTTCAAAGAGGATGCGCAGTGGTGGGCGCACGCGGGCGTCAAAGCGCTGCTGCTGCCGTCGCCGGCCACCATCATCGAGCTCCTCTTCAAAAAGGATGCGCAGTGGTGGGCGCAAACGGGCGCAAAAGCGCTGCTGGCGCCGCCCGTGACGGTCGAGCAGACGTCGCTCCCAACGCCTGCCATGCAAATCGTACAGTCGCCCGGCGCCGACATGACGATGCTCGGTCACGTCGCTGGCGCTCGTACGGCGAAAGCCAAAAAGAAGCGCGCGAGCGTTGCAGTGAAAAATCTGCCCAAGCGCGCCGCCACCAGCACATCCGTGCAGCCAAGCAGCGCAGCGCCGCCACCGCAAAAGCGGGCGCAACCGAAGCGCAAAGAGCAGCGCGAGCGTCTGCGGCAGTTGCTGTCGGCCGCTGTCGACGCCGAGTTTGCCGCTTACGACAGTCGCGCCGACAACCGTGACGCGCTCGAAGCGCGCTTGCGTGAGCTTGTTGCCCTGGCGGCGGACGGTGACTGCATTCTGTCGGCGCGCGAAAAACTTCTTACTGTTCAAACACAAGCTACTAAATAAAAGGAAGTGGACAAGTCAAAGGTAAAATGCTCTGAGAGCATAATAAAAGGGCCAACGGGTTTCCAGTTAAAGTAAAATGCTGTGCGAGCATTCCAGCTAAAGTAAAATGCTGTCTCAGCACTGCACTCGCGTCAAAAAGGAAGTGGACAAGAGAATGCCAACGGGTTTTACCTCTTACCCCCCCCCAACAAGCGCAGACCGAGCGAAAGGTCAGCAGGTGTGGGCCACTAGTTCGGTGTGGGCGGGTCGAAACCGTTGCCCTCCCACCGAGCAGTAGATGTTAACTGGTTAGCACCGTACCGTAATCACTGCATTTATTTGCATACACTAATGCTGGTGGGTCATCGTAAGATAGCCATTACGGCTTGGTCGGAGTTCAATTTTGGTTTTGCGTAGCTATAAAGAGTACTATCACCAATGTTCGATATACGCTGCGCGCTCTCCTGCACTGACGACACTGTCTGAGAGGTCCTAGGTGCCGCTATGCACGCTCTTCTACTCTGGCGCATACTAGCTACGCCCATAATTCTAACCTACACCCTCCAGCTAGCCCAAGACACTTGACAGCCTTCGCTCAGCTTTGCATGCACATCTGCGCCGGCGTACTTTCAGCATCTGTCACTACACCTAATGCATGAGCGCCTGTGCCTGCATAGGGTTGCACTTCATACACTGCAACAGGTCATCACGTCAGTTGACAATGACAATTCTACTTAGCACCGCCTTCTTTCTCCGCCTTTAGACCACCGTACGTAGCTGTGCATTGCGCGCATTTGTCTCACAAACGCTCGCAAATACACAGCGAACGCACGCTTTCTCTAATTCATCCGACACGTGTGCCGGATTCAAAAAAAAACGATGTCACCTTGCTTCAATACTTAACAACTTTTGCACGGAAACATGTGAGCGCCAACAGCAGCATACTTACTACTTGATACACAGCGCGCACAGAGCGGGTAAGAAGTGAACTTCACCGTGGGCCCACAGCGCGCGTCGAGATTATCCGTTAATAAGCCCATTATAAGCTTATTTATAAGCTCGTGCTCATCCGCCCTATCGCGCGAGCACGAGTTATTGTTTACGCGCCGTCCATTTCGTGCCAGTTATTCAGCTACGTGACCACCGACCGCGTTACATAGCCGGTGATCGCCTTCCCACTCTCTTGCGTTGCGGCCTTCTCTCTCTCGCAGAGAGTGCAGCGCTTTCCCCTCCAATGCGTGTGTCTCTCTCTCATTGGCTCATTGAGTCGGTGCTTTAGACTACCCGATTGTGAGTCCATGCTGCTATGGGAGGAGGGGGCGAGGTGGGAGGGCAACGGTTTCGACCCGCCCACACCGAACTAGTGGCCCACACCTGCTGACCTTTCGCTCGGTCTGCGCTTGTTGGGGGGGGGGGGGGTAAGAGGTAAAACCCGTTGGAATTCTCTTGTCCACTTCCTACTTTAGCTGGAATGCTCGCACAGCATTTTACTTTAACTGGAAACCCGTTGGCCCTTTTATTATGCTCTCAGAGCATTTTACCTTTGACTTGTTATAGAAAAGACCTTTGCAATTGTGCACGACTCGGTAAAACGGTAATAGAACAAACGAGGCGCAGTCTCTTGTCACGTTTTCCCAAGCATTAAATCCGCTCTTTTATGGGAGCTTCATAATTATGTAAAAGTTGAATTAACCTTAGATAGGAGGCAAATGGGGAAAAAAACAAGTTCCTTTTTTTGTACACACTTCATATGCGATATTTGGCATTTGAGAAAACCGGAACAGCGCAGGAAGGACTTACATATACATGTATACGTTTACCAAAATTTTATTATTTTGATGAAATTGCATTTCTGATTAGCCTGTGCTGTCTCAGCTCAAAGAACGGCTCTTACAGACTGCTTATTGGTCAATTGATTCGGAATACAACAGGATCGAAATGACGTTTAATAACGGTTTTCTGCTTCTGGTATTGGCATCTATCGCACACAGTTTGTGGCCCGATTTGGGTGTGACTGCTCTCTTCAGCACACCTCATCACTGCCCGCCGCCCTGGCGTGCTTTCCAGGGGCAATGCTACCAGTGGGTGGACACATCAATGTCCTGGATGGATGCTGGGCGCCACTGTCATATGCTGTCCCACCCTGGGACGATGGCCCACCTTGCGTCCATCCACAGTCAAGAGGAGGATGAATTCATCAGCGATTACATCAGGAGCGCCTATGGCTTCAATGCTTTTCCTCATTACTGGATTGGCTACAGTGACATCGACGGGCAGAATCATTTCCAGTGGAGTGATGGCTCAGGTGGATCTTACGAGGGCTGGATTCCAGGGCAACCATCACATAGCTACAACGGGAAAGACGAAGACTGTGTCGAAAGCTGGCCCAGTTTTAGCCACGGATGGAATGACCGTAGGTGCGATTGTCAAATCCCATGTATCTGTAAAGTCTAGAGCCTACGCTACTGATGATGTGGGATACCTGTCCATAATATTTGAGGCTACTGTACTATGTAAACGTTTGCACGATGGTACAAGGACAGAAACAACCGGGTTTTGGCAGCCAGGTGAACGACAATTATTGCGACGAAGGACAGATAAAGACTTTGTCGAACGCCGGTCTAGTTTCGCTACGAATAAAGTGACAATTATTTTGTGCGATACATGCAAATTAGTCTTTGATGCAGCATGCAAAGTATTAATATCACAAATACTCTGAATATTTAGGTTTCTAAATTTAAACTTGGAATCGCGTATACTCGAAATCTACGTCTATGCAGCAAATTAAACATGACATGAAGATATTTTGACTGGAAACACCAATGTATAAACTATGGATCATAATAACTTAGACTCGGTGATTCGGGTGGATGTAGTGAACTCAAAGGGATGCTTAAAGGTAGGATACACCATTGGTAATTGCTTGAATTATTAAGAATGGGTGAATTTGGGGGTTTATTTTATATAATAGTATAAATATATCGTTTAAATCATCTGTCCGAAGTTTTACAATCATGATTGCCGAGTAAAAATCTATAAAAACGACGTTCTTAAAAAAACACCTACAATTCAATTTGTCGGAACAATCAAAGAATATCTAGCGCAATCATTTTGCTGGATGCCTAAAATTATTATTTACTTTCAAATAAGTATTAATTAATAAGTATTTTCTTAATATTTGCAAATGGTGTATCCTACCTTTTAGGCATCTGAAAGTTTAATATTTTATTGAAAAATATAAACTCATTTAGGGCCTCAATTTCGTTATTGTATCTGATCTTTCTTCATAAATTCATTGTATTTCTAAAGTGAAACGAGAAAAAAACAAATCTAAAGAAGAAAAAATCGAACGGAGCAAAAAAAATACAAGGCACATAAATAGCTTAGAAATTAAAGGCACTTGCACATAAAGGACTATAGCTGTTTTATGAACTAGTTAAATAAAACGAGAATATAACTAAATCTTCGCATGATGACATGTAGATGTGTCTCTGATATTAAAGCAGTGAAAACTACAGAATAATTATGAACGAAAATGAACTCCGTCCAAGTATATACAATAGGAGAGAACATAGGGCATAGAATCACTTGGTCATCGGGAAGACTCAGTTCTCCTTAGCCACCATGCCGCCGAAAAAGGATAAAAATAAGGGCTCAAATGTGTCAACCGATGTCCCGAGTACTGATCTTCCCGCGCCAAGCACGTCAGATGACCAAGGGCCGACCACAAGATCACAATGCCCCCCATCGGACAATGAGATCTCTTGCCTGCGGCGGGAAATCAAGAACATGGCAGCTGATATTCATGGTAAGCTAGACCAAGTTATTAATAATCAACGGGATCTACTCACCAGGATGGGAAAGATGGAGGAAAATCATGAAGAGATGGAGAAATCTATCACATTCACTAACAAATCTGTGGAAGATCTTCAAGCAGAAAATATATTATTTGCCGAACGGGCTTCCAAGATGGCGAAGCAAGTGGAAGAGGCCCTGACCAAAGTTAATAAGCTTCAGGAGGCTAGTCTACAACAAGAACGCTACTCTAGGGGCTTTAATCTGAGAATTGGTGGAGTGCCGGAGACCCTTAATGAGAATCCAGCAGTACCCTACGAAACGGCAAGTGACATCTTTACAACCAAATTCGACATGCCAAACATTGCAATCGAGAATGCACATCGGACTGGTCGCTCAGCAAGATTTGCATCAGATCTGACAGACAAACCTCGTCATATCCTTGTCAAATTCCTGTACCGGACGGAGCGACTACAGGTCCTGAGGAACGCCAAACGAGCCCTTGCCAACTCGCCCTTGTTTCTCCTGCAAGATCTTCCTGCCGTCGATGTTGTCAAAAAGCGAGACCTGCGGGATGTCATGAAGAAAGCCTACGAATCCGGTGGCAGGCCCGTATTTCGTAACGGGGATCTGTACATAAACGGCCAGAAGTACATCAAGCCCGAAGGAAAGCAATCTTCTACATAAGATCATATCCCAATCCAAGGGTTTACCGGTAATCTTAAATTATTTTCTGTAAATCGACGTAATGTGATTATTTTTTACTACGATTCTCTCGGAGCAAGTATTGCCACATGTGTTTTTTTCATTATTCGTTCATGGCTTGTGTTTATAAATGCATCTTGTTAGGACCTACTGTTTGTTACATCACTATGGCTACCACCACCATTAGCTTGCACAAAAACATGACAGCTGAGGAATGTTATTTATCTCTTACTAGGGTTATTGTTCACTTGTACTTCTTTATTATGGTTAACAATGGCTAGTACCTGTGAACTATGCAGTAGTCAACGACCGTGCCACCAGCACGCCTTACCCTTTAATCATTTAGAGGATGACTTGGATTTCCATGTCGCCCTTGCAGAACTTCAAACTAACCACAAAATTAATACTGATAGACTCTCAAATCTCCGACTCAATCCTCTTATTTTTAATAACCAGTTTCCAGGGAACTCTGATAATGATCCTGACAGTAATTTTTTTGGCAACATAAGTCAATCCTCAGATTATCTTTTTTGTGATCAATTTCATGAAAAGTTTAAAAACAAATCCACTAATAACACCTTTTCCACATTTCATCTGAATGCAAGAAGTTTCTATAAAAATTTTGACAGTATCTGCGATTATCTCGACCTCCTGAATTTTCAGTTTTCTATTCTTGGTTTTACCGAAACCTGGCTCCATGAAAATAGTCCTCCATTTGAAATAAATGGATACAGTTTCTTATCAAATAATAGAAAAGATAAAGCTGGTGGAGGCGTTGCACTATATGTACATGATTCCCTGGTATTCAACCTCAGAAATGATCTAACTATAGACAAGGAATGTTGTGAGTCACTTTTTATTGAAATACCGCGTTCAGGGCAAACAAATATTATTGTCGGTGTATTATATAAGCCACCTAAGGTTAATCCTGCTGCTTTTGTTGATGTATTTGATGTTGTTCTCCAAAAAATTAACCAAGAAAACAAACTAACTTTTATTATGGGCGACTTTAATATAGATCTTTTGCAATACGATTCCCATCGAACCACTCAAAACTTTGTCAATAGCATTTTCAGTAATTATCATAGGCCATTAATTAACAGACCTACTCGTATCACGGACACGACTGCAACTGTTATTGACAACATAATCTCCAACAAAATCGATGGTGACGTTTCTAGTGGAATTTTATTTACTGAAATTACAGATCATCTTCCTATCTTCCAGGTCTCATCCTTAATAGATGCTCACCAGACTCGACGGTGTACTGACCAATTCAGAAGGGTTATTAATGCCGGGAATATTGCCAATTTTTCGAATGATTTAGCTGATACTGATTGGGGTGATATTTTATCTAACGAGGATCCGAACCAGGCTTTTAATATGTTTCATTCTAAGTATACTTTGTTGTATGACAAACATTTTCCAAAGCAAAAAGTTAAACCCAAAAAGATCTCGAAGCTCAAAAGTTGGATGACCACTGGTTTAATTAAATCTGTGAAATTTAAACATAGATTGTATAAAAAATATATTAGCAAACCAACTGCATTAAATAAACAAAAGTATACAACTTACCGTAATAAACTAAACACACTAATAAAACAAGCCAAGGCGAAATATTATCAAGATAAATTTGACAATGCTAAAAATGATGTAAAAAAGACATGGAAGATTATTAAACTCATTCTTAATAATAAAACTGGTAATCGTAAACCTGAAATGAAGCTCAACCACGAGGGTAGACAAGTAAACGATCCTAATGAGATAGTTAACATATTTAATGATTATTTTACTAACATTGGCCCCTCATTAAATAATAAAATTCCCCAAACTGAAATTTCATACAGAGAATTTTTGAAAGGTAACTATCCCGAATCACTCTATTTTTATCCTACCGATCAAAATGAGATCTGTGATATTGCTAAATCGTTTAAGAACGGTAAGAGTGCAGGATATGACGATGCAAGTCCAGATGTTCTTAAATCCGTTATTTCCCAAGTTAGTCGCCCATTATGTCATGTTTTTAATTTGTCCCTATCTAAGGGTATTTTTCCCGATAAACTTAAAACGGCAAAAGTGACTCCTATATTTAAAACTGGAGATCGCTGTGAAACAGGCAACTACAGGCCTATATCTGTTTTATCGTGCTTTTCAAAATTACTTGAAAAACTAGTTTATATTAGAACATCTTCTTTTGTATCTAAATTTGACATCCTGTATAACGGTCAGTATGGATTTAGGAGTAATTATTCTACTGACATGGCCGTAATGGACATGATCCATAAGATAACTAAAGGTTTTGAGAATAAATGTATATCTATTGGTGTCTTTTTAGATTTATCTAAGGCATTTGATACTATTAATCATGATATTTTACTACATAAGCTTAATTTCTATGGTATAAGAGGGACTCCATTAAACTGGTTTTGTAGTTATCTCTCCAACAGGAATCAATATACTAAACTAGACTCGTGTTTCTCTTCTATGAATACAATTACATGTGGAGTACCGCAGGGATCTCTTCTTGGCCCATTGCTCTTCTCATTATATATAAATGATATTTGCCAAGCTTCGAAATTATTCTCTTTTATTCTTTTTGCTGATGACACTAACATATTTTACTCGAGTAATAACACTGACTTAGAAACTATTGTTAGTCTTGTTAATATTGAATTAGCCAAGGTGTCAATTTGGCTTCAGTCTAATAGGCTGTCACTTAATTCAAAAAAATGTACATTTATGGTCTTTCGAAATAGAAAAAAGAAGTTGAGTACATCCAATTGTCAAGTTAAAATTAATAACGAGCCTATACTGCAAGTGTCACATACTAAATTCCTTGGTGTCTATATTGATGAATGTCTTTCTTGGAAATTCCATATAAAGGAATTAGAAAACAAAATTTCCAAAAATATAGGCATCATGAGTAGATTAAAGTACACTCTTCCATCAAGCATTTTGCGTACTTTGTACTGTTCATTAATTCTTTCTTACCTTTCTTATTGTAACGTTATTTGGGCTAACACGTACAAGTCAAATCTTGATAGATTGATTAAACTGCAGAAAAGGGCAATTCGTATTGTATCTAAGGTCCACTTTAACGAACATACCACTCCTTTATTTAAGAAATATAACCTTTTGTCTCTTAACAATATCAATGTCTTTCAACAAGACGTTTTATGTATAAATTTATAAATAACCAACTTCCTGAATCGCTACATAACCTGTTTCAACGTAACAGATCTATACATAATTATAATACTAGAACTGCATCCAAAATACACATACCTCTTGCTAGAACAACTCTTTCTCAACATACTATTTTTTTCTCTGGACCCAAACATTGGAATTATCTATCATCGTCTGTAACTAATTGCCCTTCAATCAATACGTTCAAATGTAAATTGAAATCATTCCTACTCAACTCCCAGAGTACTTAATTTATTGTCATCTGTTAAGTTATTTTAGCCAATAATAATCCGTTTTGCTTAATATCAAGTCCATACTTAATATGTTTAACCGATCCATGTATTATTTAATTATGTGATCACGACTAAATATTGTAATCAGTGTTTTTGTCTTATCTTGTCCTGTTCTGTAGGGCACATCCGCCACAAGCTTTTGCTTTCTAGGATGATGCCTCCACACTTGTTTTAATGTACATGTATTATTCAATGTAATTAAGAGTAAGAATGTGGAAATAAATGTTCTATTGAATTGAATTGAAAAATTGAATTGAATGAATCGTCTTCGGACTATCCAACCACATGGGCTCAACATCCAACTAGGAAATGATTAACTTATTTGTTCTTCTCCCATTGTCATCTGTTAAGATTAATCCCTCGCCGGGATTGTTGCTTTTTTTTTTTTTTTTATCACTCCGAGTGATGGTTTATCCTGTCCAATTTCTGTTTACTATGGTGGCCCTGAAGGGACATCGCACATCGCACATTTCTGCGCAGATTTTTGCGATGTCGCAGATTTTATCGAACATTTCTGCGCCGATTTCTACGATATTGCACATTTTATCGCACTCTTCTGTGCAGATTTTTGCAATATTGCACCTTTTAAACGCGCTGTGTATTTATAGCCGTCGGGCCAGTACGCGATTGCAATTACGTTCAGAACGCACTAGGGACGAGATAAGGACGTGCCGAGAACGAGGCGAACTGTCTGGGAACGAATTGGTCTTGTTAAGAAATAGTTAGCATGGGTTAGGACGTATTAGGAACGAGGTAGAACAAGTTCAGAACGGGTTTAAACTGCGACTACGGACGGGCTTGGACTGCTTGGAAACGTTGTCCGCACGAGGTGAACTGGCAATTTTACCCGATGTTTTAGGACGAGGCAGGACGTTTTGAGAACTAGTTTGGTGTGACGGAAGCATAAACCGTGTATGATAGGCTATGTGCATTTGTATGTGGTAATCGTGACACCGCACTAATTTAGATCCTGTTATTTGACGATAAATCACATGAAAGCTATGCATAGAAAGTTTAAAATATTTACAAATCGTATTATTCTATTCCTTATATAGTAGTTGTAAAAGTCCAAGGGTGGCATCGAAATGGATTTTGAAATTAGAGATCAATTTGCAAGCGGGGTGTGTTGGCTCTTGTGTGTCCCTGCACATAATACATTATTTCAATGTGGTGCTAGAGTTCCTCGACCTTTGGCGGGAAAACTAGATATGGAAACTGGATGAGATTAACGTAGCATCTTCAGTGGATTCTACCCTCGAATTTGTTCAAAGTTTAGAGTGGCATCATAATCGGTTTAAAAAATGAGAGGATATTTATTCCTCCATGTGCCGAGTAAGATATATCTAACTTTAATACCTTCCTGAGAAACAAAATCTGTTTTACATAATTAAAACTGAGACAAAATAAATAAATTTTAACAAAGGGACGACCTTCACTCCCATTGGCCCATTTCAACGGACGCGCTTCACTCCCATTGGCCCATTTTAAACAATACCCTTCTTTAATACGCTAATTAACAACATTGTTATGTAAATTAATCCCATTGTTATGCTAATTGATCTATTGTGTTTGTGTCTTGCATACAAGTCTTTAGAATTGTCTCATAAAGACACTAAACACTACTTTTATTGGAATACTAATTTGTACAAGTGTGGACCATATGGGTTTAAATGTGCAAACATCTAGAGATCCTTTCACGTGGTGTTACTGCAAATCTTTCTAGTCTAGTCTCCACCATGCAAAACTTTAAATCTCATTGGCTTTTTCGCAATTTTGCGAAAAAGCCTTTGTTTTTGTTCTGATTTTTTTTTGGCTTTTTCGCAATTTTGCGAAAAAGCCTTTGTTTTTGTACTGATTTTTTTTTTTCTTCTTCTTCTTCTTCTTCTTTTTTTGGCTTTTTCGCAAATGCGAAAAAGCCTTTGTTTTTGTTCTGATTTTTTTTGGCTTTTTCGCAATTTTGCGAAAAAGCCTTTGTTTTTGTTCTGATTTTTTTTTGGCTTTTTCGCAATTTTGCGAAAAAGCCTTTGTTTTTGTTCTGATTTTTTTTTTTCTTCTTCTTCTTTTTTTTCTTTTTCTTTTAGTAACCTAAACCCCATAGACTTTGTACACGTTTTTTTGCACAAGTACTTTTACCAGAAAACAAAGTCGTATTTCCATAAAACTTAACCCAGGTGAAGACCCTATAGTGAACTCGTGTCTCCCAGAAATACGTCATGGTGACGTCATCAGGGGTCACGTGACGTCATCTTAAAGGTGTAATTGATTTAATCTTTGAAATTCAATAACAAATCAACCGCAAAAGACCGAAACTAAATGTTTGTGGCAATAGATAGAATAATCCAGGATCTTAATTTTATCTCGTGTGCGTGAAATCACGTGACCCTTCCTTCCGGTCTAAACCGGAAGTGCCTCATAATTTGAAAGTGAAAAATGATATGAACTTACTTTCAACGATGTTAGTGTCTGGCTACAATGTATTTTTCAAAAAAAATATTGGTGACGTCATAACATGTTATAGCGCCCTCTAGCGGCAGTTTAAAAAATTGTTAAAATGAATAATCTGTTGATGTGTGTGGCGAAGTTTGCTGAAATCACTTTATAACCGGTGTATTTAATCAGCTTCATGCTAGGAACAAGTTGACGGGAAGAAAAAATTATGACGTCACCAGACCGGAAGTTAGAATGAAAAGACTCCTTTTCCTTTGAAAATTCCTAAAAAATTAAACTTGACAGATACAATCTTGATTTTTGCTCTAAAGGTTAATGTAAAAGTAGTTCTCGAACTTCCCTGTGTTTTGGGGCAAAAAACGAACTGGAACATACCCTGCGGCACCATTGAAATGTAATCGTTTTGGCCTAGGTGCAAAAAGCATTGACCCCTTACGTGTGCATGGCACACGTATAATATACATGCTAGTACATGTACGTATACACTGATAGTGCATTATGTATTGAGCGAATGTATCACCACTGACATCGTTCGTGCAAGCACATGTACGCTCACCCAAGAGGACACTAGCCGCCAACCTGTGAAACAGGATGACGTCATCAAATTGCCCATGGGGAAGGGCGCCGCGTACGACAGGTAGGTAAACACGCTTTCGGCTACGCAGAATCCAACCCCGTAGACTTTGTAAACGTTGCTTGCACAATTCAAAGCACTTTTAACGGAAAAACAAAGTCGTATTCCCATAAACTTGACCCAGGTGAAGACCCAATAGTGAACTCCAGTCTCGCCGACAGACACCACGAGGAAGACGTCGTCAGGGCCACGTGACCTTATCTTAAAGGTCAAATTGATTTAATCTTTGAAAATCAATAAAACATCAACCGCAAAAGACCGAAACTTGAATGTTGTGGCAATTAATAGAATAATCCAGGATCTTCATTTTATCTCCCGTGCGTGAAATCACGTGACCCTTCCTTCCGGTCCAAACCGGAAGTGCCTTATAATTTGAAAGTGAAAAATGATATGAACTTACTTTTAACGATGTTATTGTCTGGCTAGAATAAACTATTCAAACAAATTCTGGCGACGTCATAACATGTTATAGCGCCCTCTAGCGGCAGGTTGAAAATGGTAAAAATGATTAATCTGTTGATGTGTGTTGCGAAGTTTGGTGAAATAACTTTATAACTGGTGTATATAATCAGCTTCATGCTTAGACCATATTGGGAAGGAGAAATATTTATGACGTCACCAAACCGGAAGTTACAATAACAAATCCTTTAAACTTAAAAAGTCGCTTAAAAATCAACCGCTATAGATATAATCCAGATTTGTGCTTCAAATAGCAAAGTTAAGACTGATCTCGAGTTTCTGTTAATTACGTCACAATGACGTCATCAAGTGTCAGATTACAAGCAACCAAATATGTCTAAATTTAATCTTTGAAAATCAATATAAAATCAACTGTAAGAGATCTGATTTAGATTTTTAAGGAAATTGATAGATTAATCCATGGTCTTCATAATTTGTATTACATGCAAAAAGACCTGACATTTCCTTCCGGTCCAAACCGGAAGTGCCTTATAATTTAAAAGTGGAAAACGATGCTAACTTACTTTCAACGATGTTAGGCGCTGGCTAGGTTGTAAGTAACAAAAAAGTTAACAGTGACTTCATAAAATGTTAAAGCGCCCTCTAGCGTCATGTTGACAAATGTTACGTCATATTACGATTATATTTGAATTATTACGTTTGTAGACGTTGAAGGCATATCTCAGCAACGGATCGTGTTAACATAACACCTCATTTTGTGTTGTTAGGTGATAGATAGTTGCACAAAAAGTTCACAAACGTGTGACGTCATCGTTTTAATCAGTTTTAATTCATTTTACTCTGTTTAAATTAACTTAAATTAGTTTTCAATAATTTTAAATTGTTTTGATGGTTTAAAAGTTCAATTTTTGAAATATTTAATAAAAACAAATTGCGAATGCGAAAAAGCCCTATGTTCTGTTCCTTGAACAGACGTAGTTCTAGTTTTCTTTTTTTTTTGTTCTGATTTTTTTTCTTTTAGTAACCTAAACTCCATAGACTTTGTACACGTTTTTTTGCACAAGTACTTTTACCAGAGAACAAAGTCGTATTTCCATAAAACTTAACCCAAGTGAAGACCCTATAGTGAGCTCGTGCCTAGCCGACATACGTCACGGTGAGGTCATCAGGGGTCACGTGACGTCATATTAAAGGTGTAATTGATTTAATCTTTGAAATTCAATAACAAATCAACCGCAAAAGACCGAAACTTGATTTTTGTGGCAATAGATAGAATAATCCAGGATCTTAATTTTATCTCGTGTGCGTGAAATCACGTGACCCTTCCTTCCGGTCTAAACCGGAAGTGCCTCATAATTTGAAAGTGAAAAATGATATGAACTTACTTTCAACGATGTTAGTGTCTGGCTACAATGTATTGTTCAAAGAAAATATTGGTGACGTCATAACATGTTATAGCGCCCTCTAGCGGCAGGTTGAAAAATGTTTAAAATGAATAATTAGTTGATGTGTGTGGCGAAGTTTGCGGAAATCACTTTATAACCGGTGTATTTAATCAGCTTCATGCTAGGAACAAGTAGACGAGAAGAAAACATTATGACGTCACCAGACCGGAAGTTACAATGAAAAGACTTCTTTTCCTTTGAAAATTCCTAAAAAATTAAACCTGACAGATATAATCTTGATTTTTACTCTAAAGGTTAGTGTAAAAGTAGTTCTCGAACTTTCTTGTGTTTTTTTGGCAAAAAACGAACTTGGACATACCCTGCGGCACCCTTGAAATTTAATCGTTTTGGCCTAGGCGCATAAAGCATTGACCCCTTATGTGCATGGCACACGTATAGTAGGGGTGTACATGCTTGTATATGTACGTACGTATACACTGATAGTGTACTATGCATTGAGCGAATGTATCACTACTGACATCGTACGTGCATGCAAATGTACGCTCACCCAAGAGGACACTAGCCGCCAACAAGCGAAACAGGATGTCGTCATCAAATTGCCTATGGGGAAGGGCGCCGTGTGCGACAGGTAGGTAAACAGGCTCTCGGCTACGCAGAATCCAATCCCATAGACTTTGTAAACGTTGTTTGCACAATTCCAAGCACTTTTAACGAACACAAAAGACCGAAACTTGATTTTTGTGGCAATAGATAGAATAATCCAGGATCTTCATTTTATCTCGTGTGCGTAAAATCACGTGACCCTTCCTTCCGGTCCAAACCGGAAGTGCCTCATAATTTAAAAGTGAAAAATGATATGAACTTACTTTCAACGATGTTAGTGTCTGGCTAGAATAAACTTTTCCAAAAAAAATCAGGCGACGTCATAATATGTTATAGCGCCCTCTAGCGGCAGGTTGAAAAATGGTTAAAATGAATAATCTGTTGATGTGTGTGGCGAATTTTGCTGAAACCACTTTATAACCGGTGTAAATATTAAGTTTCATGCTTAGACCATATTGGGAAGGAGAAATATTTATGACGTCACCAAACCGGAAGTTACAATGAAAAATCCTTTAAACCTTAAACAATCGCTTAAAAATCAACCGCTATAGATATAATCCAGATTTTTGCATCAGATAGCAAAGTAAAGACAGCTCTCGAACTTTCTGTTAATTACGTCACGATGACGTCATCAAATGTCAGATTACAAGCAACCAAATATTTATAGATTTAATCTTTGAAAATATATATAAAATCAACTGTAAGAGATCTGATTTAGATTTTTAAGGGAATTGATAGATTAATCCATGGTCTTCATAATTTGTATTACATGCAAAACAAACTGACCCTTCCTTCCGGTCTAAACCGGAAGTGCATTATAATTTAAAAGTGGAAAACGATGTGAACTTACTTTCAACGATGTTAGGCGCTGGCTAGGTTGTAAGTAACAAACAAGTTAACGGTGACTTCTTAAAATGTTATAGCGCCCTCTAGCGGCTTGTTGACAAATGTTAAATCATATTACGATTACATTTGAATTATTACGTTTTTCGACCTTTAAGTCATATCTCAGCAACGGAACGTGCTAACATAACATACGTTTGTATTGTTAGGTGATAGATAGTTGCACAAAAGTTCACAAACGTGTGACGTCATCGTTTTAATCAGTTTGGATTCATTTTAATCTGTTTAAATTAACTTAAATTCGTTTTCGATGATTTTAAATTATTTTGATGGTATAAAAGTTCAATTTTTGAAAAATTTAATCTAAAAAATTGCGAAAGCGAAAAAGCCCTATGTTCTGTTCCTCGAACAGACGTAGTTCTAGTTTTTCTTTTCTTTTAGTAACCTAAACCCCATAGACTTTGTACACGTTTTTTCTGCCCGTCACTTTTAATCGAAAACAAAGTCGTATTTACATAAAACTTAACCCAGGTGAAGACCCCATAGTGAACTCGTGCCTCGCAGAAATACGTCATGGTGACGTCATCAGGGGTCACGTGACGTCATCTTAAAGGTGTAATTGATTTAATCGTTGAAATTCAATAACAAATCAACCGCAAAAGACCGAAACTTAATTTTTGTGGCAATAGATAGAATAATCCAGGATCTTAATTTTATCTCGTGTGCGTGAAATCACGTGACCCTTCCTTCCGGTCTAAACCGGAAGTGCCTCATAATTTGAAAGTGAAAAATGATATGAACTTACTTTCAACGATGTTAGTGTCTGGCTACAATGTATTGTTCAAAGAAAATATTGGTGACGTCATAACATGTTTTAGCGCCCTCTAGCGGCAGTTTGAAAAATTGTTAAAATGAATAATCTGTTGATGTGTGTGGCGAAGTTTGCTGAAATCACTTTATAACCGGTGTATTTAATCAGCTTCATGCTAGGAACAAGTTGACGGGAAGAAAAAATTATGACGTCACCAGACCGGAAGTTAGAATGAAAAGACTCCTTTTCCTTTGAAAATTCCTAAAAAATTAAACCTGACAGATACAATCTTGATTTTTGCTCTAAAGGTTAATGTAAAAGTAGTTCTCGAACTTCCCTGTGTTTTGGGGCAAAAAACGAACTTGAACATACCCTGCGGCACCCTTGAAATGTAATCGTTTTGGCCTAGGTGCAAAAAGCATTGACCCCTTACGTGTGCATGGCACACGTATAATATACATGCTAGTACATGTACGTATACACTGATAGTGTATTATGTATTGAGCGAATGTATCACCACTGACATCGTTCGTGCAAGCACATGTACGCTCACCCAAGAGGACACTAGCCGCCAACCTGTGAAACAGGATGACGTCATCAAATTGCCCATGGGGAAGGGCGCCGCGTACGACAGGTAGGTAAACACGCTTTCGGCTACGCAGAATCCAACCCCGTAGACTTTGTAAACGTTGCTTGCAGAATTCAAAGCACTTTTAACGGAAAAACAAAGTCGTATTCCCATAAACTCGACCCAGGTGAAGACCCAATAGTGAACTCCAGTCTCGCCGACAGACACCACGAGGAAGACGTCATCAGGGACACGTGACCTTATCTTAAAGGTGCAATTGATTTAATCTTTGAAAATCAATAAAACATCAACCGCAAAAGCAGAAAAATGAATTTTGTGGCAATTAATAGAATAATCCAGGATCTTCATTTTATCTCCCGTGCGTGAAATCACGTGACCCTTCCTTCCGGTCAAAACCGGAAGTGCCTTATAATTTGAAAGTGAAAAATGATATGAACTTACTTTAACGATGTTATTGTCTGGCTAGAATAAACTTTTCAAAAAAATTCCGGCGACGTCATAACATGTTATAGCGCCCTCTAGCGGCAGGTTGAAAACGGTTAAAATGATTAATCTGTTGATGTGTGTTGCGAAGTTTGCTGAAATAACTTTATAACCGGTGTATATAATCAGCTTCATGCTTAGACCATATTGGGAAGGAGAAATATTTATGACGTCACCAAACCGGAAGTTACAATGAAAAGACCTTAAAACCTTAAAACGTCGCTTAAAAATCAACCGCGATAGATATAATCCAGATTTTTGCTTTAAATAGCAAAGTTAAGACAGCTCTCGAGCTTTCTGTTAATTACGTCACGATGACGTCATCAAGTGTCAGATTACAAGCAACCAAATATTTATAAATTTAATCTTTGAAAATCAATATAAAATAAACTGTAAAAGATCTGATTTATATTTTTAGGGGAATTGATAGATTAATCCATGGTCTTCATAATTTGTATTACATGCAAAAAGACCTGACACTTCCTTCCTGTCCAAACCGAAAGTTCCTTATAATTTAAAAGTAAAAAACGATGTGAACTTACTTTCAACGATGTTAGGAGCTGGCTAGGTTGTAAGTAACACAAATGTTAACTGTGACTTCATCAAATGTTAAAGCGCCCTCTAGCGTCATGTTGTCAAATGTTACGTCATATTACGATTATATTTGAATTATTACGTTTTTAGACGTTAAAGGCATATCTCAGCAAAGGATTGTGTTAACATAACACCTCATTGTGTGTTGTTAGGTGATAGATAGTTGCACAAAAAGTTCAGAAACGTGTGACGTCATCGTTTTAATCAGTTTGAATTTATTTTAATCTGTTTAAATAAACTTAAATTCGGGTTTTTTGAAAAAATGCGAAAGCGAAAAAGCCCTATGTTCTGTTCCTTGAACAGACGTAGTTCTAGTTTTTTTCTTTTTTCTTCTTTTTTTTTCTTTTAGTAACCTAAACCCCATAGACTTTGTACACGTTTTTTCTGCCCGTCACTTTTAATCGAAAACAAAGTCGTATTTACATAAAACTTAACCCAGGTGAAGACCCCATAGTGAACTCGTGTCTCGCAGAAATACGTCATGGTGACGTCATCAGGGGTCACGTGACGTCATCTTAAAGGTGTAATTGATTTAATCTTTGAAAATCAATAACAAATCAACCGCAAAAGACCGAAACTTAATTTTTGTGGCAATAGATAGAATAATCCAGGATCTTGATTTTATCTCGCGTGCGTGAAATCACGTGACCCTTCCTTCCGGTCTAAACCGGAAGTGCCTCATAATTTGAAAGTGAAAAATGATATGAACTTACTTTCAACGATGTTAGTGTCTGGCTACAATATATTTTTCCAAAAAAAATTGGTGACGTCATAACATGTTATAGCGCCCTCTAGCGGCAGTTTGAATAATGGTTAAAATGAATAATCTGTTGATGTGTGTGGCGAAGTTTGCTGAAATCACTTTATAACCGGTGTATTTAATCAGCTTCATGCTAGGAACAAGTTGACGGGAAGAAAAAATTATGACGTCACCAGACCGGAAGTTAGAATGAAAAGACTCTTTTTCCTTTGAAAATTCCTAAAAAATTAAACTTGACAGATACAATCTTGATTTTTGCTGTAAAGGTTAATGTAAAAGTAGTTCTCGAACTTCCCTGTGTTTTGGGGCAAAAAACGAACTTGAACATACCCTGCGGCACCCTTGAAATGTAATCGTTTTGGCCTAGGTGCAAAAAGCATTGACCCCTTACGTGTGCGTGCCACACGTATAGAATACATGCTAGTACATGTACGTATACACCGATAGTGCATTATGTATTGAGCGAATGTATCACCACTGACATCGTTCGTGCAAGCACATTTACGCTCACCCAAGATGACACTAGCCGCCAACCTGTGAAACAGGATGACGTCATCAAGTTGCCCATGAGGAAGGGCGCCGCGTACGACAGGTAGGTAAACACGCTTTCGGCTACGCAGAATCCAACCCCGTAGACTTTGTAAACGTTGCTTGCACAATTCAAAGCACTTTTAACGGAAAAACAAAGTCGTATTTCCATAAACTCGACCCAGGTGAAGACCCAATAGTGAACTCCAGTCTCGCCGACAGACACCACGAGGAAGACGTCATCAGGCCCACGTGACCTTATCTTAAAGGTGCAATTGATTTAATCTTGGAAAATCGATAAAACATCAACCGCAAAAGACCGAAACTTGAATTTTGTGGCAATTAATCGAATAATCCAGGATCTTCATTTTATCTCCTGTGCGTGAAATCACGTGACCTTTCCTTCCGGTCAAAACCGGAAGTGCCTTATAATTTGAATGTGAAAAATGATATGAACTTACTTTTAAGTTGTTAGGTGATAGATAGTTAGGTGATAGATAGTTGCACAAAAAGTTCACAAACGTGTGACGTCATCGTTTAAAACAGTTTTAATTCATTTTACTCTGTTTAAATTAACTTAAATTAGTTTTCAATGATTTTAAATTGTTTTGATGGTTTAAAAGTTCAATTTTTAAAATATTTAATAAAAAAAAATTGTGAATGCGAAAAAGCCCTATGTTCTGTTCCTCGAACAGACGTAGTTCTAGTTTATTATAATTTTGTTTTTACTGTGTCAATGAATAACAGTCTGATATCACGGCACCTGGTGTGCTGTGTTTTCAAGAAAAATAGAATGTTTGTATTTTTTTGCAACGAATGCCGGGCCGGCTTGACGTCTAAATAAATATGACATGTACTCTGTTTTATTAGAGTAAAATACAAATGTAGTCCGGTTGGAGTTATTTTGTCGCCCTTATGCGCAGGAATGAGTGCATAAGACGCCGTCAGTTATGTTTTGGTATCGTCACTGGCAAAAGCGAAGGCGATCGATTTTCCACAAAAGCAGAGTGACAATGCGTTATTGATCGCGCGAGTAGATCGTGCGACGCTCCCAGCATTCTGGAGTGAACAACGGACTCATAGGACGCGCTACACGTATTTCTTTTCTACATGCTTTTTATCTCTTTTTATCGTTTTACTTTTTACTTCACCTTTTAATTGTAATGTGATCGTATACTTTGTATTGTTTTTAAGTCAGGGACCTATGGGAGACCACCTTATGGTGAATAGGTTATATCCTGGATAAATATGAAAAATAAAAAATAAAGAAAGAAACACAAAAGCGAGATAACAGAAGTGTGGTGGAAGAACCAACAAAGGGATTAGTAGGCCAAAGAATGAAAGACGTCAGAGTGGGTATATGATCAAATCCAGACCAAGGAGGTAAAGGGGTGGAAACCTGGTTGGGGAACCACAAGAAATGGAAGAAGGGTGAAGATCAAAAGAAAGAACTCAAAAAGAAGTTTGAATGAGGTAATTTTTGAAGGGGGGGGGAGGTGCCAGGAAATAGAATGGGAAACATTATTACAATAAAGGGGTGTAAACAGAAATTGGACAGGAGAAACCATCGGAATGGGAAAAATGAAAAGAACAACAAGCAACAATCCTGGCAAGGGATTAATCTGAAACATATGACAATGGGAGAAGAACAAATAAGTTTATCATTTCCTAGTTGGATGTTGAGCCCATGTGGTTGAATAGTCCAAAGACGATTCATCCAAACTTTTTCCCGGCTGAGGAGAACTGAGTCTTTCTGATGGCCAAGTGATTCTGTGCCCTATGTTCTCTCCTATTTTGTATACTTGGACGGAGTTCATTTTCGTTCATATTTTGTAGTTTTCACTGCTTTGAAATCAGAGACACATCTACATGTCATCCTGCGAAGATTTAGTTTTATTCTCGTTTTATTTAACTAGTTCATAAAACAGATATACACAATATAGTCCTTTATTTGCAAGTGCCTATAATTTCTGAGCTATTTATGTGCCTTGTAGTTTTGTTGCTCCGTTCGATTTTTCTTCTTTAGATTAGTGTTTCTCGTTTCACTGCAGAAATACAATTTCACTGCAGACGAAATTGAGGCCCTCAATGAGTTCATAATTATTCTTTCAATAAAGTATTAAACTTTCACACTAATGACAATGTGCATTTCCCCAATACAACAGAGTATTATACTCGTTTATATTGTGTTCAAGCAGACACCTAAAGGTAGAATACACCATTTGCAAATATCGAAACATTTTACTACCAAATTATCAAGAAATAGCTTACTTATTTGAAAGTAAATAATAATTCTAGGCATCCAGCAAAATGATTGCGCTAAATATTTTTTAATTTTTCTGACAAATTAAATTTGATAAACAAAACCTAAAAAAAACCGCCGTTTTTCTTGCTTTTTTCTCTCGGCATCCATATTTGTAAAACTTCAGACAGATCAGTTAAACGATATTTACTATATAAATACAACCCCCAAATCCACATATTCCTAATAATTCCAGCAATTACCAATGGCGTATTCTACCTTATGATCCACCCATTCTTGATATTTCAAGCAATAATTACCAATGGCGTTTCCTACCTTTACATCCACCCATTCCTGATAATTCAAGCAATTAATTTTAGAAACTTAATTAATCTAATACTAATACCTTGCATGCTGCATAAAAGTATAATTTGCAGAGAACATTAAATTTTTGGAACACGTTTCGCACAAAATAAATGTCACTTCATTCGTAGCGAAAACTAGATCGGCTTTCGACACAGTTTTTATGTGTCCCTCTTAATAATTCAAGCAATTACCAATGGTGTATCCTACCTTTAAGCATCCTTTTGAATTCACTACATCAACCCGAATCATCAAGTCTAAGTTATTATGATTCATAGTTTATACATTGGTGTTTCCAGTCAAAATACCTTCATGCCATTTTTAATTTGCTGCACAGACGTAGATTCTGAGTATACTTAATTCCAATTTTAATTTCAGAAACCTAATTAATCAGAGTATTTGTGATATTAATAGTAGTACTTGCATGCTGCATCAAAGACCAATTTGCATGTATCGCACAAAATAAATGTCACTTCATTCGTAGCGAAAACTAGATCGGCTTTCGACACAGTTTTTATGTGTCCCTCGTTGCAATCATTATCGTTCTCTGGCTGCCAAACCCGGTTGATTCTGTCCCTTTATTGTCGTGCAAAAGTCAACATAGTTCAGTGACTTCAAATATTATGGACAGGTGTCCCACATCATCAGTAGCGTAGGCTCTAGACTTTACAGATGAATGGGTGCTGCACATCGCACGAACGGTCATTCCATGTGTGGCGACGATCGGGCCAGCGTTCGACACAGTCTTCGTCTTTCCCGTTGTGGTTATGTGATGGTTCCCCTGGATTCCAGCCCTCGTAAGATCCATCAGAGCCATCACTCCACTGGAAATGATTCTCCCAGTCGACGTCATTGTAGCCAATCCAGTATCTAGGAATAGCATCGAAGCCATAGGCGCTCCTGATGTAAGCGCTGATGAATTCATCCTCCTCTTGGCTGTGGATGGATGCAAGGTGGGCCATCTTCCCCCGGTAGGACAGCATCTGGCAGTGTGTCTCAGCATCTATCCAAGACGTTGGTTTGTCCACCCACAGATAGCAGTGCCCCTGTAAGGCAAGCCAGGGTGGTGGGCAGTGACAAGGTGTGCTGCAGAGAGCAGCTTACCGTCGACGTCATCAGACGAAAAACAGACGGGTGTCAATATCAGTAGCATGAGGCCGATTAAGGTCATTTTTTCGCTGTCTTCTGATGACTTACTTCGCTAGTATTATGGGGTCGTTCAGCAACACCAGATACTAACAAATATTGAAAGGTAAATGACAATAAATTAGATTTTGCTGTGATTATAAATGTTGCCTCTAACACGTACACCCGTTCCCAATATTTTGAATAGCAACACCAGACACTAACGTTTATTGAAATTTAAATGACACTAAATTTAAATTCGCGGTGATCATAAATTTTGCCTCTATCGCGTACGTACACCCGTTCCCAATATTCTGAAATGTTTGTATGCCTCAACTGCAATGGCCCACCTCTATGTATTCTACATATAACATTACTCAAGCTCAATTAAACCTTCACAAGAGCAGCTTCCCTGAAAATGGCCGTTTGACATGAAAAAGCTCAATTATGACATCGCACGCAATTGACAGCGCAACCAATGTTTCGCTCAATGAGAGCTTCACCAGTCACCAAATTAACAGTCATTGTTCTGTCCTTGGCATAGCCAGCTTATGCAGGGCGCTCGTCGTTATACGTCTGAAATCCACGCCGCGCGCATGTAGTTAGCAGTGCACAGATACAGCGTGAACAGCAACCTTAATTACTATTTATGCAAATCAACTGAAGACCATCGAACGCCTTGTTTCAACCATTCGGGTGAGGTTTTTGGGGTGGTGCTCATTATGCTAATAGCCTAAGCTGACCTTTAAGTCAGCGGTGAAAGGTCATAACACGGTCCTGCTCAAAATATCGGAGATTATCGGACCACACCGTAGTACTTTAGTAGTCGATTTCGTTGTATGGAGTGATTTAAACGAAGGCTTTTGAGGAGTTGTACATCTACACTGCAAAAACTGTGGTGTTAAATTGTACACCAATGGTGTAAAATTTGATTATTTCCTGGTGTTTATTTTGGGCAGGGATTTGGGTGTTGAAAAACACCAGTTTGGGAATCAATTTTTTTAACAGCAATTTTGGTGTACACCCTGATAACAAAATTTCACGTGGATATCACGTCATTTGCTCGTCATTCTAGCGAAAAGGTGTACTGTTTTAACAGTATAATTTTGTACATAGTAACTGCATTGCCGCCAATAGCGACATTGAGATTTTACAATCTGACTTGAATTCACTATGTAAATGGTCAGATCAATGGAAATTGAATTTTAATATTGACAAGTGTAAGGTCATGAGAATGTCAAGAAAGCACCATACTAGCCAGCATTTGTATTGTATTGGAAATAATATATTATCCGCCAGTAAATGTGAAAGATATCTGGGAGTCATGATAAATGACAAATTAAACTGGAACGATCACTGCAATGATATTTATACCAAGTCCAATAAAACGTTAGGACTTATCAAACGAAATGTTGGTAGTTGTTCAGCCAATATTTTAAAGAGGCTCTACATTTCTCTTATCCGATCACGACTAGATTACTGTTGCATAGCCTGGGACCCATACGGGATAAACCACTTCTCTGTTGTAGAACGTGTACAAAACCAGAGTGTTAGATTTATCTGCAGAGACTGGCATTCACACTATGACACTCTATTAAATCAGTTAGGCTGGACTGATCTCCCAACTAGAAGAAAAATCTTTCGTTTGGTTATGTGTTATACAATTGTTAAGGGTTGTATCGACATTAATTCCCTTAAAAAAGTTTCACCCAGCATCTAGAATTGGGAGAAAGGATAATAGCCTAAAACTAAACATTCCTTTTGCCAGAACTGATTGTTTTAGGTACTTGTACTTCCTCCGTACAGCAAATGAGTAGAATAGTCTGCCCGAACACGTCATCCAAAATGCATCTTTGAAAGTGTTCAAAAGTTCCCTTTTTAATGTTTTAACTTTCTAATTTTTAAGGTTTTTTAATATGCAATTTTACTTTTATTTGTATTCTATTTTAACACATTTTTGTGGATTAGTAGGGTTTTATTTTCCAAGTTTATCCTACCATTTTATGTTCGTTCTTTGAATATGTTTCACTGAGAAATTCATTTTAAATGTTAATCTACATTAGTTTAATACATGTATTTGTCGGTTGTTGTTCATTGTTTGCCTGGTGGGGTGTTTGTTTGTTTGTTTTATTATCTGTTTGTTATTTAGTTATATTGGTATATCGTTATATAGTTATTTTATATTTTCAGACTATCCCATTTTACTTTTACATTTTAGGTTTATAATTTAGTTATATTAATTATAGTTATTTAGTTATATAGCCTTTAAATTTTTATCCGGGGATTGGTTTGAGATGAACTGTTACAGTTTTGTCCACAACCCTTGACTTTGTCAGAAATTTGATAATAATAATAATAATAATAGACAAATTACGTAATGAAATATTAGCAAGAACTGATTTATTACACATTACACATCCATATACAATAATAACCTATTCCTACTGAATACGTACTACACACATAGCCAAGTACTACACACATAGTCAATGCCGTTGTTAGTTTTATACTACGCTTTTTTTGTCCACGACGAAGTTAAAATGTAACGCGAATGTTTAACTATGTTTGCACAAAAATCAAAATTCAATCGTCAATCATGGTATCGTTTAAATAATTACATATTATTTGTTTGGACTAAATACAACAATTTAACATCGACTATTGTTAACATATCCCATAATTCCTTAATGACCAATCAGAGGGCTTTATTTCACACACGCATGCGCACTAGGTCAAATTTAACACCAAAAGTACGTAACACCAGTACTTGATTTGAAACTATACTTCAAAAATCATTTTACTTCATTTTAACACCAATGTTCATTCCAAAATCGACTGCACTTAGTAGTCGATTTCGTCGTATGGAGTGATTCAAACGAAGGCTTTTGAGGAGTTGTACATCTACATGTTCATTATGTAGGTTGAAACTGTCCCCGGACTGTCTTGCTTGATATGTGAGGGTCATATTATATCAGTTACATTGATGCTCGTTTTTCTTGGTCTTTGATTGAATGTTGACGATGTTATGGTAAAAACTACCTTAACATGTACATGTAGTTGTACATTTACCATGGCTGTGCCATGGGTTAATTATGTGCCTAACCGTAGACTCTGAGTTTACGCGATTCCAAGTTTAATTTCAGAAACTTAATAACTAATCAGAGTATTTGTGATATTAACACTTCGCATGCTGCATCAAGACTAATTTGCATGTATCGCACAAAATAATTGTCACTTCATTCGTAGCAAAAACTGGATCGGCATTCGACACAGTCTTTGTCTGTTCCTCGTGGCAATAATTGTGGTTCCCCTGGCTGCCAAAACCCGGTTGATTCTGACCTTGTATCATCGTGACACCAGACACCAGACACTAACGTTTATTACAATTTAAATGACACTAAATCAGATTTCGCGGGGATCATATATTTTGCCTCTACCATGTACACCCGTTTCCAATATTGTGAAATATTTGTATGCCTCAACTGCAATGGGCCGCGCCCATCTCTATATTCTACATATTACATTAGTCAAGCTCAATGGACCTGCAGCTTCAGCGCGCTCAGTTATGACAAACCACGCAATTGACAGAGCAACAAACGTTTCGCTCAGTAAGAGCTCCAGCTGTCACTCAAACTGCAGACATTTAACCGCCAGCAAGATATATTGTATTATCGACCAGTTCCAATTTATTACTGTATGGTCTCGTCAGTGCAGTACAGGCAATGAAATATTGTAAATTAAATTGTGCAGTGAACACCCGCTGTTACGTGAAATCACATTTGGCAAGCTGCACCAAACCTATTCAGGTATCTTTGATGAATTCATCTTCATCTTGGCTGAGGTTGGACGCAAGGCAGACCACCTTCCTGTTTAATAATTTCATATAATATAAGCTCGATCGAACCTTCGCAGTTAGAGCATGTTCTCTCAAATGACTGGCTGTACCTGACCAAGTCCGTCCTATACAAGCGACAACATAATTAAAGGGAAATTCCAGGCTCAATAATATTTTACCTAGTCTAAAAATATATGGTGACATGCTGACTCCGCATAGAGTTTGTTTTGATTTGTTATCGAGAACGACTCACGCGCTTATTATATTCACGATACCTTGCCATTCAGGAGTACAAGGGCGCGTCCATATTGTTCAAATTTCCCGCCTCATGCGGGACATTATGACATAGTGTCTGCACCTCAATGCACATCGCTTTATTGCGTGTTGTTCGCACTGGTATCCTACCTTGACGCGGCCAACTACATTATGCATACGTATGTTGTACGGCGCCCGACCTTTGCGAGAACACGTATTGAATTTCTGTGCAGAATATCGACTTGACGCGCCACAAACTATCGTTAATGTTTGTATTTTCTGAGAAGAATAGAAAATATGTGAGCTAAGAATTATGGCATCAGGTCCCTCTCCGTATAATTGTGAGCCTACTTGCACATTTACAGTACACATTATGTATACGCTATGCCGTACACAAAATGGTTCACTTGCATTAATTGCGCGTGCAGGGCCGCTATCGATCGGGCCTCGCGTACTGATGGTGCAGACACTACGTCACAATATCCTAGATGTACCGATAAACCAGAACAAAATGGCGGCTCAAATGACGGTAAGCGCAGTGCGAGAAACTCAGTTTGATATGATTACCGAAACCGATAAAAATAAAATAAAAATCAAGTCACACTGGCAATTGACACTCTTTAACATTATGTCATTAAAAACTATGGGTGGAGTTTCCCTTTAAAGCTATACCAAGAACTGCCGCCATTGTCCCAACAGTCCCTACTGGTGGGGGCGGGCGCCGGTTATTACATTATCGACCGGTTCCATTTATATCGTAGTATGAATATGGTCTTGCCGGTGTAAGGGAATACGGTACCCTACATGTAGATGAAATTGTACATCGTGCACCTATTATTACAGAAAGTCGCATTTGCCAAGCTCTGTTGAGCCCCTTCATAATATAAGGAGCAGTTGATAGACATTTTTTTTTCAAAATACGGTGTTCTTCCAATTGACAGTGATGGCAACGAAGTAAAATGTAAAGTAATTAATAGAGTTGCTTGAGTTTGCGGACAAAAACAAAGTTTCTATAGCACGGTATGTCATTCCATTCACTACCATATTGGGATCGACATTTGATGCAGTCTTCGTTGTCTCGCAATTTAGTTGGTTCACCTTGCCCCCAACCCTCGTAAGATACATCAGATCCATCACTCCACTGAAAATGATTCTCCCAGTCGACGTCATTGTAGCCAATCCAGTAGCTAATAGTAGCAAGAGGCGCTCTTTACATAATCTCTGATGAATTTATTCTTCTCTTGGCTGTGGATGGATGCAAGGTGGGCCATCTTCCTCTGGTAGGACATGATCCGACATTGGCACTCAGCATCCATCCAAGACATTGATGTGTCCCCCACAGATAGCAGTGCCCCTGAAAGGCAAGCACGGGCGGCGGGCAGTGAGGTGTGCTGCAGAGAACAGCTACTATACACCGCCGACGTCGTTAGACGAAAAACGGACGGGTGTCAATATCAGTAGCATGAGACCGAAAAAGTTCATATTTTTCGCTGTATTCGGATGACTTACTTCGCCAGTATTATGGGGTCGTTCAGCAACACCAGACACTAACGTTTATTAAAATGACACTAAATTAGATTTCACTGTGATTATAAATGTTGCCTTTACCACGTACACCCGTTCCCAATATTGTGAAATGTTCGTATGCCTCAACTGCAATAGCCCACCTCTATATTCTACCTATAAAATTAGTCAAGCTCATTAGAACCTTAACAAAAGCAGCTTCGCCTGAAAATTGCCGTTTGGCCTGATAAGATTTAATTATGACATCCCACACAAATTATTGACAGCACAATAAACGTTTCGCTCAGTTAAGAACAATGTTGAAAGTAGCAGTTTGATAGTTAGTCATCGATCAACATTGAGCAGGATTTTTGTGTTTGGTTTTCGTTTATAGCCAAGGACGTAGAATTGAGTGATGACAGGAGTGATTTCTCTTTATTCGGAATTAATCCAGTCGTAATCAAATCATTCTTAATGATCTTAGAGGTATTAGTAGCCGCCGTTTCATCTGGAGAACTACACCAGCCGTCGTCCAAGTATACAACAATGAAAATACCTTGAGATATCCAGTGGTTAACTAGCGGTCGGAGACATTTAGTGAAAACATAATGTGCAGATAATAATACAAAAGGAAGGACTGTGAACACGTAAAACCGAGTAATCTTATCGATTGTCAAAACAAATGCAAGATAGGTTTGATGGGGGGAAAACAATGTATATAATTATGGTGATATCCAGATTTGAGGTCGAAAGTGAACATGTAATCACCTTGACGTAAATACGACACTATAACTTTCCAGTCATCGAACTCTTTCTAATTATGTGCAATAACGTGTCTTAAATTTAATATTAATCTGAGTTTACCGGAACTTTGAACAGAAACTGAAAGTGGATTATCAACTATGGGTGCGTGTGAAACTTCAGACACTAAGCCTGAAGTCACTAAGTCTTCTATGGCCTGTTGTGCGAATTCCAATTGGCATCAAGCGCAGATTTATTATTTGTCTGGAGTATTGTAGGGGGTGTAGTAATTAGTGGTATAGTTTGTATCCTTGTTTGATAACACTAATGAGTTATTCATTTGTTCCAACGTTTCTCTGAAATTCTATAGCCGATTTAAGTCTGCCCTTTACAGTTGGTTTTGCGAGTCCTTGTTCCTATTCGTGGAAATTCTTCTTTCGGGCCTCTATAAGTTGAGAATTCAACGGCATGGGGTATTGCTGGTTGATCACGAACTATAAAATAAGTTGAATGAACCAAAAATTCGCATTGTAACATTGTTAGGCATGTATCATCTTTACCCGCCTATTTGACTCAATTGCCACTATACTACTTTCTCCGTACTCTTTACTGATCTAGTAACTCTAGCACGACACAGCCAATTCGGAATGCATACAAGCAAGGTATGTGAACTAACCTGTAACTCTCTCTTCCTTGCTTGCTTGCTGTTGGGGTCTCAGAGCTTACTGGTGCTTGCAGGCGGTAAGGGTGCAGACGACCCGTGGGTTGGACGTCCGAGCGGGTAGAAGCGTCTCCAATGACCGGAACGGCCGTTGCCGAAGCAGTTGTCAGATGTGGTGGCTTGGGTGTGGCCAAAGACCATTCTGTCAATGTGTAGAGGGCCACGAGAAAATCAGCAGTAGAAGTAGGCGGAGACTGAGATGGTGTCGTTGCCTGCCGTTTTTGCGACGCTGTTGTTTGACGAAGTTGTCGCTTCTTACGCAAGGCTCTTGCTTGGGCTGATCGTATCTTCTTGTCGTCGTCACTATCGGATGCAAGTTCGTCAGAATCATACTCCTCAACTGCGTCCCACCCTGCCTTACTCTTATCCGCTAGGCGTATCAGCTTATTTCTTTGCTTTATTTCCTTATTTATAGGATCTAGTGCTTGCCCAGCTTCGTCGTACTTTGCTTTAGAGAATAGGCGTTGTGCTTTCTCTACCTTGTCAAAAATCTCCTTATCGCACCGTTTCTTGTTTCCCTTAAATGTAAACGTGGGCTGTGCATGTTTTGGCTGAGGTTGCATATCTTCTGCAGCCGGTGCTTAGTCCGTTATCTGTTTCTTGAAAGTGTTAAGTTTATCTTCGTAATAGTTCTTGAAGGATTCAAGCAGGTCAAATAATGCTGGTTGGGTTGGCCTGGCCGAGGTAGTACTCGGATGATTTTCTTCATCGGTCGCACGTTATAGTACAGCGCGAAATGTAGAATGTCTTGACTGCAGTATATGCGAAAAGCGTGAGTGGCGTGAACGCATTCAAGCGTTCTACTTATAGACAAACTATTCTATGACTCATTGTCATTTAAATAACCTGGTTACACCTGTCTGCACCTGTCAGTGTGCTTCTGCTTCTTTAAGAAAATACATGTGTAGTGTTTCTCACTATGCGAAACGTTTGTTGTACTGTCAATTGTGTTGGGCGTCATAATTGAGCATTCAGGTCAAACGGCCATTTTCTGCTGAAGCTACTTTTGTAAAGGTTCGATTGAACTGGACTAATATTTTATGTAGAATATAGAGGTGGGCTATTGCAATTGAGGCATACGAACATTTCAGAATATTGGGCGGGTGTACGTGGTATAGAGTCAACATTTATGATCACCGCGAATTATCATTTAGTGTCATTTAAATGTTAATAAACGTTAGTGTCTGATGTTGCTGAACGACCCCATAATGCTGGCGAAGTAAGTCATCAGAAGACAGCGAAAAAGAAAAACGTATTTGGTCTCACGCTACTGATATTGACATCCGTCCGTTTTTTCATCTGACGACGTCGACGGTGTAGTAGCTGTTTTATGCACCACACCTCATCACTGCCCGCCGCCCTGGCTTGCCTGTCAGGGGCACTGCTATCTGTGGGTGGACACACCGATGCCCGTGGATGGATGCTGAGAGCCACTGTCAGATGCTTCCCTATCGGGGGAGATGGCCCACCTTGCATCCGTCCACATGAATTCATCAAAGATTATGTAAAGAGCGTCTCTGGCTTTGCGGCTACTCCTAGATACTGGATTGGCTACAATTACGTCGAGTGGGATATTCATTTCCAGTGGAGTGATGGCTCTCATGGATCTTACGAGGGCTGGTATCCAGGCGAACCATCAAATACCAACTCGTGCGGGACAGATAAAGACTGTATCGAACGCTGGCCCAGTCATCGCCAAAATTTGAATAACTTTAGGGCGGGATTATTTTCAATAATTTTGAACATGCGCACGTTAGCTTAAACGTGGGGTAAACAATGGAAAAGGACCGTTGTGTTTGCTGCCACCAATCGTCTCAAAAGTCTCACATTGGGCGTGATGAGCTAAAGTTGCAGCTAGCAGCATACGGCTCAAAATGTGGGTTAAAATAGACCATGTTTAGGCGAAGTTGCATAGTTACGATGTAGACTTTTTCCTTTCTTTGGGAGGGGCGGACTTTTTTTTGTGGGGACCGGACTTTAAAAAACCAGGCGTCCGCCTAGGTTCGATGCAGCTTGGCAAATGTGATTTCCTGTAACAATGTGTGTTCATTGTACAATCTAATTACAATATTCAATGCCTTATATCTCTGGAAGTATAAGTCCGATTGGGTTCAAACTTTGTATGCAGGTATGGCGGGATTTGTTATAGATGAACTTTGACGTGACATCATGATGACGTCATCGTGTGATTTGTTATGATTTTCCATCATGATATTAAGCCATATTTTATTAACAGAACATAATAAATTTAAAATTATTTTTGCCATTTAAAAAAGATGGCCGCCATAAAGAACCTGAAAACAAATGCACACATTGGTTTTCATGTTAAGTATATCCTAACCTTTCTAAAAATGTATAGTTAAGCAAATCTACACACAAACAGTGAACGAAACTTTCAATATGTACATTATGAATCTCACTATTTGTTAGTAAATGGAATGACATGCGGTGCAATAACAACTTTGTTTTTGTCTATAAACTCAAGCAACTCCATTTATTACTTTACATTTTGCTTCGTTGCCATCACTGGAAATTGGAAGAACACAATTATTGGAACAAAACTGTTTATCAACTGCTCCAAATATTATGAAAAGGCTTAATAGAGCTTGGCAAATGCGACTTTCTGTAATAATATGTGCACGCTGTACAATTTTACCTACAATACCGTATTCCCTTACTCTCAGCATCAATATTGTTGCACTGGCAAGACCACATCTATACAACGATATATTTGGAACCGGTCGATAATGTAATAACCGGCGTCCGCCCCCACCAGTAGTGACTGTTGGGGCACTGGCGGCAGTTCTTGGTATGGCTTTGATTACGTTGTCGCTTGTATATAGGGCGGACTTTATTGGGTACAGCCAGTCATTTGAGAGAAGATGCTCTAACTGCAAAGGTTCGATGGAGCTTAAATCATATGACATTATTAAACAGGAAGGTGGTCCATCTTGCGTCCATCCACAGCCAAGATGAAGATGAATTCATCAAAGATACCTGAATAGGTTCGATGCAGCTTGCCAAATGTGATTTCACGTATGACAAGACCATACAATAATAATTGTAAAGGTTCGGTGAGCTCGACTAATGTTATATGTAGAATATAACCAGAAAGAATACTGCACGGCAGCGAACTGGATACACACCGGGTTGACGTCACCTGGCAGTGTATCACTTTTACTTCCCGGACGCGCGCAGCGGAATCGGTCAATGACGCGCTCCAATTTGCTCATGAATATTTACGAGGTGTAGTAAATAGTTACATGTATATCGACTTGTACGTAGACGTAGACAAGGTATCAGAATATGCGTTTCATTGATTCTTTATAGCACACGGTACGTATAAAGCTGAGACCGACTTCATTTTAAACGACACCGCCACCAGTAGCAGTTGACATTCAGCCGGCGTACGTCATTCTACACTGCGACAACTGGACTAACCACCTCCGATTTTAATACTCTGGTTTTTTACATTCTCACTGAAGTAAATGTGACTTGAAGGCCTTTTTTTAAATCAAAACCGGCGAATTCGTCAGAATCGGAGGCTAAGCGGCACGATGAAGTTGACCATTTTCTTCTTGGCATTCACATGTTTCTTCATGCTCTTCAGTTTTCCGTCTCGCTGTTGGTCACAGGAACCCCGCACAAGATGCGACTCCGTCTCTGCTAAAGGCCGCTGCCACCCGCCATGGCTTGCCTTCCAGGGGCACTGCTACCTGTGGGTGAACAAACCAATGTCCTGGATGGATGCTGAGAGCTACTGCCAGATGCTGTTCCACCCTAGGAAGATGGCCCACCTTGCGTCCATCCACAGCCAAGAGGAGGACAAATTCATCAGCAATTATGCCATGAGCGCCTATGGCTTCGATGCTATTCGTACTTACTGGATTGGCTACAGTGACATCGACTGGGAAAATCATTTTAAGTGGAGTGATGGCTCTGATGGATCTTACGAGGGCTGGTTTCCAGGGCAACCATCAAATAACGACAGGCGCGGTGGAATCGAAGACTGTGTAGAACGTCGGCCCAGTTATGGCCAGTTATGGAACGACCGTGGGTGCGATACGCAAATCCCATTCGTCTGTAAAGTCTAGAGCCTACGCTACTGAGAAAAACGCTACCTGTCCATAATATCAAAGCTACTGAACTATGTTGACTTTTGCACGAGGGTACAAGGACAGAAACAACCGGGTTTGGCAGCCAGGGGAACCACAATTATTACAAGGAGGGACAGACAAAAAGACTTTGTCGAACGCCGGTCTAGTTTTCGCTATGAATGAAGTGACAATTATTTTGGGCGATGTTCCAAAAATAACATCGATATTCTTTGATGCAGCATGCAAGGTAATAATATCACAAATCCTCTGATTAAATAATTTTTAAAAACAAATTCTGAGAATCTACATCTGTGTGCAGCTGATTGTTAATCATGGCATTAAGGTATTTTGACTGGAAACACCAACGTACAGACTATGGATCATTAGACTCGGTGATTCGGGTTGATGTAGTGACTTCAAAGGGATGCTAAAATAAAAACGGCGTTCGTTTAAAAACAAAATCAATGTTTCGGAACAATTATAGAATATATAGCGCAATCATTTTGCTGGATGCCTAGAATTATTATTTAATTTCAAATATAGGTAAGCTATTTCTTAATAATTTGGTAGTAAAATGTTCCGATATTTTCAAATGGTGTATCCTACCTTTAGGCGTCTGCTTAGTAGTTCTGAACACAAAGTAATACCTCGTTGTATTGGGGAAATGCACATTTTTGTCATTCGTGTGAAAGTTTAATATTTTATTAAAAAATTATGAACTCATTTAGGTCCTCAATTTCGTTGTTGTATTGGATCTTTCTTCAAATTCATTAATTCATTGTATTTCTATAGTGAAACGAGAAAACACACAAATCAGAAGAAGAAAAATCGACCGGAGCAAAAAAAATACAAAGCACTTAAATAGCTCAGAAATTAAAGGCACTTGTGTAGCTGTTTTATGAACTAGTTAAATAAAACGAGAATAAAACTAAATGTATTGCATGATAACATGATGTAGATGTGTCTTTGTTTTCAAAGCAGTGGAAACTACAAAATATGAACGAAAATGAACTCCATCCAAGTATATAAAATATAAGAGAACGTAGGGCATAGAATCACTTGGCCATCAGAAAGACTCAGTTCTCCTCAGCCGGAATACAGTTTGGATGAATTGTCTTCGGACTATTCAACCACATGGGCTCAACATCCAACTAGGAAATGATGAACTTATTTGTTCTTCTCCCATTGTCATCTGTTAAGATTATTCCCTTGCCAGGATTGTTAATTTTTTCTCTTTTTTTCCACTCTGAGTGATGGTTTCTCCTGTCCAATTTCTGTTTACTATGGTGGCCCTGAAGGGACATCGCACATTTCTGCGCAGATTTCTGCGATGTCGCCGATTTTATCGAACATTTCTGCGCCGGATTTCTGCGCAGAAATGTGCGATAAAATGTGCGATGTCGCAAATTTCTGCGCAGATATGTGCGAAAAAATCTGCAATATCGCGGATTTTTGCGCAGAAATGTGCGATAAAATGTGCAATATCGCAGTAATCGGCGCAGAAATGTGCGATAAAATGTGCAATATCGCAGAAATCGGCGGGGAAATGTGCGATAAAATCGGCGACATCGCAGAAATGTGCGATGTGCGATGTTCCTTCAGGGCCACCATACTTTCGCCTTCAATAGAAAAGATTGGCTTGTAGCTATTGGCTTGATGATGTCGGAAGCGCGCCACCAGGGGTCAACTGTTAGGCTCTATACTGATAATACCTATTGTGCGAAAAACCCGAAATATGTTCCCCGTCTGTGTATAAACATTTCATACGGATACATGTACTATGGACATGTGAAAAAAAGACGTCAAAATGTTTACGATAAACGCAGGAACTGACAATGCATACACAGTTCACACAATTACAAAAATCGTCATTAAATTGTAATCATGTAGTAGTTGTGAAAGTCCCAGGTCGGGTGGCGATAATTTGTTTTGTAGGTAGGTTGGTGCATTAGCCAATCAGAACACAGATGGGGTTGACGTCATCGATGATGTTATAGTTGTCTGGGACAACCCTAACCCTAACCCTAATCCTAACCCTAACCCTAAACCCCTAACCCTAGTCAGATCCCAGACAACTCTAACACCATCGATGACCTCAACACCATCTGTGTTCTGATTGGCTAATAAAATGTACACTTTGTACCAACCTACCTGCAGAAAGAATTATCGCGGCCGGGTGGCATCGAAATGAATTTCGAAATTACAGGTCAATTTGCAAGCGGGGTGTGTTGGTTCAGAATCAGTTGTGTCGCTGCACATAATAATTTATATATTATTTTCAATGTGGTTTCTCGACTTTTGGAGGGAAAACTACACATGGAAACTGGATGAGATTGACGTAGATTCAACTCTCCAATTTGTTTAAAGTTTAGGGTGGCATCATATTCGGTTTAAAATGAGAGGCATTTTTTACGAACATACCCCGTCCAGCAACGCGTAATGCCCCCATCACGCCAAACTATATTTCTCACCCCGTTCTTGAAAAATGTTGCCGAACTGGATCAAACTGTGTGCGAACGTAGTGGACGTAGTAGCAACTGTTTACGAACGGGCTCAGACGGAAAGGGTGCTCCAGAACTTTGCGCTTATTCAACATGTTCCGGCGGCCATCCCGTTCTGCAATTAGACGGAGTGACAACGTACTTAAAACGAGATGGACGTACTACAAACGGAATTGCCGTACTTCGATCCTACTAGGGACGGGGCTTCGGAATCTTCGGGTAGTAGTACTGGCTGCTTTCCCACGGCCCGTTTTCTCGATCCACTCCTCTTTGGAGGCATGCTCGTAAATGTTGATGTCGGAAATCTTCGAAGCGTAATTGATAGGCCTATGCACAGGTTGAAGCGGCAAACGCGAATGAGGACTGGAAAAACTCGACTTTTGGCGGTAAAATTACACATAGAAACTGGATGAGATTAACGTAGCATCTTCAGTGGATTCTACCCTCCAATTTGTTCAAGTTTAGAGTGGCATCATTATCGGTAAAAAAAATGAGAGAATATTCATTCCTTCATGTGCCGAGTAGTAAGATATATCTAGCTTTAATACCCTCCTGAGAAACAAAATCTGTTTTACAAAATTTAAACTGAGACAAAATAAATAATGGATTTAGTGAAGATCATAGTACTCACAGTCATATAATGTGTAGCCGGTCATGCATAAAACTGATCTTACCTTGTTTTGTTAACAGAAGGCTTCATTGTTGTAACACTACTCCAACCCTTTTGACGATAAACAAAGCAACGATCAAGACGCGTCGATCGTGATCGCCGGCGGGCGCGGCACGGCCGGTGTGAAAGGTAATTCTGTCCCCCCTGGTAAATGTGTCCCCCCGGACAGACTTACCAGGCCGTGACCCGGTAAATCTGTCCGGGGGGACACATTTACCTAGGTATTTCTGTCCCCCCTCCAGGTAATTCTGTCTCCCTGCCCAACGTTAAACGTGTCCCCCTGGTAAAATTGTCCCGTGCAACGTCACAACGTCTAGCACCCACCAGACGCAACAACCAGTGTAGTACAGGTTCACCTCTTCATGGTGCATCATTTGTGGCAGACTGTAGGATGTGTAGCGTACTACAAATTACAGGTGGTCAAAAGTGCTGCCACATTTCGTGCTGGGTATACAGAATTTGTACGCGTGCAAGAAGTCTGAAAATACTGATTACCGCTAATTTCCCTTTCGCGCAGAAACGTAGATCGGTTGATTTAATTAATACAGTTATTTATATTTTTATTTCTATTTTGATAAATCGATGAAGGGAACAGAAGTCCAAATAATAAATACCATGTAGGCTTTTCATTGAAATAACATCAAAATAACCACTTATGTGTGGAACATTGGGGGACAAAATTACCTAGAGAGGGGACAGAATAAACTGGAGGGGGACGGAATTAACGGCTCTAGGGGGACACTTTTACCTAGGTAATTCTGTCCCCCCGGACAATTTTACCGGGGGACAGAATTACCGTCCACACCGGCGCGCAGACCATGACTGACCCCGTAAAACTTCAATAGCGCCCTCCAGTGCCAGACTAGCTCGAGGTTGTACAATATTGTCCAATCAGGTTTTAGGTACTAACTTTTTAAACTAATAATAATGTGAAAAATTATTCTTTCTCGACAGGTATTTTGTACCGATACTAAAACAGGCGTTAATTGATTTTTTTTTTCTTATAAAGAAAAATATCTACATGTAATTAGGCATTATTTCATATTTTATAAAAAAACAAATTCTAGCGTCAATACACGCGCGTCCTTTTTGTATCAATAAAAATGAGTAAAACGAACATTAAAGGTCGTATACACCATTTGCAGACATAAGTTTACTACCGAATTATTAAAGATGGACTACAACGGAATAATGATAAAGGCTTTGTTGCCTTTTTTTGTTCGAGAAATGTATAATGATTACTAATATATCATTAGTATTCAATAAATCTTGTTCCTTCATGCAAAAAAAAAACAAAATTGATCGGCGTTCTACGACCCAGAAAAACTCAGTTTCAGCAAAAGCCCTTAACTCATGAATAATTCATACGTTGTGTGTGACGTACTACCCATGACGATTTACTCGGGTCGATCGTGTGCGTGCATTTTTACCGTACAATGCAATGCGGAATAACAGCGGACAAGCTAGGCTATATTTTGGTACAACTATTTTCGACCGAAAAACAGCGAAAAATGTCCGATAGCAGCGAGTATTGGGAAGACCACAGTATAGATGAGGAAGAGGCATTTCGTGGAGGTACTTCTGAGGACAGTGATGGCAGCTCTAGCGATGAGGGGAGCTCACCAGACGAGAGAGAAGGCGATGACTCTGCGGCCACGGCAGACCCGGCGGTTGCCGATGACTTGGCCGACGTAGAAGCAGTAGGCCTGGTGGTAGTAGTACGAATTCTCTCGATGTTTGGCGCTTTCAATGTGGGGATCGATCCAGGCTTTAAACGAAACTTTGTTGTCAATCCCAGTGAATTTTTCAAAGCACTTGAAGGTTCAACACAGTCCTCTGAAAAATGTGCTGAACAAATCAAAGGCCTACTTCTTGCCGAGAAGGTCAGAAGGTGAAATCCTTTCGTGTAATATTTACGAACTTCACCCATTCCTTTGATAACGCAGGATCCCGCGGAAATTGCACAAAATGAATCTCTGGATTCTTCGAACAATTTCTCGTGCATCCAGTCCACCAACAACACATGAAGTTGGCATTATTGTAGCTGATAGTGATACACTATAAAAAAAAGATTCGTAAAAACTTCATGCCTCTGCATGAAAACGCATACATAATACACACGGAATAACATGGCGTTTTTTGTTTACTCTCGGTTGCTCATGGGTAGTACGTCATCACTTTTCGCTGGTTTACAAGTCCGCTGGTACTATATCGTGGATTTCATTGTGGTTTTCAGTGGATCTTTGCCGGGAACCAGTACAGGGCGGGAAATTTCAAAATCGAAGAATCGAGGTCAAATTTTTTCGGTCAAATTGCAACAAAATTATTTAGAGAAAAACATGACCGTAACAATAAAGTGTTACCTGAACACAACATAAACAAGGTCCGATAATAAATTTAATGTGTGAGTTTTCGTTGTAGTCCATCTTTAAGTAATATTGTATTTATTTGAAAGTTAACAATGATTCTAGGCATCCAGCAAAATGATTGCGCTATGTATCATGTCATTGTTTTGAAAATTTGATTTTGTTTTTAAGGATTGCTAGACGGCAGTTTAAAACGAACGACTTTTTTTTGTTCGTTTGTTTTTCTTCGGCGTTCATTATTTTATAACTTTGGACAGGTCAGTTAAACAATTTTCACGATAACATTTACATTAAGGTAAAAATAGGGTAAGTGTTATTTGTCGCAAAATAACGGGGAACACTTGAAAAAATGTTAACAATGCAAGTAAAATTAGTGTTTTCTTTGTTCGTTTTTCTTAACTACATAAACACGAAGAAATGTCCACGGTTGGTAACTTTTAGCAGTCAAGGCGGTATGGCCTACAGCATAGAGTCTACTCTAGTACGGAACCGGAGACTATATTGGCCCATTTTAACAAAGGGACGACCTTCACTCCCATTGGCCCATTTCAAACGACGCGCTTCACTCCCATTGGCCCATTTTAAACAATACCCTTCTTTAAAACTCTAATTAACCCAATTGTTAATGTTAATCATTCCTATTGTTATGCTAATTGATCCACTGTGTTTGTGTAATGCATACAATTCTTTAGAATTGTCTCATAAAGACCCTACACACTACTTTTATGAACCTTATCGGTTTAAATGTGCAAACATCAATAACATATACATGTACTGGGTTATTATACAAGAGATCCTTTGACTTGATGTTACTGCAAATCTTTCTAGTCTAGTCCCCACCATGCAAAGCTTTGAATCTTATTTATTATCATCCTTTGTTTACTGTTTCAATGAATAACAGTCTGATATCACGGCACCTGGTGTGCTGTGTTTTAAAGAAAAATAGAATGTTTGTATCTTTTTGCAACGAATGCCGGGCCGGCTTGACGTCTAAATACATATTACAGGTACTAGCTGTTTCGTTAGAGTAATATACAAGATGTACAATGTTACTTATTTCATACGCGGGATTTTTGCGTAATAACGAGCTAATTAATATACGAAGGTGTGACATACAATTGTTTGATTCCCATGTTGATGTATTCATTGTTAAAAGCAAAACAGACATATACAGGCAAGGAGCCTGGGTACTTATTGCAGCTACAGGTTCTCCCACCTGTCCTGTCAGCATGTTAAGGAAATATTTGAAAGTTGCCGAGTTAAATGACGAAAAAGATGAAGGTTTTATTTTCCGGCCCTTCAATTATTGTAAATCCTCCAACAGACATAAACTTAGATCTGGGGATAGGCACCTTTCATATTCTACGTGCCTCGAAATCCTCAAAACTGCGTTAAAAACAGTAGGCGTAGACGCCAAGAAATTTGGGCTGCATAGCCTTCGAGCAGGTGGTGCAACCGCTGCAGCAAGTGTAGGAGTTCCAGACAGACTTTTTAAGAAGCACGGCCGATGGACGTCGGAGACAGCTAAAGACGGATATGTCAAGGAGTCCTTGGAAAACAGACTGTCGGTTTCCACAAATTTGGGAATCTGATTCCGAATATATATTATAATACTGCATTGTAATTCTACATACTAATCCCTAAGTTGTTCTATAGCGAACAAGATGGAACAGGATCCATTACATTCAGCCAGTCGCTGGTGATTTTAGTTGAATTTAGTATGTCAGAAACTTGAACTCCACGCATCGAAATATAATTATATGATTATTTACAACGTTAAGATGTTTGATTGATAAGAGCTGCGGAAACAGAATAAACCAAAAGAGCGGATTTCATTGTCAAAGTACCCGTTCTTTAATAGTCTGAAATATTGGGAACTGTGCGAACGCTTGCATCGAAGTTCGGTGTTCCCCAAAACGTATTGTCTTTATGTTGTTCTCTTTCAGGGGCGCTGCAATTAGCGCGTGTGCGGCAATGAAAATATTTTATCTGCGTTTGAGGAACGAATTAGCTAATAAATGTATTTTCGTTGCATAAGCTGGAGCGTGTAATTTGCATATGAAGGCCTACGTGAGGCGTGGCAGTCACGGGATAGTGAACAGGAGTGTTCAAGCTAGTCACTGACCGAATTCACAGCAAGCACGACGGACGGCTTGATTTATATTGTTTAAGTATTTACCAAGAAAATGTTGAAGTCATAACAAGAAATTACCTAACATAATTACTCGCGCTGAGTAAAGTGAGCGCTGTATGTAATCCAATATGTACTCTGTATTTTAGAAGAATCTTCAGCGAGACCGTGGAAACAGAAGCGGAGTTGTTTAGGTAAGGTAATATTCTCCATGGGCAAGGCAACAACAAGGTGGGTATACCTGTTACCGTAATGCTTGTCCACTTAGCCTTCTTGCGTCCGACGCTTGCATCGAAGTTCGGTGTTCCCCAAAACGTATTGTCTTTATGTTGTTCTCTTTCAGGGGCGCTGCAATTAGCGCGTGTGCGGCAATGAAAATATTTTATCTGCGTTTGAGGAACGAATTAGCTAATAAGAAGATATTCCACTTGACAATTCCTTTGACAATAACTTGAGTCGACCATCGACTGAATGATTTTGCATCGATACGCGTGGCACATGATGCATACATGCACGGGCACGCTGGTCGCGACGTCGAAGTCTTCCCAAACATACGTCACAATTATGCAAATTTTACATGTTAATAAGCTACCATTCTAGGGGCGGGGCGGGGCCGGTCCCCCAAAGCACTTTATTATTTTTTTTCTCAGATTAGTTACCAAAAAATAAAACTTTTATAAACTGAAAATCACTCAATTAGTTATAATCTTTCATTTAAATTAATAAAAACCACATTTCTAGGACCCTTTAAATCTGACAATTATATCATTGCAGCTCCAATTTGCGGCGTCGATTTGCCGCTCCATATTATGACCAGCCGATTTGCGGCTCGGATAGGTAACCGATTTGCGGTTTACAAATTTGAGCCAATTTGCCGCTCTAAACGACACTCTATTTATGACATTTAAAAGCCACGCCCACAACTAATTTCTCAGAAAAATGGTGTCCAATGTTTCAACAAATGGTTTGCAAGGCATTTGTCTACTAGTTTGCACCCAAAACACATGCAACAATATAATCGCAGTGAAAAATGCGTATTGTTTAGAATCAGAAAAACCCATTAAAGGGGCGTGGCTTGTTAATTTTAAAGTGATATTGTATACATAAAACATAATTAAATATCATTTTTTTTAAATGTGGATATTTTCTCAGATTCAACTCACCGTTAGCGACTAAAAACACTAATTGTGTTCATTTTTGCGTGAATATATAGCGGTTTTCACTTGTTGCCCCCTTTTGTTTCAAAATAGCCACAGAAAATGACGTAGGGGTCCATGTTTGGGGTGTCTGGTACGCGTAGTGCAGCGGTGTTTTCGTCTGTCGTAACCCATTTTGTACTCTATGAACTCAACTTGTTCATTTGGCATCATTTTGTAGTGGTACCTCGCTTAACTATTTAGTACCCAGTTTTTGACCCCTTTGGGGGTCCCCCAGGGGTACATGCAGCTGGCGGTACCCGGCAGACTCTCATTTCCATTCATTTCAGGTGACCCCCTACACATTCCCATAGTCAGATATTGGTACCTAGTTCATCTAACCAAATGTCTCTGGGCTGCTGGTCTATATTGGGTAAATAACCTGTGTAATATCTGATTTAAAGTCTGCCCACATCGGTATGTTTTCCAATTCAATTACCGTTTTCCAATTACTTCCACGTAATTATGCACCCCACGTCAAACGCGTATGCAAATGCGACACAGTTCTGCTCGGAATTTTCTGAGCGATTATAGCAGAGTATTACAAGACGATCTTATTAAAGGTCATGGCGTGGTACGGTGTACGTTAAAGGGCGACCGCATCGGTGGCCTAGCGCGCGCTGCATACCGCGATTAGGTTGTCTTGCAAACAATACTGTAGGTAGAAACAGGACTTTCATCAGCATCTAAACGTACACAAGTCGAAGTATCTGCCATAAATCGACGACAACGACTCGGTAACCCGGGCCCTTTCAGTAGACTTTAGGTATTTACTTTTGCACGAATGGCTACACAATTGATTGTCAGCACACCTGTGATTTGCTTATATTGTGACGTCATACAAAAAGTTCCACCGTCAAGATATTTAATATTCACATTTTACACAATTCTAAAATGTTCGCAATTGAACAATCAAATTAAGTTTATAATAAATACTCACCTGCAATATGCGGCAGGGCTTATGAAACCCTGGCGAATCCATCATCCTCACTTTCTCAGTTCTGGTTGATCTCTTCCTTTGGGCAAGACGTTGCGATGTTAAATACGCCATGAGCCGCCGCCTCGATAACCCACCGCCGCGAGAGGGCGCTAACGCGACAAACCATTATCACCCACGAACCTGGAAGTGGAACTTGGTTACATGTCCTCCCTACCTATTTATGTAAGTAATTAAGGGTGCACGGTTGTAAATAGGCCCAAAATTGCTTGCGCCGACCAGATCACATTTTGCATGCCCAGGAAATAATTTTCTAAAGAGCATTTTGAGAGCCATGCATTTGAAGGATTGTACAAATACAGTGTACCACCTCGGTCTGGGAGTGTGAGCTTCTAATTATGAGCATTTGGGATAAATCTGGCCATGGAATTGGCACTACTTGGCTCTTGAGCGAGAGGGTATTTTTTCAAAATGGACGCTCTGCAGATTGGACTTCAAAACGAGTTTTAGGGGTGTTCTCCTTTGGAGGAAAATATCACCCAAAAGTTATCAGATGACCCCACACAAATTGAAACGAAAATTAAAGATGGGGAAATAAGCTTCATTTTGGTGTGTAGTTTAGTCACCTTGGAAAGTTGTGAGTATTTCCCCCAATTTTTTGAAGTTGGGGTATTTATCATTGTTGTCTATGGGACTTTATTTGGATGTGCGCAACCTTAAAGGACTATTTCTCTTTACGCACGCACGTGCACATACGACAGCTGTTTGCACAATGGGTCAGGTACCAAGTGCCGAAAGTTTTGAGAGTTCGCAATCGCGGAGTCGAGTCGGCAAGTCGTCGGCATGGTTTTCTCCGTGTGGGCGCTCCGAGATGGCAGAGGGACCGGGCAGGCAACCTGGGCATGGCAATGTTGTTTACTATGCGGGAAATTACTGGTTACCTGCAAAAATATTGACTATAAAACCGTCCAGCCCAAAAGTGAAACGGGAGCCAACATTTTTGCCAAATTTAAACAGGATAGTTGGAGCAACGATCTGACGAAAAGCGGTATTTTGTTGCTTTTTTACTTTGAAATACCCAGCTATTTTGCAGCGAATTCAAACAGCCTCATCAAAAGCTTACTGGTTCTTCTTTTTCACGAATAAGTGTCAAGTGTCAGATTACAAGCAACCAAATATTTATAGATTTAATCTTTAAAAATCAATATAAAATCAACTGTAAGAGATCTGATTTAGTTTTGTAAGGGGATTGGTAGATTATTCCATGGTCTTCATAATTTGTATTACATGCAAAAAGACCTGACCCTTCCTTCCGGTGTAAACCGGAAGTGCCTTATAATTTAAAAGTGGAAAACGATGTGAACTTACTTTCAATTATGTTAGGCTCTGGCTAGGTTGTAAGTAACAAACAAGTTACCGGTGACTCCATAACATGTTATAGCGCCCTCTAGCGGCATGTTGATAAATGTTTAAAATGAATAATCAGTTGATTCGCGTGGCGAAGTTTGCTGAAATTACCTTATAATTGATGTATGTAACCAGCTTCCTGCTAAGAACAAGTTGGGGGGAAGAAAGATTGATGACGTCACTTGACCGGGCATTTTACGTCATCTTAAAAGAACATATTTCAAGGTCTTACAAAGAGAACTGTAAGCCCATTTGGGTTCAAACTTGGCATGTATGTTATTTTTATATGTTTAAGATGAAAGTTGAAGTGGCGTCATGATTATGTTATACGATTATATACAAATTGTTGTACACAACATGATACCCTACGTCGTGCACTTGAGGGGGAATACTCAACCTGTATAGGTTTTCTCGGCTATTTTGAAACATTTGTTATTCAAATTCATCATTATAGCAACTCTCAAATTTAATTTCTTCAGTTTCACACGCTTCTACAAAACCAATCCTAAACAAAATCACATATTTTTTTTTATAACGTCCATGTATACAACATTTTCAAATAGATATTTTTAAAATTATAAATTATTACAAAATACTTTACTGAACTGTTAGGGGATGACGGTCTGAAACATCATGCAAAATAATGGCTCCTGGTGTGCTGACATTTTCAAGTAAAGTGGTATTTTGTTATTACATTTCTCAACGAATGGCAGTCTTTCGAAGCGCAGTGTTTCATAGTCTGTCAATCCTGGTCAGCTTGAATTAGGCGGTTTTTGTTTTTAAAGTAAGGCAAGGGCGGCCGTTGCCCCCCCCCCCCCCCCCCCCCCCCCCCCCCCCCCCCCCCCACCTCCACACTTGTTATCAATAACTATCATAACAGCCATTGAACATTGCCTAGTAATTACAATTCCTAGCTAAAGCAAAACACCGTCTTGAAACTAACGAAAATATTACCTTGAAACTGAACAATGAATACCATCTCGTTCGTAAACAGTCACGAATCGTTATAAAACAGCGCGGCACTGCGTACTAACGGACACGGCTTCGAGTAACAAACATAGACTCCTCAATAGCAATCAAGGTTTGGTCTGGGCAATTACACAAACGTGTAAACAACAAACCTTTAGAAAACGAAACGTACCAGGAGGTTCGAATTGATTAAATATGATGAAATGAAGGCAACAAGTCAGTTAGCGTGAAACAAATTACTCTATATGCCTTTTAAATTAATGGGATCCCCACGGTGTAGTCAGAAGAATTCGTTGTACCCAACATGATACCCTACGTCGTGCACTTGAGGGGAAAATACTCGACCTGTATAGGTTTTTTGTTATTCAAATTCAGTATAGCAATTCTCAAATTTAATTTCTAATTTCACACGCTTCTACAAAACCAATTCTTAAAAAAAAAAAAAAAACCAATCCTAAACAAAAATCACATTTTAAAATGTATATAACGGTCCATGTTTACAACATTTGCCAATAGATATTTTTAAAAGCCTAAATTATCACGAAATACTTTACTGAACTGTTAGGGAATGACGGTCTGAAACATCATGTAAAATCATGGTTCCTGGTGTGCGGAAATTTTCAAGTTAAGTTGTATTTTTGTATTACATTTGTCAACGATTGGCAGTCTTTCGAATCACAGTGTTTTACACTCTGTCAATCCTGTTCAGCTTGATGAATTTAGTATTTTTTGTTTTCAAAGTAAGGGCAACAGTTTGTAACTCGAACATTAAACTACTCTGTGTGTCCTTAACACAATGCTATCTACAAAGGGAATTCAATAAAGTTCACATCTTCCTCGCGAATGGCACCGGATGCTCAGCAGCAGGTGTGCGTCAGCGTTTTCACAGAAAGACGAATTTGGCCACGGGGAGTTGCGCATTGATTTTGCGAAAATCATGTTTTAAGTTGGTCACTCTTTGAAAAAGAGATTTCGCCTATTTTTAAAGCACATATATTAACTTATATTTGGTACGTACAGAAAGGTGAGATCTAAAACTTTAAAAAATATACCTATTAAAGAACACTAAAAACAAAATATTGAAGAGTAAAAAAATGTAGATATAAATTCGTCTGTTCGTGAAAATTCAAAATCTACGGTGGTGGCTTTTGGTGGTTGCCCCCCCCCCCCCCCCCTCCCCCTACCCACACACACAAGTGTGTAAAGGCCTTCGATCGTGGACGGGGTATTGTCCGACCGTCTTCCCTCTTTTGTTTATACTCTAACGTTTTTTGATGATCGCCATAGGATTTGTACACGGGAAAAGATCGTGGACGTTTTGTCAATCGTGGACCCATTGTTTGACTCCCAATTCTTTTGTCCGACGACCACGATTGCCGGTCAATACAAACGCACACACACACTTTCTATCAATAACCATCATGGGTGGAGTTAACTCTAGAAGGGGGCAACGTAAAACCCAATGAGCATTCCCTGGTAATTACAGTTTCTAGCTAAAGCAAAACACCGTCTTGAAACTAACGAAAATAATACCTTGAAACTGAACAATGAATACCATCTCGTTCGTAAACAGTCACGAATCGTTATGAAACAGCGCGGCACTGCGTACTAACGGACACGGCTTCTAGTAACAAAAACAGACTCCTCAGAAGCAATAAAGGTTGGTCTAGGCAATAACAAAAACGTGTAAACAACAGACCTTTAGAAAACGAGACGTACCCGGAGGGTCGAAATGATTAAATATGATGAAATGAAGGCAACAAGTCAGTTGGCGTGAAACAAATTACTCTATGCCTTTTCAATTAATGGAATCCCCACGGTGCAGTCAGAAGAATTCGTTGTACCCAACATGATACCCTACGTCGTGCACTTGAGGGGAAAATACTCAACCTTTATAGGTCTTTTCGCCTATTTTGAAACATTTGTTATTCAAATTCATTAGTATAGCAACTCTCAAATTTAATTTCTTTAGTTTCACACGCTTCTACAAAACCAATCCTAAACTAAAATCACATTTGTTTTTTTATAACGGTCTGTGTATACAACATTTGCCAATAAATATTGTTAAAAGCCTACATTATCACAAAATACCTTACTGAACTGTTAGGGGATGACGGTCTGAAACATCATGTAAAATTATGGCTTCTGGTGTGCTGACATCCCCACGGTGTAGTCAGAAGAATTCGTTGTACCCAATATGATACCGTACGTCGTGCACTTAAGGGGGAAATACTCAACCTGTATAGGTTTTCTCGGCTATTTTGAAACATTTGTTATCCAAAATTCATTAAAAAAACAAACAAATTTTTGGGGGTTAACGGTCCATGTATACAACATTTGCCAATATATATTTTTAAAAGCCTAATTTATCACGAAATACCTCAAAAGAGGATAGTTATGCAAAAAATATGATTTTATTCAAAAATGTCACTTTTGCATACATCGCAATTTTGCGAAAAAGCCTTTGTTTTTGTTCTGATTGGCTTTTTGGCAAGTGCGAAAAAGCCTTTGTTTTTGTTCTGATTTGTTTTTTCTTTTTTTTCTTCTTCTTTTAGTAACCTAAACCTCATAGACTTTGTACACGTACTTTTACCAGAAAACAAAGTCGTATTTCTATAAAACTTAACCCAGGTGAAGACCCTATACTGAACTAGTGTCTCCCAGACAAACGTCGTGGAGACGTCTTCAGGGGTCACGTGACGTGATATAAAGTTTGCAAGTGATTTAATCTTTAAAAATCAATAAAAAATCAAACGCAAAAGACCGAAACTTGATGTTTGTGGCAATGCATTGAATAATCCAGGAACTTCATTTTATTCCGTGTGTGTAAAATCACGTGACCCTTCCTTCCGGTCCAAACCGGAAGTGCCTTATAATTTGAAATTGAAAAATGATATGAACTTACTTTCAACATTGTTAGTGTCTTGCTAGAATGTACTTTTCAAAACAATTACCGGTGACGTCATAACATGTTTCAGCGCCCTCTAGCGGCAGGTTGAAAATTGTTAAACTTAATAATACATTAATGTGTGTGGCGAAGTTTGCTGAAACCACTTTATAAGAGGTGTCTTTTATCAGCTTCATACTAGGAACAAGTTGACGGGGAGAACAAATTATGACGTCACCAGACTGGAAGTTCGAATGAAAAGACTTGACGAAATCATACAATTGTATGTGATTTATTACGTTTTGGACGTTTAAACCATATCTCAGCAATGAAACATGCTAAAATATAAATTATTTTGTATTGGGTTGGTTAGGTAGATCACCCAAAGTTTACAGATGTGTAACGTCATCGTTTTAATCACTTTAAATTTACTTTAATTTGTTTAAATAACTTAAATTCGTGTTGATTACTTTAATCGGTTTAACATTCCTTTTGAATGGTTTTTAAGAAAAAAATACAAATGCGAAGAAGCCCTATGTTCTGTTCCTCGAACAGACGTAGTTCTAGTTGGCTTTTTCGCAATTTGCGAAAAAGCCTTTGTTTTTGTTCTGATTTTTGGCTTTTTCGCAATTTTGCGAAAAAGCCTTTGTTTTTGTTCTGATTTTTTTTTTCTTTTTTTGGCTTTTTCGCAAATTTGCGAAAAAGCCTTTGTTTTTGTTCTGATTTTTTTGGCTTTTTCGCAAATGCGAAAAAGCCTTTGTTTTTGTTCCGATTTTTGGCTTTTTCGCAAATGCGAAAAAGCCTTTGTTTTTGTTCTGATTTTTTTTTGGCTTTTTCGCAAATTTTGCGAAAAAGCCTTTGTTTTTGTTCTGATTTTTTTTTTTCTTTTTTTTCTTCTTTTTTTTTCTTTTAGTAACCTAAACCCCATAGACTTTGTACACGTTTTTTTGCACAAGTACTTTTACCAGAGAACAAAGTCGTATTTCCATGAAACTTAACCCAAGTGAAGACCCTATAGTAAGCTCGTGCCTAGCCGACATACGACATGGTGACGTCATCAGGGGTCACGTGACGTCATCTTAAAGGTGCAATTGATTTAATCTTTGAAAATCAATAACAAATCAACCGCAAAAGACCGAAACTTGATTTTTGTGGCAACAGATGGAATAATCCAGGATCTTCATTTTATCTCATGTGCGTAAAATCACGTGACCCTTCCTTCCGGTCTAAACCGGAAGTGCCTTATAATTTAAAATTGATAAATGATATAAACTTACTTTCAACGATGTTAGTGTCTGGCTAGATTGTATTTTTCAAAAAAAATACCGGCGACGTCATAACATGTTATAGCGCCCTCTAGCGGCAGGTTGAAAAATGGTTAAAATGAATATTCGGTTGATGTGTGTAGCGAAGTTTGCTGAAATAACTTTATAACCAGTGTATATAATCAGCTTCATGCTAAGACCATATTGGGAAGGGGAAATATTTATGACGTCACCAAACCGGAAGTTACAATGAAAAATCCTTTAAATCTTTAAAAATCGCTTAAAAATCAACCGGGATAGATATAATCCAGATTGAAATTATTACGGTTTAAGACCTTTAAGCCATATCTCAGCAACGGAACGTGGTAACATAACACATATGTTTGTATTGTTAGTTGATGGATAGTTTCACAAATAGTTCACAAACGTGTGACGTCATCGTTTTAATCAGTTTGGATTCATTTTAATCTGTTTAAATTAACTTAAATTCGTTTTCAATAATTTTAAATTGTTTTGATGGTATAAAAGTTCAATTTTTGAAAAATGTAATCTAAAAAATTGCGAATGCGAAAAAGCCCTATGTTCTGTTCCTCGAACAGACGTAGTTCTAGTTTTCTTTTTTTTTCTTCTTCTTTTTTTTTCTTTTAGTAACCTAAACCCCATAGACTTTGTACACGTTTTTTTGCACAAGTACTTTTACCAGAAAACAAAGTCGTATTTCCATAAAACTTAACCCAGGTGAAGACCCTATAGTGAACTCGTGTCTCCCAGAAATACGTCATGGTGACGTCATCAGGGGTCACGTGACGTCATCTTAAAGGTGTAATTGATTTAATCTTTGAAATTCAATAACAAATCAACCGCAAAAGACCGAAACTAAATTTTTGTGGCAATAGATAGAATAATCCAGGATCTTAATTTTATCTCGTGTGCGTGAAATCACGTGACCCTTCCTTCCGGTCTAAACCGGAAGTGCCTTATAATTTAAAAGTGATAAATGATATGAACTTACTTTCAACGATGTTAGTGTCTGGCTAGATTGTATTTTTCAAAAAAAATACCGGCGACGTCATAACATGTTATAGCGCCCTCTAGCGGCAGGTTGAAAAATGGTTAAAATGAATATTCGGTTGATGTGTGTAGCGAAGTTTTCTGAAATAACTTTATAACCAATGTATATAATCAGCTTGATGCTAAGACCATATTGGGAAGGGGAAATATTTATGACGTCACCAAACCGGAAGTTACAATGAAAAATCCTTTAAACCTTTAAAAATTGCTTAAAAATCAACCGGGATAGTTATAATCCAGATTTTTGCTTCAAATAGCAAAGTTAAGACAGCTCTCGAGCTTTCTGTTAATTACGTCACGATGACGTCATCAAGTGTCAAATTACAATCAACCCAATATTTCTATATATAATCTTTGAAATTCAATATAAAATCAACTGTAAGAGATCTGATTTAGATTTTTAAGGGAATTGATAGACTAATCCATGGTCTTCATAATTTGTATTGGATGCAAAAAGACCCGACCCTTCCTTCCGGTCCAAACCGAAAGTGCCTTATAATTTAAAAATGGAAAACGATGTGAACTTACTTTCAACGATGTTAGGCGCTGGCTAGGTTGTAAGTAACAAGAAAGTTAATGGTGACTTCATAAAATGTTATAGCGCCCTCTAGCGGCATGTTGACAAATGTTACATCATATTACGATTATATTTAAATTATTACGTTTTAAGACCTTTAAGCCATATCTCAGCAACGGAACGTGCTAACATAACACATCTGTTTGTATTGTTAGGTGATGGATAGTTGCACAAAAGGTTCACAAACGTGTGACGTCATCGTTTTAATCAGTTTGAATTCATTTTAATCTGTTTAAATTAACTTAAATTCGTTTTCAATGATTTTAAATTGTTTTGATGGTATAAAAGTTCAATTTTTGAAAAATTTAATCTAAAAAATTGCGATTGCGAAAAAGCCCTATGTTCTGTTCCTCGAACAGACGTAGTTCTAGTTGGCTTTTTCGCAAATTTTGCGAAAAAGCCTTTGTTTCTGTTCTGATTTTTTTTTTTGGCTTTTTCGCTCAAAAGCGAAAAAGCCTTTGTTTTTGTTCTGATTTTTTTTTTCTTTTTTTTTCTTTTTTACTTTTTTTTTTTCTTTTAGTAACTTAAACCCCATAGACTTTGTACACGTTTTTTCTGCCCGTCACTTTTAATAGAAAACAAACTCGTATTTCCATAAAACTTAACCCAGGTGAAAACCCTATAGTGAACTCGTGTCTCGCCGAAAAACGTAATGGTGACGTCATCAGGGGTCACGTGACGTCATCTTAAAGGTGCAATTGATTTAATCTTTGAAAATCAATAACAAATCAACCGCAAGGGACTGAAACTTGATGTTTGTGGCAATCGATAGAATAATTCAGGATCTTCATTTTATCTTTGTGCGTCAAATCGCGTGACCCTTCCTTCCGGTCCAAACCGGAAGTGCCTTATAATTTGAAAGTTGAACATGATATGAACTTACTTTTAGCAATGATAGTCTCTGGCTAGGCTGCACTCACACATAAGTTACCGGTGACGTCATAAATTGTTATAGCGCCCTCTAGTGGCAGGTTGAAAAATGTTTAAAATGAATAATCAGTTGATGTGTGTGGCAAAGTTTGCTCAAATCGCTTTATAACTGGTATTTATAATCAGCATCTTGTTAGGAACAAGTTGGCGGGGAGAAACAAATATGACGTCACTAGACCGGAAGTTACAATGAAAAAACATTTAAACATTTAAGCATTGCTGAAATTCAACCGCGACAGATATTATCCAATATATTTTTTCCCATTTTAATTTATGAAAATTAAAAATGGAAATTTGACAAATGAAACCATAAATGTAATGAACAATGGAAAAAAGGCGAAAAAGCCATATGCTCTGTTCCTTGAACAGACATATTTCTAGTTTCTTCTTCTTCTTCTTTGGCTTTTTCGCAATTTGCGAAAAAGCCTTTGTTTTTGTTCTGATTTTTGGCTTTTTCGCAATTTTGCGAAAAAGCCTTTGTTTTTGTTCTGATTTTTTTGGCTTTTTCGCAATTTTGCGAAAAAGCCTTTGTTTTTGTTCTGATTTTTTTTGTTCTTTTTTTTTTTTTTTTTTTTTTTTTTTTTTTCTTTTAGTAACCTAAACTCCATAGACTTTGTACACGTTTTTTTGCACAAGTACTTTTACCAGAAAACAAAGTCATATTTCCATAAAACTTAACCCAAGTGAAGACCCCATAGTAAGCTCGTGCCTAGCAAACATACGTCATGGTGACGTCATCAGGGATCACGTGACGTCATCTTAAAGGTGCAATTGATTTAATCTTTGAAAATCAATAACAAATCAACCGCAAAAGACCTAAACTTGATTTTTGTGGCAATAGATAGAATAATTAAGGATCTTCATTTCATCTCATGTGCGTGAAATCACGTGACCCTTCCTTCCGGTCCAAACCGGAAGTGCCTTATAATTTAAAACTGAAAAATGATATGAACTTAATTTCAACGATGTTAGTGTCTGGCTAGAATAAACTTTTCAAAAAATTACCGGCGACGTCATAACACGTTATAGCGCCCTCTAGCGGCAGGTTGAAAAATGGTTAAAATGCATAATTTGTTGGTGTGTGTGGCGAAGTTTGCTGAAATCACTTCATAACCGGTGTATATAATCAGCTTCGTGCTAAGAACATATTGAGAAAGAGATTTATTGATGACGTCACCAAACCGGAAGTTACAATAAAAAGACCTTAAAACCTTAAAACGTCGCTTAAAAATCAACCGCGATAGATATAATCCAGATTTTTGCTTTAAATAGCACAGTTAAGACAGCTCTCGAGCTTTCTGTTAATTACGTCACGATGACGTCATCAAGTGTCAGATTACAAGCAACCAAATATTTCGAAATTTAATCTTTGAAAATCAATATAAAATCAACTGTAAGAGATCTGATTTAGATTTTTAGGAGAATTGATAGATTAATCCATGGTCTTCATAATTTGTATTACATGCAAAAAGACCTGACACTTCCTTCCGGTCCAAACCGGAATTTCCTTATAATTTAAAAGTAAAAAACGATGTGAACTTACTTTCAACGATGTTAGGAGCTGGCTAGGTTGTAAGTAACAAAAATGTTAACCGTGACTTCATAAAATGTTAAAGCGCCCTCTAGCGTCATGTTGACAAATGTTACGTCATATTACGATTATGTTTGAATTATTACGTTTTTAGACGTTGAAGGCATATCTCAGCAAAGGATCGTGTTAACATAACACCTCATTTTGTGTTGTTAGGTGATAGATAGTTGCACAAAAAGTTCAGAAACGTGTGACGTCATCGTTTTAATCAGTTTGAATTTATTTTAATCTGTTTAAATTAACTTAAAATCGTTTTTTTTTTTTTTTAATACTCAAAAAAAATGCGAAAGCGAAAAAGCCCTATGTTCTGTTCCTTGAACAGACGTAGTTCTAGTTTGTTCTTTTTTTTTTTTTTTTTTTTTTTTTTTTTTTCTTTTAGTAACCTAAACTCCATAGACTTTGTACACGTTTTTTTGCACAAGTACTTTTACCAGAAAACAAAGTCATATTTCCATAAAACTTAACCCAAGTGAAGACCCCATAGTAAGCTCGTGCCTAGCAAACATACGTCATGGTGACGTCATCAGGGATCACGTGACGTCATCTTAAAGGTGCAATTGATTTAATCTTTGAAAATCAATAACAAATCAACCGCAAAAGACCTAAACTTGATTTTTGTGGCAATAGATAGAATAATTAAGGATCTTCATTTCATCTCATGTGCGTGAAATCACGTGACCCTTCCTTCCGGTCCAAACCGGAAGTGCCTTATAATTTAAAACTGAAAAATGATATGAACTTAATTTCAACGATGTTAGTGTCTGGCTAGAATAAACTTTTCAAAAAATTACCGGCGACGTCATAACACGTTATAGCGCCCTCTAGCGGCAGGTTGAAAAATGGTTAAAATGCATAATTTGTTGGTGTGTGTGGCGAAGTTTGCTGAAATCACTTCATAACCGGTGTATATAATCAGCTTCGTGCTAAGAACATATTGAGAAAGAGATTTATTGATGACGTCACCAAACCGGAAGTTACAATAAAAAGACCTTAAAACCTTAAAACGTCGCTTAAAAATCAACCGCGATAGATATAATCCAGATTTTTGCTTTAAATAGCACAGTTAAGACAGCTCTCGAGCTTTCTGTTAATTACGTCACGATGACGTCATCAAGTGTCAGATTACAAGCAACCAAATATTTCGAAATTTAATCTTTGAAAATCAATATAAAATCAACTGTAAGAGATCTGATTTAGATTTTTAGGAGAATTGATAGATTAATCCATGGTCTTCATAATTTGTATTACATGCAAAAAGACCTGACACTTCCTTCCGGTCCAAACCGGAATTTCCTTATAATTTAAAAGTAAAAAACGATGTGAACTTACTTTCAACGATGTTAGGAGCTGGCTAGGTTGTAAGTAACAAAAATGTTAACCGTGACTTCATAAAATGTTAAAGCGCCCTCTAGCGTCATGTTGACAAATGTTACGTCATATTACGATTATGTTTGAATTATTACGTTTTTAGACGTTGAAGGCATATCTCAGCAAAGGATCGTGTTAACATAACACCTCATTTTGTGTTGTTAGGTGATAGATAGTTGCACAAAAAGTTCAGAAACGTGTGACGTCATCGTTTTAATCAGTTTGAATTTATTTTAATCTGTTTAAATTAACTTAAAATCGTTTTTTTTTTTTTTTAATACTCAAAAAAAATGCGAAAGCGAAAAAGCCCTATGTTCTGTTCCTTGAACAGACGTAGTTCTAGTTTTTTCTTTTTTCTTTTAGTAACATAAACCCCATAGACTTTGTACACGTTTTTTTGCACAAGTACTTTAAATAGAAAACAAAGTCGTATCCAAACAAAACTTAACCCAAGTAAAGACCCTATAGTAAACTCGTGTCTCGCAGACAAACGTCATCGTGACACCATCAGGGGTCACGTGACGTCATATTAAAGGTGCAATTGATTTAATCTTTAAAAATAAATAACAAATCAACCGCAAAAGACCGAAACTTAATTTTTGTGGCAATAGATAGAATAATTCAGGATCTTCATTTTATCTCGTCTGAGTGAAATCACGTGACCCTTCCTTCCGGTCTAAACCGGAAGTGCCTTATAATTTAAAAGTGAAAAATGATATGAACTTACTTTTAACGATGTTAGTGTCTGGCTACAATGTATTTTTCAAAAAAAATATTGGTGACGTCATAACATGTTATAGCGCCCTCTAGCGGCAGGTTGAAAAATTGTTAAAATGAATAATCTGTTGATGTGTGTGGCGAAGTTTGCTGAAATCACTTTATAACCGGTGTATTTAATCAGCTTCATGCTAGGAACAAGTTGACGGGAAGAACAAATTATGACGTCACCAGACCGGAAGTTAGAATGAAAAGACTCCTTTTCCTTTGAAAATTCCTAAAAAATTTAACCTGACAGATACAATCTTGATTTTTGCTCTAAAGGTTAATGTAAAAGTAGTTATCGAACTTCCCTGTGTTTTGGGGCAAAAAACGAACTTGAACATACCCTGCGGCACCCTTGAAATGTAATCGTTTTGGCCTAGGTGCAAAAAGCATTGACCCCTTACGTGTGCATGGCACCCGTATAATATACATGCTAGTACATGTACGTATACACTGATAGTGTATTATGTATTGAGCGAATGTATCACCACTGACATCGTTGGTGCAAGCACATGTACGCTCACCCAAGAGGACACTAGCCGCCAACCTGTGAAACAGGATGACGTCATCAAATTGCCCATGGGGAAGGGCGCCGCGTACGACAGGTAGGTAAACACGCTTTCGGCTACGCAGAATCCAACCCCGTAGACTTTGTAAACGTTGCTTGCACAATTCAAAGCACTTTTAACGGAAAAACAAAAGTCGTATTCCCATAAACTCGACCCAGGTGAAGACCCAATAGTGAACTCCAGTCTCGCCGACAGACACCACGAGGAAGACGTCACCAGGCCCACGTGACCTTATCTTAAAGGTGCAATTGATTTAATCTTGGAAAATCAATAAAACATCAACCGCAAAAGACCGAAACTTGAATTTTGTAGCAATTAATCGAATAATCCAGGATCTTCATTTTATCTCCTGTGCGTGAAATCACGTGACCTTTCCCTTCCGGTCAAAACCGGAAGTGCCTTATAATTTGAATGTGAAAAATGATATGAACTTACTTTCAACGATGTTATTGTCTGGCTAGAATAAACTATTCAAAAAAATTCCGGCGACGTCATAACATGTTATAGCGCCCTCTAGCGGCAGGTTGAAAATGGTTAAAATGATTAATCTGTTGATGTGTGTTGCAAAGTTTGCTGAAATAACTTTATAACTGGTGTATATAATCAGCTTCATGCTTAGAGCATATTGGGATGGAGAAATATTTATGACGTCACCAAACCGGAAGTTACAATAAAAAAATCCTTTAAACTTTAAAAAGTCGCTTAAAAATCAACCGCTATAGATATAATCCAGATGTTTGCTTCAAATAGCAAAGTTAAGACTGATCTCGAGTTTCTGTTAATTACGTCACAATTACGTCATCAAGTGTCAGATTACAAGCAACCAAATATTTCTAAATTTAATCTTTGAAAATCAATATAAAATCAACTGTAAGAGATCTGATTTAGATTTTTAAGGAAATTGATAGATTAATCCATGGTCTTCATAATTTGTATTACATGCAAAAAGACTTGACACTTCCTTCCGGTCCAAACCGGAAGTGCCTTATAATTTAAAAGTGGAAAACGATGCTAACTTACTTTCAACGATGTTAGGCGCTGGCTAGGTTGTAAGTAACAAAAAAGTTAACAGTGACTTCATAAAATGTTAAAGCGCCCTCTAGCGTCATGTTGACAAATGTTACGTCATATTACGATTATATTAGAATTATTACGTTTTTAGACGTTGAAGGCATATCTCAGCAACGGATCGTGTTAACATAACACCTCATTTTGTGTTGTTAGGTGATAGATAGTTGCACAAAAAGTTCACAAACGTGTGACGTCATCGTTTTAATCAGTTTTAATTCATTTTACTCTGTTTAAATTAACTTAAATTAGTTTTCAATGATTTTAAATTGTTTTGATGGTTTAAAAGTTCAATTTTTAAAATATTTAATAAAAAAAAATTGTGAATGCGAAAAAGCCCTATGTTCTGTTCCTCGAACAGACGTAGTTCTAGTTTTTCTTCTTCTTCTTCTTTTTTTCTTTTTTTCTTTTAGTAACCTAAACCCCATAGACTTTGTACACGTTTTTTTGCACAAGTACTTTTACCAGAAAACAAAGTCGTATTTTCATAAAACTTAACCCAGGTGAAGACCCTATAGTGAACTCATGTCTCGCAGAAATACGTCATGGTGACGTCATCATGGGTCACGTGACGTCATCTTAAAGGTGCAATTGATTTAATCTTTGAAAATCAATAACAAATCAACCGCAAAAGACCGAAACTTAATTTTTGTGGCAATAGATAGGATAATCCAGGATCTTAATTTTATCTCGAGTGCGTGAAATCACGTGACCCTTCCTTCCGGTCCAAACCGGAAGTGCCTTATAATCTAAAACTGAAAAATGATATGAACTTACTTTCAACGATGTTAGTGTCTGGCTAGAATAAACTTTTCAAAATAATTACCGGCGACGTCATAACACGTTATAGCGCCCTCTAGCGGCAGGTTGAAAAAAATTTAAAATGAATAATCTGTTGATGTGTGTAGCGAAGTTTGCTGAAATAACTTTATAACCGGTGTATATAATCAGCTTCGTGCTAAGAACATATTGAGAAAGAGATTTATTGATGACGTCACCAAACCGGAAGTTACAATGAAAATACCTTAAAACCTTAAAACGTCGCTTACAAATCAACCGCGATAGATATAATCCAGATTTTTGCTTTAAATAGCAAAGTTAAGACAGCTCTCGATAGATAGAATAATTAAAGATCTTCATTTCAACTCATGTGCGTGAAATCACGTGACCCTTCCTTCCGGTCCAAACCGGAAGTGCCTTATAATTTAAAACTGAAAAATGATATGAACTTACTTTCAACGATGTTAGTGTCTGGCTAGAATAAACTTTTCAAAATAATTACCGGCGACGTCATAACACGTTATAGCGCCCTCTAGCGGCAGGTTGAAAAATTGTTAAAATGAATAATCTGTTGATGTGTGTAGCGAAGTTTGCTGAAATAACTTTATAACCGGTGTATATAATCAGCTTCGTGCTAAGAACATATTGAGAAAGAGATTTATTGATGACGTCACCAAACCGGAAGTTACAATGAAAAGACCTTAAAACCTTAAAACGTCGCTTACAAATCAACCGCGATAGATATAATCCAGATTTTTGCTTGAAATAGCAAAGTTAAGACAGCTCTCGATAGATAGAATAATTAAAGATCTTCATTTCAACTCATGTGCGTGAAATCACGTGACCCTTCCTTCCGGTCCAAACCGGAAGTGCCTTATAATTTAAAACTGAAAAATGATATGAACTTACTTTCAACGATGTTAGTGTCTGGCTAGAATAAACTTTTCAAAATAATTACCGGCGACGTCATAACACGTTGTAGCGCCCTCTAGCGGCAGGTTGAAAAATTGTTAAAATGAATAATCTGTTGATGTGTGTAGCGAAGTTTGCTGAAATAACTTTATAACCGGTGTATATAATCAGCTTCGTGCTAAGAACATATTGAGAAAGAGATTTATTGATGACGTCACCAAACCGGAAGTTACAATGAAAAGACCTTAAAACCTTAAAACGTCGCTTACAAATCAACCGCGATAGATATAATCCAGATTTTTGCTTTAAATAGCAAAGTTAAGACAGCTCTCGATAGATAGAATAATTAAAGATCTTCATTTCAACTCATGTGCGTGAAATCACGTGACCCTTCCTTCCGGTCCAAACCGGAAGTGCCTTATAATTTAAAACTGAAAAATGATATGAACTTACTTTCAACGATGTTAGTGTCTGGCTAGAATAAACTTTTCAAAATAATTACCGGCGACGTCATAACACGTTATAGCGCCCTCTAGCGGCAGGTTGAAAATGGTTAAAATGATTAATCTGTTGATGTGTGTTGCAAGATTGCTGAAATAACTTTATAACCGGTGTATATAATCAGCTTCATGCTTAGACCATATTGGGAAGGAGAAATATTTATGACGTCACCAAACCGGAAGTTACAATGAAAAAACCTTAAAACCTTAAAACGTAGCTTAAAAATCAACCGCGATAGATATAATCCAGATTTTTGCTTTAAATAGCAAAGTTAAGACAGCTCTCGAGCTTTCTGTTATTTACGTCACGATGACGTCATCAAGTGTCAGATTACAAGCAACCAAATATTTATAAATTTAATCTTTGAAAATCAATATGACATCAACTGTAAGAGATCTGATTTAGATTTTTTTGGGGATTGATAGATTAATCCATGGTCTTCATAATTTGTATTACATGCAAAAAGACCTGACACTTCCTTCCGGTCCAAACCGGAAGTTTCTTATAATTTAAAAGTAAAAAACGATGTGAACTTACTTTCAACGATGTTAGGAGCTGGCTAGATTGTAAGTAACAAAAATGTTAACAGTGACTTCATAAAATGTTAAAGCGCCCTCTAGCGTCATGTTGACAAATGTTACGTCATATTACGATTATATTTGAATTATTACGTTTTTAGACGTTGAAGGCATATCTCCGCAAAGGATCGTGTTAACATAACACCTCATTTTGTGTTGTTAGGTGATAGATAGTTGCACAAAAAGTTCAGAAACGTGTGACGTCATCGTTTTAATCAGTTTGAATTTATTTTAATCTGTTTAAATTAACTTAAATTCGGTTTTTTTGAAAAACAAAATACTCGAAAAATGCGAAAGCGAAAAAGCCCTATGTTCTGTTCCTTGAACAGACGTAGTTCTAGTTTTTCTTTTCTTTTAGTAACCTAAACCCCATAGACTTTGTACACGTTTTTTCTGCCCGTCACTTTTAATAGAAAACAAAGTCGTATTTACATAAAACTTAACCCAGGTGAAGACCCTATAGTGAACTCGTGTCTCGCAGAAATACGTCATGGTGACGTCATCAGGGGTCACCTGACGTCATCTTAAAGTTGTAATAATTTAATATTTGAAAATCAATAACAAATCAACCGCAAAAGACCGAAACTTGATTTTTGTGGCAATAGATAGAATGACCCAGGATCTTTATTTCATCTCGCGTGCGTGAAGTCACGTGACCCTTCCTTCCGGTCCAAACCGGAAGTGCCTTATAATTTAAAACTGGAAAATGATATGAACTTACTTTTAACGATGTTAGTGTCTGGCTAGAATAAACTTTTCAAAAAAATTACCGGCGACGTCATAACACGTTATAGCGCCCTCTAGCGGCAGGTTGAAAAATGGTTAAAATGCATAATTTGTTGATGTGTGTGGCGAAGTTTGCTGAATTCACTTTATAACCGGTGTATATAATCAGCTTTGTGCTAAGAACATATTGAGAAAGAGAAATATTGATGACGTCACCAAACCGGAAGTTACAATGAAAAGACCTTTAAACCTTGAAAAGTCGCTTAAAAATCAACTGCGATAGATATATTCCAGATTTTGGCTTCAAATAGCAAAGTTAAGACAGCTCTCGAGCTTTCTGTTAATTACGTCACGATGACGTCATCAAGTGTCAGATTACAAGCAACCAAATATTTATAGATTTAATCTTTGAAAATCAATATAAAATCAACTGTAAAAGATCTGATTTAGATTTTTAATGGGATTGATAGATTAATCCATGGTCTTCATAATTTTATTACATGCAAACAAAACCTGACAATTCCTTCCGGTCCAAACCGGAAGTGCCTTATAACTTAAAAGTGGAAAACGATGTGAACTTACTTTTAACAATGTTAGGCGCTGGCTAGGTTGTTAGTAACAAAAAAGTTAACGGTGACTTCATAAAATGTTAAGGCGCCCTCTAGCGGCATGTTGACAAATGTTACCGCATATTACGATTATATTTGAATTGCTACATTTTTAGACCTTGAAGCCATATCTCAGCATCGGATCGTGTTAATATAACACCTCATTTTGTATTGTTAGGTTATAGATAGTTGCAAACAAAGTTCACAAACGTGTGACGTCATCGTTTTAATCATTTTGAAATAATTGTAATCTGTTTCAATTAATTTAAATTCGTTTTTAATGATTTCAAATTGTTTTGATGGTATAACAGTTTTTATTTTTGAAAAATTTAATCTAAAAAATTGCTAATGCGAAAAAGCCCTATGTTCTGTTCCTCGAACAGACGTAGTTCTAGTTTCTTCTTCTTCTTCTTTTTTTTCTTCTTTTAGTAACCTAAACCCCTTAGACTTTGTGCACGTTTTTTTGCACAAGTACTTTTACCAGAAAACAAAGTCGTATTTCCATAAAACTTAACCCAGGTGAACCCCCTATAGTGAACTCGTGTCTCGCAGAAATACGTCATGGTGACGTCATCAGGGGTCACGTGACGTCATCTTAAAGGTGTAATTGATTTAATCTTTGAAATTCAATAACAAATCAACCCCAAAAGACCGAAACTAAATTTGTGTGGCAATAGATAGAATAATCCAGGATCTTAATTTTATCTCGTGTAGGTGAAATCACGTGACCCTTCCTTCCGGTCTAAACCGGAAGTGCCTCATAATTTGAAAGTGAAAAATGATATGAACTTACTTTCAACGATGTTAGTGTCTGGCTACAATGTATTTTTCAAAAAAAATATTGGTGACGTCATAACATGTTATAGCGCCCTCTAGCGGCAGTTTGAAAAATTGTTAAAATGAATAATCTGTTGATGTGTTTGGCGAAGTTTGCTGAAATCACTTTATAACCGGTGTATTTAATCAGCTTCATGCTAGGAACAAGTTGACGGGAAGAAAAAATTATGACGTCACCAGACCGGAAGTTAGAATGAAAAGACTCGTTTTCCTTTGAAAATTCCTAAAAAATTAAACCTGACAGATACAATCTTGATGTTTGCTCTAAAGGTTAATGTAAAAGTAGTTCTCGAACTTCCCTGTGTTTTGGGGCAAAAAACGAACTTGAACATACCCTGCGGCACCCTTGAAATGTAATCGTTTTGGCCTAGGTGCAAAAAGCATTGACCCCTTACGTGTGCATGGCACCCGTATAATATACATGATAGTACATGTACGTATACACTGATAGTGTATTATGTATTGAGCGAATGTATCACCACTGACATCGTTGGTGCAAGCACATGTACGCTCACCCAAGAGGACACTAGCCGCCAACCTGTGAAACAGGATGACGTCATCAAATTGCCCATGGGGAAGGGCGCCGCGTACGACAGGTAGGTAAACACGCTTTCGGCTACGCAGAATCCAACCCCGTAGACTTTGTAAACGTTGCTTGCACAATTCAAAGCACTTTTAACGGAAAAACAAAGTCGTATTCCCATAAACTTGACCCAGGTGAAGACCCAATAGTGAACTGGTGTCTCGCAGACAGACGTCATAATGACGTCATCAGGAGTCACGTGACGTCATCTTAAAGGTTCAATTGATTTTATCTTTGAAAATCAATAAAACATCAACCGCAATTGACCGAAACTTGAATTTTGTGGCAATTAATAGAATAATCCAGGATCTTCATTTTATCTCGTGTGCGTGAAATCACGTGACCCTTCCTTCCGGTCAAAACCGGAAGTGCCTTATAATTTGAAAGTGAAAAATGATATGAACTTACTTTTAACGATGTTATTGTCTGGCTAGAATAAACTATTCAAAAAAATTCCGGCGACGTCATAACATGTTATAGCGCCCTCTAGCGGCAGGTTGAAAATGGTTAAAATGATTAATCTGTTGATGTGTGTTGCGAAGTTTGCTGAAATAACTTTATAACTGGTGTATATAATCAGCTTCATGCTTAGACCATATTGGGAAGGAGAAATATTTATGACGTCACCAAACCGGAAGTTACAATAAAAAATCCTTTAAACTGTAAAAAGTCGCTTAAAAATCAACCGCTATAGATATATCCAGATTTTTGCTTCAAATAGCAAAGTTAAGACTGATCTCGAGTTTCTGTTAATTACGTCACAATGACGTCATCAAGTGTCAGATTACAAGCAACCAAATATTTCTAAATTTAATCTTTGAAAATCAATATAAAATCAACTGTAAGAGATCTGATTTAGATTTTTAAGGAAATTGATAGATTAATCCATGGTCTTCATAATTTGTATTACATGCAAAAAGACCTGACACTTCCTTCCGGTCCAAACCGGAAGTGCCTTATAATTTAAAAGTAGAAAACGATGCTAACTTACTTTCAACGATGTTAGGCGCTGGCTAGGTTGTAAGTAACGAACAAGTTGACGGTGACTTCTTAAAATGTTATAGCGCCTTCTAGCGGCATGGTTGACAAATGTTACACCATATTACGATTATATTTGAATTATTACGTTTTTAGACGTTGAAGGCATATCTCAGAAACGGATCGTGTTAACATAACACCTCATTTTGTGTTGTTAGGTGATAGATAGTTGCACAAAAAGTTCACAAACGTGTGACGTCATCGTTTTAATCAGTTTTAATTCATTTTACTCTGTTTAAATTAACTTAAATTAGTTTTCAATGATTTTAAATTGTTTTGATGGTTTAAAAGTTCATTTTTTGAATAATTTAATAAAAAAAAAAAAATGCGAATTCGAAAAAGCCCTATGTTCTGTTCCTCGAACAGACGTAGTTCTAGTTGGCTTTTTCGCAATTTTGCGAAAAAGCCTTTGTTTTTGTTCTGATTTTTTTTTTGGCTTTTTCGCAATTTTGCGAAAAAGCCTTTGTTTTTGTTCTGATTTTTTTGTTCTTCTTCTTCTTCTTCTTTTTTTTTTCTTGTCTTTTAGTAACCTAAACCCCATAGACTTTGTACACGTTTTTTCTGCCCGTCACTTTTAATCGAAAACACAGTCGTATTTACATAAAACTTAACCCAGGTGAAGACCCCATAGTGAACTCGTGTCTCGCAGAAATACGTCATGGTGACGTCATCAGGGGTCACGTGACGTAATCTTAAAGGTGTTATTGATTTTATCTTTGAAATTCAATAACAAATCAACCGCAAAAGACCGAAACTTAATTTTTGTGGCAATAGATAGAATAATCCAGGATCTTGATTTTATCTCGCGTGCGTGAAATCACGTGACCCTTCCTTCCGGTCTAAACCGGAAGTGCCTCATAATTTGAAAGTGAAAAATGATATGAACTTACTTTCAACGATGTTAGTGTCTGGCTACAATATATTTTTCCCAAAAAAATTGGTGACGTCATAACATGTTATAGCGCCCTCTAGCGGCAGTTTGAATAATGGTTAAAATGAATAATCTGTTGATGTGTGTGGCGAAGTTTGCTGAAATCACTTTATAACCGGTGTATTTAATCAGCTTCATGCTAGGAACAAGTTGACGGGAAGAAAAAATTATGACGTCACCAGACCGGAAGTTAGAATGAATAGACTCTTTTTCCTTTGAAAATTCCTAAAAAATTAAACTTGACAGATACAATCTTGATTTTTGCTGTAAAGGTTAATGTAAAAGTAGTTCTCGAACTTCCCTGTGTTTTGTGGCAAAAAACGAACTTGAACATACCCTGCGGCACCCTTGAAATGTAATCGTTTTGGCCTAGGTGCAAAAAGCATTGACCCCTTACGTGTGCGTGCCACACGTATAATATACATGCTAGTACATGTACGTATACACCGATAGTGCATTATGTATTGAGCGAATGTATCACCACTGACATCGTTCGTGCAAGCACATTAACGCTCACCCAAGATGACACTAGCCGCCAACCTGTGAAACAGGATGACGTCATCAAGTTGCCCATGAGGAAGGGCGCCGCGTACGACAGGTAGGTAAACACGCTTTCGGCTACGCAGAATCCAACCCCGTAGACTTTGTAAACGTTGCTTGCACAATTCAAAGCACTTTTAACGGAAAAACAAAGTCGTATTCCCATAAACTTGACCCAGGTGAAGACCCAATAGTGAACTGGTGTCTCGCAGACAGACGTCATGATGACGTCATCAGGAGTCACGTGACGTCATCTTAAAGGTTCAATTGATTTTATCTTTGAAAATCAATAAAACATCAACCGCAATTGACCGAAACTTGAATTTTGTGGCAATTAATAGAATAATCCAGGATCTTCATTTTATCTCGTGTGCGTGAAATCACGTGACCCTTCCTTCCGGTCAAAACCGGAAGTGCCTTATAATTTGAAAGTGAAAAATGATATGAACTTACTTTTAACGATGTTATTGTCTGGCTAGAATAAACTATTCAAAAAAATTCCGGCGACGTCATAACATGTTATAGCGCCCTCTAGCGGCAGGTTGAAAATGGTTAAAATGATTAATCTGTTGATGTGTGTTGCGAAGTTTGCTGAAATAACTTTATAACTGGTGTATATAATCAGCTTCATGCTTAGACCATATTGGGAAGGAGAAATATTTATGACGTCACCAAACCGGAAGTTACAATAAAAAATCCTTTAAACTGTAAAAAGTCGCTTAAAAATCAACCGCTATAGATATATCCAGATTTTTGCTTCAAATAGCAAAGTTAAGACTGATCTCGAGTTTCTGTTAATTACGTCACAATGACGTCATCAAGTGTCAGCTTACAAGCAACCAAATATTTCTAAATTTAATCTTTGAAAATCAATATAAAATCAACTGTAAGAGATCTGATTTAGATTTTTAAGGAAATTGATAGATTAATCCATGGTCTTCATAATTTGTATTACATGCAAAAAGACCTGACACTTCCTTCCGGTCCAAACCGGAAGTGCCTTATAATTTAAAAGTGGAAAACGATGCTAACTTACTTTCAACGATGTTAGGCGCTGGCTAGGTTGAAAGTAACGAACAAGTTGACGGTGACTTCTTAAAATGTTATAGCGCCCTCTAGCGGCATGGTTGACAAATGTTACACCATATTACGATTATATTTGAATTATTACGTTTTTAGACGTTGAAGGCATATCTCAGCAACGGATCGTGTTAACATAACACCTCATTTTGTGTTGTTAGGTGATAGATAGTTGCACAAAAAGTTCACAAACGTGTGACGTCATCGTTTTAATCAGTTTTAATTCATTTTACTCTGTTTAAATTAACTTAAATTAGTTTTCAATGATTTTAAATTGTTTTGATGGTTTAAAAGTTCAATTTTTGAAATATTTAATAAAAAAAAATTGCGAATGCGAAAAAGCCCTATGTTCTTTTCCTCGAACAGACGTAGTTCTAGTTTTTCTTTTCTTTTAGTAACCAAAACCCCATAGACTTTGTACACGTTTTTTTGCACAAGTACTTTTACCAGAAAACAAAGTCGTATTTCTATAAAACTTAACCCATGTGAAGACCCTATAGTGAACTCGTGTCTCCCAGACAAACGTCATGGTGACGTCATCATGGGTCACGTGACGTCATCTTTAAGGTGTAATTGATTTAATCTTTGAAATTCAATAACAAATCAACCGCAAAAGACCGAAACTTTATTTTTGTGGCAGCAGACAGAATAATTCAGGATCTTCATTTTACCTCGTGTGCGTAAAATCACGTAAAATCCTTCCGGTCTAAACCGGAAGTGCCTCATAATTTGAAAGTGAAAAATGATATGAACTTACTTTCAACGATGTTAGTGTCTGGCTAGAATAAACTTCTCAAAAAAATTACCGGCGACGTCATAACATGTTATAGCGCCCTCTGGCGGCAGGTTGGAAAATGGTTAAAATGAATAATCTGTTGATGTGTGTGGCGAAGTTTGCTGAAATCACTTTATAACCGGTGTATATAATCAGCTTCGTTCTAAGAACATATAGAGAAGGAGAAAAATTTATGACGTCACTAAACCGGAAGTTACAATGAAAAGACCTTTAAACCTTTACAAATCGCTTAAAAATCAACCGCGATATATATAATCCAAATTTTTGCTTGCAATAGCAAAGGTAAGACAGCTCTCGAGCTTTCTGTTAATTATGTCACGATGACGCCATCAAGTGTCAGATTACAAGCAACCAAATATGTATAGATTTAATCTTTGAAAATAAATATAAAATCAACTGTAAGAGATCTGATTTATTTTTTTAAGGGAATTGATAGATTAAACCATGGTCTTCATAATTTGTATTACATGCAAACAGACCTGACCCTTCCTTCCGGTCTAAACCGGAAGTGCCTTATAATTTAAAAGTGGAAAACGATGTGAACTTACTTTCAACGATGTTAGGCGCTGGCTAGGTTGTAATTAACACAAAAGTCAACGGTGACTTCATAAAATGTTGTAGTGCCCTCTAGGGGCTTGTTGGCAAATGCTACGTCATATTACAATTATATTTGAATTATTACGTTTGTAGACCTTTAAGCCATATCTCAGCAACGGAACGTGCTAACATATTACCTTTGTGTATTGTTAGGTGATAGATAGTTGCACAAAAAGTTCACAAACGTGTTACGTCATCGTTTTAATCAGTTTGAATTGATTTTACTCTGTTTAAATTAACCTAAATTCGTTTTCAATGATTTCAAATTATTTTGATGGTATAAAAGTTTAATTTTTGAAATATTTAATAAACAAAATTGCGAATTCGAAAAAGCCCTATGTTCTGTTCCTCGAACAGACGTAGTTCTAGTTATGTTCTTGTTCTTGATTATTTTTCTCTCAGGAACAGTTACAGGATATATATTTTATTTTCAAAGTGTATAGCTTGTACTTTTTTGTAGGTAACTCCATGTTAACATTTCCGCTTACCTTACTACAGTATTAGGAAAGCTTGTATTTTAGCTTGATGAACATAGCACATATAAATAAGTACAATTCTATTTGATAAAACAAGAAATGGTCGTAGTTCAGTTCAGTTTTGATTCATTATCTGCATAATGCGCAATATGCACATACAAATTACACAAACACACATTCGCGGTTGTTTGTATCACTGTGGAGACATGGCTTTGTTCTCGTGTACAAAATGGTTAGAAAGTCGAGCACGTTTTTCAAAATGCTCCTATTTTAACCACAATTATTTTCCTGGGTGGAAATTTCGACCCAATATACCCTATATTTTACACTAACCCAAACACTAACCCCAACCCACATTCTAACCCTGGTTTTTAAGTAATTTGAGTACCATCTAAAAATCTAATTCGTGAAATTCCTAATGGAGACCTATTTATCTATATAAATTACCCTTTGGAGACTTTTTCACTCCCATTGTCCCCATTGCACAGTGGTTTAAGACCCAGACATTTGGTCCGATTTTTTTTTTTGAGATTTGTTATTTTTTAACTTCTGCCAAGTCTAAACATCCAATTGTTATTAAATTTCATTTCTTAAAATGTGTATTGCGTCATTGGGGGTACCTTTTAATAAACATGTGTTAAAGGATAAAGTTGAAGTATAATAAAGTACACACTTCTTATGTTTTAATAAAATAGTTGCCACACAAATAATAAAAAAAGCTATGAACAAAATTTACATTTGACATATTGCCCATGATGTACTCTTTCTAATGGTATAAAATATAATTTAAAAAACAAATCCTAAAGTACTGTAATAAGATATAAATCGTGTACCGAAATTTACTCACAAACCTAAATATGTTTTTTATTTTTTTATTTTATACAGTTACACATTTTCATAATAAGCCACTATAGGCCTGGACCAAATGTCCTTATTTTTTCATAAAATGGTAGATTAGACATGTGGTAACAAAAGTAATTCGGCGGAAATTAGGCGCAGTTCCTTTTTGTTTTGGAAAAAACGATTTTTGTAAACTTTGTTTTAATCCATTTTCTGTATGCTTCCGAGATTTTAAATAGCGCCCTCTGTTGGCTGACTTAGTTCAGTCAAAACGTACAGACAAGTTATAATTTGTACTGCGTCACAGCCAACCTCCTACAGTTTGAGCGGTGTTTTCCCTACGTGACCGCATACAGTCATAGGTTAGTATCGTGTACTTGTTTTTTGAATATGACAAGGGTTTGAGGATGATGATTCTATCGTGTTATTGGTATTTAATAATATTTACCACTTTTGTTGCAAAAAACAAAATCTTGTTGGCAATTGTTTTATATTCCCTGGCAAACCTCATAAATATTACTTACATCTTTTTTTTTATTAGTGGGAGGGGGGGGCTGGGCTGGGCTACAGGGTTTGGAAATGACGATTCCGAACGTGTTATTGAAAATTTATAACCAACCACATTTAAATCCTAAAAAGCAAAATCGTTTTGTTTCTCCTGCTAGAAATTGTTTTGTAGTCCCTGGAAATTAACCTCTTCAATCTTTACTGCGGGGAACGTTGCTTTGTTTATTTTAGACACCTGGCTTCGGCTGACCCTGTAATTGTGTTCTTTGCGGCGGGGAAACTTGCAAGCTATTATATCCAGGTTCCAAACTTCTACAACCCTTATGGGGATTTTATATTTATATACTTTTCACAATTTTTTTTATTCTCACAGCTTTTTGAAATATAACAATATACAACAATCTCCAGAAATATATATATAGTATACTGACAAATAGAGGCCTGTGATTCTAAACTCATGTTGGTTTCGATCTTTGTTTAAATACCCTCATTAATTGTTAATTACAGGCAAACCATGGAACCGCCTGATCCACCCTTAAAACGGAAAATTTGGAATAGATATCTCAAAGGGAGATGGGTCGGCCGTAAAAGACCAGGTTATATCGATGTTGCAAGAGACATAATTGAAGATTACAGCCTTCACGGAACCGAATTCACACAAGAAAAAACCACCCGAAGACTCCGCACTTTAAGCGAAGAATGGATAAAATGGCAAGGCCTGCAACTGTTCAAGTGAACTCCAAAACGAACTATTCAATGTCTTTCTCCAGTGAATCATTAGTTGATGTATGTGTCCATGAATATTTTGTGCTAAGTTGATATTTTCGACAAGCGAATCAGATTTAAAATAAAAGACGTTTAATAAAAATGCTCAAACACGAAACAAAAGCATTGTAATTATCATGATTTACCGTCGAAAGTTTAACATTTTATGGCACTTCAAACATAAGTAAATAAAGGTAATTGTGACATTAATGGTGTCCTCGAAATAACATACCTTAATATAATATTTTATTCAGAGAAACCTCGCATTTAGTGTCACTCAATAAATAAAAAAAGGTTATGTATCACGTATCGACACTGACTTAAAACCATAGCCAACAGAGGGCGCAATTCATTCTTACACAATATAGCGCCCTCTTTTGACAGTGGCTAAGTTCTGACAGATTTTGAGCATTTTACGTCTTCTGACCCAATAAAACCTTTGCAAAAATATTTGCCAAGTTCACTGAATGTATTTTGTACACTGTTTGATAATTTTCAAGAAGTATTTGACCGTTTTGTAAGTATAATCTACTCATGTCTGGGTCACATAGGGTTTTAAACCACTGTGAATTGTGTTCACGTCTCCAGAGGGTACCGTCTTTCCCTGGTCTTTCGCAAAACAAAAATACAAACATCTACACGTACTCATTCGCATAGGCCAATATTCCTCGCTAACGCGTAAAATACGCTTACCGTTAGCACGGAATTGTCTGCTACAGTAAGCAGGGATTTTCCGCTAACTGTGAGCAGAGCCAAACAATTAGGCCCGGGTCATGGAGGAATCCTACATGATCATTGATCAACATCAATTCGGTAAATGCTATTGCAACAATTTATTTTTACTTGAAACTTATTTTTGGGTATAGATATTTTGTGGGGCATAACTGTAGGAAAAATTGTATAATAACAAATGTTGGTACTTTTCTGCCACTGTGGCGCCAGTTTATACATTTATATTGGTGAAATGCCACGGAGCCTGGTTTCACACTGCGCATGCCCAGCAAGTAAGCCTATTAACACGTGTACAGATTGTACGTGTAGCATTTCTGCATCAGCGTCAGAAGACCGTACTTCATGTACATGGTAGTAGCCATACTTAATGTATTCGGTGTCGGCGCCGTAATTAATTAAAAAAGTCTTCCCAAACATACGTCACAATTATGCAGATTTTACATGTTAATAAGCTACCATTCTAGGGGCGGGGCCGGTCCCCCAAAGCACTTTATTATTTTTTTTCTCATATTAATTACCAAAAAATAAAACTTTTATAAACTGAAAATCACTCAATTAGTTATAATCTTTCATTTAAATTAATAAAAACCACATTTCTAGGACCCTTTAAATCTGACAATTATAGCCTTGCAGCTCCAATTTGGGGCGTCGATTTGCCGCTTCACATTATGACCAGCCGATTTGCGGTTTACAAATTTGAGCCAATTTGCCGCTCTAAACGACACTCTATTTATGACATTTAAAAGCCACGCCCACAACTAATTTCTCAGAAAAATGGTGTCCAATGTTTCAACAAATGGTTTGCAAGGCAATTGTCTACTAGTTTGCACCCAAAACACATGCAACAATATAATCGCAGTGAAAAATGCGTATTGTTTAGAATCAGGAAAACACATGAAAGGGGCGTGGCTTGTTAATTTTAAAGTGATATTATTTACATAAAACATAATTAATTATCATTTAAAAACATTGTGGATATTTTCTCAGATTCAATTTCAACTTACCGTTAGGGACTAAAAACAGTAATTGTGTTCATTTTTGCGTGAATATAATAGCGGTTTTCACTTGTTGCCCCCTTTTGTTTCAAAATAGCCACAGAAAATGACGTAGAGGGTCCATGTTTGGTGTGTCTGGTACGCGTAGTGCAGCGGTCTTTTCGTCTGTCGTAACTCATTTTGTTCTCTATGAACTCAACTTGTTCATTTGGCATCATTTTTTAGAGGTACCTCGCTCAACTATTTAGTACCCAGTTTTTGACCACTCTGGGGGTCCCCCAGGGGTACATGCAGCTGGTGGTACCCGGCAGACTCTCATTTCCATTCATTTCAGGTGACCCCCTACACATTCCCATAGTCAGATATTGGTACCTAGTTCATCTAACCAAATGTCTCTGGGCTGCTGGTCTATTGGGTAAATGACCTGTGTAATATCTAGATTTAAAGTCTGCCCACATCGGTATGTTTTCCAATTCAATTACCGTTTTCCAATTACGTCCACGTAATTATGCACCCCACGTCAAACGCGTATGCAAATGCGACACAGTTCTGCTCGGAATTTTCTGAGCGATTATAGCAGAGTATTACAAGACGATCTTATTAAAGGTCATGGCGTGGTACGTTGTACGTTAAAGGGCGACCGCATCGGTGGCCTAGCGCGCGCTGCATACCGCGATTAGGTTGTCTTGCAAACAATACTGTAGGTAGAAACAGGACTTTCATCAGCATCTACACGTACACAAGTCGAAGTATCTGTCAAAAATCGACGACAACGACTCGGTAATCCGGGCCCTTTCAGTAGACTTTAGGTATTTACTTTTGCACGAATGGCTACACAATTGATTGTCAGCACACCTGTGATTTGCTTATATTGTGACGTCATACAAAAGGTTCCACCGTCAAGATATTTAATATACACTTTTACACAATTCTAAAATGTTCGCAATTAAACAATCAAATTAAGTTTATAATAAATACTCACCTGCAATATGCGGCAGGGCTTTTGGAACCCTGGTGCATTCATCATCCTCACTTTCTGGTTGTTCCATTCCTCCTGAAACGTAGTCTTTGGGCAAGACGTTGCTATGTTAGATACGCGATGAGCCGCCGCCTCGATAACCCACCGCCGCGAGAGGGCGCTAACGCGACAAACCATTATCACCCACGAACCTGGAAGTGGAACTTTGTAAAATGTCCTCCCTACCTATTTATGTAAGTAATTAAGGGTGCACAGTTGTAAATAGGCCCGAAATTGCTTGCGCCGACCAGATCACATTTTGCATGCCCAGGTAATTGCTTGAAGTATCATGAATGGGTGGAATTGAGGGGTTGTATTTTATAGTAAATATCGTTTTATAACTGATCTGTCTGAAATTTTACAATCATGGATGCTGAGAAAAGCAAGAAAAACGGCGTTTGTTTTCAACCGGCGTCAGGCAGTGGTTTTTATGTTCTTGTTCTTGTTCTTGTTCTTGATTTTCTTTTTTTCTTTTTTCTCTCAGGAACAATTACAGGATATATATTTTATTTTCAAAGTGTATAGCTTGTACTTTTGTGTAGGTAACTCCATGTTAACATTTCCGCATACCTTACTACAGTATTAGGAAAGCTTGTATTTTAGCTTGATGAACATAGCACATATAAATAAGTACAATTATATTTGATAAAACAAGAAATGGTCATGGTTCAGTTCAGTTTTGATTCATTATCTGCATAATGCGCAATATGCACATACAAATTACACAAACACACATTCGCGTTTTTTGTATCACTGTGGAGACATGGCTTTGTTCTCGTGTACAAAATGGTTAGAAAGTCGAGCACGTTTTTCAAAATGCTCCCATTTTCACCACAATTATTTTCCTGGGTTGAAATTTCGACCTAATATACCCTATATTATACCCTAACCCAAACACTAACCCCAACCCACATTCTTACCCTGGTTTTTAAGTAATTTAAGTACAATCCAAAAATCTAATTCGTGAAATTTCTAATGGAGACATATTTATCTATATAAATTACCCTTTGGAGACTTTTTCACTCCCATTGTCCCCATTGTGTTCACGTCTCCAGAGGGTACCGTATTTCGCAAAACACGTACACGTACTCATTCGCATAGACCAATATTCCTCGCTAACGCGTGAAATACGCTGCTACAGTAAGCAGGGATTTTCCGCTAACGGTGAGCAGAGCCAAACAATTAGGCCCGGGTCATGGAGGAATCCTACATGATCATTGATCAACATCAATTCGGTAAATGCTATTGCAACAATTGATTTTTACTTGAAACTTATTTTTGGGTATAGATATTTTGTGGGGCATAACTGTAGGAAAAATTGTATAATAACAAATGTTGGTACTTTTCTGCCACTGTGGCGCCAGTTTATACATTTATATTGGTGAAATGCCACGGAGACTAGTGGATGTTTCACACTGCGCATGCCCAGCAAGTAAGCCCGTTAACACGTGTATTGTACATGTAGCATTTCTGCATAAGCGTCAGAAGACTCCATGTACATTGTAGTAGCAATACTGAATGTATTCTGTGAGTGTCGGCGCCGTAATTAATTTTAAAAAAGGGGACTTATCGATCTGTCTTCATCTCGGAGACGTATATCGATCAACAATTACTTCAACAAGGTACTTCATAAATGAATTAAAACACGGGGTAACTTTTCTGGACAGGGGCCAATTTCATCGCGCTGCTAAGCACAAACATGTGCTTAGCATGAACATTCTAACTTGGCAAAAACAGTGTTACAAACCAAATGTTCAGGTGATGTATATAATTCGCCACCGACACCACGAACTGGCCACCCTCTGCATCACATGTGTACAAAAAATTAGAGGAAAAAAAGTTATTGCTGAATATATCATTTTGTGCCATGAAGTATAACATGGCGAAGTTGTTTTTTCTTAAATCATGTTAATTTGCTAATTTTTATTGGGGAGTTTTGCAAAAATTTGTCCATTCTGTCGTTTTTCGGTTCCACGAAGTGACACTGCACTCAGTGTCAGTTCGTGAAAACGAAATTGCGGCGGCGCGCTGTGAAAAAGATTTAACGAACTGGCACTTTCTATACAACGTACCCAGGGCAATGTTGTATTACGCCGTGTATACGTATCACGTTTGTCTACAAAATAAATAGAACTCGATGTTGTCAACACGGCGGCACCCAAGCACTGTGTGCGCGCACTCCCCCAAAACGCGTCAATTTTCGTTTTCACGAACTGGCACTCACTCACTGCAATGTTTGCGCGCACTCTCCGAAAATGCGGGTTTTCGTTTTCACGAACTGACACCCGTCTTAATCAATTAATTATTAATTAACTAACCATATTTTCACAATATAAAAATTGTGTTTTAGCAGTTAACGAATTGTTACGTTTAATGATACCAAAACCCCTCAAGTAGACGGATTTGTTGACTGAGTAAACTCGTGTCAAACCTTTAAAAGCGTTTTTCTCCGAATTGTATTTCTGTAACGGCGACCACTGGGTGTCAGTTCGTGGTGTCGGTGACGAATTATGTGACTGGTATTCAGCTGTATTTTTATTAGTCTCTTTTGTGCTAAGCAAATGTTTGTGCTTAGCAGCTCTATCAGAAATCGGCCCCAGATGGCGAGCGCGAGGTGATGTTCACGTCATATTTCATTCATCGTTTATCGATATTGTGTATGATGTGTGCAAGACGCTTAATATAATAGGTGCGTTCGATTAACTTTCCTGGTTATACACGGGTTATTACACCACGGGGAGGCCACGAAATGAAATTAATCAGACGCTGCGGTGTAAACTCCTTTTGAAAATTAGGGTCAAATGTTGCTTTCACGCAAGGCATTGTTGCCTGCTTCGTTTGTAAAATCAGTGTAATCACTCTAAACCAAATCAACAATTATTCATGAATACCGTACCGTACCCATTCCTATTGGTCGAGAGCCCGTCACGAGGCCGGTTGTAAACAAATGCTAAAACACCGGGGACAGTTTTGAAAGTTGGGTACACCCTTTGCAGATATCTAAAATGTTTAATACCGAATTGTTAAGACATATCTTACTTATTTGAAAGATTGTAGGCAACCAGCAAAATTAGTGCGCTAGATATCCTATAATTGTAACGAAAAATTGAATTTCATGAAGAAAACAAAATCACAAAGCAAAAACACAACAACATGAGAACCACTGCCCGGGCGCGAATTTTTTTTTTCCCAAACAGGTTTGCACAATAATTTCATGAATTATTCAGTAGTTGCGTTGATCGCTGTACAACACTTAGGTTCTAGGTCTCCTTTTCCCCTTAAATTAAAAATACTCTAAAGATATCAATTTGACTAGGAAAAACGAGGTGACCTACTACACCAGGATTCGAACCCGGGATCTTTCTTTGATCCATAGCCAATCCCACTATCCACTACACTACGTATAGCAGCTCGACAGCAGCTGTTCTTTAAAGTGATTTATTGTAACTAGTTAACTAATAACAACAATGCTGTGACGTCATGTTTTATTCCGATGAATAAACATAACTTCTCATCCAAACTACTGAATAATTCATGAAATTTTGCAAACCTGTTTGGGAAAAAAAATTCGCTGCCCGGGCCGACGCCGGTAGAAAACGAACGCCGTTTTACTTGCTTTTTGTCTCGGCATCCACGATTGTAAAACTCGGACAGGTCAATGAAACGATATTTACTATAAAATACAACCCCCCAAATCAATAGTGTTTTATGCCATTAACCGGTTCGCGCCTGAGGACGTGTATACGCGCAAAGTTTTCCCCAGATTCAAAACGGATGACGCATGAACACGTCACCTGCATCTGGCCGGAAATGTCTGTCAGCAGCGAGCAAAGCCGGAAATGCGTGGGTGTGCTTCTCGGTACCATCGGCCTGAACCCGCCTAGGATAGGGTTTCGTTAAAAATAATTCGGCGCCTCGGCTCGGTGATGTTAAAATAATACCGGCGCGAACTGGGTAAACACTTGATTTCACATTAAGGTAAATTGCACTATAAAGATGTTCACAAAACCTCACTTTGTATCAAATTTTCTGTCAACGAATTACTCCCGTTAACGTCATTACACGGCGGGGTCAGTGGGGACTGACACCGGAGCATACACGAGGTTCGCATGAGGGGTAATTAATCGTCTCGTAACAGTCTCGTCTAACATTTGAATACACGTGTAAGCTAATCGAACGCATCCATTATTTGGTACTATGGACTAAAACTACACCACGTGTGTATTAGTTATACGTAGACGTATACAAGGTATGCATTTCATTGATTCTATATAGCACACGGTACGTATAAAGCTGAGACCGACTTTAATTAAAACCACCGCCACCAGTAGCAGTTGACATTCAGCCGGCGTACGTCATTCTACACTGCGACAACTTGACTAACCACCTCCGATTGTAATACTCTTGGGGTTTTTTTTTCAATCTCACTGGAGTAAATGTGACTTGAAGACCTTTTTTGTTAAACCAAAACCGGCGAATTCGTCATACTCAGAGGCTAAGCGGCACGATGAAGTTGACCATTTTCTTCTTGGCATTCACATGTTTCTTCATGCTCTTCAGTTCACCGGCTTGCTGTTGGTCACAGGAACCCCGCACAAGATGCGACTCCGTCTCCGCTAAAGGCCGCTGCCCCCCGCCATGGCTTGCCTTCAAGAGGCACTGCTATCTGTGGGTGGGCACGCCAATGCCCTGGGTGGTTGCTGAGAGCCACTGCCAGAATATAACCTACAGGGGGAAGATGACCCACCTTGCGTCCATCCACAGTCATGAGGAGGATGAATTCATCAACACGTACTTCTTGGTATCTCAAAACAACCCTCCTCTCGAGTACTGGCTCGGTTTAAACGACCGTAAAACCGAGAACGAATTTAGGTGGACGGACGGGTCTAATTCGTCGTACACAAAATGGAAGTCGGGTGAACCTAACGATTGGGGGTTTCGAGAAGACTGCACCGCAAGGAAAACGTACATTATTGGCAATCAGTGGAACGACCGCTGGTGCCAAAGCCAGTTTCCATTTATCTGCAAAATGTAGCAGACGACTACAGAGCCGATCCTGGGTTTGACAAGAGCGCAGTTTTGATACTATACTGAAAATGTCTCATCACCGTAAAAGTACATGTCCAGACAGCCACCAAATTTACTATGTAACGGCGAGTTATCTATGTCTCAAGTCGACGTTCCAGTGCCGAAATGACAGTTCCCATCGTCATTAAACCTTGTCAATGAAACGATTCTACGCTCGCCGCTTTGCTATAATAAAACTGGTACAGTAGAGCCATTTCCAAAAACTATCTGCATATTCTTGAAGCTTCAATCGCAGTCTACATGGAAAAAACACACTTGGAATGCACGTTTGTGAACTCCATCGAGTACTCTACACAATGAACCCTAGATGATACCTTTTACACATCGACTCATTCTCAATAGCTTTTGCGGCAAGAATTACTTTCAAACGTAAATCAAAACTCGGTTAAATGTTAACGGGACGACTTCGATAAATTACCCTTGTGACAAACAAAAGAATTCTAACAATTGTGTACGTAACAACGTTCTGCATTACCAAGTCCCCCTTTCCGCAACAATCAAATAAGTTCACCGATTTCTGTATGCAAATTTACCAAGTCCGTTTTTTCTTGTAGTTTATTTGTGTATTATAAGATAAAAAGTCGTATCCCAATGAAGTGATCCCCACAATGTCGCTTCCCAGGTTGTATCGTAAAATCGGGCGCGATCCCTGGCCACACGGCATTCTGGTGTTTATGATTTCTGACTAGCGCCCTCGAACTAAAAGATACTGACAATTTGGGAGACCGCCAACATAGGGCAAGATAGCTCAGTTGGTAGAGCGCCGGTCGGGTATTCCGGAAGTCGCAGGTTCTAGTCCCGCCTTGCCAATGTCTTTGTTTACTTTGAAATGTAAATAAATAGACATTGACAGACTTGACCTCCCTTGTAAACATTCTGGATCCGCCCCTGCGATGTTTGAGGCGTTGAGCACAGGTAGCTTCTGATCAGCGCATTGGACAAAGCTACATTCTAATAAGGAAAACGCGAACATTAGGCTGGATTTAGCACTGGAACGAGAATCCGGAGGTCCCTGGTCCAAGCCCTGCATTAAGTCAATTTCATTGTTCAATTTTTAAATGAGTATAGTATTCACTGCACCTAGTCAGTTTTCCATGTGATTCAATAATTTTGAAATATTAATAAAAAACAAGTAGTATTTGATAATATTTGAAATAATGTAGAGGGCAATCCCACGATAACTTTCGTTACATTTTCAGGCATTTTGGAACATGCAAAATTAATAAGTCTCGCGACTTAATACATTGGGTTCAACTGTCCGACTTTCCTGCATTTGAAAAAAAAACTGCCTTTTTTAACATTGTAAATACAAACTGCAAAATGTTTGTTTTGTTTTTTGTTTTTTAGTGGCAACATTTTTAAATTATGTAACTTTAGTTACACGAAAAAAAATGTTTTTAATGTGCTTTAAACCGTTTCTTATGCATGCACCGATACAATTATGGCCGGGATAATGCATACCTTTTTATTTGCTGGTAACCAAAATATAGTTTTTTCTGGCTTTTATTCAAATTGACCAATTCTTACATTCATTTTCGTTCGAGGAAAAAATTCGCAAGCTGTTACCGAAGCAATTTTGTCATTAATTTGTATCATTCATTTTCAACGTTTGGTCACCCTTTTTAAACACCGGGTCGAGAATACTCGTCAATACAGTTTAAATTCGTCTCAGCTGTTCGTCTTAAAAAGCAGCATTCAGAGATCGAATTAGTCTTTATGTCAATCAATTTCGCACTTTATGTTACATGTAAATAATTTAGCCTGATGTTTGCTTGAGTCTAGCACACATCAGACTAATGTATTTAACATAAGGTCGAAATCGATTGATGTAAAGACGAATGCTGCTTTTCGGCAACAGCTAAGACGAATTTGAACTGTAATGACGAATATTCCCGAGACAATGTTGAAATAGAGTAACAGAACGTTAACATTGAATGATAAATGACTAAATTGGTTTGGACGAAGTTATTAAAATGATTTGTTTTAAATAGCCGGAAAAACCTATATTTATTAATAGGGCAAACAATGAAATGTCTTTTCGATTTTAACTTACGTTAGTTTGTAATTTTCCGCACATATAATTATTTGGTACGCAAGTTTGAACATTAAATAAAATAACTCTTTAGAAACAGAAAGTGAATCTTATAATACTTGAATTGTGTATGTTAAAATAAAATGCCAACATGACAACCCCAGATCCATAATTATAGACACCCCCCCCCCCCCCCCCCCCAAAAAAAAAAAAAATTACAAAAATTAAAAAAATATAAAACAAAAAAACACAACGGGTTTTGGTCGTCCAAGTTAAAGGTATAAGATACACCATTGGTAATTGCTTGAATTATCATTAATGGGTGGATTTTTTTAATTTTTTTTTGGGGGGGGGTTGATTTTATGGTAAATATTGTTTAACTGACCTGTCTGAAGTTTTACAACCATGGATGCTGAGAAAAGCAAGAAAAACGGCGTTTGTTTTCAACCGGCGTCGGGCAGCCGTTATTTTGTTGTTCTTGTGGGGTTTTTTTTCGCGATTGCCGTCCTGCGCTATATATTTTTTTTAGTCCATTATTCAGAACAATTCGGACAGGTCAGCACGATATTTAATATATATAAAATACAACCCCCCAGATCCACCGATACCTGATAATTCAAGCTATTGCCAGTGGTGTATCCTATCTTTTAAAATGATCCGTGGTTATACAAGCGTCTATAGTATCTGTGCTGATCCGTTAAATTAATTGTGACCCACCACCCCAAAACCAGGCTAAAGTCGAAAATTTTCATATGAGAGATTTTTATACCATTGGATTGCTAGCGTTTTAAGCTTTAAAATTATACATCACATGCACCAGTACCGCTATGGAATGAAAAGTAACGACGCTTCAAAAAGTGACATTTTGTTGCCATTCGCGGCAACAAGTTTGCTCAATTTGAGTACTAGCAACGACAACAAAAATCAGGAGAAGGCCGATATTATCACTTTCGGGGATTTTTAAAAAGGTTTAAACATGAACAGCCTATAAATTAGTGTTTTTACTAACGATTTATGAAGAGAAAAAACCAATCGACCGGCAACACATTTTTTTTTGTACAATGCCATATCTCGAAATGGCATATGCCGACTTCCGCCTGGTTTTGGCCTGGTGGGTCACAATTATGCCAGACAACCGCCTCTTGACCTCTACGTTTTGACAAGGCTTGCTAATGTAGACGTCTGGACATAAAAGTCAAGCCAGGGAACCAGACTATACCTTCATCAGGGAATTAATTACCTTGAATATTTGCTTTACTAGAAGCGATTGAGGCGTGCGTCGGCTGTTTTGCAAATTTAACGCCTGATTTCTGCGGGCAATTCATTACGAGTTTGGTTTGTCGTGGAGCGCACAAACTGAAGGACATTGGAAACTGCTAATTAGCTACCGTCTCAATTTGTCTTCAAAATAATTATTGTTATTAGGACGGGCCAACTGCTTCAATTATTAGCTTCATTAGGGAAATTGCTTGAGAAAATACGCCATGTCTATATTGTTTTTGTTTTTGTTTTGTTTTTCGCCCTTGGTGTGAATTTAACCTGCCGCTTCCTCAATTACACTAATTACTTCTCTTTCAAATCGCTTTATGACAATGCATGATTATCCAAAAAGTAACCAACCAAAATACTGTTAAGCTTACCAAATTTTATATACCAAAAAGAAAAGAAAAATACAATTTTTTTTCTTTATTTTGAAATTAGTGTCATCATTGAGTGAATATTCCAAAGGATCTCAGCGGTCAGTGAAATCACACAAAAGAAAAGTGTAGAAAAATAATTGAATGAATCATGCTCAAGTGGGGCTGACAACAAGAGATGGATAAATTAAATCAATACTTCAAAATTAGACGAGTTTTAAAAAAAACTTGAAAGTGGAACTACATTTTGTTGGCAAGAGCGCCACCGTCGGTCTGGTGGGTGCATGCGGTTATTCTAATAGCTGAACACGGGAGGGCAGTATTACGAATCACCGCAAAAGACATGTTTTTCGCCGCACCGCACGGCTGTCGGGTTTCTTTTACGTAAATAACAATACAACCTTTATCAGTTTAAGCAACCGAACAGCTTAATTATATTAAACAATGACACTTGGTGATGATTGTGCGCGAGATGGCAATTTAGCGTCAGATTGTTATAGATGTGCCGTTTAATAATCATTCGGGGAAAAAAAAGTGTCACAGTCCTACAACAACATAACTGCAGTAATTTTTGACGAAAACAAGTTTCAATTGGTGCAAGTTTACCATCAGGCTTTTACCTTAAATTTTTAATGTAGAATTAAATCACTCTAAAACCAAATTTGTAAAAAAACGAAGTTTTTAATTTTTTTTTTTTTTTTTTTTTTTTTGGGGGGGGAGTGTAAGTATTGTTTATTTTAACCAGTATTTTAGTTAGGCCTGAATCTGAATTCATTGGTTGGCAAACAATTATACTTTTGTTGAATTTATCAATAAAACCGGTACACTGAAAGCAATAATTGGAGTTAAGTTTACCAATAATGCTAATAAATTATGTCTGAGAATGCAACTACAGGGCTAGGCCTATTTGAACACAATCGAACGTGGGCATGTTTCGATTTAAGTAAGATCATTCTAACTTCATGGTAAGACATGGGCGGATCCAGGATTTTTTTAAAGGGGGGGTCCACCCAAGGTCTTAGGCAGGATTTTGTGAATTGGGTGTGTAAAAAAAAAATGTGGGTGTGTAACAATTTGAGTACATGTAACTGGGAAGCATGTACGCGAAGCGCACATCACGAGCGCGTAGCGCGAAGTCCCTGCGGCCGGTGTTCAGGGCCCGCTTAAGGGCCCTGACATTTTTTGGTTTATTAGGTGCTCTCTGGCGCAATCTGAGGCCAATTTCCACCTATTTTTTGTTAATGTTGTGGCAATATGAAGCCTGATTTTTATACCATTTTTTTTAAAATCTAATATTTACCATTTTTATCTGGAATGATAACTTGAAATAAATTTTGACCAGAGGAGTATATTATGGATACCGGTATTGGAAGTTTGGATTTAAAAACAGCGCACACTGACTCACACTACGTGTAAAATGAGGTAACGGTTAATTGGTCATAAACCTTAGGCATACTTAACATAGGCAGGATTTGGCTGGGAGCGACCGGCAGTGACTCCATTTAAAATACTAAACAAATTACAAGCCCTAATAGTTATTAAGTAAGTTTAATTTAAAGTTGTATGTTAAAATAAAATGTTACAAGTTGTGTTTAATCTTTAAAAAACTACACGCCAAACGCCCGCTTGTGCTAGCGGGGTTTATTCCGACCGTCTCTACAAACGGTGGAAAAAGCGGCGTGTTTGTTCCAATTTAGTGTTTAGTAATTTACATAAATTTAGCTTAAATTTAGGTCACGTGACAAATATATAAACACTGTGGTTAGCGCCTATTGCACTCGTTCTGCTGGGGCTACTCAACCGTCACTTCAAACGGTGAAATTCCAGTGTTTTTATTGGCAAGTCTGCCAAGTAAATGGGCCCAGTGGTGAGCCAAGCATGGCATTTGGGGCAAGCCTGCCCCGTTCAAGCTTATGAAAGCGTTAAACAAATTAAAATATGTAATTGCCTGAAATGCAATAAGAAGGAATAAACAAACTAGCGGCTCGAAAAACTAAGCCAAAAAAGTCAAATCATAGTATATGGTTGTTATTTTGTGTGTGTGGTTTGAAAATAATACACGTATGTGTGTGTGTACATGTATGTACATTACGTTGCTTGTTAGGTGAAATACATTTTTTTTTTTTTTTCGTTTTTTTTTTTTTTTTCGTTTTTTTTTCACTCAAGAAAAAAGGGGGGGTCCGGACCCCTTGGACCCCCCCCCTGTATCCGCCCATGTAAGATCATGGTTGTTTTCTACCTCCATGGTTTAGATTGAATTGTCAAAAAAATGCATTTTTTACACATAATTCTTGTTCAAGTTGAGACACCCTGTGGGTGCACTACCCTAACCTAAAGGAGAATTTCTACGCGAGCTCATTAGCATGAGATGTGCCCCCCACAATGTTTTTGTGAAAAAGGAGGCCGTTTGGTAAAAGAAATGGTGGGATTGTGTAAATATAACCTTGGATCAACTCCCTGGTTTTGAGCTTCAATCTGAGGGCAGACTTGATAAGATTACGGTTGAAAAAAATGGGTCCTAATTGCCCTAGAACGTGGAGGGATCCCATTTGTAAAATGGCTGCTTGCAGGCTCGGGAAGTAGGCCTATTACTTTTCGAGAGGTGTGAATATTAAAAAATGTAATTGGCGAACCTACTAAAAATTGGAAAAGAAATGGAAAGATGAAGGCCAATTAGACAATAATCTGGTCCTGAACATTGTTGATTTTACACTGTTTTCAATGGGACTTGAATTAGGCTGGTGCACCCATGGAGGAATAAGAAGAACCTTCCTTCGTATTCCTCCATGATAGAACAGAGACATGTCAGTCTGTCTGTCATGCAGCAATTAGCGACTGGAGTCTGTTAGTCACCGGTCGTAGCTGCACGCGCACTACAGCTGTGGAACAGATTCTATTATTTGGTTTCGTTGCACGCATATAAGCCAATTAAGTGGGGCTTATATTTACATCCAGAGCATATCGCTGTCACTGATGTTAACCGCAGCTGCGATGCCGTATTGACGTCCATTTTTCCTCTGCTAGATTAATATCTAGAATCGTCCAATTTGTTTTTCAGCATGTTTCCAATTTTTGGGAAAAATATTGCATCCTGACGCCATTTTTTTTCCCATGTACTCAATGGAGGTCAGTCACTGCAAAAAGATGTTGAGAAGACACGATTTTGTTTTCTTTCAATTTTGTTGGGAAATACTTTGAAGTTGCTCTCGACTCTTCATAGACTTTGTACACAACTACTTGAGTAGATAGGGGAAACTAATATTTTAGTGAATTATGTTTTTGATGATAGTACAAACATGAAAGTTGTCACGAGAAAGCTATTTGGCTATAGGGCCATGGCAGGTTTATCCTTCGACGAAATACGGGTAGATTAAACTTCAGGTAGGATACACCATTTGCAGATATCGAACATTTTTTACTGCCGAATTTTAAAGTAATATCTTACCTTTTTGAAAGTAAATAATGTTTCTAGGCCTCCAGCAAAATGATTGCACAAGATATCCTGTAATTGAATTGAATTTTAAAAAAACCAAAACAAACACGAAAAAACAAACAAGAACAACTGCCCGGCGCCGGTTGAAAACGACCGCCGTTTTTCTTGCTTTCCTCATCAGCATCCATAATTGTAAAACTTCAGACAGGTCAGTTAAACGATATCTACTATACAATACAACCCCCCCAAATCCACCAATTCAGGACAATTCAAGCAATTGCCAATGGTGTATCCTACCTTTTAACAAGCAATTTTCAAAATGTTCAAAATGGCTGCCATTGCTTGTTATCTATCTACATGTATATATTTTTTCAAACGATAATTCTGCAATAGCCATACTAGCCAAATATCTTTCTCATGACGTACTCTGACTGTGTGCCAAATTTCATGCTTGTATCATCAAAGGCATAACCCCATCAGCTATCTGCCGTACTATTGAATTGCTTTCGCTTATTAAAGACTGACTTTGATCACAAATTCACAATAATGGACGCTTTATAGTCAGAATCCCCTGGGGATATTATAATAGCATTGTATAGAAATGGGTCCAGGACAAAGACCCCATCATTCATCAGGCAAACTCAATAATGTCAAACTCGATACTTTGACCTACACACAATAGCGTCTGCCATGGAGAAAGTATTTTGTGCAGCTTTCAGCTAAATTGTATCGTTCCAAATGCCGCAGCACACCACCGCTTCTGGTTGTCGGTTTCCAATGCCGGGAAGCCGGGAATCGGGTTAGCGAGGGGATTAGCTTTCCCACAATGGCCGGGCTCTGATGAACGAGTTCTTACTTTGGGTCATTCAAACGTCACATTGAATCAGGACGGAATCCAATTTCGGGAAAATCTAATTACTAATTTGGGGTTGCGATAGCGTTGAGCGTATCGCTGAAATTATCGAAATGGTCTCGACTCGATCGAGTCTGGCAATGTTGGTTGTTGTGGTTATATAGGACGTTCATTGGAGAATGAATGAACCTTGGTTAAGATGGTATAGGGTGACGGTAGAAAGGTGGTAGAACGGTAGAATGATGGTAGAATGGTGGTAGAAGGATTGTAGAAGGATGGTGGGACGGAATGGTGGACGGTAGAATGATGATAGAAGGATGGTAGACGGATGGTAGACGGATGGTAGAAGATGTTAGAAGGATGCTAAAATGATGATGGAATGATGATGGTGGAAGGACGGTAGACGGATGGTAGGCGGATGGTAGAAGAATGGTAGAATGATGGGGAGGATGGTGGAAGGCCAGGATATGGTGGAAAGATGGTGGAAGAATGGTGGAAGGATGGTAGAATAATCATGAAATGATCATGGTGGAAGGATGGTAGAAAGAAATAGTGGAAGGATGGTAAAAGGATGGTGGACGGTATAAGGATGATAGAAAGATATGGTGGAAAGATGGTAGAAGGGTAGAAAGATGGTGGAATGATGGTGGAATGGTGGTGGAATGATGGTAAAAGGATGGTGGAATGATGGTGGAATGATGGTGGAGGGATGGTGGAGGGATGGTGGAGGGATGGTGGAAGGATGGTGGAAGGATGGTGGAAGGATGGAGGAAGGATGGTGGAAGGATGGTAGAAGGATGGTGGAAGGATGGTGGAAGGATGGAGGAAGGATGGTGGAAGAATGGTGGAAGGATGGTGGAGGGATGGTGGAAGGATGGTGGAAGGATGGTGGACGGATGGTGGAAGGATGGTAGAAGGATGGGGGACGGATGGTAGAAGGATGGTGGAAGGATGGTGGAAGGATGGTAGAAGGATGGTGGAAGGATGGTGGAAGGATGGTGGAAGGATGGTGGAAGGATGGTGGACGGATGGTGGAAGGATGGTGGAAGGATGGTGGAAGGATGGTGGAAGGATGGTGGAGGGATGGTGGAGGGATGGTGGAAGGATGGTGAAAGGATGGTGAAAGGATGCAAGATGGTGGAAGGATGGTGGAAGGATGGTGGAAGGATGGTGGAAGGATGGTGGAAGGATGGTGGAAGGATGGTGGAAGGATGGTGGAAGGATGGTGGAAGGATGGTGGAGGGATGGTGGAAGGATGGTGGAGGGATGGTGGAGGGATGGTGGAGGGATGGTAGAAGGGTGGTGGAAGGATGGTGGAAGGGTGGTGGAAGGGTGGTGGAAGGATGGTAGAAGGATGGTAGAAGGATGGTAGAAGGATGGTAGAAGGATGGTAGAAGGATGATGGAATTATGGTGGAACTTGGACGGTGGAAGGATGGTGGAAGGATGGTGGAAGGATGGTGGAAGAATGGTAGAAGGTTGGTAGAAGGATGATAGAATTATGGTGAAAGGATGGTGGAAGGGTGGTGGAAGGATGGTGGAAGGATGGTGGAAGGATGGTGGAAGGATGGTAGAAGGATGGTAGAAGGATGGTAGAAGGATAATGGAATTATGGTGGAACTTGGATGGTGGAAGGATGGTGGAAGGATGGTGGAAGAATGGTAGAAGGTTGGTAGAAGGATGATAGAATTATGGTGAAAGGATGGTGGAAGGGTGGTGGAAGGATGGTGGAAGGATGATGGAAGGATGATGGAAGGATGGTGGAAGGATGGTGGAAGGATGGTAGAAGGATGGTAGAAGGTTGGTAGAAGGTTGGTAGAGTTATGGTGGAAAGAGTGGTGCAAGGGTGGTGGAAGGATAATGATGGTGAAGGAATGGTGGAAGGATAGGAGAATGGTGGAAGGATGGTACAAGGATGGTACAAGGATGGTGGAAGGATGGTGGGAGGATGGTACAAGGATGGTGGAAGGGTGGTGGAAGGATGGTGGACGGATGGTGGACGGATGGTGGAAGGATGGTGGAAGGATGGTAGACGGATGGTAGAAGGATGGTAGAAGAACGGGACGGATCATGGTGGACGGATGGTGGATGGTAGAGTACAGGCACATATCGTACTTTCAAAATGCGTGAACTTCTGTTTACAGTTGCGCTATGCTTGCAACATCTTCAAGCAAAATAATAATGTTGACGTCTCGGTAGATTTCCAGCGAGATTTAGGATCCAGTGTGCGCCAGTCGTAAACTACCACCGGACTCCATGGAAACATTTTTGTCATCGTCGTAAACCATCTCGCTAATCCTCAGTTTCGCTGCTAACTGTCGCATTGAGGGGGGGGGGGGGGGGGGGGGTTTCTCGGAGGGTCATAAAACATGAAACATCAACAGTGGCTCAATTCCGTTGACGTTTTGAGGGGCGGGTCGTAAATAACGTTAAGCCTCGCTTGTAACACAAATGACATACATGTGTACTTTCCCGTGCTGAATTTCGGTACAATTTTCTCTTAGCGTAATGTCTTCATTGGACTGAAAGCACTTGATATCATAACTGCACATTATAAAGATCACTCATTCTCCTAGATAGGGGTGCAACCAAGAAAAGAACAAATCCCATAGATACTATAGTGCTAAATGCCCATAAGTTCAAAAGTTTAAGGGGAGTCGGGTATACGTTGGCGAAGCGGTTCTTTTCTTGCCTTCCACCACTATATGACCCGGGTTCGAATCCGGCTTGTGCCAATTATGTTGATTGGGTTTTCAGTCCCTGTCTGACTCTGTGGGTTTTCCCCAGGATATTCTTCTGGGGTCTTCCTCCCACCTCTAAAACTGTACCTTCTTCTCATTGTCTTCTCTCTACAGGTTTGTTTTTTTTCAGGCTTGCGAGCTACAGTGCCTTGGGCACTTTTGAGGGATCCTTGGTTACATTTATAACAGAAATATATAATAATAAAATATGTTTTAATCTCTCACATGTGTTCATGCAGGCGCCACAGAAAAAAATAATTGTCAACTGAATGCAATCTTTCATTTTATTTTCAATTTTTGAAAGATTTACCGATGAATGTTAAACAAAAACTGTTGTATATCCTCCAGTGCAAGGCTCAGGATTACGTAACATGGATGCCTTGTTCGTTCCAAGTAACGGACAAAATATGGCGGCCGGCCAGAGTGAATACGGTTTAGACAAGTGTGCCCAAAATCAACTTGTTAGAAGTCTGAACAAAATTGTGACCCACTCTGCAAAAATGAGTCTGATGTGTTACAAATATTTGTTTAAGTGTTACAGTTGGTCAGAAAAAGCCGAAAATAAGCTTTATTTTGATATAATTATGGCACAACTCTGTAGTCTAAATGCATTGGTCTTTCAAAAAATGAAATGTGCTTTTTATGTGCATTTTATTTTATTGTTATATTAAAAATGTCTTGGTACAGAAATGAAGATTTAAAATTGTAGTGCTTCAGTAGATGCTATGGTAAGAGAATGACAAAAACCTTTATTAAATCTGCTTTAGGGATCAAAACAACTCTTGCAATCGATCAGATTTAAAAAATATAGATATCAGAGAAACCAAAATTCCATAAAAACAATTAATGATTTGTTGATAGAAAAATTATCTCTGATATTGAACAGCCCTGTATGGGAAACTGTATTTTGCGACATCAGACTCATTTTTGTAGAGTAGGTCACAAAAAAATAAGTTGTTAGGCTCACTTTTAAAAGCTGTCCTCGCGGCGTTGTTACTTGTTTGCGGCTAACGGAAACGCGGTAAATCTTAAAGAAGGAAAAAGCAGTACTGTCTGCGGCACGGTGGGGGATGCAGTAAAATTACAGTGAAACATCCAGCGGCCTTTAGCATAATATATAAATATATATTTTTTAACCGCTGTTTTCTAACTACCTTTTACGATCTTCTCCAAACCCATCAAAAACGACCTTCGATCGTCCTCGGGCGATACTAAAAAAGGAAAGGCGGTAAAAAAGATCATAAAAAGCGTTTATTGGTCGTTGCCGCTTACACGATTCGTGTGATAACGGAACAAAAGGGTTTTACCATTAAGGTTTTGGGGGTTGGTCTGGTCATGGAGGTAGGGTCTGGTGCACGGCATTAACGGCAAAAACCTATTTCATTGTCGGGGATAATATACATATAATTATTACTATTAGGACTGCGGCAATTATACCAAGTACAATGTGAGCCTTGGGGAACCCCCCCCCCCCCCCCCTTTAATTAGTACCACATATCTATAATACACTATTTAGTACGGGGATAATGTACCACTTACTTAAACCACTATTGCTTCGTCCTTCGGATGGGACGTAAAGTTGTAGGTCCCGTGTTTGTACGTGTGTATATATCTCTGAAGAAGATCTTGTTAAGATCGAAATATTAGGCCCTCTTAACTTATTTGATTTATATATCTTTCTCATTATAACATTTTAAAATTGTATAATGCACGTAAAAGAACCCAGAACACTTATCGCTAAGAGAAGGGGTTTGCCCCAGTGTTCCTGGCTGACACAGCCTCTGTCTACGGGGTTCTTCTGGCTTACGAGCTACAGTGCGAGCGCTTTTGAAGGATCCTTGGTTTTATTACCAGAAAATAATAAGAAGAGGAAGAATAGGAAGAAAAAGGCGTTCCAACCCAGGCCCAATTATGAATTGAAAACGAGGTTGGGACTAAAGTAAATCTGGGAGAGAGGTTGGTCCATATAGTTAAAGTCTGCGTGGACACAGTACAATTTATGAAAGGGGTAAATTTTCTGAATATTTTGGGTACAGTTTCTGATCACAGGTGCTGCGGTTTCGTGCTTTTGTTCCGTGATTTATGAGTACTGTACTCAAATTACGGACCATCGTATATCATTATCGTGGTTGCAGTTTTTGGAGATAAACTATTATGTGAACGCTGGCATTTCAAAAAAAAATTGAGGGATTTTACGCAATGCTGGATCTTCTGGCAAATTACACAGAAATTCCGTTCATTTTATACTGGATATTTTAATTAAGGCCGGGTCTGAAAAATTAATAATGCTGATTTTGTGTCAATCTGAGATAAATACATCGTAAATAATACAATATGTTTTCCCCTGGGACAGCGCTGTCTGTGGCAATTAAGCCGTGTTTTACTCTGAAAAGGTGTTACACTGAATTTAATTACGAATTTACAATCGCGCTGTTTATATCAAACACAAAATGATTGAGAGAAACAAGCAAGTGTGCTAGCGCCCTCTATCTTTTTAAGCTATGAGTACATGTACATGTATTTGTAAACAACTTCGAAGACTAAAATTGGATTTAGATATTGATCGTGAGACGTTATCTTTAAGACTGCATGGCCTTAACAACAAATTAATTCCAACCATTAGCCAAAGAAGCAAGGAATTAAAACAAATTTTGATATTATTTGCCTAGAACATGGACAACTAGAACATGGAATCATTTTGTTGAATTTGTGCTCAGGATTTTTTATTTTTTGTTTAAATGTCATGCCCTAAGGAAATTGACATTAAAACCTGACTATATTCATTAATTATGATACATTATTTCCTGTTCAAAATAATTAACGCACAGTTTCTCGATGTGTGGACAGTCATAACCTACTAGTTTTAATATTAGTACGAGTTCTTGTGTTTACTTGGGTAAAACAAAATCCGAAGTAAGAATATCTCAATAACTTCACTAAGTATCCGTCCGCGTAAAATTGCCGAATGCAAAACTAGGTTTAAAGGATCCTACCACTGACCTCTACACATGGACAGATCATCATTGTTTCACACTTGTCTTGAAGTCGGCGCGAACTGAAAGTGCAACATGGCGGACGCATGACGTCACTCTGTGAGCCAATGAAATGTCCAGGTGTAAGGTTCAGTGGGTACGGTAGGTATGACATAATGTTTATAAATACAAAATGTACAGAGTAAATCCACTGACCTCTACACCTGGACATTTCATTGGCTCACAGAAGTGACGTCTTGGGTCCGCCATGTTGCACTTCCAGTTCGCGCCGACTTCAAGCGTTAGCACAGCAGACTATGGACAATGGTCCGTCCAGGTGTAGAGGTCAGTGGATCCGACCCACTCTGACATCTTTCATTCCTTGGCCTAATCCTCCTTTTGTTGGTTCTTCCACCCCACTTCTGCATCCCTCTTGTGTGTTTCTTCTCTCAAACATGTTATGCATCGTGCTTGTATGTCCCCCTTTATATGTTTGTTTCATGTGCACAGCCATTTCATATTGCTCAAGCACAACAATCCTTGCTTGGTAAATCAGGTTAGGATCCAACATTCAATGTGATCGTTATGCTAAGCTAACAACAGCTAAATACCAATCGCAAATAATATACATCACATGAAGTTGTTGCTGGTAAGCTGGATTAACTAAGCAAGAATGATTTGTGCTTAAGCAATTTTATGCTTAATCAGCTCTATGAAATTAGCCCCTGGTTCTTTGACCCTGGTTCTTTGACCCGACAATTCCCTAATGTCTATAAATTGTTGTTTCGTCTGAAGTAGGGTAAGGAATCGAAAGGGCCCAGACCACAAAACAGCGTTTTGTTCTTTGTTTTTCCAACATTTCTGAACACAAAACTTTAAACAGATCAGTGTACCATTCTTATATTCTACCGTAGTTTAACATTATTTTGCTAAACAAAAACCACACAAATTCATTCATTTATAAAAAAAAAAAAATCAAAAGCAAATGTACATGTATATATGTACACAATAAGTACACGCATTTTTATACAAGGGTTGTGCGTATTCCGAATGACGTTGACCGCGTTTTGTTAAGACTGTCCCCAATGAGTTAGCTAGAGAAGGTATTATTTGTTACTGTCGTTTGGTCTTGCAAGCTGTGGAGCTATTTTGGTACGACCTACGAGATAAGATTTTATTACCAGCCACGCACTGGGGATCCGGGCCCGTCAGCACGGGCGGTTTTTTATTGGCTGGGAACTGGACATGAACTTCTTTCTCAAAATGCCGGGGAGAGCTCTTTAAAGTGCAAAGCTGCAACTATTATTAAATGGACCGAGTGTGCTTGAGACAAATGGTTGCATATGAGCGTTGTGGCAATTATTTTAAAGGAAGTTTACACCATTTGCAAACATCAAAAAAATACTGAAAGTTTATGAAATACTTTACTTGACTGTAGTATAGGTGAATAACAGTCTTAAGCATGCTGTGTGATGTTGTTTTCAAGAAAAAATTGAATTTTTGTATCAATTTTAACGAATGCCGGCTGGCAATCGTTTTAAAAACCTGACTATTTTCAAACACTGCCCCCAATTTATTGAATTCGTCTGAAGGAAGTCAAGGAACCAGACTGGAAGAACAGAACTTTTTTTTATAAATTTAACCAGCTTCTATAAACACAAATTTTAAACAGACCATCGTCACAATATTTACTACAAAATATGAATCCCCCAACCCATCCATTTTCAAAAATAACAGCAAAGGCAAATGGTGTATTCTACCTTTAATTAAACTATTACAAGTCCGACGATGTGCCCTAAATGTTCTGATATTATGCACATGTATTCCGTATGCAAATGTGATTTTGCATAACAAGCGTTAACAAATTTCACGAAGATGCTTAGCACAAACTTTTACTTAGCCATAAAATTCTTCTTTGGGGGTAAAATTCCAGTTTTTCAGATGAAATGTATTGTTTTGTGACTGGTATTCAGCTGGTTTTTGCTTAGCATGAAAAGCACATGGAGTTTTGGCTGGTAACCTGTTTTTACCGAGTACGACTTAAGCAACTTTTTGTGGTGAGCACTAATGTCAGCTCCCAGATTCATAGAGCTGCTAAGCACAAAAATGTGCTTAGCCCAAACAAGTCTTGCTAAGTAAAAACAGGTTACCAGCCACAACTCTGGTTGCTTTTCAGGCTAAGCAAAAACAAGCTGAGTGAAAACCAGTCACATACAATATTATACATCACCTGGAAAAAAAAGATGTCTGTTTTTGCTATGAAACATGGAGGAATGGTTGAAACCAATGAGCATTTACACCGATGACGTCACACTTTATTTGCGTGTGTGCTTTTCTATGGCGCTTACGGGTGTACCACCCTAATTGAAGGGAGAATTTCTCCGCGGTCTCATTAGCATGAAATGTGCCCCCCACAATTTCTTTTAAAAAAGGATGCCGTTTGGTGAAAGAAATGGTGGGATTGTGTAAATATAGCATAGGATCAACTCCCTGGTTTTTGAGCTTCAATCTGAGGGCAGACTTGACAAAATTACGGTTGAAAATGGGTCCTAATTGCCCTAGAATGTGGAGGGATGCCATTTGGCTGCTTGCAGGCTGGGGAAGTATCACTTTTCGGGAGGTGAATTTCATTTGGTGTGAATATTAAAAAATGTAATTGGCTAACCTACTAAAAATTGAAAAGAAATGGAAAGATAAAGACCAAGACAATAATCTGATTGTTGTTTGAGAAACCCCAGTGATGTCGGTGTGCATTAAACTTGGTCCTAAACATTGTTGATTTTACACTGTTTTCAATGGGACTTGAATTAGGCTGGTGCACCCTTACGTGCGCAACCTTGTGCCTTAAACTGGCTCCCGTGCGGCGACGGTCATTAGTACAGATGCTTATTACTCAGGAATTCGCCCGTGATGTGAAAACCAGGTCCATTATTATAGCACAAAAAACATGGTCATATCGATGACAGTATTTACATGACAATTACCAAGGTTTCGTAGTTGGTAAACACGCCATTAAATACAACCCAAGTGTTGTACACACGGTAGTGTTTGAATAGAGAAAAAGCCCTTTGCTCTGATAATAATAGCAGTACTTGACCGAGGAGACTGTATCAAACACCGCGGGCGGGATTAGAGTTGAACCGGGCAAACAAGGCACTGGGCTCCGGGGCATATAGTCTTTACGACCCCGCTACCTCGGTTTATTGGTCGCGGCACCGGGCTTGGCTGAGACCAGGCGGCGACTGAATTTTCGATGCCGATGCAAAACGCACCGTGAGCGGTAATTTTTCCCCATCGTTCATGGAGTTGAGGGGTGGGGACCGCCAAACAACGTGCGCAACACGACGGATGTTTTATGATTGATACTTGCATTATTTTGATCCCGATTTTTTTTTTTAACCATTGGATCTCATACCCCTTTAAGGCATATTCACAATAGGACTATAGACTGTAGTTGTACAGCCATTGATGACACAAAACTCAACCACACCAAGTCAAATTGTGTAAACAGAATTTGACAGATTTGGGGGTTGGAGTATTTTATAGCAAATATTGTTAGACTGACCTGTTTGAAGTCCTATGTTTACAATCAAAGAGACAAATGTTGTTCTTGTATAGTCTGGTTCCCTAACCCTACTTCAGACTAAACGTAGTTTATAGATGTCGGGGAGTTATCAGGTCAGGGAACAAGACTTAAAGGTGGATACACCATTTGCATATATTGAAAATATTTACTACCGAATTGTCAGGAAATTTCTTACTTTATGATAGGCATCCAGTAAAAGGATTGCGCTAGATCTCCTGTAATTGTTGCGAAACATTGAATTTTATTTTAAAATAATCACGATCGCCGGATGGGGATCGCAAGAAAAAAAAAGCATAAGAAACACTGCCGGCCTGACGCCGGTTGAAAACGAACGCCGTTTTTCTTGCTTTTGTCAGCATCCATGGTTCTAAAACTTCGGACAGGTCAGTTAAACCATATTTACTATAAAATACAACCCCCAAATCCACCCATTCATGATATTAACTCAAGCAATTACCAATGGCGTATCCTACCTTTAACCATGCTTTAAGTGACTTTCCCCTATTTTCACGGTTCCGATACTCGATAGCAAACACAATTATTTTAGACTAACCGATTCGTCGTTAATGTGTCAGTATGGTAAACCCTTCTCACAAAATGTTTTCAATAAGCAAATGTTGGGTTTACAACTTGAACAGAAACCTGGAATGATATCACGGCAACAGCGCCCTCGAGTGTCCGGAAAAGCATGGACAATGTCAAATGTGTTAAGCTAGAAGTGCGCTTTTTAAGATATTAACATAACCTAAAAAGGGGCTGGCAAAATAGTTTCGTACTTATATCGGAGTAGAAATTCACACATAGGCCCCTTAGGCGCACCGCACGGGCCCATGTCAGTGGATGACCCGATGTATAAAATGCGGTAGGGCAGTTAATTATACCCGATAAAAAAATAGATGAAGAATCTTTCTTGAAGAAAAATGATAACTTGATTTGGGCTAGTAGATTTAGAAATAAAATGCATGTCATGTTAAATTTGCAGGCGCGGTTTTAGCTGCGCGTGCGAAAGGACTGCGCTTCACAAAACAGGGTCTGAAGCTAAAACTACTAGCCCGAATCAAGATATCTTGGTATCATATTTCTTATAGATAGATTCTCAATCTATTGGTATAGGAAGTGTTGGCCTAGCCTCAAGGTAGTGGAAGTATTCTTGCCCGTTGTTGTTTTTGTGGGCCACCGTATTCCGAGAAGCGGACCATACAAAAATCCGACAATCACTCGCCAGTTCTTCATTCACACGACACTTTTCGAGCGTTATCTGCCCAATCAAGTCCCATGGAAACAATCAAATTACGTTGTATCTCCCGCACTAACGCTAAATCAAGTATAGTCCCGACATTCCCGGCGTATGACGATGGTTCCAGGGGCCAATTTCATAGACCTGCTAAGCAAAAAGATTTGCTTAGCACAAAAAAGTCTTGCTTATTGAAAACAGGTTACCAGCCAAAATTATACGCGTTTTTCATGCTTAACACAATTATTATCAATCCAGAACAATAAAGATCAGGTGAAAATTTGGTCTGTAACCTTGTTTTTGCCAAGGACAAATTGTCATGCTAAGCAAATTGTTGTGCTTAGCAGCTCTATGAAATTGGCCCCAGGTGGGAATTGCGAAGGTTTTATGTGGCATCATGCCTATACCAACCAAGTTTATAGCCAGTTGCCAGGCGAGTCGCGAGAGCCGACGATGTACCGTAATCTCGCCGACAAAGGCGGCCCTCGACAATCTCCAACTTAATGGCGGTGCGGAATTAGCCGGATGAGTTCGGCGGTCTCTCTCCCTCTCCAATAGCATAAATCAATGGGCCAGGAGGCCTAGCGTCATTTGCTGGACATAATTTAACCCGTATACATGTACACAGCATCAAAGTAACGACACCGCACTGTACTACATACAGCAGACTGCCGAAACTCGATAGGTTATTCTATCTAGTACGGAGCTTAAAGTGACCATCCGCGATTCCGCGTTTCTGTGATAATTTATCTCAAAAAGACATACTGAGATAAAAATATGTCTTTCCGTGATATTCTATCTAGGAAAGACGTCTTTTCTTGATTTCAGAAGGGCGTCTTTCTGAGATACGATATAAGGAGAGACGTCTTTCCGAGATACGATATCACGGAAAGACATATCTTTATCTCGGTATTCCGTCTTTCCGAGATGAATTATCTCAGAAACGCGGAAACGCGGATGGTCACTTTAAGCTTCCGTAATCTAGGGTTCCGGACTAAACTAATTTCAGAGACCCAATGATAATGAACCCACATCCGAAATTCTGAAAGAAATACTTGCAACTATTTAATTATTGGAATTGATAAATAGTTGTGTTCATATTATTAATATAAAGTGTGTTAAAGGGATCGTATACGTTTGGTAATTACTCCAAACATTAATGGCAATAAAAACTTACTTGGTAAGAAGTACAGCAGCTTTGGATAGTATAATGCATTTTTAGAAACTGTTCACTAGTACTGCGGTTATGGAAAAAGATATCACTTTTTATCCCCAAAAATTTGAATCTCGGAGAAGCGTTACTGCAGTGACGTTTCTCAGATTGTGTATTCCAATGCAGATTATTCTTCCTGCATGGACATAACCGCTCCAGATTTTCGGCAATATCTCAAAATCGCTACCACCTTTTGAAATGAATTTTTTAGAGGTAAGTTTTATGGTATATTTCTACTGTATAACTATATAGGCTTGAAACAAACAATGGGTTCCAATTACCAAACGTTTACGATCCCTTTAATGTTTGATTGGGTTTGGTTGTAATTGACAAATATTACTAGCCTAAATATCTGGATAATCGACATTCAAACCATAACACCATTAGATTGGCGATTTTCACCAATACTATAGTTTTATATCTTTCGTATTTTGAATGTACAATGAAATCAACTCCTATCCAAAATTTGCCGACGACGTCCGTGCATGCAACAGTCATCGGGACATGTAATGCCAAACGACGCCACCGGATGGTATAAATGAAAAAAATGAAATCGTGCGGCTTTTCCATGATTTCTTTTCCATCGGTAATGTACCGAATGCCACCGTGTCGGAACCAACAATGAATTTTTCATATTTTAGCCCCGAGGTGGAAAAAAGCGGGAAAGCACAGTTGAAGCATGGAGCAATAAACTAGAAGTTGAAGGATACACGCGACAAGCATGAGCTAGTATCACTTAAAACGATCAGAAAATAATACAAAAGGACAGGGGGTGAAATGAACCAAACAGCCTCTTTGATCGCTGTCTGAATAATTAATCATTTTCAGGCAAAAAAAAATGTTGCATTTATAGGCGCAGGCTAAAAATAAAGGCAGACAGAATTTCACGAGCCGTTGGGTTCTGAACTCCCAAGCAGTTGCGGTGAGCGTATTTTTATTTAAATTTTTTTTTTTTTAATGTGGGAGCTAGGTAATGTGCTGACATGCGGCAGAAATATCCCGACAACGCTATTTAACTCGGCCTCGAAAGCCTTGGTCTCGCTCTTGGTATCGACATTAAAGGCCCAGTCACACCGGATCGTACGATTTCTGGATCGTGCGATTGGTGCGATTTGGCAGAGATACGACCAATCGCCAATGTTTGCGACGATCTCCGCATAGCGGTCGTATGCTATGATTGCTCTTAGGACTGGTACATACGATTTGTGGCACGCTTGGTCGTGCGATCACAAGCGATTGAAGAAGATTTATCGCAAAATCAGTCGTAGGTAATCGTGCGACTAGTCCCACGTACCCACGATTGATCGTACGAGCAATCGTGTATACCTGCGACCACTCGCACGATCAGTCGTGTATACGTACCTACAACCAGTTGCACGACTAATCGTGCGACTGTGGGACCCGCGATCATCCACGCATGTTGATGTGAGCATGCACGACTGGTGGTACGACCATGTAAGACCTGTCTGTAACCTCTTACGATTTGAAATCGCAGGTCAGAAGTTTTGAACATGATCATCGACCTTGCTGCGACTGATTTTGCTGTGGAGATGACCCACGACCTCTGCGACCAGTCGCACGCTCTTTGTACGATTTGCCCAGTATTGCAACATTTTTCGGTCGCAGCTAGGTCGTAACCTGGTCGCAAGCCCGGTGTGACTGGGCCTATAGGTGACCCACTCCACAATAATAGGTATTATGTCACAAAATAGTCAAATTGAGTAAATGTACGTGGTTGGAAAGCCCACAGCGTAAGCTTCCAGTTGATGTATAATAGAGCTCCATAGCTCCATTTGGAGATATGACATGTTTGCTTTTGATTACTTCCTTAGAGTTCAAATTACACAACTGAGAAAACAGGCTTTGAAAAAGCCGGCTTTGTTGTAGAACAACAGAACGATGAACACAAAATGGGCGTGTTTTCCACTTTAATCATCAAAATCAACATTTCTTTGAATGAAACCTGAAAATATTGGTGTTAAAGATGTCAATAATAGCAACAAATGTAAATCCCATTTTGATGAAATGTTTACCCTCTCAACTTTCAGTGGGCCATTACATGATAATGCACAGCGCGACCTAATACCCTTTTTTGTAGAGCCGGTTGTTCCTTGCTCTATGGTCACATAGAGCAAGGAAGTGGTATCGACTACAACACTGGTGCGTACCCACTCCAGATTCTGACTGGCGAAAATAAAATAAAAGAGCATCTTGCGCCAAAATGTATGCAAACAAAACTTCTTTAAAGAGTATAACCGCCGCTGTACGGTATTACACGAATTGTGTGGTTATATTTTATGGAGTACCCTGCGCCACCCGGCATCCGTCGGGTCACGGTTCAAGTGCTGACAAAGGATCGAGCAATCGAACGGCTGTTTACAGAGAGATGTATCCACCTCAAGTTTACATGTTTGCAAAAGTGATCAAAGGCACTGTACGGTTCAAAGGTCACTCGTGCAGTAGCCGTGGCAGTGGCGTGACAAAGTCCATACAAAACGGTGAACGACTAAACATCTTGTCAGAACAGCGTTTGTACATGGAAATTCTTTACCGAAGATTATACCAGAATGTTTGTGCCGTTGTTAGTTTTTAGTGGCAGCACCCCGGATTACACAGTTACTCGTTTTGTTCCCACTCGTGCAGAAAGGTACCGTGCTATTGTCTTCGGTCTCGTGCTCGCGAAACGAAAGCTTTGTTTTAGTTTGGTTTTTGTGAACCTAAAATCCCATGTTGACCAGAAAGTAATGCTTCCGGTGATTTCAGGGCCTTCTCTAAAGAAAAAACCTAATTGTGAAAAATGATTGAAAGATTGACCCCAAAATTCATGACCGGAATGTTTGACTACCGTACGTTTTCAATGGGCAGATTTTCGTTTTTAGCCTCAATGTACATTTTGAATTGTCGTTTATAATGTTGTGAAAGGGCCTATAGCTTATAGCCGTTTTTCGAACCCCAGCTTCGTCTCCGTCTTTCGAACCCCAGCTTCGTCTCCGTCTTTGGCTTCGTTCATACAGTTCGGCAATGATGGTGGCGCTAAGGACGGAGCCTATGCTGAGGTTTGGAAGACGGCCTATAATATGAATGTTAATGTTCACTACATTACAATGGAGCCAGAGACGACACCTAAGCTGGCGTTTGGAAAACGGCCTATGGATGTTAATGTTCACTACATTTATAAGGGAGCCGGATACGATGCCTAAGCTGGGGTTTGGAAAACGGCCCGTGAATGTTAATGACAGTCAAATACAGTAGAACAAGGTCATTGTGACTTTACAAATTACCTTGTAGTAAAAACAAAGACCTGTGACCTATTGTTGTCTTGTTATTACAGGATGTTATATATTAACAGTACTACTACTCTACTACTCGGTCGCCCACAGGCGGGCTCGAGTATGGCTTTTCCGTTATAGATAATGCCCGAGTTACGCGCCATTCGTGGGTAATAATGTCCCGAGGGCGAAGCCCGAGGGACATTATTACCCACGAATGGCGCGTTAACGAGGGCATTATCTGACTTAACCTCCACCTGGGACGTCACCACCTATTGTCCTACCGCTCCATTATTTTGCACGAATGGAGCGTCTTTGTTCAGAAGACACTTTATACTAACCGGTGTAGCGGTTCGTGATATTTTTTTCCAGGAGCTGGGTGGTTCGTGATTAAAATATTCATGAGAAAGAGCAATGGCAACTCATATACATTAAATAACTATAAAGAATTATAAAGAACAGCTTCTTTCACCAATTCGTCAATAGCATAGTTGGTAGAGAGGAGAGCTATGGATCGAAAGGTCTGTGGTTCGAATCCGACTATCGATAATGTTTGTCTTTTTCTTCGACACATTTTCGTATGGGTTAGTTTAACCATAGAACAAGATTGAAGGGAATATCGGATTGGAGTACATAGGTTTCTTAAAAAATACAACGAAAACCGCTACACTGGTTAGTTTCAGTGACTTCCTCTTTGTTCACTTGCGTTACCTTCCCAAAATAATGGAGAGATATCGCCTCCAACGCTCCATTCGTTCAAAATAATGGAGCGGTAGGACAATAGGGTGACGTCACGGGTGGAGGTTAAAATGCTTTAACAGTGCTTTTATTATCGGGGTTCGATTGTTTCCTACCTCCATGTATACACGTTCAATAACCGGCGCAACTGATGTGCGTACTATTAGACCATGACCAGACCAACACATGTACACGCCATTCGAAACCTATACATGTATTTAAACCAAGAAAAACAAGTCAATATTCGGATCGTGATAAGGACATCCATCGAAATAAATGAGTCGATTAATCAACCAACCAACCAATACACGATTGCACGATTTCGGCGTGTCGGGCTGTATAAATGGGCGACACTGAACGGATCAAGTGCACGCCGTGGTTTATTTTTCCCTTCGTTTTTATAATTGGTTTTAAAAACTAAAAACACCAATGTTGAGGCACTAAAATCGTTTAAGGTGAACGGTACTTTCGTGCTCGTACATGAAAGGCTCAACAATATCGGTTCGCCGGTTCTTTTCATATCATAAAAAGGAATTTTCACAAGTGCGATTTGAAGAATTATTAAGCCAAGGTATCACTTTTGTGCGGGTAAACAACGCTATCAAACGCCGAGCGCGACCTCCTAGCGGGGCCTGGGGCCGTCAGGCGGGGCCTTGCGCCGCCAGGCCGGGGTGTGTGCAGGTACAGAGTGCCGATGTCAAGCGCAGCGGGGCGTTTTCACCCGGGGGAAATTGATACCCAGATCCCCATGGATTCGTAGTCAAGGCCGCGCACGCAGCAGACATCGTCGTTGCACGCTAGGCATGTCCAACAACATGACCACATGAAAACAACATCATCGGCAAAGAATGCAGTAGTATTCCTGCCGCCACTTTTTATTTTATAATTATTGTTTTCTCATTGAAGCAATGAAGGTCAGTCATTGGCAAAATGCTTTTTTTTAAAAGACATGAATCTGGGACTGAGAAACATTTCCAATTTTGTGAGAAAATAATGTGAAAATGCACTTAAATCATCGTGGGCTTAATAAACACAACCAGAAAGTGGCGGCAAAATGTGGGCCCCTGTTGTCTGAAAAGTGTGTATTGAACTATAATTTTGGGCCCACGATGACCAGATTATGCGTTCGGACGTTCTCTGAAATAAAAGAAAAACAAAACGTTCACGGAAGTGTGACAATGATGTGTACAGCACTACACCCGAGCAAAAAAACTAATCGCTTTTATAAACTCCCTAAACAATCGCGGATGTCGATTGTATACCGTTTTGTTTTTCTAACCGCGCGGTAAGAGTGTCGCTGAGCCGTAATTCTCACACGGACACGGACCCCCTCTGTCGTACAACCTGCTAATCCGACCGTTCAAACATTCCGGTCGACCGACAGTGAATGCCCAATAATCGTCTCTCATGCATCGGTGAATTTGAATTCCTTACACCCCCCCCCCCCCCCCCTCCACTTTTGTAAAAGAAAATGTATTGAAAACTTTAAGTGCGGCATCTGCTGTGCCCACAAAACACACACTTTCGATCCTAATTTCACCGTGCAGCAAAACTTGTCGCAAATGCAGTGTAATTGTAATCGCACCACTCGCATAAATTATCTGTACTGCTAATCCCCCCCCGAAAAAAAATTAAAAATTATAATAATAATAAATAACCGAAAATGGTACATTTGGGAGACCTCTCCGTAATGACGTGCACAAAAATTTCCATTCTTTATTGTAACCCAACCCGTTTTTACCTAGAGCTTTTTCCACGAAATTTCATATTTATCCATTTTGGACCCTGCTCTAGCGATCTGGACTGTTAAATGTTTAAAAATGTATCTCCTTCTTGTAGTTGGGACGTTAGGGAGACCTCTAAATGTTTCCCAAATGACCATGGTCTCCCTAATGTTGTTAAAATTACGCAAAATGGTCTCCCAAAGGTGACTTATTCCAAGATAATACAAATAATAAGAACGCTTAATGGTACATTTGGGAAACATCTGCATAAACGTAAAACGCGTGCACAACATTTTTAGTAAATATCGTTTAACTGACATGTCCGAAAGTTTAGAATCATGGATGCTGGGGAAAGCAAGACAAATGGCGTTCGTTTTCAACCGGCGTCGGGCAGTTGTTCTTATATGTTGTTCTTGTTGTTTTTCGCAATCGCCGTTCGGCGATCGTGATTTTTGTTGATATAAAACTTAATTTGTTGGAACAATTACAGGATATCTAGCGCAATCATTTTGCTGGATTCTTACAATCATTATTTACTTTTAAATAAGTAAGATATTTCTTAATAATTCGGTAGTAAAAACATTCGATATCTGCAAATGGTGTATCCATTATTAATACGACTGCAGTATTATTCAATAACTCGTACTGAAACCATGCTCTAACTATAACCATCCAAGATGGCGGCAATGTATAAAACTTCAGCCCTGCATATAATTACATCAACCTGTTGCGACCGTCTTGTTGCCATTTGCACCCCGTGCATGCGCCATGCGGTGCGGGGAAGCGTCGTATTTCAACCACGAATTCATTCAGTATATTGAAGCCAGCGTGGTCCACCTTTTTCGAAGGTTCCATTCGGATCAATCTCCCCGTGAAATAAGCGGTGTGTATTACCTGCCCCGGAGCGGTAGTTCCCGGTCAACCTTATCGCGGCGAATTCCTCCACACTTGGGTAGTACCGTACTACCGTGGCCTTCTTGCTCGTTTTTAAATTGGCCCAGGGACGGCCTGAACAAGCTAAGGCAATATTTATCTAATAAACAAACGCCAGCGAAGAGGACACATAAGCTTGGCGTCCTGATCAATTAGGGATGATTTAAGTGACTTGAAAACGCCACCCAGATCAACAAGCAGTTGAAATTATATTTCTACTTTTTTGATGTCGTTTTCTTTCTTTTTTAATATAGGTAAATGTAATTAAATGTACATGTATATTACATGTACATGTACATGTACATGCATATGTACATGTATACAACATTTTGCAGAAGAAAAAAAAACCGACCAAATTGTTACGAAATGACACTCTTGACTGCATAGTTTCGACTCGAGCATTCTGTGAAATTGTGGCAACTGGGAGCAGATTCATAAAACGTGTAAGCAAAAAAACTATTGCTTAGCATGAAAATTCAGGGTTACCAACCAAATTTCCAGGTGATGTGTATTGTTTGTGAGTGGTATTCAGCTGGTTTTTGCTTAGCATAAAAAGCACATGGAGTTTGTGTGCTTACACGTTCTATGAAATTTGCCCAAGATGTGCTGTCATTTTCAAGAAAAGTAGAATTTGTGTACCAATTTCCAACAGTCGTCGGTCGACCATGTTGAAAACTATGATTTTGTTTTACCAAATGTATTTAGTACACAAAGCAACACATATGTTACACATATCAGTGAACGGGAAAAACTAGCTAGTCTGGTTCCCTGACCTGACAATTCATAGACGCCTATATAATTACTGCTATTTCGTCTGCAGTAGTGTCAGGGAACCAGACTACGAGAACAAAATCTCATTGATTTTTCGAGCATCCATAAACACACACACAAAACATCTACGAACAGGTCAGTTATTTTCTATAAAATACTATCCCAAAAAATTCACCCATTTTTTCTTCAAGTTTGGCGCCTAAATATGGATAATTCAGTAACTCCGAAAAAAGTTATTTAGATCAACAAGCAGTGAAATCGATATTGATACAAAATCTTGAAAAAACATAATTTTATTAATAGGGGAAATTCCACGAATGCATAATAAAATGGATTCTACAGAGGTCATTGAACGTTCTCTTTCGGTCGATTTGGTCCGTCTAAAATTTTGAAATTCTCCCAACACCAGTGTGATAATAGGTTCCAGGAGTAACTGTGTAAACACACTTATGTAATGACCGCGTCTGAATAGCTGACATGTAATGAGAATTAACACAAGGAGCCGAAACGATCAAAGCCACATGTTCGGCAAAGCCTTTAAACAAATAAGGTGCGCAGCAAAGTGTGGGGTTAATAAGTCAATAAAACACTTCCCCGACCTCAGGAACTAGAGTAGGGTAAAGGTACTGTGATCGTGAGCCTGTTTATAATTAAAAAGAGGGCATTATTTTGTTTCCATTAGCCGACAGCTTCTTTCGAACATATTAAACCAAAAGAAAACGGTACAAAAAACGACAAACGATGGAGACTCATATAGAGTCACTTCCGAATAACTGATTTAACAGCCCCGACCAAAAAAAAACCCTTTTAGTTTACCGGGCCTTGCTGCGCCGCTGTACCGTCTACTTCGGCCCTTTGTCCCGGTCCAGAGGGCCAAGATAATTGCGTTGTAAGAGGGGGAATGCGGTATTAATTACGAAATCAAAAAAAGCTTGACCAAAATTGAAATGGATACCCGGCGCATAGATTCTCGATAATATAAAACAAGGTCTCTCACTTTTCTTTTTTCTTTCTCGGTTTTGCTTTTTTTTTCTCGGGGGAGATTCTGAAAAGCTCAACAATTGCTCATAAAAAGGTTGAGTCAATTTAGCAATCGTGACATTCCCGACGGTATCTTGTGTACGAGAAAAGCAAACTCGGTGTCTCCAGGCTTCATTGAAAATGCAAACGATTATAATACTAGCCAGCGAGTTTACCTTTTGTCCCTATACACTACACACACTTTCAGACTTTTCTTACCTAACACGTCTTCCTATATATCCGAAGATAATTCCTGAGATTTCATAAACACCATTTATGTATCTTGTTTAATTTTGACAAGTCAAATTTGCGGTGGCGTTCGAACTTGAAAACAAATACATGTACATGTACACAACGTTTGCTTTTGTTGTAATTTTCAGAAATGGATGGATTTGTTGTGGGGGATTTAGTCTGTTATACAAATGCACGTAGTGCCCTGACCTCTTTGCAGTTTTGTGTTCACAAAAAAAGGAGCCCCCCCCCCCCCCCCTTCCCTTCATCTATCCGCCTCTGACCAGGTGCTATGGTTTCACAGGAGTCCAAGATGTATGTATAATGTTTACGGTAAAGTGAAAATATACATAAGTTTAGTTTGTAGTTGAGTTTTTGATGTTTGCAAATGTACCTCGTTGAACATTTGACGACGACAGATCACAATTGTGACCTGCTTCCACAAAACCAGACATAAGTGGTTTTTTTTTTAAAGTTAAATATTGTTATTTCCATTTAGTACGCATCTTCAGCTTTCATTTGGTACCAAAACCACCTTTATACCATATATACTTCCAATTTTATGAGGATTTTAAGACTGCGCGTACACGCAAATATATGGGAATCAAATGAGTTAAATAACAATATCTCACTTTTCAAAAAACAAAACAATTATGTCTGGTTTTGTGGGGGCAGGTTACAATTTAGACGGAACAATGAATACATGAAAATTATCATTCACAAAATCGTGATTTTGAATTCTGACGTTTTAATTCTGAATTTCACCCAATTAAACAGTGTAGTTTAGATACAAAAGGTAATAACAAGTTCCATTCCAGTCAATACATATCTATTGATCACATTTGCAAGTCAAGTGACCTACGATGTTTGCTCGCGCGCTGCACCCGTGGACCCATGCGTCATTGCCCACGACATACATAGCATTTAGCGCATACATACTTTTCAATGACACGTACAAATATCTTACCCCCCCCCAAAAAAAAAAAAAAAAAAAAAATTATCTTCCCAGAAATGAACTTTGAAATTGAGACCATCATTAATCTTTCGAGAAATTGGGACAAAAACCCATTTTTGTATTTGTTGCTTTCCCAGGTGCAAACGAGAGATTTAAAAACAACAACAAAAAAAGAGCCTATTGACCAGATATGAAACTAAATTATATTTTGGGGCAAGTACGCTAATTATCACAGTTACAGTTTACGAATTGCGAACAGGAGCCAATTTCATAAAACATGTAAGCACAAACATTTTGCTTAGCATGAATATTCTTCCTGGAAAAAAACAAGGTTACAAGTAAAATATTCAGGTGATGTTTATCGTTTGTGACTGATATTCATCTGGTTTTTTTTGCTTAGCATGAAAAGCACATGAAGGTTTGGATTGTAACCTGTTTTTACTGAGCAAATTTATGTTTGTGCTAAGCACATTTGTGTGCTTACATGTTTTCATGAAATTGGCCCCTGTTGTGCATATACAGTGTGTGTTTTAGATTTAATTTTAAACAATATACAATTGTTGAATGCGGTAATGTGGAACATGACGTTTTGAACACCCGAGAAACGCATAGCAACCTAAGCAAAACGTCACATCCCACACCAACAATTATTTTGTTGTACCTCTGCCTTGAACTTGAAGCTCAGCAGATATTTGTGAGGACTAAAGATTATAACATTTATTTTACTGTAGTAGTAATCATGCAAACAAAATGAACTCTCAAACGTCTGCTCGTTCGCTGGTCCACTACAGTTTACTACATGTATTGTTATTAGGGTGCAGGCGAACATTGCGCGGGTACCAATGATATACAGCTCACAGCGAGCTAACTAGCTGCGGCTGCCGTGTGATATCACACGAGGGTGGGACATGCTATGTTATACAACGGACACGTGATCGTTGAAGACCAATAAAAATACCGTATCGAAGGCAGAGGTATAACAATTGGTGTTTCTTTTCCAATGTACAATGTACATGTATGTCGGTCGGTACCTTTAGAATATGTAATGATAGTTTATATGATCGTTGACACGTTCCATGTTGAAACACATTTCACAGGCTTTAAATACAACTCTAAGCTTGGCCGCCCTATAGAGTAAACACGACCGTATTCTCCGACAATAATTTTTCAAACAAATTAACAATGATACAGCCATTCTTCAATGAGTATAGGCTGGGGAATTTGATTTTTACATTACTCATTAGTTCAAAGGTAGTAGTAACACAAAATGTACGGGTTAGATTAATGAGGGGATACGAGTAAATCCCGCTAAACCTGTTTTAAAGTTTGGTTCAACCAAGAATGTTGTTCTCGTAGCCTGGTTCCTTGATTTTCTCCAGACGAAACAGTAGTTATTTATAGACGTCAGGGATGTACTATCAGGTTAGGAAACCAGACTGCTTGCACCCATTCACGGATATGTAACCATTTGGTAAATAAATTGGGGCCAGTGATTGCAAACATTTCAGGCTTTTCCAATCGTTGGAAATTGATACAAAATTCTACTTTTCTTGAGAAAACAAACACAGCACACCAGGTGCCAAGTATTCAAGAATAATTCAAAAGTTTTGTTTTGGATGTTTGACATGGTGAAAACTACCTTTAATTTACAATAATGCAAGTAATATTAGGCCCTCTTAACTTATTTGATTTGTATATTTCAGGTCATTCCAGCCAGTAAGCAGTTTGTAGCAGTTTGTAGCAATTATTATTCAAGTTTCCACTTTTCTGTGTATCCCTAAAAGTGTTTCCCTGTAAACCTTAACCATGCTCGTATGTCCACCTTTATAATGTTTGTTTCATGTACACAGCAATGTTTTCTCTTAATATCTTGTTAAGATCGAAATATTATATTAGGCCCTCTTAACTTATTTGATTTAATTAACATTTATAGATTATAATCAAGATGGAGCTCCATGCTTTATCAAAGGACAAGAGTTACCCATCGCTCAAAAAGAAAACATGGTCATCATATTCATAATAATAATTAATAACAACAAGTTATATCTGCGTAGTTCCTTTATTACAATATAATGTACACAATATTAGTGGATGACCGTAGTGTGTGCTAAACAATAGCTGGGCCACCTCCCTGTAAATTAGTGTAGGCAATGCTCTGCGCCTTGTTGGTTGGATTTTGAGTTCTGGTATACTTGACCCCTACTAGTCCAAGGGCGGGGTTCGCTTGTCCGAGGGCGGGGTTGGCACTAGCAGCAACCCCGGCATTTTGGGCGTTATAGGACGGCAGAGCTTGAGTGGAAGAGGCCTGTTTCCGGTGTCTGTTGGTACCAAAGATCCGACCCAGGAAAGTCTCCCACGACTGGACGGTTTTGGTGCTCCATATCCACATGCCGCTCGTGATCCCGACCACGAGAAGCATGAAAGTCTTGACAAGGAGAACGGGGACGGAGGGGATGGAGAACTTCATGCTGCAATCCCCGTCGGCCTGACAGGGGTTCGCATGGGTAGCCAGGACTTCCCAGACCTCCAAGTTAGCGCGCTGGTAAAAGTAACACGCGATGACAGAGGTGGCCGGCACTGTGTACAGGACGGAGAACACCCCGATCCGCACCATCAGCTTCTCTAGCTTGTCGATGTTGTTGCCGCCGCTCTTCATGACCTTCCGGATGCGGAACATGTAGAAGAAGCCGGCGAGGATGAAGATGGTGCCCACGACGAAGTAGACGAAGAGCGGGGCCAGCACGAAGCCGGCCAGGGCCTCGGGGTCCTGGTTGCCCACGAAGCACATCCCGGTCAACTCGTCCCCGTCCATGCGGCGCAGTGTCAGCACGATGATGGTCTTGAGGGCGGGCACGGCCCAGGCAGCGAGGTGGTAGTAGCTGCTGTAAGCGGCGATGGCCTCGTAACCCCACTTCATCCCGGCCGCCAGGAACCACGTCAGCGTCAGGATCACCCACCAGATGGAACTCGCCATGTAGAAGTAATACTGGATGAGGAAAACCACGGTGCAGCCTGTGCTCTCTAAACCTTCCTGGATCAGGTAATATTCATCCCCGGCGGTGTGGCCGCAAGCGATAGCTTGCGGTCCTGTAATCAAACGGATGATGTAGGCCACGGAGTACATGTTGTAGCACATGGATAAGAAGATAATCGGTCTCTCCGGATACCGGAATCTCCCTCGGTCGATCAAGAAGGTCAGGACAGTCACAGCCGTGCCGACGAAGCAAAGGATGGACCAGATTCCCATCCACAACTCAGCGAACTTCTTGTCCGATTGCTGGAAGTACACGTCCCGGTCGCACCGGGGAACGCACGACTTAGTCTGGGGCAGCATGACGAAGCGCTCGTGGTTCGGACACCGCCGGCTGGCGGTGCCGTTGGACTTGCTGGACGGGGGAGTGGGTTTGGGTACCCCACCCGCTCCCCCAGGACGGTAACCCCTTCCGGGCTTGGCGGTCGCTCCTCCCTCGCCGTCGCTACCGCCGGACATGTTGGGCGCCACCATGCACAGGTCGTCTCTCTCCACGCCGCGTGGCAGCGAATCGCATTTGAGCGCTTCGGGCCACGATATTCCAAAGCTCTGCATGACGGGCTCACACTTGCCCCGGACCGTCTCGCACATAGGCCGGCAGGCCGGTATGGGGATGTCAACCTGAGGCGAACACATAGGAGCGTACAGCGAGCAAAGGAAGAACCGGAGATGCTCCGAACACCCGTAGGAAACCAAGGGGGAGAACTCGTGGATGCGGGGCGCCGCCTCCACTTGAGTATCATGCCCGAAGTAGTTGGGCATCCGAGTCATGTTGTAACCAATATCCAAGCACATCGGGATCGTGATCCGTTGACACTGGTTCTGTCTGTGTTCCAGAGCGCTGGCCAAGCAAGCACCAACAGCGACGGCGATTAAAATCCGCAGAAGTGGCGACATCCTTCCCGCCATGTTGTCAAAAAGGTCCGCTGCTACACACTAATATGTTCTGCAACCTGGCTATATCCGGATCCATACGCCGAGTCGTGTGAACATCACGATGACGGCAAGTCCTCTCGCAAACACGGATCATCTATTCATTAGCAATCTCCACAAACACTGGCAGTTCGCATGGGAACCTGGCCGTGTGTCCGCCGCAAGTCCCTTCCTTTTTTTCTCGCCGGTCACACACACACACAAAAACGACCCTGCGCCAAAAGCCCTTGTGCGTGCCGCGTGCCGACTGCTTGCTCCAATCAACAGCGCTTCACCGGTCGCTCCGGGGAGATCACAGCCACTCCAGCGCGGCTTTTGTACCGCTTGCCGACTCGGTACGGCTACAGTTAACGAGCTAGCGCATTAATAATGGTAATCCTCCAAGCATGAGAGAAATTATCGCGTCCACTGTACTGACGTACCACACAAACACACGTTGAGTGCACACACGCATCAAGTCTACAAACTGGGAGAGAGAAAGAAAAAAATCCACGGGATGAGAACTTCTCCCGTTTACGGTTTAGTTGGAATGAAACAGACTACAAAATTCTGTCTGCTGTTGCGAGAGGGATTAACTTGAAAGTGTACACAAGTCGAATCACCGCAGTTCTGTTCATCCAGCACTTGGCTTCGCTATGCTCAGCTCAGACACATGCAGCTCAGACACATGCAACCCGCGAACCGTTGGAACGCGATCTGCCCTGCGTAAACAGTGTCACAAATTCTCCCCCGCTGCTCTCAGCTCGCCCGACTCGACGAGGCCAATAAAACGGCCCTGAGCAAGCGTATCAAAGCGAACTTTGCCTAATGTGGTTCCCAGATCCCGCACGCTACAGACTCAGATCACACTGCTGTACTATACATTAAACAGTATCCAAGAGTCTGGGTTTTTTTTTACGATGGAGAAAAGAAAAAAAATCTGGCGGGCTAATAAAAACCAATTTCGGCCGGCTGCAGGGTTCGGAAATAGGCCCCTCCCACTCGCCCAAAGAGTGCGGGTGATCTGCCGAGTTGTTCAGCGAACGAGCAATCACTTGACAAAACCAGATATGACCGTGACTGTGATATCTGTACTCGCTATCTTATTTGGTATTTAGAGGGGGGGGGGGGGGGTATGGTTCACAGGTATGAAATGTTAATCGAATGCCAGGCTAAATAACAAATACTGGCGTCGGTTCATTATGGCGCGCGCACAGAGAGCACCACCACGGACTGTTTTGTTTGGTGAAAACACCACCCGCAGATTGGCGAGTATTGTTCTTTTGATACATGTACTTCAAAATGAAGTAGAAATGAACTGTCCAATAGCTTTCAGTTTTGAAGAGTACATTAATTAATACCGCCAAAAAAAATTGCAACAAACCAACGTGTTCGATCATAAAATATAATTTTACAAAACAAATATAATATTAACAAAGTTTGAAGCTAAAAAATGTCCAGACATGTCAGTTGCGGAAGACATGTCAGTAATAGATTTGGCAGCTCTTTCGAAATGCAGTGCACTTTATGTGGTACTGTATTAAGTTCACAAAAGCAGGTGTACGCTAATTAGAAACGAGAAATTCTCGGAAGAGAATTGACCTGGGACGTTACAAGAATGGGACTATAATTGAAACCAGCTTGGTGGCGTCTTCTTGGGGGTTATAAGCGCTCTCTATTCGTGAACATTGTGAGTTTTCCTTATAGCTAATCCTGTTATCTACGCACCCATTTATTGGCTTTGTTCCAACTACAAACATTGAGCTATAGTGTCGCGCATGTAATCCCTGCCGTATTATGCTATAATGAACAAGGAAAACCACATCAAACAGTCGTAGCGGCCACGCACCGTTGTTGAAAAAAAAGCTACACAGCCAGTCAAGGCCTACAAAAGGCAGGAGATGTTGATAGTTTCTGAACCTATTGAGCCGGTTAAACCGATACCCATTTTAACATGACAAAAGGCGCGCGCTAAGTTGCCGAAGAGAACAAAAGTGACCGTTTTTTTCTGCGAGGCACTGACGGGGCTTTTTTACGCATACCCTGCATAGTGAACAGTGGGGGCTCCATTTAAAAAAAGGGAAACAAGACGGGAAGTTCTTGACAAAATTCAAAAGGGTTTTTGTCAGTATTGTTGGGGATTGTGAATAATAAAGTCAACGCCGTACAAACAAGCCCCGTGTATGTGTGGTAGTGGTGGGTGGGGGACTTGGTGTTTTGGTTGTTTGGTTTTTTTTGCTGAGAAAGCACGAGCGATGTAAAGAAGGAAAAAAAATGTACGTCTGTCAAGTTGAAAACAGGCGATCATCAACAAAAACGTGTCTGGAGAATAGGTTGCGATAGCCTAGCATAGCGCGCTGCCGAAGACCCATGCCGTGCCGCTACGGCGGTTAAGTCCCACGGGTCTTGGCTACGCCTCGGACTTAAGTACTGTATCGATTTAATTTGGTTCAAAAAGTCAGACGGCAGTAACAACACCGTAGGAAGAAGAAAGAAAAAAACAGTAGTAATAACGTTGGGGAATTGGAATCCTGCATAATGATGGCTAAACGTGTCCCGGGCTTATTATACTAGGCCTAGAATTCCGGAGGAAGGAAAGTAAAACGTGCCCGGCCGGCGATTCGTTGGGGTGACGTCGACACGGGGATTCTAAACAATCCGTGCACCTGCTGCCAATATTAACCGATTAATATCTGAAGCTTGAATCGTGCCGTAGATTCAAAACGACACCTGCAACATATTGTTGTGTTTACTAAAAGTTTTTGAAGTAATGGACGTGACCTGCTCCAACGAAAGTGACGCAAAGCCGCGCTATGCTATCCTATTGAGTTATGATTGAACATAGCCGATTTGACATTGGGGAATCTTTTTTTTTTTTTTGGCATGATACAATTCCCACATATGTTTTCTTTCGAACAACCGAGTATTGTTTTCCAAAAGATTAGCAGAACAAAATCTAAATTTGATTTTACTGAGCGTACCCAAGAAGTAAAATGTAGCAAAATTAATTCTTAACTATTCTTAATTTTATGTGTGTAATGACCGCTGGTTTTGCTCAATATTAGATATTTTTTAAATACCCTACCCAATAAATTATATTATATATATTATTTTATAGCTAATAATTCAAGGAATCTGGAAATACCAATACATGTATCTCAAAATATCAAAATGTCAACTTTACTCTGATTTCGTGGAAGCAGGTCACATGTCACCTGTTTAACTTTTGTCACAACGATATAACTCTCTCCTTGACAAAGTCTTTTTCCCCGGGGAAGAAGCTCAAACGATTTGGACTACTTCTGGTCCGCGTAGCCGCCAGTGTCAATTGACAAAAACTTGAGGAATGTCTCAGGTTTCCGAAAATGTCGGAAGTTTGCCGAACACGTTCTATTATCATTCGGGTATTATCGTTAACGTTCGCGATGGTCGAGTGTTTTCGGCAGTGAGTCTGTTTTATCATAACTGTAAGGTTAAAACAAAATGTGACACGATCAAACGGAATGAGTCGGATGTTGGCCCCGGTCAAAAAATGAGTTTTCATGTAGTTTTAAAATTTGTTTTAAAATAAAATTCATTGTTTTCAGGATTACAGGATATCTAGCGCATTCATTTTGCTGGATGCCTACAATTATTATTTACTTTCAAACAAGTAAGATATTTCTTAATAATTCGGTAATACAATTTTTCGATATCTGCAAATGGTGTATGATGATCAAACCATTGCCCCTTTGGCCCTAGACGATGTGCCCTCTGACGTCACGTGTTTACATCTGTCTTCAAATATGCGCACACATCGTGTTTTGCATAAAATTTGGTTGAGAAGTGACGCCACAGGTCAAACCACCTTTGAATTATGTGACCTCTGATGATGTCGCCTCTTAACCAAATGCATGTAAAACACGATGCGTGCGCATATTGACGGGCACATTTGAATACTATGTAAACAGAGGGACTCCGGATTATTGTTACCTAACACAACCCCTAGATATCTAAAAATATTTCCTGAGATTTCAGAAACACAATGCACATGGACCAACACACACATAAGAGGGGGTGGTTCTGCTTCATTATCTTAATTGTTTCAAAATGTAATCTGTCGTTACGCCGTGTTTCCAACCACACGGAGCCCATTAGATTGTATATCATAATGATAAATCCATATATAAATTCATGCAAATATGGCTTCCTTTCTTTCTTAATTATAAAACATCTGTTTTAAGGTTTTTTCCCCATCAATAATTCATCCAGTTTGTTTTCTAGTCAGGAATCCGAAAGCCAGCTGCACCCAGATCATTCCATTCTCAATTAATTCTGCTGTGCGCCCGTCAAGGCCACCGTTGATTTTCTCGTTGAAAGGTGTGCGTTTCCATTGCATCGCCATTTTTTTATTTAAATCCTATACCTACATTTCAGTGTGTTTTTTCTTACCACTTCAGTCTTGCTTGACCAATACCCAGCACGATTTAACCAGTTCGCGCCGGATGACGTATATAAACGCAAAAATTTCCCAAAATTCAAAACGGATGACGCATAAACACGCCAAGTTCAAGTTCGGAAATGTATGTCAGCAGCGCGCAAGGCCGGAAATGCGTGGGTGTGCTTCCCGGCACTATCAGCCTGAACACGCTTCGGATCGAGTTTCGTTAAAAATAATCCCGCCCGTCGGCTCGGCGTTGTTAAAATAATCCCGGCGCGAAGATATCAAAATGTTTTACTACCGAAATATTAAGAAATATCTTACTTATTTAAAAGTAAATAGTGATTGTAGGCATTCAGCAAAAGGATTGCGCTAGATATCCTGTAACTGTTCCGAACAATTGAATTGTATTAAGAAAGAAAACACGATCGCCGGACGGCGATTGCGAAAAAAACAAGAACAACATAAGAACCACTGTCAGACGGCTGTTGAATACAAACGCCGTTTTTCTTGCTTTTCTCAGCATCCATGTAAAACTTCAGACAGGTCTGTTAAACGATATTTACTATAAAATACAACCCCCCCCCCCTCTCCCCCCCCCCCCCCCCCCCCCCACCCTCTCCCCCCTCTCTCCCCCCTTGTGATTTTATGGACATTACACAACTCACATAATACCCAGCACGATATGAGACCGAGGGACTTCTCCTTAGTCCCCATACCTATGCGCCCATACCTATAGTTCTTCCATGGTTTCACACACTCTCTAGACTATTGTTACCTGACGCACCCCCCCCCCCCCCCTAAAAACCTCAAAAGGATTCTTGCGAAACCGCAACATTCCCGAAACACAATGACCACCACAAAAGAGAGGGGGGTTCCCCTTCGTCTCATATCTTGCGTCATAATATTATGAGTCTACAACTCGTAACTTCTTCCTATGTGGACGTCAATTGTTCACACGTCCACAGAACGTGATATGAAAATGTTCGAAATCCGTAATCACAGTTTCCAATTTGCTGAAGATTTGTAACAGAACAGGTGGCCACTACGACCTCCACTATACATTACATTTGTCGGCTCTCTAGTCCGCGATAACGCTCGCGTCCTTCAAGGCAGCTTCAGTGGCCCCAATATAAACATTCCTTGCAAGCAAACCACGCTGCGCGACCATAAATTTCACCCGCTGTGGACTTTTTAAGTTTTTGATTTACCGCCTGGTGTGTCGAGGTCGACAGGTCGTGGTTGTTTCTTGTTCCTAAAACAAGTCGAGAGGACCAGTGGATGACCCTAAACTATTGCACACACACACACACAAAATTGCCGATGATCCGAACCTCCGAAATTTGAGTATAGAATAGTGCTGGGAATTAAAACAATTTGTTTTAATATTCGGTTTTAATTCCACTATTCGTTTTCAATTTCGAAAATCGAATATCAAAACTAACCTAAACAAATTTAGTGTGTGACACAGGCTGAAGAAGAAAATAAATTGTAACATCTTCCAATTTGCTCCATGGTCTCCGATTGTACTAGTGGTTTCATTAATATTAGCCTGCCTATTTGACTTTTTTGTGAGTTTCCATTCATTTTCTCCACATCACAGCTCTGGGGTGTTTTTGTAAAGACCCAGTGGTCACTGAGTCCTCCCCACTATAACCAGTCACTGAGAGGGCATTTCTTGTGGCACCTCACTCCTCACTTTTTGCTGGTATGATTGTGAGCTGATGAAAACTGCCGGTGAAATCCAATAATCGGTATTCGGTTCGAAAAACAATTAGGATAACTGGATTTTAAAATCTCCGATTTTTCCCACCACTAGTAATAGAACGTATTCGGTGAAACCTTCTTCTTCTTTTTTTCTTCTTTTTTCAGGAAAGACTAGACCACAAGAGTCATTGCAGTGTATGTTTTTTTTTATATCGGCAAATAACACTAACAGCCAATATTACATGCATACATTCATTATTAGCAGTTTAGTTAATTGGGTCCCGGAAATAGTGGCGCTATTATTAACCATGTATTGTTGTGGAGAGATCCTTTTTTTAAAATGGCTACTTTTCCAGTTTGGGAAACACCATTTGTGTTATGGGTGTTCTTGTTTTTGAGTGTGAATATCTCCAAACGTCAATGGTCAACCCAATGACATTGAAAAGAAAATGAATGATGAAATGTTGATAATCATTCCTCTGTAGAGCCTATTTTTAAAGGAATTCTGAAGTCGGGGCATTTATCACTGATGTCTAGAAAAATTATATATTTAATCCACGTACGCCGTAATAGCGATTTATACGAACAATGTCAATAACCCATCTTTGGTTTTCCCGAAGCACACTTGGCGATGGGACGAGATTGTTTACGAGGCTAAACTAATCGAAATGACCTTTCGAATGGCCAATGTCAAGGATAACGAATTCAACTCCGACATACATGTACACTTGAACAAAAGACAGTTGTACCTCTCCAAATTGCCTTGAAAATTGAAATATAAAACCGAGTACCTAACCTTAATACGTCGTTGCTGTTATATTAATAGCTTGACATTGACACGGGTTTTGTTGTTAGCATTGTTACCATTAGAATAGTTGGGGATGTAAAGGTATTGGCTGGTTTTCAATATTTATGAGGGGTTGTGGCAAAATGAGACGGAATTGGGCACAGGCTATAAAAGAGAAAAGTGCAAAATAGTAAATGGTAGTTATATTTTTTCTCCAAATTTCAGATTGATTGATATTTGTAATCTTTGTTATGTCTACTAACCATATTTCTACAGAAATAGTAACAAAGGCATAAAAGTACAAAACTCGAAACTTCAAAAGCCTTTTTCTCAACTTTAACCCATTGTTGAATTCGTCAACTTTATTTAAAGCACGAAAACAGCATTTGTTTTCAATTGGCGTCGGGCAGTTAATCTTATGTTATTCTTGTTTTTTTCGCGATCGCCGTCCGGCGATCGCAATTTTTTATATTTCTGAATAATTACAGGATATTCAGCGCAATCATTTTGCTGGATGCCTAGAATTATTATTTACTTTCAAAAAAGTAAGATATTTCTTAATAATTCGGTAATAAATAAGATATTTCCTAAGATTTCGGTAGTACATTTTTGTAGATATATACAACGAAACATTTTGATTTTAGAGAATCTTTCCAAGATGGTGACCTACTCCCACAGAACCACATTTTAAGTTACTCCCAAAACGAGTTGACCGCAGAAGTGGTAAAATATTCAAAGTAAGCTTCTTAATTTTGTGAAAGCTTTAAAACAAACACGTTTTCAAGCCAGTTCCAACCTAATTTTCGCCAGCACAATTGGGAGCAATTCAATTTCGTTCGAGGCCAAAAGTGGAACGGGTTTCTCAACAGTAAACCGCAGAGGAGACAGTGCTATACATGTATAATAATGCCGACGGCCATTTGCACGAATTGAAAACGACGAACCGCGTAAGATTTGGCCAGATCGCCGCTAGCTCGCTCGGTTGTTGAGAGAGTGGCGCTAGGCGGCTGCGCAAGATGACGACGGACTGGAGTGAAGGGAAGAAAAGGGGCGACCTGTTATCGGAGGACAACGTCCCAAGGAAGCTGAACGACGTGTGGATGACATTGCAACGATGACGCGATGCTCAAGTCAAAGTTCTATCTTCAATCACGGCCACTTGCTCTCTCGGGTGTCGACCTCTGAGACTGGGACGGTCCCGCAGGTCGACGACCGTTTCATGAACGCATGGCTAGCTACATGACAAGCCCGTTTACGGTATTTAAACTGCGCATGTGTACCATTATATCGGCCACTGGGTCATTCGGGATAACTAACGCGCGCGTGCAAAATGCGTCAGAAGGTCGCACGACGCGCACGTGTTAATTGTAACCAGGGCGAGCTTCGCGCAAACAGCGCGAGACATGACAACGCGCGTCAGAGATGTTATCCCGAATAACCTTTGACCCAGACTACTGGCTAACACAATAGGAGGGCGCTGTTTAGACTTGAAACAAATCAAACTGCGCCCTCCTTCCTTCTTATTCCTCCATGGTCTGCCATACCTCAAACAGGGTAATGGCGATTATTTTTTTTCATTGCACGTCTCTCTTTTCATACTGAACCTTGCCATTCTATTTCAAACCGACTTGCCCTGGCATTCCCGGTCAATTTGAATTGTCAATTCTCATCCAGACCTCGAGCTCGCCCGACCCGTCTACGAGTCGGTACTGTACCCCACGGTGCTCCGTCGGCAACTCTACTCCCAGACCCTTGCAATCCCCGGGCTCTCCCAGTTGGGTTCCCTTCCCCCATTAAACCCCCATCACATCCCTTTCATCTCTACCTACAAAACAAAACGAAACACAAATGTTTAAGAAGAACTCCTTGCAATAATCCGAGGAGTCATCATCCGTTGGACAATCAGCGTAATTGCGTCCGTGCACTCGGGTCCCACACTGTCTCGCATTTCGCCGACGGCTGTATGTGTGTAGCGGGTGTACCGGCCGAGTTGACTGGCCGATTTGATCTCCGAGTCGTTGGGGTACACCAGCGAACTAAAGTCATCACGATCATTATTGCAAATAATGGTCCCGTTTAGTTTCGGATGTAAAGTGAATCAACACTCCAATTTGGTAATGGGTTTAAGCGTTTGTAGGATGAACGCGTTCGGCTTTCTCACCGGTGCAGTCTGATTCATCGTTACTATGGCAACCATTTTTTGTTCTTTTCTCCCAAGTTCTTTAATGAAGATGTCATGTGCAGATCATCATCCTAGCAATTATACAACATTGCAGACATACCTTACCTGATTGTACGTGGATAGCGATCTCGAGCGTCATGTGAAATCATGGCAGCTGGTCTGCTAGCCATTTTCAAGATAAGCGGAATTTCGTTATCAATTTTCAACTATGGTCGGCCGACCATCTTTGGAAAACCCTGACTATATGTGATGCGATCAAGCAAAATCAGTCGGAACTCGGCAATTCTTGTTTTGAGATCGGGCCAAAATTTGTTCGTAGGGGTGGACAAATTAAAATTGTTTACAAAAACAGAAGGGGAAAATATTTGTCTTTTACATGAAAATACTCTTTTAACCAAATTCAAAAGGGAAGTGATACAAAAACATGATTTTCTCAGTTCCTTTATTTTTTAACGTGCTGGTGTTCAAATGGTTGTAATTTTTTAACCAAAGGTCGTATTCACATGGGGTTTTCACTGAAATGGAGTCTGAAGTACGCTACAAAAGAATATGTAAAAATCCCCAAAATGACCAAGGCTTACTTCAGACTGGTTTTGCTTGATCGCACGAGAAAGTGTGGATTCGTCAAACATGTAAAGATATTTGGCTATAGGGCCGTCGCAGATTTGATCGTTGCAAAAATATTAGGGAGATTATTAAACATGCAATGGCAGCCATTTTGGAATTTTAGAAAATGTCTAATGTTACCTTTTTTTAAGGACAAAATCTGCAATGGTCATAATAGCCAATTATCTTTCTCATGGCAAACTATAACTGTGTGCCGAATTTCATGCTTTTATCGGTGAACATTGTTTTCACCATTCTGTCTGACTAGAATAAGCCAGTTCGATATTCCCGCTGCGCGTGTGCACATGGAGATTTTACGATTTTTTTTTGAGATAAACATTTCAGCGATTGCGTGCAAAAGCATAGCGGGGTACCAGCGAATTTAAAGAGATCGTCGTGTTCTAAAGTTATTAAGTAACATTGTTTTTGTACGTTTTGTTGTTTTCAGGTGTTTTGTGTGGCCAAACTTTTGTTCGAACAAAGTTCCGATCGTCCTTTCGATTTCACAAGAAAATGCACAAAATGCGGATTCGGTTACCACGTCCCCCATAGCCTTGTGTGCATTTGTCTGCCGTGTTTAATATCCCAAGAGAAAAATTGTTGAATCTTGTTGTGCACATGCGCAGTTGGAATGTCGAAGTGGCTTATTACCCGAATTAATCAGTTGGTCTGAGAAACAGACTATTGCTGTATGAACCCTGCTGTCAACCACAAACTCGTCTACAACTCATGGCAGGCAGATCGCGTCGATCCCAGCGGTGTGACTGGAACCATGATTCGATACAGTCGCCAACAAAACCCCGGCTGTGATCCGCTATGTCGCCAACAACCCCCGCTATATGGAACGCCACACGTACCAATTTATGTTACTGCATAGATACAAGTTAAAGGACGATAATTGTCAATAGTGATGTTGTCCATCTCTGATACTTTCTTCTTCTCGCGTGAGTTTAAATGAGTTTGAAACTCGTGAGTTTTTAAACAAATCTCGTGACAATCGAGGGCGGCCTCAATAAGCCCGTTTTTCGGAGTATTGATGATTGATGAACTGCATAGACGGACAACGTGCCCCGGAACAAATAAAACAACTCGGTCTTGGAGCAAGACTAGTAATGTCCTTAGACCTTCATCTTCGTCAATGCAATCCAGTCCAACATGTCTCTGATGTATAGTCAATGTATTACAAGGCCGATTACCCGTTTAGCGGAGTCGCTCGATGTAGTGATTGATTACAATGAGAAGTTGTCCCCCGCCTCTCCATTTACATTGGTAGCCTGTTGGCGTCTGTCGATCGCTGTACGCGTACACAATCTTACGCTACGGATATAGTTCAGTGCCCGTTTAAAATAATGCTGGATTAATACAGAATGTACAGCGATCAAGGCACTTTAGCCAGTTTAATATAAAATATCTTACTGTACGCATGGACAGAACAACGACCCCAATCGATCGAGATCGTTGCACTGGCTATCACTTCGTATAACAACGTTAACGTTAATTAGTTGTTTCTGACCATTTAATCGCCCCTTATTACGTAATTTTAAAAAAAATGGTTCGTCACTGTCTGCTCGGGACCCCTAGCCTGCCGGTACCCGTGCCAAATATGAAGGCAGTCAGGCCGCCGGATATAGAGATACAAAAATACACAGGGGTTTGCCCATTGTGTGTTGGGTGATGTTGTCAATGTATTATATTGTGATGTAGTCATTAATGTATTATGTGACGTATTAAATCCATTATGTGATGTTGTTAATTAGGTAGTCCATTGATTATGTGATGTCGTCAATAAATTATGTGACGTAGTCAGTAATGTATTATGTGATCGTTAAACCGTTTAGTGGTGTAACCAATCTACAATTTGATGTCGTTATTGTGTATGTACCCAGTAACATCATAAATTGGTACGTTTGGCGTTCCATAGCGGTATACATCCTAGCCGTCGCTTCCACTGAATTCCAAAATGAACTTGCGCGGGGCATGCTGGTCTATAAGAATGTCATGCACGTGGCATTATAATATACCGCGGACTAGAAACAAAACCATGTGGACTCCCATGATGACCCGCTGTCGTTTAATCGCTAGATCTGATTGTCGGAGACATCTGGGATCAAAGTGAAACATTTACAAGCTATGAAGGGCTTAAGGGGTGGGGGGGGGGGGGGGGGGGGCGTTGTTTAAGTTGGATTCTGGTTGAAGCTGGGAGTCAGGTCGGCGTAGCGGTTCTTTCCTCGCCTTCCACCACTATGACCCAGGTTCGAATCCGGCCTGGGCCAATATATGTGGATTGGGTGTTCAGTCCCTGCCTGACTCCGTGGGTTTTCCCAAGGATATTCTTCTGGGGTTTTCCTCCCACCTCAAAAACTGTACCTTCTTCTCATTGTCTTCTCTCTACAGGTTTTTCTTCAGGCTTTTCTTCAGGCTTACGACTCGCTTATGCCTTGGGCGCTTTTTAGGGATCCTTTGTTTCATTACCAGAAATATATAATAATAATAATAATAATTAAAATATAACAAATAATAATAATGAGACATCAATACTAGTAGTCAAGTCGTTACGGACGAAGGTGGACATGTACAGCCCCCCCCCCCCCCCCTGTACACGGGACACAATGTTGACCAGTGTGACGGTATTTTATCCACACACATAATTATAAAGGACATGGGGCCGCTGAATAAAACTAAAAAATGAGATTATTGTGTCCATTCCTCTATCGATCTTTAATTACAATTATTTAAGAGTTATCTTTGCCATAAAAACCTGTGCAATTGCTGCTCGATTTCTTGCCCGACTTTGGTCAAATTATTACCTCATAGTTGCCTACACTCCCAACATAATTTTGTAACAATAGGTCGTATTCCTGACGAATGAGGGCGCCGTGGTAAATTCCGCCATTTTCTGGTTACCAACACTACAGCAAAATCACTTAAGTTGTATTGAAGTAGTTTAGTAACTTTACTTTAATTTGAAATATATTTGAGCTGTAGGAATGTAAACCGACATGAATTATCTTCGATTCGCCGTCAATTATACCTCCAAATTGCCATAGAAACAGCGCCCTCTTTGTTTAAGAATGCGGCGTATTCAGATACACGTACGTACGTAGTTCGTCCCAGGCAAAAACAAAACATCGCTCGATTTGTTTATTAATAATTGTTACGTCGTAAATTTCCGAGGTTTAGTAAAATGCCACGTTGAACATCTGCTCGTTAGTGAAACTGATAGTTTGTTCCAGATTCATGCAATTGATTCGGTACCGTCATCGCTGGTGCGAACGTTTTCGCAATCTCGAAGCCTTAAAAGGAATGGCTGGGTCTATTATGATGACGACAGCTAGGACGTGATAGCAATACCATGACACTACTAATTGTCACGAATGAGTTAGAAAACATTTCATCAGTCAAAATATATATGTAGTGTAGTTCTTCAACAAGCCACGAGTACGATCAAATTAAACTTCTCCCACTAATGAAACCCAGAACACATGCTTTGACGGCAGTCGACCAGTAGACATGAAGCCATGTGTTGGCATTTTATACCATAGAGCAAATAACTTGCTCTATGGCATTACCATGCCATGGCATTACCCGACTAATTGCATACAGAAATTCGACCGACATTTCTGGTTTGGCCTTTTCCCAAAAGAAAAGGGGAAAAAAGAAGTCTGGTGTCTCGATTGTTGGGATACATGAACACACTGCTGCGCTGACAATGTTATTGGTTCGTGTTTCGCTCAGTAGAATTATGCGTTTCTGGAAATGATATATCGCCTCATTACAATTCTATGTCGGGTTCTGTGACCGTGGTAGGCCTCTCCGATGCTGAGCGGTGGCAGAAGTGGGATTTATCAATGAAAATATCGATACGACATCGTCGCAAGAACTGATATTTTTGTTACGAATCGGGAAATATGGCATTAATGATAAAAATGGTTTTATGTTAAACCATGAGGTCGCTGTCCAGTAAATCTCCCCTTATACGGCGATTCCCATATGACGTGTCGGAAGATGTTATTAACGGATACGGCTATTCACAATTATAGTAGTAGCGCTACGGGGCGTAGCCAAGCTGCCTGAGATATATCTGTGGCTATGACTACAGCCTATTTAATTATTCCTGAAAACTAACAGCGGTGAACCGCCACTTACAGGCATCAGTGAAAATTCAAAATTGAAAACAAAGTAGAACTTGGTATCAAAATAAATAAAATATTACAGATTAAAATAATTACACAAAACAATAAGACAAAACAATTAGGAACAAATTATGTACATACATGTATGTATACAATTAACAACCTACAATGAGTGTATCATGAGTTTAACATTCGACAATAGACTGAACCTGGACGATCACACGACAAAGCTTTGTTTAGTTGACTACGAAAACAATTTAGAGTTGGGGCTCCAAACACATCGCATCTTTCTTGAAGTCGGCTAGTTGTAGGCAGACGAAATTCTTGAGATAATCCATCGTTTAGTCGCCTCAACTGACTCCATGAAACATACAAAATGTGTCTAGGAGCTGACTTAGTACGCCGATTAGGGACATTTAGAGTAAATGGGGTGACATCCGTTAGACTGAAGTGATTGTGAATATGTTTATACCGAAATAAGCAGTCGTTAAAGGGATCGTATACGTTTGGTAATTACTCCAAAAATAAATGGCAATAAAAACTTACTTGTTTAGAAGTACAGCAGCTTTAGATAGTATAATGCATTTTTAGAAACTTTTCACTTCGAAGTACTGCGGTTATGGAAAAAGATATCACTTTTTATCCCCCAAAAATTTGAATCTGAGAAGCGTTACTGCAGTGACGTTTTTCAGGTTGTGTATTCCAATGCAGATTATTTTTTCTGAGATTTTCGTCAATATTTCAAAATCGCTACCACCTTTTGAAATGAAATTTTGTACAGGTTAGTTTTATAGTATATAGGCCTATATCTATAGGATTGGAACAAACAGTGGATTCCAATTATCAAACGTATACAATCCTTTTAACGTTTCTCCTGTGATGAAGTGTGGGTAAGTTAAAAAGTTCCAATCATTGGTTCCTAAATATGGCTGCAGTTCCTATCATTGGCAAAACTATAGCCGTACAGTGCCTGGTTTGGCTATCCCTATGGCTTACTTCGTTATTATTCATCGATGCCCAGACCAAGGCCGTGTCTGAATTGCTGGCTTTGGCTGTGACTTCGGCCGTTCATCGTCTGCCCTTGGGAACAGCATTTGCAACGGCCAAAGTCACAGCCAAAAGCCAACAATTAATTCAAACATGGCCCAAGCTCGAGTCTATAGACTATAGAGTAAACTCTGACTTTACCGCCTGATATCGACACAGCCTGTTCAGTGTTATCGATGATCGATATGTTACCCAGGATTACTGTTCCCATTCTGCGGTTCAGGAATGTCATCCTAGATCCGGCATAATCGAATTATGATGGATTTATTGCGTGGCGTGCATTGGCCTAGCTCACAGACACACGCACTTTATGGTCTCCAAACAGATAAGCTCATAAATACAGTCATCGCTCCCTCCGCCTGTTTTGAGCATACACCATTTTTGTGTGTGCAAACCTCCAAAAAACGAAACAAAAACTGAATTATTAAGTACCAAAACTTAGCTGTAAGTTAATAATAGTCTTACGTATCCTGTGAAATCATGGCACCTGGTGTATGTTATTTTCTTTAAAAGTTGAATTTTTGCATCAATTTCTAGCGATGGTCGGCCCTGACTATTTTTCAAATACTGCCCCCATTTTATCAAATTTAGTTAATCCACGTTTTGTTTCAAATTATTGATTACACATCCGTAAATGGGTGCGAAATATTAATAACTGTAAAATCCCTGAGAAATTTATTATTTTTGCATGCTGTCAGTTTGAAGAACAACATTTAGGAAGTCCAAAATGTTCCATGAGTGTTTGGTTCAAAATCGAAATCTTAGAATATCATTTTCTCGGGACAAAGTTCGATCATTCACTGAGCTAAACTTCGCCAGGTTAGTTGTCAAAGCACCATTCTTAAGATTTTTTGAAAACTCTTGCTGCCGAACGATAAAAATGACACAACTCACTACAATAACTTTAACAGAACAATTGTTTTTCTGGACGAAAAACACCAACCGCAAGTTGAAAGATCGAGTACCGAGTTTCGTCTTCGGGGAATCGATCTGACCGAGTTTTATAAGGTGACTCATAGACCGGGAGAAAAAAATACATTTCTCCCCGTCCGCGAGTCCTCGAAATGGTGTCAGAAATATTAGTGACACAACATTCGCGCAACGACGGCGCGCCGTGTACGTACGTATACAACATGTTCGAATTTTGCTGGGAAAATTGTATAAGGTTCGTTTCTAAACAACTCGCAAGGGATAAGAACAATTTGCCGCGCTTTTCCCTGCGGCGATATTTTGGCGGGATAAAACCATTCGTTTGGCTGGCCGCTGATCTATAGGGGATAAGGCGATTCGTATCGCCGATCGTACTACACGGGTTCAACCCAAAGGAATATAAGGGAAAGAGAACGGGGCTAGATAGAGATAAAATCTAAGACTTTAGGAATAAAATCGAGAATGTCGAATAAAGAATGTGGGGCCAGTGGCACAATTTAATCGCAAAACGGAGGTATATCCTACGTGCATATCTTATACAAATGATAAAAAGATACGTGCTTATAACGGGCACGGCCGAATTAAAAGTAGAAAGTTCTGGGAGGAGTTTATATAATTTAACTATCAATTCGGTATCGATTCAAATAAAATCCGGGGCAATGAAAAGCCACAATCGGGATGAAAACCTACATTTTGGAATATGATTACGTCCAATTCGGGGATGATGCATTGGGTCATTTGGGGAGTTATTGTGCACAGAAAGTAGGTATCTAGCATAAAAATAACCCCAGCCCAGCCCCCATTATACGCGCGCACTGGATTTTACGAGTTCCGTATTACACGCTCAGTCGGTATTAAAGTGCTCAATAAAAATGACTTGTTTAGCCCTTTCATTCTTTCTTTTTTAATACTAGGTTTTCCCAGCTATTTAAACAAGAATTAATACAAATTCACCAACTGTCACAGTAAATTTAGTCCCAGAAGAAAAATAATCACAGGCATTTACCAAACCAATTTAGTAATTTACCATTAAATTTCAAAATTGGTTAGGCCTACTCTATTTAAACATTGGATGGGATTCGTCATTACATTTACAGAGCACTACGGCTGTTTGATCTGTAATGATGAATATTTCCGACCTGGTGTGTAAAGGTAGGATACACCATTGGTAATTGCTTGAATTATCATGAATGGGTGGATTTTAGGGGTTGTATTTTATAGTAAATGTCGTTTAACTGACCTGTCTTATATGTTTTAAAATCATGGATGCTGAGAAAGGCAAGAAAAACGGCGTTTGTTTTTAAACGGCATTAGAAAGTGGTTCTTATGTTGTTCTTGTTTTTCTTTCGTGATCGCCGTCCAGCGATCGTGATTTTTTAAAAATATATTAAAAATGTTTGGAACAATTACAGGATATCTAGCGCAAATATTTTGCTGAATGCCTACAATCATTATTTACTTTCAAATAAGTAAGATATTTCCAAAAAACTTGGTAGTATTTTGTTTTTGATATCTGCAAAGATATAAAGGTGTATCCTATACCTTTTAAAAAAGTTACTAAACATTGTAATTGAATGATAAGTGACTAAAATTGGTTCAGTAAAAGCCTGTAAAACAATTCCTCCGACGAAATTGAATGTGAGAGTTGGTGAATTTGTATAACAAAATGTTTAAAATAGCAAAGAAAACCTCATAGTTCAGACAATCAATTAACTTAGTTTATTTTAGGGCATTTAACTCATTATTTGATTCCCATAAAATCGCGTGTATACAAAGTCTTAAAATCCTCATAAAAGTGGTAGTATGTATGCTATAAAGGTGGTTTTGGTACCAAATAAAAGCTGAAGATGTGTACTAAATGGAAATAACAATATCTCACTTTTCGAATCACACACTTATGTCTGGTTTTGTGAGAGCAGGTCACATTTGGGATATATAACCTTTATTCAGAATATCATTAGTCATCACCTAAAAATACATGAAATAAACTGTTGACTGCAAATAAAACCAGACCAATTGATAGAAACACGAATTAGATAAAAAGCCAGCCAGCTACGAATTATCAAGATTGATGATACCCTGTCCTTCAATCTACATTACTCCGAGCACTATCTCAAGGCCTCCATGGGAAAAACAAATCTGCATTAAATCTAATATTTTCTGACTAAGATGAATGCAATTATAATCGGTTCAATACCTTTCCCTATAATATAGCGCGGCAAAGAGGTATTCCACATGCAGCCGCGTAATTCCCAATGCATGCTCCCCCCCCCCCCCCCCTCCCCACTCCCCCCCCCCCCCCCCCCCCCTTCACCGTCGGCTCGGGTAATATAGCGATGATTATCGTAGACTTCACCGCGATGTCAAGTCGAGCAGAAAAAGGAATTTAATTTGGTAAATTTCTCCTATTCTTTACTTCCTTCCCCCCCACCCCCCCCCCCCCCCCCCCCCCCCCCCCTATGTACTTTACCGACCCGGTTTTAGGGGGGCTGGGGGCCCCGAGGCCTTAATCTGTGTTTATGATTGTTGTGAATGAGAACTGATGCGCGAACGTGCGGGCACTAAAAAGAGGTAAACGGTCGAGGCATTCGATTGGGTTAGTCATTACAGTTTGGTATGGTCTGACAAAATACATTCATACCAATCTTCATTATTTTTTTTTATTTTTTTTTATTCAATGAATGGTTTCCATGGGCAACAATTTCCCTCCCGAAAATATAAGCACGATCTGAGATAAATTCATTTAAAAAAAAAAGTGTACGCCCACCTAAGAAAAAACAAGTGTTGTTGAATTAGGTCGACTGGCTTTTGTCGATAACGAAATGTTTTAAACTGAGTTAAAATTCATGACAAATCGTGTCTTATTTATTACTGGTGTTGGTAAAGAAACCGAGGATTATCTCAAAACCGCGCAGGTTTAATAGAGTATAGTGGGGGAGAGGATGCCGATTCTAATGAAGGTGTCTGGGAAGGGGGAGCGGGAGGGGGGGGGGGGGGGGGGGGGAGGTTTGGAAAGACACACCAACCTGACTGACGCTCAGCTATACACGAGAAAAGACTCGTCAGAAACTAACTTGGAACAGATCGTTTAAAGGGATCGTATACGTTTGGTAATTACTCCAATAAATAATGGCAATAAAAACTCACTTGGTAAGAACTACAGCAGCTTTGGATAGTATAATGCATTTTTAGAAACTTTTCAATTCGAAGTATTGCGGTTATGGAAAAAGATATCACTTTTGATCCCCCAAAATTTTAATCTGAAAAGCGTTACTGCAGTGACGTTTTTTCAGATTGTGTATTCCAATGCAGATTATTCTTCCTGCGTGGACATAACCGCTCCAGATTTTCGGCAATATCTCAAAATCGCTACCACCTTTTGAAATGAAATGTTTACAGGCTAGTTTTATGATATATATATATATTTATATAGGATTGAAACAAACAGTGGGTTCAAATTACCAAACGTAGTGTATGTTCTTTCGTTTTAAACCCATAAATAGCGGAACCTGGAAGTACGCCATTTTGTCTTTGCGCTTCCTGACCCCTCCGTGACCCTTCTATGGACATTTTACACGGGGACGCCCTTAGTTTTGCTGTCATTTTTGAATGAATTATTTCTAAGCGTACTCTTCTCCGTGAAACATTCACGTTTTAATTTTATCTTGGCATTCCACAAGAAAGGATAATGATGAACAATCCGTTAGAAATGGGTTAAAACGAATTTTACGTACGACGTCCTTCACATCCGGATTTTCGTTCCTAGTTCTCCTTATTCGATCACGTTTGTTTTTCACATAGCATACTTGTGTGAGAACGTTACAATTAAAACAACGTAAACTAAAGATTTAACTACCTACATCCGATGGATTCTAGATTTTTATAAAGGCTCATTTGGATCACTCTTTCAACAATTCTTATCAACGGCCATTTTACATTTGTCTATTAATGAAAATAAGTCCTTCAAGTTTATTTTTAAAATGTTTGTGTGCCAAACAAAAATTAAGTTAACGTTTTTACCCAATGGCCACCACAACATTATTTCACGAGTGTTCATCTTTGTACGACTACTTTCGATTCAACGAGTCCACAAGTATTTTAGATTTTCGAAAGTGAGAGTTCAAGTTTTAGCACGATATTTCTCTTTAAACGTCATTCAATTTGTCAGTTTCCATATATTGAGATGCTAGCGATAATTCAACAGACAAAGGCTTTTTCCTGGGATGATTTCCTTAACAAATCAATGTATCAAAAATAATGTCAACAACACGCACATTTCCTATTCGAGGATCCGGAAGCGCGCCACCAAGGGTTAACCTTTTCAGGCTCTACAGAGAAAAGTAACAAAATATTGACAATTTATACAGTGAACATTTCCCCAAGAACATAATTTAATGTATCTTGGCTTTCATTCCTTCGATTCGTTTTTTGGCCTACCCACGTCATAGAATGACCAAAATATTCGATGAAGGCACGTGACTTAGACCAGGTAAACAACTAAACACATAAATAAATAAATACAAACTACGGCCTTGTTGGGAATAAGAAAGCAGTATGACTGAGTTGAATGGCATGAATTTAATGGGATTCGAGTCGCAAACAGTTGGGTTAGGCGTGCAGCATTCGATTGGCCCGTCTTCAACAGAACCTTCATATCCGAATCACAAACAATTTGTGGGTTTAAAACGAAAGAACGATAATTAACTGTTCCGTTGTCCAAGTTGCAAGGCTCCACCGGTTATCTTGAATAGCGCCCTCTTGGTATAGTTAAACTCCCTATTTTGCCGCCAGGTGGCGCTATTCCATTTGGCCATAATTTTGATTTCCCCGACTTTGCGTTGGATCTGGAAGGTGCGGCTTGACACTTTTGGCTACGGTCAGGCATGGGCGGATACAGGGGGGGGTCCAAGGGGTCCGGACCCCCCCCTTTTTCTTGAGTGAAAAAAAAAAGAAAAAAAAGAAAAAAACGGAAAAAAAAAAAAATGTATTTCACCTAACAAGCAACGTAATGTACATACATGTACACACATACATACGTGTATTATTTTCAAACCACACACACAAAATAACAACCATATAGACTATGATTTGACTTTTTTGGCTTAGTTTTTCGAGCCGCTAGTTTGTTTATTCCTTCTTATTGCATTTCAGGCAATTACATATTTTAATTTTTTTAACGCTTTCATAAGCTTGAACGGGGCAGGCTTGCCCCAAATGCCATGCTTGGCTCACCACTGGGCCCATTTACTTGGCAGACTTGCCAATAAAAACACTGGAATTTCACCGTTTGAAGTGACGGTTGACGTAGCCCCAGCAGAACGAGTGCAATAGGCGCTAACCACAGTGTTTATATATTTGTCACGTGACCTAAATTTAAGCTAAATTTATGTAAATTACTAAACACTAAATTGGAACAAACACGCCGCTTTTTCCACCGTTTGTAGAGACGGTCGGAATAAACCCCGCTAGCACAAGCGGGCGTTTGGCGTGTAGTTTTTTAAAGATTAAACACAACTTGTAACATTTTATTTTAACATACAACTTTAAATTAAACTTACTTAATAACTATTAGGGCTTGTAATTTGTTTATTATTTTAAATGGAGTCACTGCCGGTCGCTCCCAGCCAAATCCTGCCTATGTTAAGTATGCCTAAGGTTTATGACCAATTAACCGTTACCTCATTTTACACGTAGTGTGAGTCAGTGTGCGCTGTTTTTAAATCCAAACTTCCAATACCGGTATCCATAATATACTCCTCTGGTCAAAATTTATTTCAAGTTATCATTCCAGATAAAAATGGTAAATATTAGATTTTTAAAAAAATGGTATAAAAATCAGGCTTCATATTGCCACAACATTAACAAAAAATAGGTAGAAATTGGCCTCAGATTGCGCCAGAGAGCACCTAATAAACCAAAAATGTCAGGGCCCTTAAGCGGGCCCTGAACCCCGGCCGCAGGGACTTCGCGCTACGCGCTCGTGATGTGCGCTTCGCGTACATGCTTCCCAGTTACATGTACTCAAATTGTTACACACCCACATTTTGTTTTTACACACCCAATTCACAAAATCCTGCCTAAGACCTTGGGTGGACCCCCCCTTTAAAAAAATCCTGGATCCGCCCATGTCAGGGTTGTCATTGTGGTTGACACACCATTTGCAGATATCGACAATCGTTACTCCAAAATTATTAAGAAATATCTTATTTATTAGAAAGTAAATAATGACTCCAAGCAGCAAAATCGAAGGCCTTTTTTTTTTTTTTTGTTGGCGGCATCCATTATTGTAAAACGTCGGACAGGCCAGTTAATAAAATACAACCCCAAATCCACCCGTTTGTGATAGTTCAAGCAATGACCATTGGTGTACCCTTCGCATACACATTGATCCTAGTTGATTAATGGTTACGCTACCTTTAATTTCTTGTGATATTTTAACTACGACATCTGGAAAACGGTCTTTAAAAACACCGAACAAAGTTGACGGCGAACCAAAATGGCAGACGTATTAAGACGACAAAGGACAAAATAAAAACTGCAGCTGTTAAGTTGTTTTCTGCTTGCCCTTTGTTTGAAATGATAGATCACTTTATGAGGGTAAAATATAAATTGTTTATCATAATACTAGGTCGATTATAAGAGGGATTTGAACCCAAATGATACGCTCATCAATCAACGTTTGCCATTCATAAATGTCTCGTCGCGCGCGAAGCAGCTGTTTCTATTGCGATTTAGGAACGGTTGAGTGTACTTTCACGAAGTATGCTACACCGTTTTTCAATTCATCAGTTTTGTGATATTTTATGGGGGTCAAATCCAGGGTCATGGTGGATAGCTTGCCTAACATATTTGTTTGCCCTCAAACATCAATATTATTTGAAGGAAATCAACTAATTCATCTGCAAAAACTCAAATTAAAGAACTTTCAAAAGTTTCAAAACAAATGTATAATGTATCAATAGTAATTTTCACGAGTCGGCCATAAATTAAAAAGGAGGTAAAAATCTTCATTTTTTTGGACTTAACCCAATAAACTCAGGCCTGTTTTCGAAGATTTTGTACGTGTTGCTAGTTTGTATATACAAATATCATTTACAGTGTACAAATCCCATATAATTATGTATCATTTATAGAAAGCTTACAAATAGGGCTATATTTTGGGGGAATATTTGGACCACCAGGAGCTTTTAAGGGACTTATAAGTCAGATGTAGCGGGGGCTGAGTGCAAAGGGTTAAGGCAATGAAATAAAGTTAATAAATACCAGTCTTCTCTGGTAAATCATTTAACATTTGTGATTAGACATGCCTAAATGTTTTAAGCCACATTTAAACAAATATTCAAAGTGAGGCTGGATTCGTAGAATGCGAACTGTTGGCGCCCAAAAGTTTGGGATGTACGGAACGGCGACGGCTCCGTTACGAATTTGCCCTTGGGGGGAAAAATACCAGGGCCTGATCTATCGACTCAACTCATCGTGTTCATGAATCACAAAGCACAAAACCGCACACCACAATTTTTTATTGTTTCTAGAGTCAAACAAACTCAATTGGATCTTTTGATACCCTTGCTGAGTCTTGTGATATAAAAACCACCACAGCCAAACTTGCACAAAAATCATATCTATTCGCCGCAAGCTATTAAAAACCGCAAGGTACAGATTTCAACACCTACTACCACACGACACTTGAGTGCCAAATACACCTTCTTGACCCTGCTTTGATAAAAGGTGTCGACAGTCTAACAATATTTCAAAGGAAATTGCCCACAAAGAAAGCTGATCTAACAACAATTCAGGGAAAAGAAAGTGTTTTTTGTAACGGCGAGCCGGGGTTTCATCTCCATGGTACGTGTGATGACTGTAGTGTGAGATATTTGTATTGTTTACTCGTTTACTCGAAAGTCGAAGCTGGTACCTCCCCAAGGCCGCCAAAATCATGGAGCAGAGGGCAAACGGGGTTGGGCACCAGTCTGCATTTTGGGAAGCGTAACTCGTTGTGTAGAGTCATACTAATTACCGACATGACGCACAGCAACGACAAGACATCGAAAACATATTCTATATATCAACAAAAAAGGTATATAACTGGAAAACATACGATAACAAAGAGTGTCAATTAGTTTGAGGTTGCATTTCATTGATGGAAATTGATTTGTTTGTTCACGCGAAAAAATATCTCGATTCAGCGCGGCCACTGACCGCCATCTTGTTTTCACACGACGTTTGGTAATTCAGGCAGGCGGCTCGAGTGTACGAGGGCCGATGGTCGCCATCTTGCTCTCGCGGAGAGTTCTACGGAGAGGCCTGTTTTAGGGACAAAAAACACTGTTATTTAGGCGTTTAACCTCACAAATCTCGTTTTGGTTTATACTCTAAGGTTTAGTAACACATTCGCCAATTTAGAACGTGATGTGAAGGAGTTTTCGGTGTCTTGTTGATGCCGTTTGCGTCTTGTCGGTGTTTCGCTTTCTTTCGGTGATTAGTATGACGGGCTGTGTAAATGTTATGTGTACTGTCTGCGCAATACAAATAAATAAAAGCAACGCAGTCACGCAGATCGTCGACTGACTAGGAATTGCACGTGAACTGGCCAAGTTTTGCACATTTTCCCGACAAATTCTTGCAAGTTGCATGGAGGTAAGTGTGTGTGAAGGTATTATGTGTGTTTGTGATTTAGAAAGTAGCCATGAAGTGCGTGAACTTTGTTCACAAGTTTTGCGAATCCGACCTGTCCTTCTACTTCGTCAAGTAAATGGGTATGACTGATTTTTGAGCAAGCGAGCATGTTTGTATTTTTTGTCCTGCAATGCATGTTGCGGTAATAGTAATAAATAATTTAACATTTATAATGCGCCTTTTTCATACAAATGATCAAAAGTACATTACAATAAAACATATACTTTTTAAAAGAGAAACCAAAAAGGCAGAGATTTGTATAACAATTTAACCGTGCCAGTGCAGTGGCCGTCTGTCCCGCCAACATGTACAGGGAGAAAATATCGTACGAATACACCATTTGCAGATATCAAAAATATTTACTACCGAAATATTAAGAAATGTGACCTGTCACCACAAAATGAGAGTAAAGTCGGAAATATTGTAAATTAAGATATTGGTATTTTCAAATTCTTGAGAATGAGAGCTTTCCAATGGTAGTCACTTGGGGTTTTGGCAATAAATACTTTTTACAGCACTCTAGAAAGTCATGGGTTTCACAAAACGTGTTTGTGAGAAAACTTACTTTAAACATCTAAACAAAACACGCAAAAGATCACAAAACAGGAAAAGTAAGGTTCTCTTGAGCATAACAACGGCCATGTTCTAATCATTTTTTCTTCTTGAAATTTTCCACACTTGTATACAAACTATCGTATAAACAGCAAAATATCAACATTTCAAAAGCGTGGGATACTTACGAGGACCTGATTTGCATATTTAATTACCGTGTAAATTAGACCACTAATGGACTTTAATCCAAACACTAACTACGGAAAATCTCGTAATTTAAGAGGTTTTCGATCATCTGATCTCACTCAAAAAATGAGAATATATGTAGAGGAGGACTTGGGATTTCCAAATTATGCAAAATCTTAAAATTGACCACCCCTTCATATTTTGACTTTGGATGGCCATATCTCTAAATCACATTGTGCGACTTTACTCTCATTTTGTGGTGACAGGTCACAAATATGTTACTCATTTGAAAGTAAATAATGATTCTAGGCATCCAGCAAAATTATTGCGCTAGAAATTCTGTAATTATTCCGGAAAATATAATTTTATAACGGACGGCGATCGCGAAAAAAAGAAAAATAACAAGAAGAATAACTGCTTGACGCCGGATGAAAACAAACATTGTTTTTCCTGCATTTCTCGGCATCCATGTAAAACTTTGAACAGGTCAGTTAAACGATATTTACTATAAAATACAACCACCCTGCAATTACCAATGGTGTATCCTACCTTTAAAGATGATACACCATTGGTAGTTGCTTGAATTATCATGAATATCATTATCATATGTTATAGTAAATATTGTTTGACTGACCTTTCTCCGTTTTAAACCGGTGTCAGACAGTAGTTATCATGTTGTTTGGGTTTCTTTTGGGGTTTTTCGCGATCTATGTCCGGCAATCGTAATTTGTTTTTATAAAATTCAATTTTTCGGAACAATTACAGGATATCTAGCACAATCATTTTGCTGGATGCCTAGAATCATTATTGACTTTCAAATAACTAAGATATTTCCTAATATCTTAGTATCTAAAGATATTTCCTAATATTTTTACGATATCTGCAAATGGTGCATCATACCTTTAAACCTGGGGGGGGGGGGGGGGACCCACTTTATTAAAACAAAATTAATAATATGTACCACTTTGTCCGAATACTGTATTTTTTTTATCACACAAGTTGTCCATGGCTGTCTGTGTCACTCATACGGCGGTTTATGAAAGGTTCCAGGTTTACACGATAATTCTTTTCAGTTTAGTTGGACTTTGGTCGGAACTGGAGTGGTCTACTGTGTTGTAAGTTATCACCGTTCTTGACAATAATTGTTGCGTGGGTTTATTCATTAATCTTCATTCTGCCAGCCCTGGTGTGCTGTGAAATTCGGTCCCCGGTGAAATCTGGTCTGTTTTACTTTTGGCTAGATAATTTGTGACCGGCCGTTCCAACGAAACCCGTACAAAGTCGCACAATGTGTTTTTAAAAAACAATGTACCGTACACGTACTCCTGAAGTCATTTTGGGGTTGATTTTACCATTTTTAGGTTGATTTTACCATTTTTAGGTTTTGGGTTTTCCTGATTCACAAACTATTAATCTACAATCTCCCCTTATTTGAACATAATCCGTCACCCAGAAGTGTGTTTATTTTTGTCGATTTTGTGCAACAATTGTGTATAGAAATAATATGTTTTTCTGAACTTCAAAGCTGTTTATCTCATAATTAGGTTGTCAGGGTTTTATCACTAAATCCTTCCCCCAAGGGAGATAGGCCGGGTGGGGGTATATGTAAATGATACATCATTTTAAAACTGAGAACCTAGAGAATTAGAAAAAACACAAAATCTAAAAAATAATTGTCAACTTTGTCCGAGTTTCCTTGGAGCGGGTCCCATTTGTACACACACTATGTCAAATGGGGATATTTGGCAATATGGACCCGTACCCCATTCGTGCTTTTGTTCAACGTCGCCATTTTGAACTACATGTAAACAAATTTCATCAGTACGGTATGTCATGTGCATTGTCATATAAATTTGTTTGGAGGAAATTTCAGTTGTACTTTTATTATACTAGTCATCCACTGAAGAAATCACGCGAATTCTTTGGCTTCTCTGTAAAATTCTATTAAGCCACCAGCTGCAAATAATGAGCTTAATTGATCTTTATCAACACCACATGTGAAATTAACCATACTTCCTGGCTGTACTGAAATAAACTGAGGATTTATCATGAAAAGTATTTTGCATACAAACTATATTTGTGACCTGCTCCATCGAAATCAGGAATAAGTCTCGAAATGACTTTTTGAGATATATGCACATGGTAAGAAAGGGAATTTCATAAGCTTTCTAATGATACCCATCACAAGTGTGTATCTGTTTAGGTTAACTAGTTATGGTCTGATGAAGATGACAGGTGTATATTTATTTGCCGAAGCCACATTCCGGGAAAAACAGCTTTGAAATAAACAAAACTTACCAAAATCATACGGACAGCGCACACAAATCCTCTTCATTTTCATCTTTATTTATCGTTTTTACATACAAGACAATAATGACAATAATCTGTGATAACTACACTTCCTAAAAATACAATGTTCAACGGCGTGGTCCAGATTTTCACCCATGCGTTCACTTCAACGGCCGATTGCGTAAAACGGCCTCAGCGACTAATTCCTGATTACGATGAAGCGGGTCACATTTGTACATTGCTCAAATCCTGCCACAAACAGATGCTCTTAGAGCAAAAGAATTCATGCGTCAAAGATATTGTTTGTCATCGGAGCAAACCAATCTGAAATTGATCGATTTTGTGCACTTACAGCGCCTGTTTATTGCATTATAAAAAACCACCAGCCTTTCAACACATTTTGGTCAATGATCCACGGCTAATGCAGGGTTTGTGGTTATCCGCAACAGCCCTTTGAATTTTTTGCCGCCTTTCCCCAGCTAGTTTGGCCAAATCTGTATCTGATCGAGAATTCCTTAAATGTGTGGGCTGCGAGCCTGATGAAAGCCATTTCTTTACGACTTGCAGGGCAGAACTAGTGAACACAAAACGACCGATGGGTATTTTACCACCTGAAACCTTTTAAAGGGGTACTACCGGTACATGTCCTGAAATCTCTGAAAATTTCATGTTTTTGGCGTGTTTACATATCCTATTTCAAACATGTGGTTGAAAGGAAACCAACCTACATGTCTTAATATCGTTCCCAAGAAAAGTAGAAAAAATGTTAGTTACATTTGACGCGGCGGGCGTTTTAGGTATTACGCATTTCTAGCCGTCATGAAATTCTGTGCTGTATCCCGTATTTAATCGGCGCGGGGACAGCATCAGACTGGTGCCGCACACAGTGCATTTGAATACACAACCGATATCACACACTGGGAATTGAGGTTCCATGCCACTGTACTGTAGTACGTTTCTGCGAGATTAGCAGCATCGCCACGACTACATGTACGTACCCTGTCATGGAATCGCGACGATACAACCAAACAGCTCAAGTTTTGGGGGTCAGAGAAGTGACCCCAGAAACTTGTTCTTCACAAGAATAACACAAAAGAAACCAAGTTTTTAACCAGTTCGCCCTGGAGGACGTATAGTTTTTATACACGCAAAGTTTTCCCGAAATTTATAGCGGATGACGCATAAACACATTACGAGCAAGGCCGGAAGTGTCTGTCAGCAGCGAGCAAGGCTCGAAATACCGGTACGTGGGTGTGCTTCCCGGTGCCATCGGCCTGAACCCGACTCTGATCGAGTTTCGTTAAAAATAATCCTGCGCCTTCGCTCGGTGATGTTAAAAGAATCCCGGCGTGAACTGGTTTAAGGATGGTTGTGTAGATAAACATATCTTATTTTTAAATGCTCTTTCTGATTTAGGGCGATTCCAGGACAAAGTGCCTATTTAAGGGTTACAAAACCAAAGTTAACATTATTGTGTTCCAAGTTTACTCATTGATCTGTAAATATGGGGGAAAATATCAGCCGTACCATGTACAGTATCAACATTTCCAGTCAATTTTCATGGTGTAATTTTCTTTAGTTAAGTATTTTTAGAGTCGGTCCTATTCAAACATTTAATTCAAGGTTGGGGGAATTTAATATAATGGCTTTAAAGGTACATGTAGGAAGAAATGGGTGGATTTTGCGGGTTGTTTTTTTTAGTACATATCGTTTAACTGACCTGTCCGAAGTTTTACAATCATGGATGCCAAGAAAAAAAAGCAAGAAAAACAGCGTTTGTATTTAAATGACGTCGGGCAGTTGTTCTTTGTTGTTGTTTTTTTCGATCGCCATCCAGCGATTGAGATTTTTTTTTAATACAATTCAATTTTTCAGAACAATTACAGGATATCTAGCGAAATCATTTTTCTAGATGCCAGGGATCATTATTTACTTTCAAATCAATAAGACATTTCTTAATAATTCGGTAGTAACAAATTTCTATATCTGCAAATGTATATCCTACCTTCAAGTACAGTGTTATAAAAATGTGGGTCAATGCAAGTCTGGGCGTCTAGTTAGGAAAATATTTAGTGCAAGAACTGATCATCACCTTGCCTCAGATTTTGGGGAAATTTATCCCCCACTTGTCAGTACCTCTTCCCCACACACCTCCTAGGAAGCTATTCTTATAATCCACACAAACACTGGCAAACAGTAGACCCCTACTGTACCAGTACCTTGTGTGAGAGTTAGTGTAATCCCTGAACCACATCTCTAAGTAAACTGTGAGCTGATGTCTGCCGCCTAGCTGGTGGTGAGTTTGGAGGGGCAAAAACCGTGGAGGTACTGGTGAGATTTTCTGTTTAACCCTATTAACTCCTCCTGACAATTCAAGCAACCGCCAACATAGGGCAAGATAGCTCAGTTTGTAGAGTGCTGGTTCGGTATTCCAGAGGTCCCAGTTTCGAGTCCCGCCTTGCCAATTTCTTTGTTCACTTTAAAAAAAAAATTGTTTCTTTGTTAGACACAAGTGTTCTTTTATATTGTCACTTTCTTATCAGGCCCTGCCTGACCAGTTGAAGCAACTCAGATTTCACCCGACCCCTTAATTGTTTTGTGTGCGGTCATGCATGAACACTAATCGAGTACAAATGTCACCAACAAAATCAGGAAGAGTTACTCTAAAAGTACATAAAATATCTTGTCTATATTGCTACAGAATAGAAGTACAGTACATTGTAAGGCCAATTTTAAACGTGTACATATTTTGTTTTACTCGAACTGTACAGTGTGTAGACTTGAAATCAAGCCGTTAGACACTTTTGTCTTTGTCCATGCAGGCGCCACCAAAATGAACCAGAGTTGACGGCAGCAGGCATGGTGGCTTAGGGCTAGTTCTTTTCGGTGGCAACTTGATTTCAAGTCTACACTTGCACAGTGTCCAAACAAAATCTAAAAACTTAGTCCCATGGTCAAATATTTGACCCCTCTTTGAAAATTATTTATAACTCCGCCAAATATTGTCAGATTTTGACGTTTGATGTTTCATTTTAAAGTGGAAACCGGTATCTTTGAAACCATCTATAATATCGATGTTAGTACATTCTACACATGTACAATGTACATGTATATGTGTGGTATTCCGTTATATTTTGTTGCATTTTTTTTAGATACACCCTGTATATATTCGGAAATCCCCGAAATTTCACAATTAGCATTTTGTTTACTCTCTTGCTAAGTTTTGAATATTTGTTTTTCATATAAAGTACACAGCATTGTCATTATTCTAATAAGGCAACAGTAGACAGGAAACCGATACTTCAACAATCTAAACAGCTTTTCAACAACTTTGGAGTTGGGAATAATCAATCGTTATCAACTCTAACCTAGACCTCCGAACCTGATATCTTTCGGTTGGCATACGGAACAATTCAGAAAGTCACATTCAGTGGTTAGAATGTCGCTGGGTAGAATATCAGTGTCTTTAGGTAGCATATCAGTGTCTTTAGGGGTAGTGGGTATCCTCTGACAGTTTTGGATACAAAATTGCAGTGATCATGTTATGAATGGTTCACAAAGACTTTCAGAATTTATGAATACTTGCCCTTCGTCTGATGTACATACCGGTACATGTACATGTATGTATGTCTTCTCTCGTATGGACCGAAGTCCGGATTGACAGCTTTAGTTTGAGAGGTCTTTTTTCTCTTAGCCGGATCACCACGAGAAGGTAGCTGTCTTGGTCCTCCAGAAACACCGGGGCAAACCCCTTCTCTTAGCGATAAGTTTTTCTGGGTTCTTTTACGTGCATTACACAACACACGGAACCTCCAGCTTTACGTCCCATCCGAAGGACGAAGCAATAGTGGTTTAATTGCCTTGCTTAAGGACACACGTGTCGACCCTGGGACTCAAAATCGCGCTCTGCGGAACAGAAAACCGGGTTCTTAACCACCCGGCCACGACACTCCACATGTATTGTGACCTAGCTGCTCCAACAAAATCCGGACAAAGTTGACAATTTTTTTTGATTTTGCGGTTTTTTTTATTCTCTATGTTCTCAGCTTTAAAGGTAGGATACACCATTGGTAATTGCTCGAATTATCATAAAAAAGTAGATTTTGGGGGTTGTATTTTATAGTAAATATCGTTTAACTGACCTGTCCGAAGTTTTACAATCATGGATGCCGAGAAAAACACGAAAAACAGTGTTTGTTTTCAACCGGCGTCGAGCAGTTATTCTTATGTTATCTTTGTTTTTTTCGCGATCGCCGTCCGGCGATCCCGAATTTTTCTTTATAAAATGCTACTTTTCGGAATAATTACAGAATATCTAGCGCAATCATTTTGCTGAATGCCTAGAATCATTATTTACTTTCAAATGAGTAAGATATTTCTTGATAATTCGGTAGTAAATATTTTCGATATCTGCAAATGGTGTATACTACCTTTAAAACAATGTATCATTTATATGTGTACCCCCACCCTATCTCACCTGGGGGAAGGATTTAGTAGTAAAACCCTGACAACCTAATTATGAGATAAACAGCTTTGAAGTTCAGTAAAGCGTATTATTTCTGTACACAATTGTTTCACAAAATCGACAGAAAACAAGCTTGTGGATGACGGATTATGTTCAAATTTGGGAAGATTGTAAATAGTTTGTGATTTAGAAAAACCTAAAACCTCAAAATGGTAAAAATCCACCCCGAAATAACTTAAAAAACTTCTAAGCCTTCTGTACTGGTACATCATTAACCAGTTCGCACCGGGATTATTTTAACATCACCGAGCCGAGGCGCGGGATTATTTTTAACAAAACTTGATCCGAGGCGGGTTCAGGCCGATGGTACCAGGAAGCACACCCATGCATTTCGGGTCTCGCTCGCTGCTGACAGACATTTCTGGCCTTGCTCGTGACGTGTTTTTGCATCATCCGTTTTGAATCTGGGGAAATGTTTGCGTGTATACGTACACGTCCTCCGGCGCAAACTGGTTAAGACCTCATTACCTCGTAAAAAACTTGCAATGGATGAGCGTTACTAATTAAAATAGACCGAGCCTTGGTTGGCATTTCTGATGATCAAAATGACTTCACAGTCAATCTTAAATCAAGATGAGGATATTTCGAGTTGACTTTTCGAGTTTCGAGTTGACTTTTCGAGTTTCGAGTTGACTTTTCGAGTTTTGAGTTGACTTTTCGAGTTTCGAGTTGACTTTTCGAGTTTCGAGTTGACTTTTCGAGTTTCGAGTTGACTTTTCGAGTTTCGAGTTGACTTTTCGAGTTTCGAGTTGACTTTTCGAGTTTCGAGTTGACTTTTCGAGTTTCGAGTTGACTTTTCGAGTTTCGAGTTGACTTTTCGAGTTTCGAGTTGACTTTTCGAGTTTCGAGTTGACTTTTCGAGTTTCGAGTTGACTTTTCGAGTTTCGAGTTGACTTTTCGAAACTCGAAACTCGAAGAAAAGTAACACTCGGATATTTCCAACTGTGCACAGTATACATGTAACGGTGGGTTTAAATTTTCTTTACCATATTATTATGAATTTTTGCGACTACATGCAGCTACAGGAGACACTGATCTTCAGTCACAGCATTCCTCTTCCCACCTCCTGCTGCCCCATGGGATTTACAATGTGTGTTTATCAAATCTGCCATATAATAGAATTAATGACAGACAGGAGCCACCGAGCTCAACCAGATTTTGAGCCGAGAGGTCGGAGGTCGGGGCAGGGGGATATTTCAGAGGAATTCCCACTTGGAATAACATGGGCAACCTGTTTTGCTAGTGGAAACCATTTGAGTGGTAGCTAGCGAAACAACCAGATCAACACATGTTTTTTGGGGGGGGCTGAGATTTAAAGGTAGGATACACCATTTGTAATTGCTTGAATTATCATGAATGGGTAGATTTGGAGGGGGGGGGGGTTGTATCTTATAGTACCGTAATTATCGTTTAACTGACCTGTCCGAAGAACAGTTATTCTTATGTTACATGTATCTATGTTATCGGCGATTGGGAGTTTTTCTTTATAAAATTACATTTTTTAGAATAATTAGAGGATATCTAGCGCTATTATTTGGCTAGATGCCTAGAATCATTATTTACACGTTTTCAAATGAGTAAGATATTTTTTAATAATTTGGTAGTAAATATTTTTGAAATGGTGTATCCTACCTTTAAAGGTAGGATACACCATTTGTAATTGCTTGAATTATCATGATTTGGGGGTTTGTATTTTACATGTATAGTAAATATTGTTTAAAACGAACCTGTCCAAAGTTTTACAATCATGGATGTCGAGAAAAGGGGTTCATTTTCAACCGGCATCAGGCAGTGGTTCTTATGTCGTTCTTTGTTCGCGATCACCGACTGGCGATCGTGATTTTGGTTTTTTTTATAATTCAATTTTTCTGAACAATTACAGGATATCTAGTGCAATCATTTTGCTGGATTCCTAGAATCATTATACTTTCAAATAAGTGAGATATTTCCTAATAATTCGGTAGTAAAATTTGTCTGCAAATGGTGTATCCTACCTTCAAAGCTCAGAGTATTAACCCAAGCATGTCTATTAGTTAGTTTTTTCTATAAAGCCTATTAATAATGTTGCTTTGTGTGTTCTCAGTCTGTTTTTCTTCTTTTCATGAGATTATTTGATTGCTCCCCGGGGTTGTTTGTCATGTTTGACCATAGCTGGCGGGATTACAATACAGGTTGTGTAAATTTTACAAAAACATAAATATATCCATGGGTAGGACACCATGAATCATGAGGCTGCAGGGCACAAAGCTTGAATACAGTGAATGCCACTGAATGCCCCTGTATTGTGAATCTATTACAGGGGCCAATTTCATAGAGCTGCTAAGCAAAAAAATTTGCTTAGCACAAAAAAGTCTTGCTTATTAAAAACGGGTTACCAGCCAAAATTATACGTGTTTTTCAGGCTAAGCCAAAGAACAGCTGAATATCAATCCAGACCAATAAAGATCAGGGGCCAATTTCACGGAGCTGCTAAGCACAAAAATTTGCTTAGCATGAACATTTGTCCTTGGTAAAAACAAGGTTACAGACCAAATTTTCACGTGATCTTTATTGTTTTTGATTGATAATCAGCTGGTTTTTTGCTTAGCATGAAAAATACGTAAAATTTTGGCTGATAACTTGTTTTAATGAGCAAGACTTTTTTGTGCTAAGCAAATTGTTGTGCTTAGCAGCTCCGTGAAATTGGCCCCAGGTGAACATTTGGTCTGTAACCATGTTTTTGCCAAGGACAAATTGTCATGCTAAGCAAATTTGTGTGCTTAGCAGCTCTATGAAATTGGCCCCAGGTGTGCACAGGCAATCAACTTATTCCTTTTGTCAAGTACTTTTAGGAATGCTTTAAATCCAATGCAGGAAGTTTCAATGGGACCTCACAGGCTAGCTATACACAGTGTTGTCTGCAGTCATCCAATTAAATCTCTGTCATAAATTCTCCTTTGGTGAAAAGAAGTTTGCAAATAGCTTTTTTAAGTTGTACCAGTACACGTACCCATATGAAACTTGGAAGCAAGTATTATACTGCGGTATGTCGTGTTTAAAGGGATCGTATACGTTTGGTAATTGGAACCCACTGTTTGTTTCAATCCTATATAGTTATAGATATTACCATAAAACTAACCTGTAAAAATATCATTTCAAAAGGTGGTACATGTACATGTAGCGATTTTGAGATATTGCCGAAAATCTGGAGCGGTTATATCCACGCAGGAAGAATATCTGCATCGGAATACACAATCTGAGAAACGTCACTGCAGTAACGCTTCACAGATTCAAAATCTTGGGGATAAAAAGTGATATCTTTTTCCATAACCGCAGTACTTCGAAGTGAAAAGTTTCTAAAAATGCAATATGCACTATCCAAAGCTGTTGTACTTCTTACCAAGTAAGTTTTTATGCCATTAATTTTTAGAGTAATTACCAAACGTATACGATCCCTTTAAATGTAGGATACACCATTTGCAGATATATCAAACAAATTTACTACTGAAATAATAGAAAATATCTTACTTTATTTGAAAGTAAATAATGATTGTAGACATCCAGCAAAAGGATTGCGCTAGATATCCTGTAATTCCGAAAAATTGAATTTTATAAAGAAAAATTCGCGATCGTCGGACAGCGATCGTGAAAAAACTAAAATAACATTTAAGAATAACTGCTGGACGCCAGTTGAAAGCAAAAAACGCTGTTTTTCGTGCTTTTCTCGGCATCCATGATTGTCAAACTTCGGTCAGGTCAGTTAAACGATATTTACTACCGATATTTACCCCCCAAAATCTACCCATTCATTATAATTCAAGCAATTACCAATGATGTATCCTAACTTTAAATGAAAAATGAAAATGTAGGCTACAAATCCTTGTAGACAGCAACCACTATTAAGGACGACCAGTCGTGTTAAACCACTGTTTCTTATCAGAACCACCCAACCTCTTCTCAAAAGAGATCCTTTCACAATGGTGTTACCGCAAATATTTCTACATGTAAGTCTAGTCTCCACCATGCAAAGCTTTAAAGGTAGTATACACCATTGGTCATTGCTTGAATTATCATGAATGAGTAGATTTGGGGGGGTTGTATTTATAGTAAATATCGTTTAACTGAGCTGTCCGAAGTTTTAGAATCATGGATGCCGAGAAAAGCACGAAAAACAGCGGTTTTTTTCAACCGGCATCGAGCAGTTATTCTTATGTTATCTTTGTTTTTTCGCGCTCGCCGTCCGGCGATCGCGAATTTTTCATTATAAAATTATATTTTTCGGAAGAATTACAGGATATCTAGCGCAATCATTTTGCTGGATGCCCAGAATCAACATTTACTTTCAGATGAGTAAGATATTTCTTAATAATTCGGTAGTAAATATTTTCTATATCTGCAAATGGTGTACTACCTTTAAATCTTAAAATTTTACAATTCTTTGTTCCCCCTTTGTACATCTATGTACATATGGTGCCAAATACGGTACCCTCTGGATATGTGAACACAATGGGGACAATGGGAGTGAAAAGGTCTCCAAAAAAAAAGGGTAATTTCTACAGATGAATCTATAGGTCTCCATTAGAAATTTCACGAATTAGATTTTTTGATATATTGGGTCGAAATTTCAACCCAGGAAAATAATTGTGGTTAAAATGGGAGCATTTTAAAAAACGTGCTCGACTTTCTAACCATTTTGTACACACAGGAGATCCAGAACAAAGCCATGTCTCCACAGTGAAATATGTGTACTGGTAAAACTCACACTGTGTTGTACATGGTTATACATGTCACACTGAAATCCATTACACATTGATTAATTTGTTAGGGTTAGGGCAGGCTAGAGGTTTGGTCATAGTAGCTGCCAGTTTTCGGGTAGAGTTACTTTTGGATTCCTGTTTTGACAAGGGAGATTTTTGTGTCATTTGATACCGCCATTAGGGGAATACTGGTATGGTACCAGTCTAGTTCCTACAGGTAGGATAGAGAAGTTGTCGTGGTTTGTACGGTAACTTGTAGTGTAAAGCTATACAGGTTCTGGGTTCGAGTCTGGCCTGGGACTGCGGTTTTTTTTCTTAACTTTTTTCTTTTAGAATATTTAAACCAGCAAAGACCTGCATTTTATTTGAATATTCAAATTGATTGAATATTCATTGCCATGAAAATTTCCCACGTGATGCAGTATTTTGTATAATTTCTTTGCATTTCAATTGTTTAGGTGAATGGTGTCCGACATTAATCACAGCAGGTCTTACAATGTAGAGGAGCTTCAACTCATCCTTAGGAAGAAGAAATGGCCTAGGCTATGGCGCAGCAGGCAGCGCAACTCTCAGAAAGATTACGATTGGCTGCCAGCAAGGGGCAGGCGGATTACGTCAAAGACCTCGTCCAATCAGGTGCTGGCTTCACCGCGGACAAGGTTTGTGATTGGCTGTTTGATGCCCGTCGTTCAGCCATGGCTTGAATCTCTTGTTAATTTAATATTTGTAAGAGTAAAAGTGAATGTTGTATAACCTTTAAAGGTACATGTAGTATACACCATTGGTATTTTTTTGAATTATCAGGAATGGGTGGATTTGGGGGGTTATATTTCATAGTAAATATCGTTTAACTGACCTGTCCGAAGTTTTACAATCATGGTTGCTGAGAAACGCAAGAAAAACGACGTTCGTTTTTAACCGGAGTCGGGCAGTTTTTCTTATGTTGTTTTTGTTTTTTTCGCGATCGCCGTCCGGCGAGAATGAATTTTGGTTTATACAATTCAATTTTTTGGAACAATTACAGGATATCTAGGGCCCTCATTTTGCTGGATGCCTACAATCATTATTTACTTTTAAATAAGTAAGATATTTCTTAATAATTCGGTAGTAACATTTTTTGATATCTGCAAATGGTGTATACTACCTTTAAGTAGAGTTCTTCTCCAAGAGAGATGTTCACCCAACAACAACAAAATTTGAAGTCATTTGTGAGACAAAACTGGCACAGGGCATAGTGGAGAAAACAAACAAAATTGTTATTTTAAAAATGTATTGAAAGGTGTGGTAGTGCAGTAGCGACAAATTCCGGAGTGTGTTAAAAGGTACATACTCAGTTAAGCCATTTTGCCCAGTAAGCAGATTTTAAAAGGTTTTGAAAGTTAAAACGGTCACTAACAGTCTCAAAGCGCTTAACATTATTACACTAGTCATTGGGCCCATGAAACATTCCAAATATAAAATATTATATGAAACATTTCGATGCTGACATTTCGGCGCAATTAAAGCAACTAAATCCAACCTGCTAAGCACAACAATTTGCTTAGCACAAAAAGTCTTGCTCATTAAAAACAGGTTACCAGCCAAAATCATACGGGTTTTTCATGCTAAGCAAAAACCAGCTGATTATCAATCGAAAACAATAAAGATCACGTGAACATTTGATATGTAACGTTGTTTATGCCAAGGACAAATTTTCATGCTGAGCAAATTTTTGTGCTTAGCAGCTCTATGAAATTGGCCCCTGTGTGCCCTCACAGGTACCCATTTACTCCTGGGTGGAGAGAAGCAATGAGTGACAAAGTGTTTTGCCCAAGGAAGGGCACACGTACCTAAGTCCCCGGCCGGACTCGACCCCCACAACCATTATGATAAACTGATTATATTTCGTTTTCTCGGCAGTACGGGCGGACGGCTCTCCACTACGCCGCCAACTATGGCCAAGCTGAAACGGCCAAGCTTTGTGTTCAACTGGGCTGTGATCTGGATGCCCAGGATGTCGTAAGTTTTGAAACTCTCGTCAAAACCAAAACGCGTTTATCAAAGTCGAGTGGTAATAAGGCGTCTGAACTAAAAGCAGGAGGTCGTTTATCCTCAAATTTGTATCATCGTGGAGACATCTTTGTTCTCGGGTACAAACAAAATGCCGGCGGGGCCCGGGCCCTTAAACTGCAAGAGAAATGGCCGACCTTGCGGGACCCATTTAGACAAGGTGCCATGTGTCTGGGGGATCCTGCCTTCCACGGGATTCTCCTGGAAAACTGCCTAGAATCAGTCTATCGTTACACTTCTATACAATAGTTCTTTTGAAACGTTCTCATTCTTTTCCTTTGTGAGAATTGTTCCTTCCGACTCCAAGTTTGTTATATTCTCCACAGTTCACTTGATTGTTTTTTATTACTACCTATTGTCTTATATTTGTACACATTCCCGCCGTGAATATGGCCACTGATGCCGGCACGGCGCTAAACCCTAAACTCACTCACTCGCTCACTCGTGTACAAAATGGTTAGAAAGTCAAGCACGTTTTTCAAAATGCTCCAATTTCAACCACGATTAATTTCCTGGGTTGAAATATGGACCCAATATACCCTATATTATACCCATACCCAAACACTAACCCTAACCCACATCCCAACCCTAGTTTTTGAGTAATTTGAGTAAAATCTAAAAAATATTTAGATAAATTTCTTGTGGAGACCTATTCATCTATATAAATTACCCTGTGGAGACCTTTTGACTCCCATTGTCCACATTGTGTTCAGGTCTCCACAAGATTGCGAATTTAGAAATGTGGGTTCGAGTCTCGACCGAGTCAGTGATATTTTTTGTTATCGAATAAATATCTTTGAGTGTAACAGTGTAAATAGGTAGGTGAAGAAAAGTTTAAAGGGATCGTATACGTTTGGTATTTGGAATCCACTGTTTGTTTCAATCCTATATAGTTATAGATATATACCATAAAACTAAGCTGTAAAAATTTCATTTCAAAAGGTGGTAGCGATTTTGAGATATTGCCAAAAATCTGGAGCGGTTATGTCCACGCAGGAAGAATAATCTGCATCGGAATACACAATCTGTGAAACGTCACTGCAGTAACGCTTCTCAGATTCAAATTTTTTTGGGATAAAAAGTGATATCTTTTTCCACAACCGCAGTACTTCAAAGTGAAAAGTTTCTAAAAATGCATTATACTATCCAAAGCTGCTGTACTTCTTACCAAGTAAGTTTTTATTGCCCTTTATTTTTTGGAGTAATTACCAAACGTATACGATCTCTTTAAATAATAAAAACAGAATTTAGCTGTTTTTCTAAACTGCTTTTCATTACGAATTTCTCCCATTTAAACGAATCCGAGTTAGACCTCTCTAACTCGGATAGAGCACATCCTTTTCGGAATTGAAGGCTGTCCCCAGTGGACATACTTTTAATACCCCCTTATGGTGGTCACTGCCAAGGTAGTTATAGCCTATTGACCTCTATTGGTATACCATATACCACCTGGGTAAAGATGACATTGACTGATTTATGTCATCCACTGATGGTAGAGATCACTGATTGCTGCAATAACCACCAGCTTTACGCGTAGGAATTGAAAATAAAACAAGGACATTAAGTTTCATTATCACAACATTTAATTAAATAATCTATTTGAAATGTATGTATGTATAAAAAAAAGATGCAATTTGTTAAAAATAACAACAAGCCGTGGAATATCTGTCATATAACCCAAGTTGTTCTTTATTTTAAAAAATTCAAGCGCGTATTGTGTGTATCATGTTACAAAAGTGCAGTTAAATCTCGATAAGTCAAATATCAAGGGAACGAGCTCGAAATTTGAGTTAAACAGAATGTTGTATCATTGTTATACTACTGAAGGGAATGGATTCTCGGTTTGACTTAACAGGAGTTATCAGAGTTTGACTTATCGATATTTCACTGGTATTATGGTTCTTTTCAAATGTATGATTTAATTTACTCTAGTATGCAGTCTTATTTTCTTAACAGTTTGCCGAATTGCTATTTTTGTTAGAATTCATTTCGAATATTATAACATGGATCAGTGCACAATAACTGGCCCATCCAGCTCAAATTAATGCACAGCCAGACGTACATTGTATATGTGATTTTTACAAATTCAAAATGCAAACAAGTTAATTAGTTCAAAAACAGCACAATCTTAGAAACTTCATTGAAATTTAAAAAAAAAAAATTTTTATTGGGAATTTGGAACATCGTTGTACCATTGCATGTAGTAATAGTGGAATTAAAGTTTTCACTTCAACATTAAACATTTTATTTGCATACGTTTTGATGTTTTCTGTCTTTTGGGCTGCTTTAGTTTTTTTTTAATGTTTTTTTTTAGAACTCCACCGTTAAATAGGCCTTCTGTTAATAAACTTGTGTTGGTGTTTGCTTTTATTGAGTGCAAATAAACAACACATGAAGCTACAATTTCGTAATTGTCATCAGTGACCCAGGTCCCTGTTCCAAATACCTAAGTTGCTGTGCAAGTTCTTGATTTGTGAAATTGGCTCACACTCACAGCCCTTTAAACTTAACATTTTGCCAAAGAAAAACCTGAAATATATGGTTGTACATGTTAGCAAAACTGCTTAATGTACATGTACGTAATAGATGTGCTTGCAAAATTAAATATGCCATATCTTTGATTTTGTGTATAGCTGGGCAAACAGTTTATTTGTTGCAAATTAAAAAATAAATAAATAAACATTCAGTTGAATGGGAACAAAATGCTTTTTTTATTGTTGTGTTAGCGCCCTGATCATTATTCGTTGATTCCCTATACAAACACCTTGGACAGAATGGATCATAAGATTGTTAAAATGGGGATGACCACAAATAAAAAAATGTTAAATAGGGCCCACCAACAAAGAAGGGGGGGACAATTTATATGATTTCCCCCCCCAAAAAAAATTAAAAAAAATAATAATTAAAAAAAAAAAAAAAAAAATAATAGAAATCGGCATTCATTTCACTGTGTTGAAAAACATCTGAAGTTTAAACTTCCTCTGCATATTTGGGGTGTGCATAATCTCAATCTAGACTTACAGTACTACTCTATACAATGGAGGGAAATCTGCATCAAATAACTACGCGTATAGAAACAAAATGTGTGTGCACAAATCCTACCTGTATTTATGCATGTATAATTTTATGACCTACATTGTACACATGTACATTTTGTACAGTGTGGGCTATACTTATTATAATAATTGCCCTTTAGTTTCTGCAGAAACTCTCAGAGGAGTGCTTATAGCTTGACCTTAGCTGACCCAGTCCAAGCGTGGTCAGTTGGGCATTCCCCTACTGACCACCTGTTGGTGACGTTGGTTGACTGTTGTCATATCACAACTGGCATGTTTTAGGAGGCATTGAGTGATTAGACTGATACTTATAATTTCCTTAACAACATTATAGAAGCTAGTTTTGAGGTTGTGTTATGTACTGCAAAACGCTGGTTTTTGAGACTTCCAACTTCACTGGCACGGGTAACAACAAAAATAACCTTTTGCGAATGTTAAGATAAGTTTACCCAATTTTTGGTTTTTTTGTTGGATCTTTATACCCATCCCCTATTTTCCAGTATGGATGCACCGCTTTGCACAGGGCTGTGATAGACAACCACATAGATGCGGTCCGAGCATTACTGCTGGAGGGGTGTGCGGTGGACCGACAAGATGAGGTAACGCTGAATGAGAAAACGGTGAACCAGGGAGGGGGGGGGGGGGGGGGGATCTGTCTGGATTTTACTGTGTCAGCTGATTTTATATGAAATGAATAACCACGATCTATTACACCATGTTTTATTTTTTGTCATATTTCGCAGTACAAATTAACAATGTTAAATTAACAAATTAACAATGTTAAATAACAAATTAACAATGTTAAATTAACAAATTAACAATGTTAAATTAACAAATCAACAATGTTAAATTAACAAATCAACAATGTTAAATTAACAAATCAACAATGTTAAATTAACAAATCAACAATATTAAATTAACAAATTAACAATGTTAAATTAACAAATTAACAATGTTAAATTAACAAATTAACAATGTTAAATTAACAAATTAACAACGAAGTACAATGTAACACGAGGTGGTGTGAACAAAAAATTGAAACAATTTTTTTTAAATATTTATTCGGAAAGATTGTTTTAAATGTTCAGATTTATTGATATTTGTAACTTTTTCACAGTATTTTACTGTTGTTGGGTAAATTCAAACTTTAAACGTCCATAACTTGTCAATGAAAGTATTGTAAAGAAGAATTTTATTATTTTTCCGCCTACCCTCATTTTGTCTTCTGCCCAGGGGCCAATTTCACGGAGCTGCTAAGCACACAAATTTGCTTAGCACAAAAAAGTCTTGCTCATTAAAAACAAGTTATCAGCCAAATTGTTACGTGTTTTTCATGCTAAGCAAAAAACCAGCTGATTATCAATCAAAAACAATAAAGATCCCGTGAAAATTTGGTCTGTAACCTTGTTTTTACCAAGGACAAATTTTCATGCTAAGCAAATTTTTGTGCTTAGCAGCTCCATGAAATTGGCCCCAGTTCTGTCTCATTTGGCCAGAATGTCTTGCATTTAATAACTAAATAATTTTTGAGTTGGCAAGACTATTTTAATATGACAAATTACTGGTATATATTTCTTATTTATCTATAACGTGGCTGTTATTTAAACAGAATGGCAATACTGCATTACATGAGGCAACTTGGACTGGATATGATGAGATCGTGCTAGCGTTAGTCAAGCAGGGAAAGGCAAACCTACATGCGGGCAACAAGGTAAAACTGTTACTCCCTGTACTGCCCTGAACTGCCCTGCCTGTCGCTCCCTGTACTGCCCTGCCTGTTACTACCTGTACTGCCCTGCCTGTTACTCCCTGTACTGCCCTGCCTGTTACTCCCTGTACTGCCCCAAACCACCCTGTCTGTTACTCCCTGTACTGCCCTGAACCGTCCTTCCTATTACTCTCTGTACTGCCCCAAACCACCCTGGCTGTTACTCCCAGTACTGGCCTGAACCGCCCTGACTATTACTACCTGTACTGCCTCAAACCACCCTGCCTGTTACTGCCTGTACTGCCTCAAACCGCCCTACCTGTTACTCCCCGTACTGTCCCAAACCGCCGTGTCTGTTACCTTCTGTACTGCCCTGAACTGCCCTGCCTGTTACTCCCAGTACTGCCCTCAAACCGCCCTGCCTGTTACTCCCTGTACTGCCTCAAACCACCCTTCCTGTTACTCCCTGTACTGCCTCAAACCACCCTGCCTGTTACTCCCTGTACTGCATCAAACCACCCTGCCTGTTACTCCCAGTACTGCCCTGAACCGCCCTGCCTGTTCCTCCCTGTACTGCCCCAAACCGCCCTGCCTGTTACTCCCAGTACTGCCCTGAACCGCCCTGCCTGTTACTACCTGTACTGCCCTGAAACACCCTGAACCTTCTAAACCGCCCTGCCTGTTACTCCCTGTACTGCCCTAAACTGCCCTGCCTGTTAATCCCCGTACTGCCCCAAACTGCCGTGTCTGTTACCTTCTGTACTGCCCTGAACTGCCCTGCCTGTTACTCCCAGTACTGACCTGAACCGCCCTGCCTGTTACTCCCAGTACTGCCCTGAACCGCCCTGCCTGTTACTCCCAGTACTGCCCTGAACCGCCCTGCCTGTAACTCCTTGTACTGCCCTGAACCGCCCAGCCTGTTACTCCCTGTACTGTCCCAAACAATCCTGCCTCAAACAATCCTGCCTGTTACTCCCTGTACTACCTTAAACCGCCCTACCTGTTACTCCCTGTACTGCCCTAAACCGCCCTGCCTGTTACTCTCTGTACTACCCCAAACCTTTGAACTAGCAAATTAACATTTTTCACACTTTTGTCCACAGCATGGTAGTAAACCTCTGCACCAATCTTGTCAGAACGGCCACAACGAAACCACACGGATACTCCTCCGGGCCGGCGCCCATCCGAACATCAAGAATAACGTAAGTCCAATGTATTCATCCATAATTCCCAAATTAGAAATATGTTTTACACAGCACCCACCAAGATTACCCCAAAACCTTTGTATTTTGTATTTGGCATCCCAGAATGCTGAGACACCATTACACATCGCTGCGTTGTTTGGTCACATCACCTGCTGTAGGATCCTGTTAAGCGCCAACGCCAATGCTAACGCCACGAACTCGGTGAGTCATTGATGCATCTATAATCCATGCAACACAAGTATCTGTACACTCAAGGAAAAAAGAAACGCACCACTGATTTTTGTTTTTATAGTTTTGCCCGAATTTTGTGAAATCAAATGTATGTGTTTGAATCCCACATATGTCCTTGACATTTTAGCCCAGTAATCTAATGTTTATTTCATTTTTAACAACAAAAACAAAACAAGTCAGCACCACCGCTCACAAAAGTGGCATTTACAGTTCAATAATTAACATGACCTCCATTCGCGTCAAGAACAGCTGTAATTCGTTGCCTCATGGATCGACAGTAATGTCGCAACTGGCATCATGGATACAAGTGTTTTTTGCATCATTTTGGTGTCTTTTTATAGGCAAGAGTTGTGTTCAAGACAGGAGTGGTCGAACTCATCTCTAGGATTCTCTCATGTGTAACCATTAATGCACAAACACAGTTTTGGAACTCGCCCAAATCACTCAGCCGTAACGAGATAAATAAAGATCGACATTTATCTCTAAATTGCTCAAAATCTACCATTTTTACAATGCCTGTCCTATTTCCTTTAAAAAAAATGAAAATTGTAATTGTTGCGTTTCTGTTTTCCTTGAGTGTATGTATTTTAATTTTTTAATTTTTTAAATTTTTTTTTATAATTTCTTTTAAATTTATATTTTTATTAATTTTGTAATTATATTTTATTTAATTATATTTTATTTTATTCAACATCTAAAAACACTACAGCGCCAATTACCGGATGGGTAAGTGAAAGAAGACAATGTGAAGAAGGTACAGTTTTAGAGGTGGGGGAAAAACCCCAGAAGAATATCCTGGGGGAAAAACACACGGAATCAGGCAGGGACTGAAAACCCAATCCACATTATTGTCCAAGGCGGGATTAGAACCCGGGTCATAGCGTTGGAAAGCGAGGAAAGAACCGCTGCGTCCACCCGACACCTTAATTGTGATGAAACGGACTCCAGTTTTCTGGCTATATCCAGAATTTTGGCTTTTTCGTGGCATTCCATCCCTTTGCAGGCTGCAAAAAAGAAATTGTTTTGGTGTAAAATGTCCTGTTCTTTTTTTATTACACATAGGAAGGGAACACAGTGTTACACGTCGCTGCCGGACTTGGGAAGCAGAAAATATCTAAGATACTGATTGAAGCATCCAGTGATCTCAACGTTAAAAATAATGTAAGTTAGGGGCCGTCCAAAGTTGTCAACATTTTTAAGGTCATACAGAGCGTACTACTTTTCAAGACCCCCCTCCCTCCCCCAAAGTAGTACTTTTCAACATTTAGTCCAAACACCGGTAGGGCGCGGTGGGGCATTGCGTGCACGATTCCATGCACAGCTGTGGGAACGAGTCGCAGTACAGTCGTGTCAAAGGTTATTCATTCACGTTTGGCACATTCGCGAGCTTATTTAGGGCTAGCTAGGGCATCAATGTGTGTATGTACACCGCATGGTTAACGTTGCGCTATACGAAATCATTGACAACTCGGTCGCCGCGGCATATAGTGCGGGCGGCGTCAAAAGTATCTCATCCTCGCAAGCTACGTATAGCTAGCCAGGGACGCATCAGATTTTTTTTCTCGGAGTTGCACAATAGCTGTTAACAAGGTATAACCATACCTGCCGAAGCAATCATTTTTGAACAGCGGACTTTGTATCGCTTCTGATTTTAACGTTGAAAATTCTTTCGAGATAAAAAAAGAAGGAAACAAAACCAATTATATAATTTTCCTTTGCTGATTGTACGGTACAAAATCAACATTTTATTCACAATTTTAAGTCGTACGCGGCCTCCGACCCCCCGACCCCCTGTCTTACGCTTTGTACGACCATTAAAATGTTGAAAACTTTGGACGGCCCCTTAGCTCAAGACAATAACAAGACAATGCTTACTAATGATGTGCAATATCGACCCTTAACCAGTTCGCGCCGAAGGACGTATATATACACGCAAAGTTTTCCCCTGATTTAAAACGGATGACGCATAAACACATGATGAGCAAGGCCAGAGATGTCTGTCAGCTGCGAGCAAGGCTGGAAATGCGTGGGTGTGCATCCCGGTACCATCGGCCTGAACCCGCCTCGGATCGCGTTCCGTTAAAAATAATCCCGCGCGTTGGCTCGGTGATGTTAAAATAATCCCGGCGCGAACTGGTTCGAAGATGGCACAGGGCATAGTTGAGAAAACTGCAAAATAATTTGTTATGGGTGATTTAGATTTTTTTTTTTCAGATTTTTTGATAATTGTAATCTTTGGTATGCCTACTATTAAACTATATTTTGTAAAAAAAATAGTATGAAAGTAGTGGAATAAAAGTGTTTTTGAGAAAAAAATAATTTGGCAATTTTCCATATCACATGTACAAAACTTGAAACTTCACAAAGGTCTTTTTCTCAACATTTTATGTTTGCGACATGTTGATAAATTATGCGAACTTTAAACAGAATGTCTGATTGAAGTGCAACAAACAGCATTGTAAGGAGAATTTTCTCCTTTTTTCTAACGCATGAGAACCCTCATTTCAACATCTACCCAGTTTTGTCTCATTTTGCTAGAGCCCCTCACATATTATCAAAGTGTCCTAGAAATGTGGTTTTTATTAGTTTAAATGAAAGATTATAATTAATTGAGTGATTTTCAGTTTATAACAGTTTTATTTTTGCGTAATTAATATGAGAAAAAAATTAATAGAGTGCTTTGGGGGACCGGCCCCGCCCCTAGAATGGTAGCTTATTAACATGTAAAATTTGCATAATTGTGACGTATGTTCGGGAAGACTTCGACGTCGCGACCAGCGTGCCCGTGCATGCATGCATCATGTGCCACGCGTATCGATGCAAAATCACTCAGTCGATGGTCGACTAAAGTTATTGTCAAAGGAATTTTTCTGAGTTTTCTTATTTAAAAGAAGAATGCCAGCCAGATGTGTTGCTGCAGGTATGGCGTGAGCATGCACACATTTCCAACTGATCCAAAATATAGACGGATTTGGACTGCCAAAGTCCGGCTGACTCGGGCGAAGTGGACAGGCCCGACAGTACAGTGTGTACATGTACATTGTACATGTACATGTATTTACGTACGCGGATCGCATGCTGCACGCACGCCGTGAAGCGGCATTGTACGGGGCTTATCTAGTGTCCAGACGTATTGTCATCTACCAGACTATAATTTTGTTTCTTTTTGGGGGTTGCCGAATGTTCGTCACGAACAGCGCCACCATTTGTCAGTGTTTGAACATGTTAATGAGGGGGCCAATTACATTTACGGTGATTAACCCCAATTAATGTCATTTTATACCATTTTATCACCCCTGGTCTTGTTACTTGCACACCAAGGCACATTTTAAATTATTAAACAGCAATTCTCCTCGAAAGGTCTGCGTAGAACCTTTAAATGAAAACTTACTTCCTGCTCTTTCTGACCAACTGTAAAACTAATTTTTGCAGAGTAGGTCATATTTGATTTAGCATGTTAAAATGAGAAAAAAAAGAGCAAATTGCATAAAAATGATAATGTTTGTCTTTCTTTTTGACGTCAGAATGGAGAAACTGCGCTGGAGATTGCAAGAAAGAATGACCAGGCAGAAGTTGTCATGCTGATATTGTCTGCGTTGAAGGTAAAACATCGGGATTTTTCAGTTAGAACAGATCAACTTGAATCTTAAGACTTAAATCAAGCCTCATTAACCCTAACTCTCCAGGGTATTTTGGCTAGAAACCCTGCCAGACGCAACAGATTGCATACTTTGTCACATTGACTTGTGTGCAGAGTCCAGCGAGGTCAAGCAGTCACCACAGATGCACTGTGCTGGATCTGGCAGGGTTAGGGTTAAAGGTTATCTGATTGCCCAAGATTTGTGATTTGTTCCTTTTGGGTATTAACCAGTTTGCGCCAAGATTATTTTCACATCACCGAGCCGAGGCGCCGGATTATTTCTTAACGAAACTCGATCCGAGGCAGGTTCAAGCCGATGGTACCGGGAAGCACAACCACCACGCATTTTCGACCTTGCTCACTGCTGACAGACATTTCCGGCCTTGCTCGTGACGTGTTTATGCAACATCCGTTTTGAATCTGTGGAAAAATTTGCGTGTGTATACATCCTCCGGTGCGAACTGGTTAAACATTGGACTGAAATCAAAGGTCAAGTTTTAAAAGAGGCTGCAATTAATTGTCAAACTTGTCTCATTCAAAAACTTAAAGTTCAATTGCAATTCAAACTAAGGCCGTGCCCGAAACGGGTGTCTAGAGCTACAGCTACGGCTATTGTCTACGTCGGCCATTTTGTAGCGCTGTCCGAAATGCCGTCTAGAGCTACAGCTACGGCTACAACGTCACAAAAATCTAGCCGTAAAAGAAGTTGTCTTGCTCAGGCAAAACAAAATGGCGGCAGCACTAACGTTAATTTTGGAGCAAATTTTATTTTATTTTTCAATGATAGTGCATTGAATTAAAACTAACGGATCGACAAATACGTCAATATCATCAGGTATTCCGACCGGCTGTAAACAAACATCGCGTAACATTTAGCAGACGATAATTGTTGTAAATTCTTACATCGTAATTTTGCAAACACTAATTCAAGCATCGCTTGGGGGCGCAATAACTTGCCGTAGCTGCGTTCGAATTCCATTTACCTTAGCGCCTACGTAGACGTAGGTGTAGCTGTAGACCGTAGCTCTAGACACTCGTTTCGGACACGGCCTTAGGTCATGCATGCATTTTTGTAACCTTGATGCGATGGTCGTGTCAAGGGTCAGGTACTGAGGTCATTTTAAGGTCAAGTTGTAAAAGAGGGTACTTGGGAAAAGTGCGATACACGTGGTTCGAGAACCGTTCTCGTTTTTCTATCAGTTGCAGAATCGCAAGTCTTCCAATCCTCACCACCACCATCACCATGCTCGCCATCACAGCAGATCCCCTCACAAACCCCCAGCCACAAACCATGACAGAGAGGGTGCCAGACCGGAGACAACTCTTCACCACAGACACAAACAGGTAGGTCATTGCAGGGGACTGTAGTAGACTCTTAAGATTTTTGTTTTCAAATGCAAATTGCCCATTACAAGGCCAAAGGTCGCTCGAGGTGTGGGCTACTAGAGGAAAGTGTTGAAGAACCAGCCCCTCACACTGAAACAAGACAATCTGATCTCTTCACAGTATGAATAGGGTTGGGATGGGTAACTAGTCCACAGCAAGGCATTAATAATGCCTCTACCCATATTATGTGAAGAAGTGCCATAGCCCAGAACATGCTAGAACTACCCTCAGACCACGAAGTCAATGCTCCAGACCACTAGGCCATGGCACTTCCACAAGTTATCGAGATAGGAGAAAACCAAATCGTGACATGATGAGATGGCACTGTGCGTAAAGCGCCCAGCTCTCGCGGCTTTGGCTCGGGTTCGACCCGGGCTCAGGTCATAAGGGTGTCGTGGCCGAGTGGATTAGAACACCGAACTCAAGCTCTGGTGTTTCTGTTCAGCAGAGTTTGGGTTCGAGTCCCGGTTGTGGCACTTGTGTCCCTGAGCAAGACACTTAACTATAATTGCTTCTCTCCACCCAGGGTTAAAATGAGATGTCCTCCAAGATTTAGTTTTTAATAATCAATGATGATGATGATGAATGCATTTGTAAAGCGCCATCTATCTAGTTGCCTATTCCGAGGCGCTGCCAGGAACACCGGGGCGAACCCCTTCTCTTAGCGAAGAGTGTTACTGGGTTCTTTTACGTGCATTACACAACGCACGGGACCTACAGCTTTACGTCCCATCTGAAGGACGAAGCAATAGTGGTTTAATTGCCTTGCTTAAGGACACACGTGTCGACACCGGGACTCGAACCCACGCTCTGCGGAACAGAAAACCGAGTTCTTAACCGCCCGGCCACGACACTCCACTAAATAAATCCAATAACTATTTCTTTTTCTTTTTCGAGGAGCTAATTGATAAAAGCGAGTAAATTATGAGATGGTTGACACGAGTTATTACAAGACCAGTACAGGAAATGCCTAAACAACGGTTGCTGCAAAAAGAACGGAATGACCAACGCCCCAATTGCGCGCGCCAGTCTTGTACCCTGCGAGAAGAGCAGATGACCAGAGAAGAATTTAAGGGATGTTTTAAGATGTCTCTTTTACATCTTATCATCTTATCATCTTATCAGGACGCGGAGGTTGCCGATGGCGTCAAGCCAGATCCAGGCCGTGTCAGAGGCAGAAGGGAAGCCAGAGAGGAAGAGTTGAGAGAAGAGAAGGAGAAGACGGCACCGAAGAACCAGCACAGGCAAGAGGGCGATGAAGCGAGGAAGCAGACGGGAAGACCGTCCGCACTGGCCAAGAAGGTTCAATTCCAATTTCACTTGTTCACCCTTTCTTTCGGCCATAAATGTACATCAAAACAAGTTTAACATTAACCTATAGCCTTTCCAAATCGTCCAATATCCTCTTTGCCAAGATTTGAGGTTGGAGCAATCGGAGGAATTTTACGGGATTGAGAGCACTAGAGGGTTTTTAGCTCTAGAAGAAAATGGAGGATCCAGGCAATCAGGTCCAATCTGATGCTGGATGATTTGGGACGATTAACCAGTTCGCGCCGGGATTATTTTAACATCACCGAGCCGACGCGCGAAATTTTTTGTAACAAAACTCGATCTGAAGCGGGTTCAGGCCGATAGTACCGGATAGCACACCCACGCATTTCCGTCCTTGCTCGATGCTGACAGACATTTCCGGCCTTGCTCGTGGCGTGTTTATGCGTCAACCGTTTTTAATCCGGGGGGAAACTTTGCGTTTATATACGTCATCCGGCGCGAACTGGTTAAGGTTACTTGAAGATTGTTTATCCAAAAGATAATTTTGAAAGAGTCAGGTTATTTGTTACTTGCCCTGTGCACATTTTCAATAGAGCTGGAGGATTTTTAAGGAGTCAGGCAGTGGGTCTTGCATGTCGTAACAAATATTGAAGGATATTGAATGGGGAGTGCGGGTTTGTGATTCGAGATCAGAGGGCCAGGGGTTCGAATAGTGCTTCTGGACATATGTTGTGTGTCCTTAGGCAAGCCACTTCACCCCAACTTGCCTCTCTCCACCCAGGAGTATAAATGAGTACTGGCATTCGCTGGGGAGTAACCTACGATGGACTAGATTTCCATCCAGGGGGAATAGAAATATTCTCAGTTGTTTTATGCCAAGAAGGAATGCACCAGTCTAAACAGACTTTCTTTTCTCTCTTTTCTGGAACTACTTATTTGTTTTCTTCTTCAGCCGACCGTTATTGCTGCCAACCAGTCACAGCGGACTACCAGCCACAAGCAAGTTACGTTCGTCAAGGAGGAGCTCAGAAACGCAGTGTTGTGGGAAAAACAACTGCATCAACAGATCCACAGCGTGAAGCGTACGGAAGGGAAGGGGTCGGGCCATCACCATAGACACAGGCATCACCAGAAATGCTTGTTTAAGGATGAAAACGGCCATGTCACAACGGTAAAGATTAGTACTTACCTCACAAGACCTCGCTGTTATTACCTCGTACATATTCAGGATCGAGTTTCTAAATCTCACTGTCCATTCACTGTCAAGTGCCAGCCGCGAACACGATTATTCATACACGGGGTACGCCTGCCTAGTAACCCGTGCGATAGTCATCCGCTTTACAATAATAATAATGCGTATTGACCGAAGTCCTGGTTGACAGCTTTAGTTCGAGAGGTCTTTTTTCTCTTAGCCGGATCACCACGAGAAGGTAGCTGTCTTGATCCTCCAGAAACACTGGGGCAAACCCCTTCTCTTAGCGATAAGTTTTTATGGGTTCTTTTACGTGCATTACACAACACACGGGACCTCCAGCTTTACGTCCCATCCGAAGGACGAAGCAATAGTGGTTTAATTGCCTTGCTTAAGGACACACGTGTCGACACCGGGACTCAAACTCACGCTCTGCGGAACAGAAAACCGGGTTCTTAACCGCCCGGCCACGACACTCTAATGCAATCATGGAACTAGTCTTCGCAAAAGACCACTGCATTCGACAGCGCGCCCGCTAACGACACGATTTATATTCCCATCAGCTCCCTCGATCAGGCAGTGGTCTTTGCAAATTGCTTAAATGGGGTGGTGACCTTCTTTATGCAAATTCGACCATTCGAATATAGGCATAGCTTCTTCACGCAGTCTACTAGCATTCAACGGTCGCGCTGGCCTGCGCTGCATATTTAATTAGCGATGCTTCACAAAGGAATTTCGGGCGTGCGCGTAGTACATGTTGATAATCGCAGTTCTGCTATCGCTGATTGGCTCCCTAGGAAAGCCTACGATGAAATAAAGAAAAAGTTTAACCGCTAGAAGCATTTTGCAAAGACGTATGCACGAGCGAGGGAGCTGGTCTATAATCGCGTCGTTAGCGGGCGCACTGCTTGAAAAGATTACGCGATGTACACAATCGATCAAATGCATTCATCTTTGGCAAAAACTATTGTGGAACTAGAACATTGGTGTAGTACGCAGGCGCGAACACCAAAATGGTGGCACTTCTAAAAGAGCTTTAGATGAACTCAATTTCATAATGTAACTGCTCGGAAGTTGGGGTTAAAATTACATTTTACTCGTGCTGTAGCCTCGTGGTCTGGGGCAGTGAATCTGCGGTCTGCAGGTAATTCTGCAGGTTGTGGATTCGAAGTCCAGCCCGAGGTTATGGTGCGTGTGCCCTTGAGCAAGGTACTTTGTCAGTCTTTGCTTCTCCAAACTTAGAAGTAAATAGGTACCTGTGAGGGCAGAGATGGTTATTGTGTTTGATTTAGCTGCCTTGCACCGAAATGGCAGCATTACTGCAATTTTTCGTTGATAGTTGAGATGTAAAGGGCTATATGACCTGTCATCACAAAATGAGCGTAAAGTCGGCAAAATCAAAAATTTAGCTATGGGTATTTCTAAATTATGTGGAAACGGAGCTTTCCAATGGTATATAACACTTGGAGGTTTGATACTCAATATTTTTTTTTTTTTTTTTTTTTAGTCTGGAGTCTTAATACAGAGATTATGAGAAAACTGGCATTTCTTGCGAGAAATTGTGTGAAAGGCATAGAAAGGCATAGTCAAAATTGTCTCAAAAAATAATTTTGTTTTTATCTGATCGTCCTGAAAAATTGGGAATTGATTGTTGGGGATTTAGTCTTTAAAGAAAACATATAATCTCAAAATCGACCACCCCTTCAAATTTTGACTTTGACTTTGACTGGCCGTACTGGGAAATCACTCCGTGCGACTTTACGCTCATTTTGTGATGACAGGTCACATATAAGCACGATTATTATTATTATTTCTATTACTCTCCAATGGGCTGAGGTGATTTTTGGAATGTTTCATTGGCCCAGTGATTAGGGTTAATTATAATGTTAAATAATATTAAAAATAATATAATTGGGATGACTACCACACACTTTCAATTTCAGCCTGACATTTCCAACGTTTTTTCCACTCATCAGGGTACAACCGCCACCTATTGCACCTGCTCCATCTACATCCACAAGCTTCAGAACCAGCTCGAAGCTAGCAAGGAGAAGATGATGTACGAAATTGAGACAACGAGGGCGCAGTTCCAGTACCAGCTGGGTTCCTTGGACAAGAAGATCTCGCACCAAGGCAGTCGCTCGGATCAACTGTGCAAGGAGCGCGTTGCCTCGGAGCGCACGGAGTGCCTTCACCGCATCGACCGTCGGATGCTCAAAGAGAGGACGGTGTGGTCGGAGGAGTACGAACGCAGGCTCAGCTACGTCCGCGAGGAGCTGCGACGTTATTTTGAAGTGCGTCTGAGAACGGTACAGCAGCAGCTCGCGGTGTACTATCCCTCGGACCAGCGCGAGCCGCTGCACGGCAACCCGTCAGGGTTCGACAGGATCTCGGAAGGCACCGAGGAATCGTCGGGGTCGGATCCCAACCCGCGACAGAGAACGAGGCCGGAGGTCAGGGGCCCCAGCGGGAGAATGATCGCGAGGAGGAGGCAGTCCCCGAGTCCGAATCGCAACGGGCAAGTCGCCGGCGCGGACGGGCGGCCCGTGCACGCGAACCGCCCGAGACAGAACGGAACGGGGAGACCTCGCGCGAACGGCGACCACCCGCACGAGTCGTCCCCGTCGGAGGATAACGGGAGAAGGTCGCGGACGGTAATACACGAACCTCCACCCAGGGGTAGGAGAACCGGCAGTTTTACCCGGGCATTGCAGCAGCGGGACGCCTCCTCCAGCCCCGGGTTTAAAGAGGTCGAACGATTGGGGAAGGAGCTCGTCTCCGCCACGTATATTCCTCCCATCGCCCACCCCGATCTCCCACAGTCTTCCAAGACGAGGGAACCCGAGAGAGCTGTAGTCGCCGCGAGTTTCAACTTCAGGACGGATTCCAGCGAGGATGAGTCGACGTCGTCATCATCAACCGGCTCTACGATCTCTCTGCTGACTGTATCCCGCCGTCCCATCAGACCAAACCATTCCGGTACGCAATCCCAGCGATCGGAGCAAACCTCGGATCCCCCGGATACCTCGGACGACCGGCCCTTCCAGCGACTCACGAAGATTGCGTTGGAGCAGGCGGGCGAGTTCGACAAGCAGCAAAGGCCGCATACCATCAACTCCTCCGGGCAATCCCGGGACGCATTGGGACAGCAGTCCCACGTCGCACCGTCGTGGCAAACGTCGGAGACCGACAACGGCAGCTCCTACGCAAAATTAACGCACACCTCGCTAAAAAGGCAAGCCTACAGCCCCACTTCCAAAGATACTACAAAATCGATGCCTAGCAACCAGATGTCCAATCAGACCTCGGCAACCTCGTCACCCAATCAGTGCGGCTATTCCAACTCCTCGTCCGGGGTGTCTTCGGGCGACACGGCTACAGCGTCGTCCGCCCGATCGCGGCGCAACCCCATAAACGACGTCCTGATCCGGGCCTTCGCCATGGAACGCGAGAACCGAACAGTGGGCCCCTCAAACGATAGGCCCAGCATGGTCAGGGTAGAGTTCCCCAAATCCACAGGGGATTCCAAACCGTCGGCTTACGTCAAGGCATTTGCGAGAGTGGACGCAGTCCAACCAGGCACTCAACAGCCCAAGTCTTCGAGGAAAACTCACGAACTTCAAATGTAAATCAACGTTGACATCACTTGAGGTTTTATCTTGCACAGTACAAGTCTACTGAGAGTCTATTTTATACATTGTGCCTTTTAACCCCTTGAAGCAAGTACTAATTTCTCACTGCACTGCACGCTCGAGTGTACAGCAGCCTTTGTCCAGTAGCTGCACTGCACAATGGACCTGAGCGTGCAGCTGTCGCATACGTGTATGTGCCTCTTAACCCCTTGAAGAAGCAAGTACTAATTCTTCACTGCACTGGACTAAACGCTTGAATGTGCAGCAGCCTTTGTCTAGAAGCTGCACTGCACAATGGACCTGAGCGTGCAGCTGTCACATACGTGTATGTGCCTCTTAACCCCTTGAAGCAAGTACTAATTTTTCACTGCACTGTACTACGTACGCATGAGTGTACAGCAGCCTTTGTCTCGTAGCTGCACTGCACAATGGACCCGAGCGTGCAGCTGTCACATACGTGTATGTTCCTCTTAACCCCTTGAAGCAAGTACTAATTCCTCACTGCACTGGACTATATGCTTGAGTGTACAGCAGCCTTTGTCTAGAAGCTGCACTGCACAATAGGCCCGAGCGTGCAGCTGTCACATATGTGCCTTTTAACCCCTTGAAGCAAGTACTAATTCCTTACTGCACTAGACTATACGCTCGAGTGTACAGCAGCCTTTGTCCAGTAGCTGCACTGCACAATGGACCTGAGCGTGCAGCTGTCACATACGTGTACATGTATGTACCTCTTAACCCCTTGAAGCAAGTACTAATTCCTCACTGCACTGGACTAAACGCTCGAGTGTACAGCAGCTTTTGTCCAGTAGCTGCACTGCACAATGGACCTGAGCGTGCAGCTGTCACATACGTGTACATGTATGTGCCTCTTAGCCCCTTGAAGCAAGTACTAATTCCTCACTGCACTGGACTATACGCTGGAGTGTACAGCAGCTTTTGTCCAGTAGCTGCACTGCACAATGGACCTGAGCGTGCAGCTGTCACACAGGCTGTGTTCTACGAAGCAGCACAGCTAACAACAGCATTCCGGAGCGTGTCAAGGCCATAGCTGCTTCCCGGCATCAGAGAGTTAATGATGTCATTTTTTAATGTCACGCCAGTCACAAAACCAAAGAATCTATAGGATATGTGATGTCTGTTTAATATGTACATTTGCTGAGTTTTGTCACTTTTTTTTTCTCCAAGTGTGCTGACATTATTTATTTAGGTGTTTAATCGAGTACAGATCGTTCTGTATTAATTTGGGGTCCAAATGATGATATTATTTGTGTCCATGTTACCTTGTAATTTACATTAACCGAGCCGAGGCTAGGCGCAGGATTATTTTGAACAAAACTCGATCCGAGGCGGGTTCAGGCCGATGGTATCGGAAAGCACACTCATGACATTTCCGGCCTTGCTCGCTGCTGACAGACATTTCCGGCCTTGCTCGCTGCTGACAGACATTTCCGGCCTTGCTCGCTGCTGACAGACATTTCCGGCCTTGCTCGTGGTGTGTTTATGCGTCATTCGTTTTGAATTTTGGAAAAACTTTCCGTGTATATATATACCGGTACGTTCTCTGGCGCGAACTGGTTAAATAGGACCCTCAAGGCCCAGTCACACCGGACCACATCCTAGCTGCGACCCGCAAATCGTAGAAAGAGTGGGTGATCACCAGAGCGAGGTTGATGGTCATGTCCAAAACTTCTGACCTGCGATTCCAAATGGTAAGGGGTCACGGACAGGTTTGACATGGTCGAACCATCAGTCGTGGATGATCGCGGATCACGGATCACGCAGTTGCACGATTGGTCGTGCCACCTGACGATTGTTTTTTTTTATTATAAAATTCAATTTTTCGGAACAATTACAGGACATCTTGCACAATCATTTTGCTAGATGCCTAGAATCATTATTTACTTTCAAATAAGTAAGATATTTCTTAATAATTTTGTAGTAAATATTTTCGATATCTGCAAATGGTGTATCCTACCTTTAATAGTAAAACAAAAGTTGGGAAAATACCATAGATAAAATTTTGCTTTCAAAATCTGTTGTTTAATTTTGTTTGTACATAAATATATGAATTCCATATCTATGCATTTTTATTAATCCTGAGGGCAGTTGAAATTATATATGTGTGGTACATGTACATATTTTATTACCAATCCGTATACTTCCCTTATAGCAGGGCAGCCATCTTAGTGGTACAGTGAACAGCCATTTTGTGCTTTCATTTGTTATTTATTCTATTAAAAGAAACTCACTCTACATGTACATGTAAGATGGCTGCTTTATGCAAAGGGTCTATGTAGTTTAGGAGTTTGTATTGAAGAGTGTCGACCGTTTTTCAGTTTGAAAACGAAGAAAGGTGGAGGGAACGATTATGTATTAATATTGTTTATAAACCACACAGCTTGAATTGTGGATGTATTTTTTAATTCCCAAAAGGAAAAGTGCCTAAATTTATAAAATACAAATTGGTATTTTTAAAAGTATTTTTTAATTTCCAAAGGAAAGTGCCTAATTTTTGAAAACACAAATTGTGTTTTTAAAGTGGACTGACTTTATAACAAAAATATTTAGCATATATTATTTTTTTCTGAGCGTTATTTACATGAAACCACCGAACCCAGATTAAATCCTACTGTCTGGGTAAATCTGATGCAAAATTACGTTCCATTTGAACTTTTGTCTCTACTAGAATTAAAGGTTCGAGTCCTGATTTGCCAATTTCTTTGTTCACTTTGAAACCTTCGTTTTTTTTGTTTATTGCACAAGATTGCATAATTGATTTGTGACCTGCTCCAACGAAACCCGGCCAAAGTTGACAATTTTAGTTTTTGCTTTTTTTTTTAATTCTCTAGATTCTAAGCTTTAAAATGGTGTATTATTTACGTATGTACCCTTATCTCACCTGGGGGAGGATTTAGTGATAAAACCCTGACAACCTAATTATGAGATAAACGCGTATTATTTATATGTGACCTGGCACCACGAAATAAGCGTAAAGTTGCACATGTCTGAAACGTCCATTTTCCAAGTGGGAGGTCAGTTTCGAGTTGTTAACGTTTTTACATACAAAAAAATCATATCCCAAAAGTGTATTTTTTTTGGTGGCTGAATTGCACTGAGTGATATTATAGTTGGCACGGTTCAGACTTTGAACTCCGTTTCCCCAAAACAAGGGAGCATGACTTCAGCAATTACAAAAGAGTATAGCGGAGGCTAGGAATAAGCTACAGCAACACACAATACATAATTTAAAAGCTTAGGACTTCTTTGTAACAATGTCAATTTTGTTATTTTGCGACTTGTCACATATACAAAACAAACAACAATTCTGGGCGACGAATTATGTTCAAATCTGAAGAGATTAATAGTTCATGATTCCTCAAAATGGTAAAATCCGCCACAAATGACTTTACGAGTACATTGTAACAAAACACATTGTGCGACTTTGTCCGGGTTTCGCTCTGAACCATACCTACATCATGTAAATATCTATTTCATGTTTTACTTTTTAACAAAAATAACCCGTTTTCACATCGGAAATGTTGCTTTATTTTATAATTTGTCGTAACTTGAATACACCGGTTGATGAAGATATATAATATGTAATAATCACACAAGACTGAAATATCAAAGTTGGGTTTGAGATCTGGTGACAGTAATCGACGAACAAGTGCAACCCTTCCAAAATTATCACTGCTAGAAATGGTGCGATTTTCAACAAGGTTTTAGTGTTTATATGTTTAATTTGTTCTGCATAGGAAACAGACATTAGCACTCCAACGAAGTTGAACATTTTTGTTTTTATCAAATTGTCTAGGTTCTCAGCTTTAAAATGATGTACCATTTGCATATGTACCCCTATCTCCCCTGAGGGAAGAGTTTAGTGATAAAACCCTGACAACCTAATTATGAGATAAACAGCTTTGAAGTTCAGAAAAGCTTATTATTTCTATACAAAATATTTTTACAAAATATTTTCACAAAATAATAAAACCAAAAACAATTATGGATTATGTCAAAATTTGGGGAGATAAATAGTTTGCGATTCAGAAAAACCCAAAAAATCCACCCCGACATGATTTCACGAGTACCGTAATTTCCTGCGGTAAAGACGCGGCTTATCTGACTTTCTAGACCACAAAAACATCGCCGCGCCTTATCTTTCGGTGCGCCGTATATGATGTCGCTTGAGTTCAAAGTGATGGTCTTTGTGTGAAGAATTCTTTGAACGCCGCAATCTTACTCAATAATGCAGTCAACCAATTAGCTCAACTCTCTGGACATTGTGACCGTGTTTCCATTAACAATGCCGCGATGTGTTGATCCCCCTACGACCGTACATGTACGTGTGTACATGTACATAATATGTATACATGTGATTTAGCACTCGGCAGCGTGCGTAGTCTTGTTTGCAAGACGATCTTTGCGATGCGGGGCGCCCTCTAACGTACGCCGTAGACCACGCGCGAATTACCTTCGCTAAGACCGAAGGTCATTGCGTGTATGGTACGGCGTACGTTAGAGGACGCCCGCATCGGCGGCCTACGCGCGCTGCATATACCGCGATTAAGATCGTCTTGCAAACAAGACTACAGCGTGCGCTGCATGACGCGTACAACAGCGATAAAAAGCTGGGCCCAATTTCATAGAGCTGCTAAGCACAAAAATTTGCTTAGCATGACATTTTGTCTTTGGCAAAAACAAGGTTACAGACCAAATTTTCATCTGATCTTTATTGTTCTGGATTGATAATCATCTGGTTTTTTTGCTTAGCATGAAAAACACGTAAAATTTTGGCTGGTAACCTGTTTTTAACCAGTTCGCGCCGGATGACGTATATAAACGCAAAAATTTCCCCAAATTCAAAACGGATGACGAATAAATACGCCAAGTTCAAGTTCGGAAATGTATGTCAGCAGCGCGCAAGGCCGGAAATGCGTGGGTGTGCTACCCAGCACTATCGGCCTGAACACGCTTCGGATCGAGTTTCGTTAAAAATAATCCCGCCCGTCGGCTCGGCGATGTAAAAATAATCCCGGCGCGAACTGGTTAATGAGCAAGACTTTTGATGCTAAGCACATTTTTTTGCTTAGCAGCTCTATGAAATTGGCCCCTGGCCTGTACTATGTGGCCTTTTTCTAAACGTTTTTTTCGTCTACGTTCCGGCTTCATGCAATTCACCATCCGAACTACACAGCGTGGAGCATTCACAACGACTGGAACAAAAGACTAGGGGGTGTCGCAATTAGGGATACCCCGCACGCGATCGCTGCATGTGATGTACATGTGCATATACAGTGTACATGCATGCAGTTTATACTGCAGTGATACATGATATGTATCGGCAAATTAAGTAAACCTCGTGCGATATTGTGACTACTGGTTTGAAGTTTTCATACATTGTTTGCGTGCCAGATAAACTCAAGTACTCAGCAAATTCTTGCTTGGAATAGTGAGATCGTTCTAAGGCAACAAAATGACCCCTTTGTGGCGATGTACCTACACCGGGTGGCGCCTGGTGTTCTTCTTGGTGCGTTCAAGCATGCGCCTTTTTCGGCGGTGCGCTTTATCTGTTGACGTTTGAATTTTTTGGGGTGATTTTAGGGACCTGCGCCTTAACCGCCGAGCGCCTTGTCCGCAGGAAATTACGGTACATTGTAATAAAACACACTGGCGACTTTGTCAGGTTTCGTTGGAACAGGTCATCAAGTGGAATATCTCCCCCTACAATCTTTCAATCAGGATAGCCGAGGCTCCGCCTCCTCCGTTACAGATCCCGGCTAGCCCCTTCTGGCCGGGTTTGAGATTGTGTACCATGTGACCTGTGATTCTTGCTCCCGACATCCTGCCAAAAAAAAAAAAAAGATCTTGTTAAGATCGAAATATTAGGCCCTCTTAACTTATTTGAATGAAAAAAAAATCAACATATACTTTATAATGTATCGCTACCCCCGACTGACAGGCTTGTAGTCGTATCTGAGTGGAATGCTGTGACCTCCAGCATTGAATCTGTGGGTTCGAGTCCGGCCTGGGACTATGGTGCGTGTGCCCTTGGGCAAGGCACTTTGTCACTCATTGCTTCTCTCCACCCAGGAGTAAATGGGTACCTGTGAGGGCAGAGATGGTTATTGTAGTTGATTTTTAGCTACTTGGCGACAAAATGGCAGCATCGAGCTGTATACTCCCCAGGGAGCTGAGACGGTATTTGAAATGTTTTATTGGCCCAATGAGCAGCGGTAATACATTGTAGCGATGTAATGCATTATGAATAACACATTATTATCATCCATTTCAATTTCCCGAAAAAATAGTTTCGTTGCTTTTGTGCACAAACCCATCCGCCCTGCAATGAGACTGGTCTCCAGTCCCCACATTATTGATCCTGATAGGAGGCGGGAATGGGAACCAGTCTACTTTGCAAAGTTTTAGTTCGGTTGACCACAATTCTTTCGTAGCCAGGCTTAAAATGTTGTTTCTTTAGTCGAAGTCTCATGAACTATTTCACGAGATGGGTTCAGGCCAGCATCTGTGGGTAGCACACCCTGATATTGTTAACCTCGCTCACTGCGAGCCAGTCGTTGACAGATATTTCCGGCTTTGCCTGTACATGTACACACGGCATCCGACACGAACTGGTTAAAAAGTTTATAACTCCAGTGCCAGAAAATTAACAATTTGTGACCGACTCCACAAAAATAGGTATTATGTCACAAAACAGTGAAATTGAGTTATATACATGGTTGGAAAGCCCACAGCGTAAGCTTCCATTTGGTATTTACTAGAGCCCCATAGCCCCTTCCATTATAGAGATATGACGTGTTTGCATATTGATTACTTCCTCAGAGTTCAAATTACACAACTGAGAAAACAGGCTTTGAAAAAGCCGGCTCTGTTGTAGAACAACAGAACGATGCACACAAACTTGTATTTTTTTCTACTTTATTCATCAAAATATTCATTAAAGGTAGGATACACTATTGGTAATTGCTCGAATTATCATGAATAAGTAGATTTAGGGGGTTGTATTTTATAGTAAATATCGTTTAACTGACCTGTCTGAAGTTTTACAATCATGGATGCCGAGAAAAACACGAGCAGTTATTCTTATGTTATCTTTGTTTTTTTCGCGATCGCCATCCGACGATCCCGAATTTTTCTTTATAAAATTCTACTTTTCGGAATAATTACAGGATATCTAGCGCAATCTTTTTGCTGAATGCCTACAATCATTATTTACTTTTAAATGAGTAGGATATTTCTTAATAATTCGGTAGTAAATATTTTTGATATCTGCAAATGGTGTATACTACCTTTAATACTCTTTTTTGTAGAGCCGGTCACATTTTAGCAAGAATTTTTTTTTGTTTTTTTCAGGGCGATACTTTAAGGAGAGTCTACTTCTAAGTTGGACCCTACCCTATCGGATGTCCCAGGCTGACTGCGCCACCGTTAATGTTGACTTTACCAGCGTCCAGTCCAAGGAGTTTAATGTTTGCCAAAACGACGACACTGAACGCTTCGTTGATCTCAAACATGGAGATGTCTTCCAAATTGACGCCTGTCTGCTTCAACACCTGTGAGGATTTGGGGTAAATTTCAAGAAGATCTTAACCAGTTAGCGCCGGGATTATTTTGTTAACGAAACTTGATCTGAGGCGGGTTCAGGCCGATGGTACCGGGAAGCACACCAATGATTTCCGGCCTTGCTTATGACGTGTTTATGCGTTATCTGTTTATATACATCCTCTGGCGCAAACTGGTTAACCAGTTCGCGCCGGGATTATTTTAACATCACCGAGCCGACTAGCGGGATTATTTTTAATGAAACTCGATCTGAAGCAGGTTCAGGCCGATGGTACCGGGAAGCACACCCACGCATTTCTGGCCTTGCTCGTGGCGTGTGTTTATGCGTCATCCGTTTTAAATCTGGGGAAAACTTTGCGTGTATATACGTCTTCCGGCGCCAAATCGGGCTCCCAAAACGCGTTTTAAACAAAATGATGTTAATCGTAAAGAGCGTTTAAAAGGAGGATATGAACATCCCCACAACCATCGTTTAAAAACGGGGTGTTTTTGTGTTATTATTGTGTAGAGCGAGTTTTGGGGGTCACAAAAGTTAGGTATTAACCAGTTCGCGCTGGGATTATTTTAACATCACCCAGCCTAGGGGCAGGATTATTTTTAACAAAACTCGATCCGAAGCGTGTTCAGGCCGATATTGCCGGGAAGCACACCCACGCATTTCCTGCCTTGCTCGCTGCTGACAGACATTTCCGAACTTGAACTTGGCGTGTTTATGCGTCATCCGTTTTGAATTCGGGAAAAGCTTTGCGTTTATATACGTCATCCGGCGTGAACTGGTTAAGGAAAGAGACCAAAGCTATTTTATGCGTGCGAACGTGTTCGATTGGGAAGGAATGCCCCATTGTTCGAACGGGCCCCGTTCTTAACGCGTTCCTGGTCTACACCGATACAATAACGCAGTCACGGTGCGTGGGCAGCCATTGTGGTAAAACACTGGGACTTTACTGAACGTAGGAACAAACACTTTACCTAACAAAAGCATAGTACAATGGGGCGTTCCTAACTCACTATGGTGGGCCAGATTTTGCCCCCGTTCTACCTCGTTAGAACGGGCCTATTGTGTATTGTTATTGCCTCCCGTGCAGAACGACAAGGAATGTGTTCGCACGCATAAAATAGTTTCAATGTCAAGTCCTATTTTGAGTCGGCAAAAAGTTGGCTCAATCGGAAAGATTTTCGCTGACCTTTGGCATAGCGTAGGCCGGAGCGATCGGAAACTCAACCGGAGCGACGGCTGCATCAGCAAAACCTGCGTTTAGAAGAGAACAAAAAGTAGTACATGTAGTAAGTTTGGTCAAGGCATTCTACAATAGCATCTGTTGAGTAGTTGCCCCTTTTAATACAGAGTCTACTCTTACATTCCACACGTACTGTAGCCTTGAGTGCAAGGCTGTGCTGTATCTGCAACTTACATGTGAGCTGCAATACTGGATGTACATGTGTACTTAACTGGCCACCCATGTGGAGTCTAATCACTGGCAGTTTCATTCTCAGCCTTGAAGTTTTAGTATTTTCGGGGTTTATGTTTTTATGCAAATTGCAGTGTGTATGCAAATTATCACTATTAATTTATGTGTATTTCTCAATGGCCAATCACAGATCATGATGAGATCACCGACTGTTGGTTTTCATATACTCCTGAATTATTGCATTTCAGAATGTCCAATCAGCTTCTTAAAATGCTATGCAATCAGATCCCGTGGTTCGAAAGCAGCGCATTTCATTAACCCTAACAGTCCTCAATCCACCGACAGGTGAAGGATTGAGGACTGTTAGGGTTAACATAACAACAAAACCCGGAAGTATTACTAAAACGTCAAGGCTGTGAATAAAACTGCCAGTGATTAGGCTCCACATGTACAATGTACATTATGACAATGCAGCCCACACTGATCACATGTAAATACGTTGCTGATACAGCACAGCCTTTCACTCAAGGCTAAACGTACTGTGGACATTCCTTCTGATTTTGTGTAGAAAACGTTGACTAAATACTCGCTTATTTTTGTTCAACCAAAATTTTGATTCTGGGGCCCTCAGATGTTCCCCCTTTATTTTTCTACAGATGACCCTAACCCCTTTTTTCCTCTAAAGCTCTTTTTCAGAGCGGACGAAACGATTGCACTAGATAACCTATAATTGTTCTGAAAAATAGATTTTTATATAATATAAAAAGACGACGGTCGCGCAAAAAAAACCCACAAGAACAACTGCTCGACGCAGGTTAAAAACGAACGTTGATTTTCTAAGCATTCATGATTGTAAAACTTTGAACAGGTCAGTTAAACGATATTTACTATAAAATACAACCCCCCAAATCCAACCATTCATGATAAATCAAGCAATTACCTATGGTGTATCCTACTTTTTTGGGGGCATTGCAGAATTTGACCTTTGAAATATATATAAGTAGAATAATATGCAATGGCAGCGATTTTGAAAGACAAATCCCGATGGGTCTATGAACTATAATTATAAGGTCTTCGTTTAAAGGGATTGTATACGTTTGGTAATTACTCCACAAATTAATGGCAATAAAAACTTACTTGGTAAGAAGTACAGCAGCTTTGGATAGTATAATGCATTTTTAGAAACTTTTCACTTTAAAGTACTGGGGTTATGGAAAAAGATATCACTTTTAATCCCCAAAAATTTGAATCTGAGAAGCGTTACTGCAGTGACGTTTCTTAGATTGTGTATTCCAATGCAGATTTTTCTTCCTGCGTGGACATATCCGCTCCAGATTTTCGGCAATATCTCAAAATCGTTACCACCTTTTGAAATGAAATTTTTACAGGTTAGTTTTATGGTATATATATCTATAACAAAACAAAAACAAAAAGTGGGTTCCAATTTAATACCAAACGTATACGATCCCTTTAATGTCTCGTTATTACATAATGTCGTCTGCTCTTCTCACCCAGGATTCTGGCTAGTGGGTTGACACCGAGCCTCTCGGCTGCCTGTGATGTCATAAGGACCATTGCTGCAGCGCCATCATTCAGAGTACTCGCGTTAGCGGCCGTTATTGTACCTACGACGTCGGGAAAAAAAACAAATAAAACCTCAAGTAAAAAAAAATTTAAAAAAAGTTTTGATATTTGTTAATGGTGAGTTTTCAAAGATATTATAGCCACTGAGGAATTTGTAATACATTGTAACAAATATTTATTTGTTAAACGTGTCGAGTTGGCGTAGCGGTTCTTTCCTCGCCTTCCACCACTATAAACCCAGGTTCGAATCCGGCCTGGGTCAATATGTGACCCGCTCCAACGAAACCCGACATAAGTCGCACAGGCTATTTCGAGATACAGCTCGTCAAAGTTGAAATGGGGTGAAAAATCTGGCGGACATCAATATTTGTATTTCTATATTTGTTTATTCTTTATTATGTATACTTTAACCCTCAGTTAGGTTAAACAAAATCAACTTTATTGATGAGAAAGTACAAAAATCATGCATTTATTGAGGCAAACTGTGTCCTGAAAGTAGTAATTTATCTCCCAAATACATCGATATAAAGTCCTCATAAAATTAAAAGTATGTATGGTATAAAGGTGTTTTTTGTACCAAATGAAAGCTAAAGATGTGTACTAAATGGAAATAACAATATCTCACTTTTCAAAAAAAACTACTTATGTTTGATTTTTTTGTGGGAGCAGGTCACATATGTGGATTGGGTTTTCAGTCCCTGCCTGACTCCGTGGGTTTTTTCCCAAGGATATTCTTCTAGGGTTTTCCTCCCACCTCTAAAAACTGTACTTTCTTCTCATCGTCTTCTCTTTACAGGTTTCTTCAGGCTTACGAGCTACAGTGTCTAGAGCGCTTTTGAGGGATCCTTGGTTTCATTACCAGAAATATATAATAATAATATAATAGCTCAAGGAAACTTTACAGTTGTATTGGAGTCCCTGCAAGTCCTTCAAGTCACTAGCTGTTCAAATAAACTGTTCACAAAAGCATTCCTTTGTCGTTGTTCATCCAGTTACTTGCAACTGACTTTATGAAAGGACTTGCAACCGGACCTATTCTAGCCAGGCCTTTTGGACCAAGTATTTTTTTATTTTTTTTGGAGGGGTGGCTTTTGGGACAATTGATTTTGAGACGAGTAACCAGTTCGCGCCGGGATTATTTTAACATCACCGAACCGACGCGCGGTAATATTTTTAACGAAAATCGCTGCGGGTTCAGGCAGATAGTACTGGAAAGCACACCCACGCATTTCCGGCCTTGCTCGCTGCCGACAGACATTTCCGGCCTTGCTCGTGACGTGTTTGTGCGTCATCCGTTTTGAACCTGGGGGAAAACTTTGCGTTTATATACGTCATCCGGCGCGACAGACATTTCCGGCCTTGCTCGTGGCGTGTTTATGCGTCATCCGTTTTGAATCTGGGGAAAACTTTGTGTTTGTATTCGTCATCCGGCGCGAACTGTTTAAAAGCAGAGCTGCCAACCTTTACCTGAGCATTTCAGTATTTTAAAGGCTGAAAAATCTGTATTTTTTTGCGCGACGCTGTCGGAATGCAGTATTTGACTACCAACTGGTAATTAATCTACCTTTATGCATTCTACTCATTGCTTGCAGAGCTGCCAACATGTTTCAACACCTTTTTTTTTTTTAAGTTAAAAAATTGATTTGATAAAATCCGTATTTATAAACTAAAAATCAATACTTCTGTATTTTTCGTGAATTTCCGTACAAAATACGGAAAATCCGTACTATTTTGAAGCTCTGTAATTGGTCTCACCGTCCTTTTCAAAGGCCGATTTGAGGGCGGTGAATTTGTCAAAGTTGACCCTGCCATACTCTTCGTCTTCCGAGACCACAATATCTGGCTTTCCTACAATCCAAATAAAACAAAAAACGAAATGAATATCCGTTATTCCCTCGAACCCTTGTTCAACTCAAAACAGCTTTTCTCCTAAAAAAAACAATTGATTTGTATCCGTTTCGGAAAATCTGCAAATGTGATGACTCGAATATACATACATTGATGTATACGCCAAATTTTCTGTTATGTGCACGAATAAAAAAAATAAAAAAAGTAAGTAATGATTGTAGGCATCCAGCCAAATGATTGCGCTAGATATCCTGTAATTGTTCCCTAAAAAACAATTATGATCGCCAGACGGCGAGGGCAAAAAACAAGAACATAAGAACCACTGCACCGGTTGAAAACGAACGCGGTTTTTCTTGCTTTTCTCAGCATCTATGATTGTAAAACCTCAGTTTAACGATATTTACTATAGAATACAACCCCCCAAATCCACCCATTCGTGATAATTCAAACAATTACCAATGGTGTATTCTACCTTTAACCGCTCGGCCATAACACACCACTTATAAAGTACAACAGTATACAAATAATGTAGTGAATGTTTGTGAGTGCAATGGTAGGAATAATTTGATGAGGCGCTGTTACTGAATTATGCTTTCCGTCGTACGACCGCGAAACATTCATTATTTGTTTTATACACCGCCTGACTAAATCCTTGCCATCTGATTGGTCAGAGCGCCACAGTGCGATGGAGGTTTTATAAACCATTGAATAGAACCTTTTTGTCGCGCTGCGGGATGGAACGAACAATTCAATGCACGTGATTTAACGATACACCAAACAGATGAAGGGAATTTATTCAGATGTTGGGTAATACCAATTACCCATTTTCTAAGTATAGCACCTTACCCCTCTTCTGTGGCACGTTAACAGGGATGATCTCTTTCTGGAAGATACCAGACTGCAAATGAAAAACAAATTGAATCTATTATATCTACAAATATGAAATGTATTGAGACATGGTGATGAAGGTCCCTCGACCTGGTCTCGACCTGGTCGCAATTAGTTATTACTGGGCTGTGTCCGGAAGGGTTTAGAAATTAAAGGGATCGTATACGTTTGGTAATTACTCCAAAAATTAATGGCAATAAAAACTTACTTGGTAAGAAGTACAGCAGCTTTGGATAGTATAATGCATTTTTAGAAACTTTTTTACTTCGAAGTACTGCGGTTATGGAAAAAGATATCACTTTTTATCCCCTAACAATTTGAATCTGAAAAGCGTTAGGGGCCGTCCAAAGTTTTCAACATTTTAATGGTCGTACAAAGCGTACGACAGGGGGGAGGGGGGTCGGAGGCCGCGTACGACTTTAAATTGTAAATAAAATGTTGATTTTGTACCGTACAATCAGCAAAGGAAAATTATATGATTGGTTTTGTTTCCTTCTTTTTTTTCTTCGAAAGAATCTCCAACGTTAAAATCAGAAGCGATACAAAGTTCGCTGTTCAAAAATGATTGCTTCGGCAGGTTATACCTTGTTAACAGCTATTGTGCAGATGAGATACTTTTGACGCCGCCCGCCCTACACGCCGCGGCGACCGAGTTGGCAATGAGTTAATATAGCGCAACGTTAACCATGCGGTGTACATACACACATGTATTGATGCCCTATAGACTAGCCCTGAATAAGCGCGCGAATGTGCCAAGCGTGAATGAATAACCTTTGACACGACTGTACTGCGACTCGTTCCCACAGCTGTGCATGGACATCGTGCACGCAATTCCCCACCGCGCTCTACCGGTGTTTGGAATAAATGTTGAAAAGTACTACTTTGGGGGGAGGGAGGGGGTCTTGAAAAGTAGTACGCTCTGTACGACCTTAAAAATGTTGACAACTTTGGACAGCCCCTTATACTGCAGTGACGTTTCTCAGATTGTGTATTCCAATGCAGATTATTCTTCCTGCGTGGACATAACCGCTTCAGATTTTCGGCAATATCTCAAAATCGCTACCACCTTTTGAAATGAAATTTTTACAGGTTAGTTTTATGGTATATACAGTCAAACCTGCCATTGCGGCCACCTGGCTAAACTGGCCACCTTTGCTTGGTCCCAGTTTGATTCTTGCATAAACATACCTAACCACGTCTTGCTAATGCGGCCACTGCGTAACGCGGCCACCGGCCAACCCATAATAGCCCACAGCAAATAAAATGTGTACAATTGCATTGCCGTGAAACCTGTGTACTCCGGCCTCCGAAATTTAGTGCACCCTCTGTTGACTTTGAAATCTCCCCTGTTGTTTGGTTCCTGGACTTCATACTCGTGTTTTATACAAACGGTACCGAGCGCACAGACTAAAATAGTTTTTGTCGTCGCGACACATGTAAACGTACGTAAGCGTGTTCGTTTTATTAAACGTCAGATCGTGGGTGCTTAGTTTTATGTAAATGTACATGCATAATGTACATGTACACGCATACATGTATGTATACATTCATTATGCGAGCACATGTGTATGTATGTACATATACATGTGTGTGTACATGTGTACGCCTTGCTATAGTGGCCACGGAAACCGGCACCGTCGATGGCCACTGTATCAAGGTTTGACTGTATCTATAAATATATAGGGTTGAAACAAACAATGGGTTCCAATGACCAAACGTATAAGATCCCTTTAAGTTTCTTTTTGAGCACAAGGAAACGCAGCAATTCTTATGGTACATTGCGTTATGGGGACAACCTATAGGGTTTGTGTGTAAACTGAAATCTCTCTAATCTCAAACTCAGAACACTCTAAAATTATAAAATTTTCAGCATCACCCTAATTTGTCCTCTTCTTCATTTTCTTTCATTATACCCTTACCCCGATTTTACCTTGTTCTACCTTAACTGAACACCCAACGCGCTATGGGGACTCGAAAATGTCCCCACTACTCGGTCTGTCTTTTCCAAACAAAAGAGCCTGTCCCCCTAACGCGGTGAGCCTACCCTAGCTGACAGATAAAGTGCTACTCACAGCCCCTGCAGCCTGGCTCTTCTTGTAGGAGCTTATAGCATATTCATCCTGCTCCGCTCTTGAGATGTCCAATTTCTTGGCCGTATCTTCCCCGCAGTTGCCCATGTGAAACTTATTGTACACATCCCAGAGCCCATCCTTCACTATGGCATCCTAAAAACAAACAAAAAACAAAGTTTTTAACCCTCCTATTTGTTTTACCTTTCAAAACCTTTCAAAATCTGCTTACATGTACTTGACAAAATGGCTGTAAATGAGTATGAACCTTTCAAAATGCTCCAGAATTTGTTGCTACTGCACTACTACACCTTTCAAAACCTTTTGAAAGGTGGTTTTTTTTCTCACACCAGTTTGATCAGAAAGTTGTTTTAGCTTTCGAAATCTTTCATAGGTTTCTTTTGTCAGACAGTTTTCTCACCTTTCAAAACATTTCAGTCCAGGAAACTTGAAAGGTTTTGAAAGGTCAGACAATTCTATGGCAACTGCCCTATATATAGGAGGGTTAATTAAAGTGTTTTTTTGTTGCCTAATCATCCTTAATCGCAGCTACAACGTAGTCGAGTCGATGGCACGTAAAGGTGCCTCTGGCAGCCGGCCATACGACCCTTATCTGACCAAGGAGCACAGCCAAAGTTCGCAAATGCTGATTTGTCCAGAGAAAGGAAAACCGGAGGACCCGGAGAAAAACTTTGTGGCACAGGAGAGAACCAACGACTAACTCTACTCGCATAAATAGTCCGAGCCGGGAATCGAACCCGGGCCACATTGGTGAGAGACGAGTGCGTTACACCCATGCCACTATGGTAATTATTGAAATTTTGTAATATAGATCAAATTGTCAACGAAAGACTCCAGAGAGTTATTTTAAATTAACATACTTTTAATAAAATATTCTTGTGACCTTTGACCTTTGACTGACCTCAATGCGTTGACCTCCGTAGGTGGGTTCCGCCCTTGGCATGAGGAAGGGCACGTTGGACATGCTCTCCATTCCACCAGCTACCATGACGTCCTAGCGCAAAGAAACAGAAACAGAGACCTGAAATTGGGGTCTTGTCGAAACCCCTGGTTTCATCTTCGTCTTAAGGCGATTTTTAGGCTTTCAACTGCAGGAACTTCAGCCTCATTCTGGGAATGTGGGACAACTCAAACTAGGGACGACTCGTACCCGAGACAACTCGTACCCGGCTGAAAAATTAAACACTGTGCAGGGTACTCGTAAGTACATGGTAAGAAAAGTACAAGGTACGAGTCGTCCCAGGTAGGAGTTGTCCAGTGAAAGGTCTGTCGGCAGCGAGCAAGGCCGGAAATGCATGGGTGTACTTCCCGGTACCTGTACCATCGGCCTGAACCCGCCTCGGATCAAGTTTTGTTTAAAATAATTCCTGTTTTAATACAAGAAACAGACAAAATCAATATTTTTTTCAGAACTGATCGTTTGAAAAGGTTGTTTTGATCCCTAAAGTAGATTTAATCAAGGCTTTAGTCATCCTCTAACCATAGCATCTAATGAAGTACTAAAATTATAAAACTTCCTTTCTGTTCAAAGACTTTTTTAAATATAACCGAGAAAAAGCAAATTTCAAACAATCGCAAAAGCCCCAATGCATTACACTACAGAGTTGTGCCATATGTCAAATGAAAGCTTATTTCCTGCTTTTTCTGACCAACTGTAAAACTTACACAAATATTTTTAACACATCAGACTCATTTTTGCAGAGTGGGTCACATTTTACCTGGTGTCCACACATGAGGCTCTGTGCTGCCATCATGATAGCCTTCATTCCAGACGCACAGACCTTGTTGACGGTGGTGCACGGTGTACTGAGCGGAAGACCTAATCAAAAAATGAACACAATAATTGTTTAAAGTTTGAATGGCTAAAGATTGTGACTCATGATCAGGCTTTCACAGTTGTGTCCCTAGGCAAGCCACTTTACCCCAATGTACCCGGTTAGGCTAGCCCAGGTGGACTCCCTAACCTCCCTACGTTACGGAGGGAGTCCAGGATATGAAGCCTCTAAACGTGGGCGAAACAAATTATGATGAAATTTTTAATATTTTTACCTCATTGTAGACAATAATTCCACCCTCACATATTATCATCGTGTCCTTATCTATGAGAACGGGAGGTTTAGAAATTCCATATGCTACACTGGATGACGTTTTTCAGGAAATTAAACTCAAAAGCAACGTTAAACTTGTACAAGTTGTAGACTCTCTTCATCAGTTTCATACCGACTCGAGTTCGTATTCGACGTGCGCTGTATGCGCGATGCTGCGTGCACGCTCGATATCAATGCGCGCAGCATGTAGTATCGATCGCGGATTCGCGGAGAGCCAAGGGCGCGCGTGACCGCGTGTGCATATACACGCACACACGTACGAACTCGATGTGAAACTGACGAAGAGAGTCTACAAGTTTAACGTTGTGAGTTTATTTTCCTGAAAAAACGTCGGCCAGCATAACATATGGAATTTCTTAACCCCCCGTTCTCATAGATAAGGACACATAGAATGCATAGACGAGAAATTGCCTTTTTCAACAAGGTAAAAACGAGAGTAAAATTAGTTGGTTTTTTTTGTCGTATTGCACAGAGGTCTTAAATCCTGGACGTTAGTCGTAGTGCAATGAAGACGTCGTCCAACCTGGGCAGCAAATGAAGCTCCTTACCAGCTCCAAGGGCCGCTTGCCTGGCGGGCGCCTGACCTTCCCCGGCCTGCAGTACGTTCCCCATGTAAACCTCCTGTACTTCCTCATTGGAGATGTCTGGGAACAAGACCGGCCAATTAAAAGAAAAAAAGATTTGTTAAAAAAGAAAACTGACAAACGAACAAACGAATAATTCTTTCAAATAGGCACTTGGGGAGACAAATTAGCGGAAGTTTTTAGGTAATAAGGAGACAGTGGCACTTGGGGAGACATTTCAGTGTCTCCCTAAGTGTCTAGCTACCCTAAAAAACGATATTTGGGAGTTATTTTTGTCCTAGAACGACAAATTTTAGTCTAAATAGCATAAATTGATTAGAGATCTTAGAGAAAAGGGTTAGGGTAAACAAGTTAGGACTGTTTTAAGTTTGTGTACTTGTCTTCCCAAGTGCCTATTTGGAAGTATGATAATTATTATTATTATATTATTATCAATTTCTGGTAGTGAAACCAAGGATCTCTCAAAAGCGCCCAAGGCACTGTAGCTCGCAAGCCTGAAGAAACCTGTAGAGAGAAGACAATGAGAAGAAGGTACAGTTTTTAGAGGTGGGAGGAAAACCCCAGAAGAATATCCTGGGGAAAACCCACGGAGTCAGGCAGGGACTGAAAACCCAATCCACAAAATGGAGCAGGCGGGATTCGAACCCGGTCATAGTAGTGGAAGGCGAGGAAAGAAAAACTACGCCAAGCTGATTCCCCGTAAAAGTATTTTTTGCTTCTGTGCATGCGTACATCCAATAACTGTTCAATTTCCAACTATGGTCAGCTGACCATAGTTGGAAAAAGCGTAGCTTTTTCCAAATACGTGTACTGGTCCCAAATTATCAAATTTAGCTAGACCACGTATTGTGTGCAATCTGTGCAAGGGTGCAAGCAAGCTCGTCTTGTTCCCTGACACGACAATTGCCCGACGTCAATAAATTGCTCTGTTTATTCTGAAGTTGGGTCAAGGAACCAGACTATTTTATGATTTTTTTTTCCCCAGAATGTATGAACACAAAAACAATATTTGCTATAAAATACTTACCCCAAAATCTGTCTATTTCTGAAAATTTTAGCAAAAGCAATTGTTGTGGTTTTTTTTTTTACCTGCTTTTTGGATGGCTGCCTGAATAGCCACAGTTCCTAATCTTGGAGCAGGGAGGCTGGCCAAGGTACCCCTGAATGAACCCACGGGGGTACGCACGGCACTCACTATCACAACATCCTAGAAACAAATTGAGAAATTTAGAGTTTTCACCCAAATCTTCCCAAATCCATAACACAGTTTAGCCCTGTTCGCACTTGACTTTTTTTGATAAAACTTACCGAGACGATTTTAGGTCCAGTGCGGACAGCCTAGGACGTTTTCCTCTCGGTTACTTTTCCCGAGTCCAGTGGTTACTTTTACCGGCCAACTGCTGCCCGGGAAAACTTCCCAGGTAACTTTTCCCTAGACGATAAGTCCAGTGCGAACAGCGCGAGTCGGTAAAAGCGTCACAGGAAAACGTACATCCGGCCCTCTACTGCGATTTCATGCTACACAAGACACTGCGCATGCGCTCTTTGTATTGTTTACGTGCGCGCGCTGATGCATGCACATCACATTGTGATCACATTCGCCTTCATGAGTCATTATAATGACAGCTCGGCTACTTCTCCCACGGTCTCGGTAAAAAGTCTAAGTGCGAACAGTGGCAACATTTGACCATTTTTTATTTTACCATTGTCTCAGTAAAACCTTCCCCCCCCCCAAAAAAAAAGTCCAGTGCGAACACGGCTTTTGAAACAACTAATGGACCAATTTTATTCAGATTTTTCTACCAATCGATTTTGAAAAATAAAAAATAAAAAAATATTCGGATCGGGGCCCGTTCGGAGAGTATCACCACCAACTAATTTCTTTTATTTGGCCTCAGTCCTGAGATAAGTCGCAAGTCAATATGGATTTCATGAAATCCGCCCCAGTACCCATCCTATAACAGATTTCAACAAAACGTGCGGAAAGAATGTAGTATCCAGACACCACCTCAGCAGTTGCGTACAAAGTCTATAGAGAGTCGAGAAAGTAATTCCTTACAAAATTGGAAATGTTTCTCAGTTCCAGAATCACGTTTTTTAAAACATTTTTGCACTGATTGACCTTCATTAAGATGCCTATATATAGGGCAGTTGCCATAGAATTGTCTGACCTTTCAAAACCTTTCAGGTTTTCTGGACTGAAAGGTTTTTGAAAGGTGAGAAAACTGTCTGACAAAAAAAAAATTATGAAAGATTTTGAAAGGTAAAACAACTCTCTAAACAAACTGGTAAAAGACAAAAAAATACCTTTTAAGTTTCTTGGACTGAAATGTTTTGAAAGGCGAGAAAAAAACTGTCTGACAAAAGAAACCTATGAAAGATTTGAAAGCTATGAAAGGTAAAACAACTTTCTGAACAAACTGGTGTGAGGAAAAAAATACCTCTCAAAAGGTTTTGAAAGGTGTAGTAGTGCAGTAGCAACAAATTTGTGGAGCGTTTTGAAAGGTTCATACTTATTTACAGCCATTTTGTCAAGTAAGCAGATTTTGAAAGGTTTTAAAAGGTAAAACCATAGGAGGGTTAAAAACAAAAGTGGCGTCCGGTTGCAACTTTTTTATCCAAATACTTACATTCAGACCAGATACCGTTGCATAGGTTCTCCTTAGAGCCAAGGCCCGTAACACCTTTAATTTAAAGAAAAAATACAGTGTGAATTTCAAAATTTTGATTAGGGCTAAAATTGTAATTCAAAAAAAAAACGCAGTCGGCGATCTGGTTACACGACTACCTGACCTCACATTATCAATACATGTATTTAGATATCGCTCTTGGAACCAGACTGGTTGATAGTCAGGTTCCAAGATGGAAAGGTTCATAGTATTGTCAATGTCGGGCTGGGCATGTCGGGGAATCAGACCGTCAACTGTCGTAACGATAGCCGTTGTGTAAAAACAAAGTGAGTACCGGGTAAGGCATCCCTTTTTATTTCTATGGTTCACATTCTTGCGGTCGGACATTCGGAAACCTCGTTTATTTTCCCGCACTTTAGTGCGAAGGGGGAAATTTGAGGTTTAACCAGTTCGCGCCGGATGACGTATATAAACGCAAAAATTTCCCCAAATTCAAAACGGATGACGCATAAACACGCCAAGTTCAAGTTCGGAAATGTATGTCAGCAGCGCGCAAGGCCGGAAATGCGTGGGTGTGCTTCCCAGCACTATCGGCCTGAACCTGCTTCGGATCGAGTTACGTTAAAAATAATCCCACCCCTGGGCTCGGCGATGTTAAAATAATTCCGGCGCGAACTGGTTAATGCATGTTGCTATGGACAAGTTGCCCCTTCGACTGTGAGAATATCGTTTCGGACAAGTAGGGTCGGTTCGTCGAAAGAAAAGAAAAATAATCTGAAAACAAATTGCAGTTATAGTTACACCAAAAAATAAATAGATGGACAAGTGTATCTCAGTTTTGTTATATTCACGTTAGACCCTATTTATTGAAATCTTTGCGAGATTTTAACTTTTTGTAATAAATACACAAATAAACCACTCGGCACAAGGGAAAAGATTTTTTGGGGGTGAATATAAATCAATTTGTTTTGGTAAATAAATAAATAAACAAAATTAAACTGTTGGTAAATAATGGATAAATGATCACTTAATCTTGGGGGAAAATAAAGAGAGAAAAAAAACTAAATGGAGTTCGACTTGGTCCCTGTTTCCCATAGGTTTGTGCACAAACTACTTAGTTTTAGCATGGAGGAATAAGATCCTCCATGGTTTTAGTGTAACTGAGTGAATTGTTTCTTTTTCACAATTCCGGACAGCAAAGTATCGAACAAATTAACTCGATACCACATATTACTAAACACCTTCGAAGGCAGCGAGGCCAACTCACCGAAAAAGATTTGGCTGCCATGAAAATTGGATTCATTTCGGTCGGCCGATCGAGCTCGTCAATGAGTGATGTTGGAAATAAGGAAAAAACAAAAACCTTACTCTTTTCTTGATTGCCTCTTGAGGGCGCCCTTCATGACCACCGTAAAGTGAGCCCGGAGAAATGATTGAAAAGCGGATTTAATTTGTTCCCAACAAATACACCCCAACCGAAGCGTGTGACTGTGAAACAGAGAATGGCAGCAAAGATTGATGATGGTGATAGGAAACCTGCCGTCACATGTGAGAATTTCAGCTGTTCTGTTAAATTCTGTCCGTTGTCTGGTGGTGGGTGTGTCTTGTTCTGACTGTTGTCTCTTTTTGTACTGGCTACTGTACTGCACCATTTTCGTGATAAATCATGAAGGAAGTTTACTAGTTGGTGCTGGCTGAACTTCAGTAACGCTATTTAGTCACCCGGCTTGTTGTCAGCGCCCTCTACATTTTAGAGGGTGTTAACTCTTTGCGCATTTGAACATCTTTTTATGGAATTTGCGCAATGCGACAATAAGTTAATAATATTTTAATAATATAACTCGCCACCATTGTTTTTAGCTACGTCTAGAACTGGAAGTATGGTGCTCCAACGCCTGCGCTGCAGGTGCAGAGCAAACAAGGTTTACACAGATTTACAATGTCAAACAACAGCTTGTACTTAAACAATGTACCGTGACGTCCAAAACTACCTCCAAAATTCGTCAGTGTTTTTCATGTATATGCAGTATTTTTCATGTTGCGTGTTTATAATAGCAGTAGTAGAGCGCCCTCTGTGTTACTCGGTGCGATGAGCAAAAAAAATTTGTATTCAGTTTGTTTAAATTTATTCAATCCTTTTTTCCTTTTTTTTTCTCACTTTAGATCACGGAGACCAGGAGCTTTTCTCTTCAATCCGAGCCGAGCTTTTGAATACTCTTCCCAGGGACCCAGTAGAATGGCGAAGGTGATTAAACTAAGATTAGCATTGGAAAGAATGTATCTAGAAACGTCTGTTAAAACAAGTTGAAAAGTGTTGAAAGGTCTGTGAAGATTCGATTGCATTTTCAAACAAAATTTAAAATGCTTCTCAGTCCTTATTTTCCTTAACCGGTTTGCGCCGGAGGACATATACACGCAAAGTTTTCCTCAGATTTAAAACAAATGACGCATAAACACGTCACGAGCAAGGCCGGAAATGTCTGTCAGCAGCGAGCAAGGCCGGAAATGCCTGGGTGTGCTTCCCGGTACTATCGGCCTGAACCCGCCTCGGATTGAGTTTTGTTTAAAAAAATTCCGCGCCTCGGCTCGGTGATGTTAAAATAATCCTGACTCGAACTGGTTAAATTTGATCTGCGGACTAAAAACCTGTAAGACAATGTAGCCACACTATCTAGCTCTCTCTCAAAAAATATGTGAACCTCCATTACCATGTCCGGGATAAGAGCCATTTTGTAGTTGAAGCGAGTGCGAATGCAAAGTGAATTTGGCGTCCCAAAACATTTGCTGCGAAAGTTCGCCGGACTTGAAAACAAATGTTATCAACTTTTGCGAATTTGTAGCGCAAAAACTCCTCCGGAAGTCACAAATTTGTGATCGCGTTCGCAGCGAGTATGAACGGGCCCTAAGCCCCGTTCATAATTGGCGCGAAACCGAAAGGGAAGGTTAAGTCATTGTTCATTCACACATTGTTGCATTTTTAACTCTTAACCAGTTCGTGCCAGTATTATTTTTAACGAAACTCTATCTGAGTCGGGTTCAAGCCTATGGTCCTGGGAAGCATACCCACGCATTTCTGGCCTTGCTCGTTGCTGACAGACATTACCGGCCTTGCTCGTGACGTGTTTATGCGTCATTCGTTTTGAATCTGGTAAAAACGTTGCGTGTACATGTATATACGCCCTCCGGCGCGAACTGTTTAAAACCCTCTTTTTTTTCGCCATCAGATCTTATGGCAGAGGGCCCAAGTTAATCATCATGGACGTCACCTTTGTGCCCTTCAACTCGGAGCAGTTGGCTAAAAGCATCGAGCGCACCCTCTTCAGAAAGCCCTGTTTCCACATCTACTTCACAGACTGTGCGGTAAGTTTAGAAGCATTCTTAACCGCGTCGCAGACAGCGGCTCTGTAAGTGCCTACGATATCGTTCTTGTTCTTGTCCTTGTTCTTGTTGTTCTTGTTCTTCTTCTTCTTCTTCTTCTTGTGCCAAATTCGACATCTTGGAACTTCACGGTAAAGCACCTAAAGAGAGCAACCAAAATTACAACCAAAGCCGCACGATGGTGTCGTTTTGGTTGTAGTCGAACAGTGCAATCCGAACATTATGAAATGAACATGCTAGGGAGAATTGTCTGTGGTATTGTTGTGCATCTGAACTAGACCATTAAACGACAACGTGGACTCCTGCACAAATTGGTACGAATCTACAGCTCCGAGTCTATGGTCTGAATTAAACATTCTTTGAAAACAAAGGTTTATTCAAATGAGCCCTGGCTTCGGAGTAACTTTAGAATGCAGGGCCACTCAACTGCTCTCGGCTTTATTTACCCTAGGACATAGAATGGAGTGGCCCTGTATTCTATAGTTGTACCCCAATACCAGTAGAATACAGGGCCACTCCATTCTATGTCCTAGGGTAAACAAAGCCGAGAGTAGTTGAGTGGACCTGCATTCTATAGTTGTACCGGCAAAATCCCGAAACGCCTTCAATCCTCCAAAGTATTCCGATGCATCAACTTCTAAGTGACCTCAATTCTGCAAAATCCTGCATTTTTGCAAAGAGGATTTGGGATTATTTGGGTTACGCCCTCGATCCTGCAAAGTCCTCCGATGCATCAACTTCCAAGTGACCTCCATCCTGCAAAATCCTGCATTTTTGAAAAGACGATTTGGGACGATTTGGGGTAAAAAGTATTTGGTTAAAAAGTTACTTTTGGGCTTAGTCCGAATAACTGTTTGCAATTGTAATTGCAGGATGCGGATGCCTACAAACTGGTTGTCAAGGACGACATCGCCGCCTGGCAACAGAGCCTGAAGGAGCACAACGTATCCGATTGGCTGATCGTTCTCGTGGAAACGGCCAATCTGAAGCGAGGAAACAAGTCCAAGCTCCTGTCCCGCACGTCTGTGCTGGACAAGATCCGAAGCGACTTCTGCAGCAAACAAGAAAGGTGGGTGCTTTGAACTGCAACTTGCAACCTGAGGCCCAATTTTATAAAACATGTAAGCACAAAAATGTGCTTAGCAATTTCTTGGGGAAAAAACAAGGTTACAAATAAAATATTCAGTTGATGTTCATCGTTTGTGACTGGTATTCAGCTGGTTTTTTTCTTAGCATGAATACCACATGAAGTTTTGGCTGGTAACCTGTTTTTACTAAGCAAAATTATTTTTGTGCTAGCAAACTTGTGTGCTTACATGTTTTATGAAATTGGCCCCTGCTTGTAGTCGTGGCTTGAATAAAAAGCCTGGAGTTTTTAAGGTAGGAACTGGAAGGCAGATTTGCAATTGCCCAAAAATGTTCTTACTCTTCCCATTTGTGAGGAGTTCTGACCAAAATGAGACGGAAATGGGCAAAATTTGAAATGAGGGTTCTCAGGCTTCAGAAAAGAGGACAAAATTCTCCTTACAATGCTGTTTGTTGCACTTCAATCTGACATTCCATTAACCCTAACCCTCCAGGGTATTTTGGCTAGAAACCCTGCCAGACGCAACAGATTGCATACTTTGTCACATTGACTTGTGTGCAGAGTCCAGCAAGGTCAAGCAGTCACCATAGATGGACTGTGCTGGATTTGGCAGGGTTAGGGTTAACAAGTCATGGCTGTTTAAAGTTCGCAAGTAAGGGTTAATTAAAACGCTAAACAGAAACTTGAAGAGATCCACAAAAACTGTTCCAAGGTTTTCCGTTTTCTTAAAAATGTACCTGTATACTACTGCGCTAAATCGTAGTTCTTTAGATTTTTGAGCAAGTTTGGTACTGTAAAAGAACAAAAATGGATCTTCAAGTTGGAATATTTGTCTTTCTCTGCAGAAGAGTGATCGTTCTTAACGAGCCCAACAATCCCGTACCCACCAATCGCTCCTTGGAGTCCTGGCAACTCTTCATCCAACGACTGCGTGAGCTGCTGCTGGCCGCCTACAGTCGCGTCTTGCTGCGCTTTGAGGAGTACATCCGCGCCGAGAGGGAACGGCGAAACGACAAGGGGTGGAACTTCTGCGAGTACTTCCTTCTTCAGGTGAGAAGACCCTTTAGAACTTCAGAACCTTCAGAAATGTATACCGCATGAAAATGCCTGGAGGGGTTTTGCATGAGGCAGGTTTTTTGGGGTCGGCTAATCTAGGCCGGTAACATCAAGTCTTGTTTTGTCGTACTATAAGTCGGTCGTCTCTTTCATATCATGTCATACAATTTGCAAAGAGTTAATAGAAGCTAGCTCTTACCTTCCAGCCTCCCTCATGAATATTCATTTTTTTGTTCTGTAGGTAGCTACCATTTTACTTTCAGCACCTTATGAATATTCATTTAGCATGTACCTTCCAGCATTATTTATGAATATTCATGTTATTCTGCTTTAGGGCCCTAGCATTTGTAGCCCCTCGTCATGAATATTCATTCTTTGTGCTGCAGGAGGAGCAAGCATTTACCTTCCAGCTCCTCTTATGAATATTCATTTGTTGTGCTGTAGGAGGAGCAAGCATTTACCTTCCAGCTCCTCTTATGAATATTCATTTGTTGTGCTGTAGGAGGAGCAAGCATTTACCTTCCAGCTCCTCTTATGAATATTCATTTGTTGTGCTGTAGGAGGAGCAAGCATTTACCTTCCAGCTCCTCTTATGAATATTCATTTGTTGTGCTGTAGGAGGAGCAAGCATTTACCTTCCAGCTCCTCTTATGAATATTCATTTGTTGTGCTGTAGGAGGAGAAAGCATTCACCTTCCAGCTCCTCTTATGAATATTCATTTATTGTGCTGTAGGAGGAGCAAACATTTACCTTCCAGCTCCTCTTATGAATATTCATTTGTTGTGCTGTAGGAGGAGAAAGCATTCACCTTCCAGCTCCTCTTATGAATATTCATTTGTTGTGCTGTAGGAGGAGCAAGCATTTACCTTCCAGCTCCTCTTATGAATATTCATTTATTGTGCTGTAGGAGGAGCAAACATTTACCTTCCAGCTCCTCTTATGAATATTTATTTGTTGTGCTGTAGGAGGAGCAAGCATTTACCTTCCAGCTCCTCTTATGAATATTTATTTGTTGTGCTGTAGGAGGAGCAAGCATTTACCTTCCAGCTCCTCTTATGAATATTCATTTGTTCCACAGGAGGAGCAAGCATTTCCTTCCAGCCCCTCTTATGAATATTCATTTCTTTGTTCCATAGGAGGAGCTAGCATTCACCTTCCAGCTGTTTCATTTTGAAGAGGATGCCCTGGTTCAGTATGACGAGTTAGACGCTCTGTTCTCACAGTTCATCATCAACACGCACGCTGGAGGTACGATTAGTTTGATAAACATGTAGGGGGGGGGGGTATCAACTTTGTCTCTGTCTTTAGCTTCCTTCATGCAGGAGCAAGTTCGGGCGCGAACTATAGTTAACCATAGTTCGACTAACGTCGCTCGAACGCAGGATGGTTGGACTATCTAGTCGACTATTTGGAACCAGACCCCGAGGCACGGTTGCCGCTGGTTGACAGTAGCCTCTTTCCATAGGAAAACATGTAGAGAACCAGTGACGTAGAAAAAGGTGATGGCAGTGGTCGGACGGAGGGAAAGGCAGTAACGTTTAAGTGAAAATCTGGCAGGCCCAATGTTATTTTTTTCTTGTTTTTTGGACCAACATGACTAACATTATGACTTATCCTACTTATATGCGTGGGAGAATAGCGCCAATACCCATCTCATTCAGTCGCAAATGTAAACAAAGCGGTTGCTGTCTTTTCAACAATAGTTCGACTAGAGCCGTTCGAGCGAACTGCATTTGAGCATGCGCATTGGTAAAGCAGAGACTGACTAATGGTTGACTATAGTTCGCGCCCGAACTTGCTCCAGTATGGCAATGGTGATGGAGCCAGTGTGCAATAATCTTTTGGTTACCCGACTTTAAAGTCTTCAGAGCTCAAGAACGAAATAAAAATCCTGACGAACCTTAAATTTTGTTTAATTTGTTTTTCTCACAGACAACCCTGCCTGGCTGTCCTCCTTTGTCGCCCCGTGCAGCTGCTGGGACGGCCTCAACCTCCTCCCCGATGTCATCGCCAGCAAGCGGTCGCTTCTCGAGACTGGCAACGTGGCTCTCCTGGAGTTGCGTAACTATCTCTTTGCCCGTCAATGCGTGCTGCTGTTCACCATGCAGAGGCCGTGGGAGGTAGCGCACAGGGCCCAGTCGTATCTGCACAACTGCGTGCAGGAACTGAAAATGTTAGAGGTAAAGGCGGACTATCAAATACCAACTCCTTTTTCAGACTGTTCGGGGTCTAGCCCGTTCGGGGTCTAGCCCGTTCGGGGTCTAGCCCGTTAGGGGTCTAGCCCGTTAGGGGTCTAGCCCGTTAGGGGTCTGGCCCGTTAGGGGTCTGGCCCGTTAGGGGTCTGGCCCGTTAGGGGTCTGGCCCGTTCGGGGTCTGGCCCGTTCGGGGTCTGGCCCGTTCGGGGTCTAGCCCCGTTCGGGGTCTAGCCCCGTTTCGGGGTCTAGCCCCGTTTGGGGTCTAGCCCCGTTTGGGGTCTAGCCCGTTCGGGGTCTAGCCCGTTCGGGGTCTAGCCCGTTAGGGGTCTAGCCCGTTAGTGGTCTGGCCCGTTTCGGGGTCTAGCCCCGTTTCGGGGTCTAGCCCCGTTTCGGGGTCTAGCCCCGTTTCGGGGTCTAGCCCCGTTTCGGGGTCTAGCCCCGTTTCGGGGTCTAGCCCCGTTTCGGGGTCTAGCCCCGTTTCGGGGTCTAGCCCCGTTTCGGGGTCTAGCCCCGTTTCGGGGTCTAGCCCCGTTTCGGGGTCTAGCCCCGTTTCGGGGTCTATCTTCCAGTGTCAAAATCCCAAATCCCCTCAATCCTGCAAAATCCTGCAAAATCCTCCGATGCATCAACTTCAAAGGGCACTCAATCCTGCAAAATCCTGCAATTTGCGAGGGTTAGGGTTTTGCGAGTGTTAGGGTTTTGTTATGTATGTGAAGTCGCTTGACATAAAAAAAAGGTTATTTTATTTTAAAACTATTTGTCAAAATGTTACCAAATTGGAAAGGCTTCACAATCATTCTGTTTGGGTGAGGTAGGGGTAGGCTGGTTCCCACCCCACAAACAGTATCGATAATGCACAGACTGGGAACCAGACTGCTTGGAAAAACAAGAGATCTGTCTTCACCAGATAGTTACAGTGACTAGAAAATAAAATACATTTGTTTGGTTGAAAGATCTCTGCCATAATTTTGATTTGAGTGATTTGCTGTGTGTTTGAACAGACGGTGTTTCCGTTCTTTCTTCCTTTCGGCAGGTTTCCATGCCGACAGGGAGCATGGCATGTTGGGTATTTCTGAGCTGCCTGGAAGTGTTGCAGTCGTGCGAGAAGTACACGGATTCGTCCAACGTTGAGAATTACTCCCACTTCACGGCCAGCCTGTGGGTTTACGCTCAGTCGAAGGTAAGGGAAACCTGCCTGGTGGAATCCAACGTTACTGTGGCCTAGTGGTTATAGAGTTTGAAGACTATTAACCCTAACCCTTTAGGCCATCTGGCTAGGAACAGGGGAGTCAGGTTGGCGTAGCGGTTCTTTTCTCGCCTTGCACCACTATGACCCGTGTTGGAATCCGGCCTGGGCTAATTTGTGGATTTGGTTTTCAGTCCCTGCCTGACTCCGTGGGTTTTCTCCAGAATATTCTTCTGGGGTTTTCCTCCCACCTCTAAAACTGTAACTTCTTCACATTATCTTCTCTCATCTTGTAATTGGCGCTATAGCGCTGTTGGGTGTTGAATGAAATAAATAAAAAATAAAAAAACATTCTCAATCCTGCAAAATCTTCCAATTGCCACTACGTTAAAATTGGATTCATCCTCAATCCTCCCAAATCATTCAGGTTTTTTTTCTTTCTTGAATTCTTCTTTTTAATTAATGGAGGGGTGGCCATTGCCTAAATCCTCCAAAGTTTGTCTACTATTTGAAAGAAGCGAAACAAACAATATTTGTTGTACATCGATGGGTACTCATTATGACCAGTACTATAACTTCTTCTTTTTTTTCTTTCCTAATGTAAATCGCCTATCACAAGGCCAAAGACCACTCGAGATGTGGGCTACTAGAGGAAAGTGTGGAAGAACTAGCCCCTCACACTAAAATAAATTCTGATCTTTTCACAGCACGATTAGGGTTGGGATGGGTAACTAGTCAACAGCAAGACATCAATAATGCCTCTACCCATATTATGTGTAGAAGTGTCCTAGCCAGGCTGGGTTCGAACCCCCGACCTGCAGAACTACCCGCAGACCACGAACTTAATGCTCCAGACCACTTTTTGCTACTAATTCGGAATGGGATACCTTTTACCTCTTTGTAGTTACGTGAGCTTGGAGATCTCTGCGGTCTGATGCCGGACTCCACCTCCGACTCTGACCAGCTGCAACTTGTTGTAGGCCTGCTGGGGGGCATGGGCCAGACTCAGGAAGCCAGCGTGATCGAGAACAGCCCCAACCAGAAGTTGAGAGAGGCGCTGAGCTCGTCAGAGGCATTCCAGAAGCATTACTTGGTGAGTAGTAGGCTTGGGCTATTATGCTTGTGGGCATAGGCCAGACTTAGGAGGCTAGCGTGATCGAGAACAGCCCCAACTAGAAGCTGAGAGAGGCGCTGAGCTCGTCAGAGGCATTCCAGAAGCCTTACTTGGTGAGTAGTAGGCTTGGGCTATTCCTGCTGGGGGGCATGGGTCAGACTCAGGAGGCCAGTGTGATCGAGAACAGCCCCAACCAGAAGCTGAGAGAGGCGCTGACCTCGTCAGAGGCATTTCAGAAGCATTACTTGGTGAGTAGAAGGCTTGGGCTATTTCTGCTTGTGGGCACAGGCCAGACTCAGAAGGCCAGCGTGATCGAGAACAGCCCAAACCAGAAGCTGAGAGAGGCGCTGAGCTCGTCCGAGGCATCCAGAAGCATTACTTGGTGAGTAGACGGCTTGGGCTATTCCTGCTGGGGGGCATGGGCCAGACTCAGGAGGCCAGCGTGATCGAGAACAGCCCCAACCAGAAGCTGAGAGAGGCACTGAGCTCATCAGAGGCATTCCAGAAGCATTACTTGGTGAGTAGAAGGCTTGGGCTATTTCTGCTTGTGGGCATGGGCCAGACTCGGGAGGCTAGCATGATCGAGAACAGCCCCAACCAGAAGCTGAGAGAGGCGCTGAGCTCGTCAGAAGCATTCCAGAAGCATTACTTGGTGAGTAGAAGGCTTGGGCTATTCCTGCTAGGGGGCATGGGCCAGACTCAGGAGGCCAGCGTGATCGAGAACAGCCCCAACCAGAAACCGAAAGAAGCGCGGAGAGGTTGGTAGTTAAGACACTGACTTTTTCAAGAGTAAAGATTAACAAGAATTGTGCAGAGATTTTAAGTGTTTTTCAAACTCCACAGAAATTTACCTCTACACTAAAAGGATTCTAAAGTTCAGAAGACTAAGAGGGTTTTAATGTGAATGTTATGCTTTCCTTTTCGTTTACCTAGGAACTTTCGGAGTTGGCCATGGGAACATTCAAACACATCAAGCGCATGAGATCGGCCCGGCTCATAGGGAAGGACCTTGCCACGTTTTACATGTGGGTAGCGCCTCCCGTTTTGTTTTTTCTTTAATTATTCTGTCAATTGTTTCAATAATTCTTCCGTTGTAATATTATCAAAAAGTAAGCCATGGGAATTTAACTCCTACTGCGAAAAGGGTAATTACACCATTTGCAGGTATCAAATATTTTGCTAATTGTGTACTACCGAATTATTAAGAAATATCTCACTTATTTTAAAGTAAATAATGATTGTATGCATCCAGCAAAATGATTGCACTAGATTTTATGTAATTGTTCCTAAAAAGTGAATTTTCTGGATGGTGACTGTGAAAAAAAACCAACAAGACCAACCCCGGTTGAAAACGAATACTTTTTTTTTCTTCTTGGCATTCATGATTTTAAAACTTTGGACAGGTTGGTTAAACTATAAAATACAACCCCCAAAATCCACCCATTCCTGATAATTTAATCAATTACCAATGGTGTATCCTACCTTTTATAAAAAAACAAAGGTTTTCAGGTATTAGTTTTTCCCAAGCATTTGAAAGCACATCGTTGGCTCTTCATTTTGGTATACCACAGAGGTTGGCATCTTGTAAAACAAAAATGTTATTTGGGTGAAAGGGTGGACTGTTTCCATTGATTGTACGATTTTGTTGTTGGCGACATTTTAGGAAAAGGGAAGAGTGGACGAAAGCGGAGACATTCCTGATCGACGCGGTCCGCATCTACGAGAAGGAAGGCTGGCATTTACCCGTCACCAACACGCGAAGGCAGATAGCGACGTGCCAGAAAGAGCTAGGCAACAAGCACAAATATCCTTAATTATTATTTATTTCTGGTAATGTAACCAAGGCTCTCTCAAAGGTACCCTCGGCACTGTTTCATATCTTCAATTTATATAGCGCTTTTCACACCCAAAGGGCATCTCAAAGCGCTTCCAACATTATTACCCCTGGTCACTGAGCCATTTTCAATCCTTAAACCATCTCAGCTCCCTGGGGAGTATACAGCCTGTGCTGTAATATATGCGCTACTAGGCTAAATTAATCACAATAACCATCTCTGCCCTCACAGGTACCCATTTTACCCCTGGTTGGAGAGAAGCAATTATAGCAATTATAAGTGTCTTGCTCAGTGACACAAGTGTCACGACCGGGACTCACACTCTGCTGAACACTGTAGCTCATAAGCCTGAAGAAACCTACAGAGAGAAGACAATAAGAAGAAGGTACAGTTTTAGACGTAGGAGGAAAACCCCAGAAGAATATCCTGGGAAAAACCCACGGAGTCAGGCAGGGACTGAAAACCCAATCCACTTATTGGCCCAGGCTGGATTCGAACCCGTATCATAGTGGTAGAAGGCGAAGAAAGAACCGCTATGCCAGCCTGACTCCCCAATAAATACCTAAGACAGTTTACCCATTTCTTTTGGTTGAGAGCTCGGAACGGGGCTGTTTTAACCAGTTCGCGCCGGGATTATTTTAACATCACTGAGCCGAGGCGCGGGATTATTTTTAATGAAACTCGATCCGAGGCGGGTTCAGACCGATGGTACTGAGAAGCACACCCACGCATTTCTGGCCTTGCTCGCTGCTGACAGACATTTCCGGCCTTGCTCGTGACTTGTTTACATCATCCGTTTTGAATCTGGAGAACTGGTTAAGGAGCTGGACTCGACGTGATCAATCAAAATACTGCCGTCTTTGGCAATAACTATTCATAACCTAGCACCCTCGTTCGGTTGTTCCATCACCGATTGGACCTTAACGTTGAGGTCTGCGCACATCTGAAGACATGCTGCCTTCTGGCTGGCGACTGCGCCTTGGCCCAATCAAAATACGGCCATCTTTGGCAATAACTATTCATAACCTAGCACCCTCGTTCGGTTGTGCCATCATCGTTTGGACCTTAACGTTGAGGTCTGCGCACATATCTGAAGACATGCTGCCTTCTGGCTGGCGACTGCGCCTTGGCCCTGCAGGAGAGGCTGGAGTTTTGCCAGGAGATGCTGAAAATAGCCAAGGAGCTTGCCGAGGAACGCGGGGAACCAGACGAGGAACAATCATGTGAGGCGTTCTTGCGAAAATAAGATGGAATTGGGCCCAGGGGCCAATTTCTTAGAGCTGCTTAAGCATAAAAATTGCTTAAGCACAAAACAATCTTGCTTAGTAAAACCAGCTTACCAGCCACAACTCCATGTGATGTATATTATTTGCGATTGGTACTTAGCTGTTGTTAGCTTAGCATAACGATCACATTGAATTTTGGCCCCTAAGTCGATTTACCAAGCAAGTTTTTTTGTGCTTAAGCAACTATTTGTGCTTAAGCAGCTCTATGAAATTGGCCCCAGGTCATTTCGGAGAAAACTGCAAAATAATAAATAATGACCTTTTTTTTTTATTTATTGATATTTGTAATCTTTGGTATGCCTACTGACTATATTTTGTTAAGAAATCCTATGGAAGTAGTGGAATAACAGTGTTTTTTAAGGAAAAAATATTTTTCCATATCACATGTACAAAACTCGAAACTTTGAAGGCCTTTTTCTCAACATTTTACTTAAATGCGACATGTTGATAAATGCGAACTTTAAACAGCCATAACTTGTTAACCGAAAGTATTGAAATAACAGTGTTTTTTAAGGAAAAACTATTTTTCCATATCACATGTACAAAACTCGAAACTTCAAAGGCCTTTTTCTCAACATTTTACTTAAATGCGACATGTTGATAAATACAAACTTTTAACAGCCATAACGGAATGTCCGATTAAAGTGCAACAATCAAAATTGTGGGGAGCTTAGTTGAGGATGGAGCACAATTGTTGTGAGTACAGAACTTGCTATAAAATAAGGCTTATGATGCCCAGCGGCCAATTTCATAAAACGTGTAAGCACCAAAATTTACTTAGCATGAAAATTCTTCTTTATAAAAAACAGGGTTACAAACCAAAATTATTGTTGATGTTTATTGTTTGTGACGGGTATTCAGCTGTTTTTTTGCTTTGAATGAAAAGCTTGTGGAGTTTTGGCCGATAACCTGTTTTTACTGAGCAAGACTTTTTTGTGCTAAGCAAATTTGTGTGCTTACATGTTTTATGAAATTGGCCCCTGGACATGGGCGAGTATCAACGAAAACTATACCTTTGAAAGCCTGCAAAAAGTACTATTTTTATCCATATTTTGTCCTCCGAAATCCTACTTTTGTGCTATTTTGTTTTGTTTTTTTTCTGTTTGCTTGAAAGTCTGGGTATGGAACTATCATCCCTTGTCGTGTTTCAATCAGAATTTTTTCCCTTCTTTAACCCTAACCACCCTGAGTCCATCAAAATCCATTTCCTGTTTTGGATGATTTTAGCTGATTCAGGATACATGTACCTCCATATTGAACAAACTGGAAGAGTGTGATGGATTGAGGATTTTAAGCCTAGTATTACTGCAGGAGTTTGATGGATTCAGAAATTTAGGTGATGGGCTGTGATGGACTCTATGGAGAAGCACCCTGCAATTTTTGTGTATGCCACCATGGTATCGTGAATCCGCCAGAGTCCATCAACTTTTGCTGGTGGATTATTGATGGACTCAGGATATCTCCAGTATGCATACTGGTGGAGTCTGATGGACTCAGGACACCAGCAGTTTTTGCAAACCAAACTTGGTGGATTGTAGCGGATTCAGGATACTTTCTAGAAAAAGCAGTGAGGGGGTTAGGGTTAATAATTGGTTTTTGTTTTTTTGTAGTGAAAGCAGCACTGGTTCCACTATCCTCCGTGGCTTATATCACAAGCATCGACCTAAAACCGGAAGACGGGAAACTGGGAAAGGACGAAGAAGGTGAAATCATCTTGCGTATCCACAGCAACCTCCCGGAAACCGTCGCGGCGGACAAAATCACCCTGGCCGTCCACCGCGAGGGCCAGGACGGCGAGGACCAATCGAATCAGCTCCCGCTCCCGAAGAGCCAATCGCAGAGCAGCTTCAAGAGCCTCTCGCCGACGGTGGACCAATGGGGGGCGGTGACGGACGGGTACCTGCGCTCCGTCTTCCTGGGCAACCAGCAGACGATGATTCCCGAGCTGATGCAGGACATCAGGTACCAGACTAAGGACGGGAGGCGGTCCACGGAGTGCGCCATCATCTATTGCAAGAACGCCTCGTCGGTGCTGAGGAGAGAGGACAGCTCCTCGTCACTCGGGAAGAGTCTGGAGGTCCTTCAGAAGGAAGACTGCAGTCACCCGCTGCACTTGGAGAACGTGGAGTTCGGGCCTGGCGATAACACCTTATCCTTCGCATTCAAGGTAAGAATAGGCCAATTCCGCTCAGACTAAAACAAGTGGAAAGTTTACAGAATCAAACTACAAGCATTGAAACAATGAATGTGTCAAATTAAACGGGACAGAGAGATCTTTCATTTGGGTAGTGTGCCAATGAGAAGGAATGTAGACAAGGTTGTTTTTTTATATACAAAAACCTTGGGTTTTTTTAGGGGCTGAAATCATGGATTTTTGTATACAGGGTGTTTAGGAATTAAACAAGTTAAAAAAATGTCCTTGTTGGCGTACTAATATTTGGTGAAATCTTTTCAAATATATGACCTGTCACCACAAAATGAGAGTAAAGTCGGAAATATTGAAAATTGAGATATTGGTATTTTCAAATTCTTGAGAAAGAGAGCTTTCCAATGGTACATTACACTTGAGGGTTTTGCGATCAATAAATTTTACAGCGCTCCAGAAAGTCATGGGTTTGTGAGAAAACTTTAAACATCTTAAACAAAAACACACAAAAGATTACAAAATAGGACAAGACAAGGTTCGGTTTAGCACAGCAACGGCTATGTTCTAATCATTATTTCTTCTTGAAATTTTCCACACATACAAACTATTGTATAAACAACAAAATATTACAATTTCGAAAACGTGGGATACTTACGAGGACCTGATTTGCATATTTAATTACCGTGTTAATTAGACCACTAATGGACTTTAATCCAAACACTAACTACGCAAAATCGTGTAATTTAACAGGTTTTCGTTCATCTGATCTCACCCAAAAAATGGGACTATGTAAAGGAGGACTAGGGCTTTCCAAATTGCACAAAATCTTAAAATTGACCACCCCTTCATATTTTGACTTTGGATGGCCATATCTCTGAATCACATTGTGCGACTTTACTCTCATTTTGTGGTGACAGGTCACATATGTGACCTGCTCCTACGAAACCCGACATAAGTCGCACAGGCTATTTCGAGATATAGCACGTCAGAGTTGAAATGGGGTGAAAAATCTGGCGGACATCAAATTTTAGTGTTTCGTTGTTATTTTTTTATTCTTTAATACGTAAAGGCCTACTTGAACCCTCGGTTAAACAAAATCAACTTTATTGATGAGAAAGTACAAAAATCATGCATTTATTGAGGCAAACTGTGTCTTAAAAGTGGTTATTTATCTCCCAAATACATCAAAATAAAATTTGTCTTGTTTGGCAAACTTTTGTGTGTTTTGTTTAGGATGTTTATAAGTAAGTTTTCTCACAAACACGTTTTGTGAAACCCGTGACTTTCTGGAGCGCTGTAAAATGTATTTATAGCAAAACCCCCAAGTGTTATATACCATTGGAAAGCTCTCTTTCTCAAAAAATTGAAAATACCAATATCTCAATTTTCAATTTTCAATTTTTCCGACTTTACTCTTATATTGCGGTGACAGGTTACATATAGATTTGTCACACGCCATCGTGAATTTTTTGTTTAAAGCTATGAGTACTTATCAGAGTGTGATAAAACAAAGGGTTTTTTTTTTTGTTTTTTTTCTTGTTCCACAGGCGTCCGATAACGGCCTGTACACCTGCCGACAGTTGCTGATTCAGTTAGGCGGGGTGGAGTTATTGCTGCCTAGCATACAACCCACTGTCGGCTTGGAGGTGTCTAGCCCCGACCCCCAGCTTACTGTGACTCCTAAGAATGGTACTAACCTACGTCCAGACTCGCTCGGTCTATCTTTCCATGGAGCAAAAAACTAGAAGGAGTTAGAACAACCTAAGATAAAAGGAAACACAGAAGGCCACCGACATGAGCTTTACGACCGCAAGGCTCGCTCAGTAAACAAAGCGAAAATGACTAAATCAGATCACGCGCCACCGTGGCCTCGCCGGAGAAGTTGGGAAATTCCAGTCGCGTTGGATTGTTTTTTTAGAACGCACATTTCACCAATTGGCTCTACCTGGCTCGCAGTGCATCATGTTTCACCGTTTTCCTCATGTCGACATTGTCTGCTTCGGTTATTTTTCAGCCTTTGAAAATCTTTGGAAAATGTATTATTTTACAAAAATTAACGTTACAATTTCAGCTTTATGTCCTTACAGTAACGAGCAGTTCGCTGGTTCAGCTTTTGGAGAGTCGTTAGGTTACCAGTGAAAACACGGTGGACATCTCTGTGCACAAAGGCCGGCCGACCTTTGTTGGTCGTAAACGCCGCGGGTGGGCGCAGTGCATTCTCTATGGTGAAGAGCCTGGGCGCTTAGGGGCCGTTCACAATTATCAACATTTTCCCAAGTGTACAAACCGTACACTTTTTTAAGACCCCCCTCCCCCCCCCCTAAAAGTGTACAAAGAAAATGTTGATTTTTGTTCGATAACGCTTGATCTAGTAGTACGACTTCGTCGTACAGCTTTTCACGGTACACGCGGTCTGCATTCCGCCCCAATCTCTGGCCCTCAGACACGACATCTGCTCGTTTGCGTTGATCATTATTAACAAACGCAAAGGCATTTACAAACTCCATGCATTTGTTGGTCGGGTTCTTTTGGACAATACATCCTCGTTGAGTGAGGAATTTCAACAAGTTAGCCAATTCAACAGCACGACTAGCGCTAGCACATTTATTGTCCGCCATTATCGTGCCAGTTGAACCACGAACGAACCATGCATATCCCACGGCGTACACGAAAAACACGCAGCGGCTATGTATGTACAATAAATGTACATGTACAGTACATGTACATGTGTACATTACACTGCCGCGCTGCTGTACACAATACGAATACGCGATGCGAGGCCGGGGCGCGACCGACTTGGCCATGCAGCGCCCTCGCTCGGCCCGTTGCGCGCGGCGTTGGTAGGATGCGCGCAATGCCAGCTGTGGCGGGCGGTTTGTACGCTTGTGAAAATGTTGATAATTGTGAACGGCCCCTTATCGGATTAAGATACGAGGGTCTTCGTTCTAACTCCTTCTAGTTTATTGCTCCATGATCTGTCATAGAGAGTTAGTATTTCACACGCCGGTTAAAAACGAAAACGTTTTTTCTTGCTTTTTATCAGCATCTATGATTGTAAAACTTCAGACAGGTCAGTTAAACAATATTTACTATAAAATACAACCTTCCAAATCCACGCATTCATGATAATTCAAGCAATTACCAATGGTGTATCCTATCTTTAAAGTTAGAAATTGCCATTTTGCGGTACAGTTGATATCGGTTGCCGCGTAGCCCATTGCCTGATGAACGGGGTAATAATTGTAAAGCACTTTGAGATCGTTGATACAATAAAAAGCGCAACAGAAGCACAACCATTTGTGACCCGCTCCATCGAAATCAGGAATAAGTCTCGAAATGACTTTTTGAGATATGCACATGGTGAGAAAAGGGAATTTCATAAGCTTTCTAATGATACCCATCACAAGTGTGTATCTGTTTAGGTTAACGAGTTATGGTCTGATGAAGATGACAGGTGTATATTTATTTGCCGAATCCACATTTTGAGAAAATCAACTTTGAAATAAACAAAATTGGCCAAAATCATACGGACAGCGCAACACAAATCCTCTTTATTTTTATCTTTATTGATCATTTTTAAATACAACACATTAATGACAATAATCTGTGATAACTACACTTCCTAACAAATACAATGTTCAGATAAACGACTTGGTCACGATTTTCACCCATGCGACCGATTGCGTAAAACGGCCCCAGCGACTTATTCCTGATTACGATGGAGCGGGTCACATTTATCTTTGGATTCTTGTAGGTTCGGTTCTTCTAGCTGGTATCCCGCAGGAGCTGCACCTGTCAGTCTACACCGGTTACTCCACCGTCACATCCCGGGACACCCTGTCCGTTCAGACCCTGGGCCGTCTCCGCGCGCTGGCCACCGCTGCCAGCGCCGACGCGGCGGAGGGTTACGGCGTGAGGGTGGAGGAGAGCGGCGCTACGATCAGCTTGCCAGATATCCCCGCCTTCCAGACGAGGGAGTTTAGCATCTGGGTGATGACGTTGCTTGTGGACGCGGGGGCGGAGCCTGCGCAGGAAGAGGAGGAAGAGGAGCTAACGGAACAGAAAGTAAGGATTAGCACCAACGAAACCCGGACAAAGTTGAATTTATTTTTATTTTTTTAAATATTTTTTCCAACAAATTAACTGTGACTGTATATCTGCGTAGCCGGCTACGAGGTTGGGATAGTCGAGAATCGGGGTTGTTTGGCAATTGTGCCTGACCTGACCACACGTTTGACATTTCTCTCTCGCAGATGACCATCTGGTGTCCGTGGTCGGAGACAGTCATAGCCACGCTGACCTTCCAGCAGCCGTTCCACATCAAACATCAACTCCACACGGCCGGCAAAAGGTCAGGTTTGTGCCGGATGACGTATATAAACGCAAGGTTTTCCCCAGATTCAAAACGGATGATGCATAAACACGCCACGAGCAAGGCCGGAAAGGTCCGTCAGCAGCAAGCAAGGCCGGAAATGTGTGGGTGCGCTTCCCGGTACTATCGGCCTGAACCCGCCTCGGATCTCGTGAAAAATAATCCTGCGTGTCGGCTCGGTGATGTTAAAATAATCCCGGCGCGAACTGGTTAAAGTTTCTATTTCTGGCGCCTGACCTTAGCACCCGACCTTAGCACCGAACCTGAGCACCCGATCCTAGCACCGAACCTGAGCACCCGATCCTAGCACCCGAACCTGAGCACCCGATCCTAGCACCGAACCTGAGCACCCGATCCAAGCACCAAACCTGAGCACCCGATCCTAGCACCCGATCCTAGCACCCGATCCTAGCACCCGATCCTAGCACCCGATCCTAGCACCCGATACTAGCACCGAACCTGAGCACCCGATCCTAGCACCCGAACCTGAGCACCCCACCTTAGCCCTCGATCCTAGCACCCGACCCGAACACCCAACTTGAACACCCGACCAGTCAAGCACCAGTCAAACAGACCAAGGCTTTCGAGACCGAGACCGAGGCTTTCGAGACCGAGATCAAGGCTTTCGTGACCGAGACCAAGGCTTTCGTGACCGAGACCAAGGCTTTGGAGACCGAGACCAAGGCTTTGGAGACCGAGACCAAGGCTTTCGTGACCGAGACCAAGGCTTTGGAGACCGAGACCAAGGCTTTCGAGACCGAGACCAAGGCTTTGGAGACCGAGACCAAGGCTTTGGAGACCGAGACCAAGGCTTTCGAGACCGAGACCAAGGCTTTTGAGACCGAGACCAAGGCTTTCGAGACCGAGACCAAGGCTTTCGAGACCGAGACCAAGGCTTTGGAGACCGAGACCAAGGCTTTGAAGACCGAGACCAAGGCTTTGGAGACCGAGACCAAGGCTTTGGAGACCGAGACCAAGGCTTTCGAGACCGAGATCAAGGCTTTCGAGACACCAATCACAAACGATATACATCACCCAAAAAATTGGTTCACAAATTTGGAAAATTTTTCATTCTAAGCATTTTTTTTATTGTGCTTAGCAGCTCCAACCCAATCTATCTTATGAACTATCACATAATCTTATGAGGAAATGCAGAATTTGTTTTAAATAACAAATAATTTTTTTCTTTTTTTTTTCTTTCTTCTCATTTTTGTTTTGTTTAAATTTTGTTTGTCTTCATTTCTTTCACAGAAAGCTTGTACAGCTGTCTGTAGAGAACATTTGCAGCATGCAGTTCATGCTGACGTTGCCTGAGCTTACATCGGACGGTCCCATGCAGTTGCAGAGTGTGAATGGCAAGAATGCCACTGGTGTAAGTACACGAACTACACGGGGGAAACAAAACCTGTTTCGGCCATTTCCACAACAATGTCAAAATACTGCCTATTCCTTTTATGTCTTAAGTGACTTTTCTGCCTTCCGCCCCCCAAAATGTTTAAGATTGTTGCTTATATCATGATTTAAATGAGTGGTAATTTTGGTTTGTTTCATGTGAACCTTAATCTGTATAAGTCCTGTTTTACCTTTCTCTAATTTTGTTCTTCTGTCGTACATCTTTGAAACCTATTTCATCCCCTTTCTATTATGTCATCATACATTCCCTAAACGCCATTTTCCCAAGAATCCGTTTTACCACTTCAAGCATGTTTGTGGTTCATATTTCCATGGGTATTTTCATATTTCGAGACCGAGACCAAGGCTTTCGAGACCGAGACCCAGGCTTTTGAAACAGCTCTTTCTTGCGAATCGTCAAACCAACCTCGACCGCAAAAGAAAACTGATTTGGTAATGTTTGTTTTTTGTTAAAAAAAATTTCACAGATGCTGTGCGCTGGCCAGACAATGTCATACGTCTGGTTTGTCACCGACTCGCAACGGCAGACAGACGAGGCGCAGTTCCGATTCACCCTGACGTACACCGCCCTTGGGGAGGGGGACACAACGACAAATGGGCAGGGGAATGCTGTGACAAATGGGCAGGGGAATGCTGTGACAAATGGGCAGGGGCAGCCGCAGCAACTTAGCCACAGCTTCAGCCTTAAAGACTACAAGGCGAGTTTTGGGATACTAGAGAATTTGAAGCTGAAATATACCTTTTGCAGCCAGCCAAAAGGCTTACGTGTTGTAAAGATATTATCGACTTAAAACTCCCTGTGAAATTATTCCTTCTGGCATGCTGTCTTTTAAACTACATGTAGTTCGCACCGGAGGACGTATATGTGACCCGCTCCATCGAAATCAGGAATAAGTCTCGAAATGACTTTTTGAGATATGCACATGGTGAGAAAGGGAATTTCATAAGCTTTCTAATGATACCCATCACAAGTGTGTATCTGTTTAGGTTAACGAGTTATGATCTGATAAAGATGGCAGGTGTCTAGTTATTTGCCGAATCCACATTCCGAGAAAAACAGCTTTGAAATAAACAAAATTGACCAAGATCATACAGACAGTGCACACAAATCCTCCTTATTTTCATCTTTATTGATTGTTTTTACATACAAGACATTAACGACAATAATCTGTGATAACTACACTTCCTAAAAATACAATACGATTTTCACCCATGCGTTTACTTTAATGGCCGATTGCGTAAAACGGCCTCAGCGACTTATTCCTGATTACGATGGAGCGGGTCCATATGGTGCATCATTTGGGGGGAATAATTTGGACGGTCGTGCTGAGTAGTAATACTGGTCACTACGCGTACTACACGGTTGGTAACCTGGGCGCTCAACGCTTACCATCGAATAGTATGTGACCCATTTTAATTGTATACAGTCCCTAGTGGCGTACACACGACTTTTATACCTTTTTCTATTAACAAAAATAATCTCATCTAGATAGGGTCTTAATATAGAAAAAGGTATAAAAGTCGTGTATACAAAAAAATAGGGACTGTATACAATTAACTAGGGACTGTATCCATTTTTATTGGTTAACTATGCACCTAAATAATCTCATCTAGATAGGGTCTTATAGAAAAAGGTATAAAAGTCGTGTATACGAAAAACTAGGGACTGTATACAATTAACTAGGGACTGTATCCATTTTTATTGGTTAATTATGCACCTAAATAATCTCATCTAGATAGGGTCTTATAGAAAAAGGTATAAAAGTCGTGTATACGAAAAACTAGGGACTGTATACAATTAACTAGGGACTGTATCCAATTAACTAGGGACTGTATCCATTTTTATTGGTTAATTATGCACCTAAATAATCTCATCTAGATAGGGTCTTATAGAAAAAGGTATAAAAGTCGTGTATACGAAAAACTAGGGACTGTATACAATTAACTAGGGACTGTATCCATTTTTATTGGTTAATTATGCACCTAAATAATCTCATCTAGATAGGGTCTTATAGAAAAAAGGTATAAAAGTCGTGTATACGAAAAAATAGGGACTGTATACAATTAACTAGGGACTGTATCCATTTTTATTGGTTAATTATGCACCTAAATAATCTCATCTAGATAGGGTCTTATAGAAAAAGGTATAAAAGTCGTGTATACGAAAAACTAGGGACTGTATACAATTAACTAGGGACTGTATCCATTTTAGTTTTCCTCAAAAAAGTAACTTTTTAGTTTGTACACGGTTCTATGGAGTAGTGATTTTATTCCCGTGTAGGAGTTGTGTAGTGATTTTTTGTGTACGGGTCTATGGAGTAGTGAGTAGGAATTTCATTTTCCCTGGAAAAATTACTTTTTAGTTTGTACACGGTTCTATGGAGTAGTGATTCGATTCCCGTGTAGGATTTGTGTAGTGTTTTTTTGTGTACGGGTCTATGGAGTAGTGAGTAGGAATTTCATTTTCCCTCGAAAAATAACTTTTTAATTTGTACACGGTTCTATATGGAGTAGTGATTTTATTCTCGTGTAGGAGTTGTGTAGTGATTGTTTGTGCACGGGTCTATGGAGTAGTGAGTAGGAATTTCGTTTTCCCTCGAAAAATTACTTTTTAGTTTGTACACGGTTCTATGGAGTAGTGATTTTATTCCCGTGTAGGAGTTGTGTAGTGATTTTTTGTGCACGGGTCTATGGAGTAGTGAGTAGGGATTTTGTTTCCTCTCGAAAATGAACTTTAAAGTTTGTATACGGTTCTATAGAATAGTGATTTTATTATCTTGTAAGAGTTGGGTATTATTGTTTGTACATTGGTCTATGGAGTAGTGATTTTATTCCCTTGTACGGTGTCGGAAATACGGTTCGAGTCATTGAAATAGTCGGTGTAGGGCTTGTAGTACTACTCAACATATATGCGCAAATTCTTCACCCCAAATCGTGCAGGGTATCAGCGGGTCACATATACACGCAAAGTTTTTCTGAGATTCGAAACGGATGACGCATAAACACGCCACAAGCAAGGCCGGAAATGTCTGTCAGCAGCGAGCAAGGCCGGAAATGTCTGTCAGCAGCGAGCAAGGCCGGAAATGTCTGTCAGCAGCGAGCAAGGCCGGAAATGTCATGGGTGTGCTTCCCGGTACCATCGGCCTGAACCCGCCTTGGATCGAGTTTCGTTAAAAATAATTCCGCGCCTCGGCTTGGTGAATGTTACAATAATCCCGGCGCGAACTGGTTAAAGAAAATAATAAAAGAATATCATTTTCAAAGAAGCGCCTTTGAACACATTTTTGAAAATTTCTGTTAGCAGTTGGTTTGTAATCCGTAAATGTGACCGGCTTTACAAAAAGGTGTATTATGTCACATGAGTTATATACATGGTTAAAATGCCCCCAACGTAAGCTTTCATTTGGTATATAATAGAGCCCCATAGCCCTTCTTATTTTGGAGATATGACGTGTTTACATATTGATTACTTTCTCGGAGTTCAAATTACACAACTGAGAAAACAGGCTTTGAAATAGCCGGCTCTGTTGTACATGTACTACAACAGAAAAATACACACGAAATTGTTTGTTTTTTTTCCACTTTATTCATTTTATTCATTTCTTTGAATGAAGCTGAAATTGTAGGTATTACAGATGTCATTCATGACAAAAAATAAAAATCCCATTTTGATGAAATGTTTACCCTCTCAACGTTGAGCGGGCCATTACACGATAGTGCACAGTGCGACTTAAAGGTAGGATACACCATTGGTAATTGCTTGAATTATGAATGGGTGGATTTGGGGGGTTGTATTTCATAGTAAATATCATTTAACTGACCTGTCCGAAGTTTTACAATCATGGATGCTGAGAAAAGCACGAAAAACAGCGTTTGTTTTCAACCGCTGTCGAGCAATTATTCTTATATTTTCTTTGTTTTTTCGCGATCGCCGTCCGGCGATCGCTATAATTTTGCTGGATGCCTAGAATCATTATTTACTTTCAAATGAGTAAGATATTTCTTAATAATTCGGTGGTAAATATTTTCTATATCTGCAAATGGTGTATACTACCTTTAATACACCTTTTTGTCGAGCCGGTCACAAAATGATGCGCAACATTGGAACGACGCACACGCATGCCTTTAATTGATACTTGATGTTTCTTTTCTCCAGACGAGGTACGAGGTGAGCTCAACAGTCACACCGCCCTCCAGTGACGAGTTCTGTCGCGCTGGTGCCCTCTGCAGTCTCCAACTAAACATCCAGTCGTCGCTTGACGACCGCCAGCCAATCGCCGACCAGCACGGCCCATCGCCGCAACTCTTGTACCAGGTGTTGGCCGACAAGCACACGTGGGCGGTCTGCGGGCGGAGCACCGGGGTCGTCGACACGCCGACCGGCCAGGAGGGCGTGGCTGTGTCACTGGAGGTCATGCCCTTAGTGGCTGGTTTCCTGCCCGTGCCAAAGGTCAAACTGAGCAAGTACCTCGCGGGAAACCAAGAACTATCGGGTATGGAATTTGAATTTTCTCGAGAAAGCATATTGTGATCTGTCGCACCAAAATGAGCTTAACCAGTTCGCGCCAGATGACGAATATAAACGCAAAGTTTTCCCCAGATTCAAAATGGATGATGCATAAACACGTCACGAGCAAGGCCGAAAATGTCTGTCAGCAGCGAGCAAGGCCGGAAATGCTTTGGTGTGCTTCCCGGCACTATCGGCCTGAATCCGCCTCGGATCGAGTTTCGTTAAAAATAATCCCGCGCTTCGGCTCGGTGATGTTAAAATAATCCCGGCGCAAACTGGTTAACATGTGACGTCTACTGAATTGAAAACAATTACAATCAGAATGCGTAAACATTGCGTGACATGGCGTCAGTGATTTTATCTTTAATAACCTTTGACCTAGCTTGACCTCAACCTTGACACCAAACTGGAATATTGCCCCTATGCAAATATCTAGTTCAAATTTGTTTTGTTGGATAAAGGGTGTATATCAATTTAAAATCTCGAAGGTAGTCAGCATTTGGAAATGTTTTTGTTTAAGCAATTGCAAATTCTTATCAACTTCAGGAGCGCAACCCGTCACGCAAGTTGTCCTCGATCAGCCAAGCGAGGGCAGTATAATCCCCGACGGCACGACCACCGCTTCCAACGACCTGGACGGTCCCGTCACGGCGAGTCTGAACGGACTGGGCGAACCGGTGCCCTACACCCCAACGGCCACTACTGATAAGACTAGCCCCGCTTCCCTGGTCCCCTTCGCGGCCGGTCAGGTGTACTATCGAAGTTTGGCGGCCCAAGTTCGAGTCCTGCCCGAGTGCGACATCACCATTTTAGACGTAGCTGTACAGTGAAAACGTTCCCCCAAAAAGCTGTCAGTAGTGTTGGTCTGGTTTCCAGAGGTCATATTCATGAAACCTTATACTAAGCCTAGTTGGTTACTGAAAAGGCCGGCAGTTGCGTACTATAAGCCTAGTTGGTAACTTGTTGGTATTCAGGAATTATGACTAGCGATAGTTACATTCAAAGTTTCTTAATAAAGTAAGTTGCTTACTAAGCCTATGTGTTTGTGAACAAACAGAGCTGTTTCGGGTGTCTAAAAAAGGAAAATGACTTTAAATATGTGGTTGGTGGTCTATTGTGTTTTCCTTTGTTCCTTTACTATACCCTAACCCCATTACCTAGCGCTTGCCCCAACGATCAAGGACCGATTTCGGACAAGGAAACCGTCCTTCGAGGATCCTTTGTTCCCTTTGTTCTCTTTTGTGTTTCGATCCTCGTTCGTAATACGATACAAGAACAACCATTGAAGTCCATCGGGCAGGACAACCATTGAAGTCCAGCGGGCAGGACGCTCCTTCGTTCGATAAAACCACAAGTGCATACAGCCTTTTCTTGTTTGACTCCTGAAGTGGTTCAGAAGCAAACCCTTTGGGGTCTGAAAGCACAGCGCAAACGATAATTTGCATAACGTTCTACAGTCTAAAGACTAATTTGCATACCGTCAAACGTTACAAAATAATTATCATGCCATTTGTAAAAAACTCGCAGGCCTTAGTAAGGTTCCATGAATTTACAATCTCGAACAAATATACTGCAATTTGGGAGACCACCAACATAGGACAAGATATATAGCTCAGTTGGTAGAGCGCTGGTCCGGTATGCCGGAGGTCGCAGGTTTAGGTCCCCGCCTTGCCAATTTCTTTGTTCACTTTGAAATAAAAATTTAATTGTCAACTCCTTAGTAGACTACATGTACATAGTTTCTTATGTTTGTAAATATGTGACCTGTCATCACAAAATGAGCGTAAAGTCGGCAAAATCTAAAATTGAGATATGGGTATTTCTAAATTCTGTGGAAACAGAGCTTTCCAATTGTATATAACACTTGGAGGTTTGATACTCAATATTTTTTTATTTTTATTTTTTAGTCTGGAGTCTTAATACAGAGATTATGAGAAAACGGGCATTTCTTGCGAGAAATTGTGTGAAAGGCATAGAAAGGCAGAGTCAAAATTGTCTCAAAAACTATTTTGTTTTCTTTTCTGATCGTCCTGAAAAATTGGGAATTGATTGTTGGGGATTTAGTCTTTAAAAAAACCATATAATCTCAAAATCGACCACCCCTTCAAATGTTGACTTTGACTGGCCGTACTGGGAAATCACTCCAAGCGACTTTACGCTCATTTTGTGATGACAGGTCACATATGTGTTAACCAGTTCGCGCCAGATGACTATATAAACGCAAATATAAAAAGCATGTTTTCAATATTTGTGAGGCATTTATGAAAGCTTGGGTGTTTTTTTGGTTCAAACTTTCAACTTTTAACTTCAAACATCAGTTTTCAGTTGGGAAATTTACGAAATCCTGGGTGAGGCTCATTATCTGATAGCTTTAAAACTTGTATGACTTCTAATTTTCAGATTTTCAGATTTGAGGTACGTACAGTTAAAAGGCATCGGGACTATCATCGGTTTCCTAAAGTCAAGAACTTGAAATCACTAAGCCATAAATTTATTCCGAAACCTAGATTTCGCAAATGGATGTAGGTATACCGCACAAATTGGGCGTAAAGTTGCACTAGGCCTATATCTTTTTCGTGTTACAAGTAGCTAAACAACAATTTTCAATAAAAAGTCATTTTGGGGATTTTAACAGTTTTCTATTTGAATACCCCTATTCTGTAATATCCCAAAGTGTTTAAACTGAATCTCTTCGCGAAATATTTTTTGGGTGAAATTTCTTTTTTGAAACTCGGATTATATTGTGCAGAGATAACAAAGTTTTTACCTAATTTTCTCAAAACAAGGGGTCAGAATTCAGATAACTTTAAAAGATTGTATCGTGGGCTAGAAATGAGATACCACAACAGACAATGTATTTTATTTAAGCTTAAAACCTGCACTTTCAGGAAATACCATCATCTTGATTTTCTAATTTTGCTATTTTGTAGTAATGGGGATTATTGTATATCCATTAATGTGTTTTACTACACCTCATAAATATTCATAAGCAAATTGGGGCACGTCATTGGCCGAATCCGCCGAGTAAAAATGCGTAGCTGACGGGTGACGTCATCCCGGTGAATATCAGCTCGCTGCCATGCGGTATCTGGGACCCGCCTCGTAGACATGTAGTCTGTGGCATGTAATTGTTACGGAACCAGTCTCAGTTACTAGATTTCTATCTTTGACTGACGAAGAACTTGAAAATCTTGTGCTGAATAAAGATGCAAAATCTACGAAGGTCGTTATCGACAAGGCAGTGAATATTTACGAGGTGTAGTAAAACAAATAAAGCATGGTTTATGTCTGGAAAATAGTGGGAATTACTGGTCCCTCGGTGTAGGTCAGCTCGACTAGTAGTACTATCGTCATCCTCCGTTTCGCTTCGGGAAGTAGTCGAGCTGACCTAAAAATGATACACATACGACGTACTTAGGACCAGTAATTCCCTCAAAACTATGCTGTATTTGTATAAATGCTCAATCTAAAAACGCCAGTAATGTAGACTTTTTGTACACAAACATGTGATTGTAAATTGTTTCCAGTTAACTGTGCAATACTTATAGATGTGTACGTGTATTAAAATAATATTCCAATATACATGTACATGAACAGTTAATAAATGAATAGTTGCAAACGGACTCCAATTTTTTTAGCCATTTTAATTGACCAATCAGCGAAGACCAGTAGGACATATTTTTGCATAACAAAGCTCCTGAAAAGGCACGTTCCAGTCGCTACACCCTATATGTACGCGTAGCGTGTATAAAATATTAACGTGTTTGCATAATATTGGTGGGGAGACCCGCCCGGTTAATTGGCTGAGCGCCCCCGTGTAATTTTACACGCGCGCACGCAGTGCGTGTTTTTCATTCATTTCTTCGCTGGCGAAAATGGAGGAGTTTTGTGAAGGTCAACTTTTTCAAAACAGACGTAAGTTTTCCTTTAAAAATAATGTTAAAACCTAACAGTTAAAGCTCTCAAATAATGTCAAATGCTAGTGGATGTAATGTGGGTACTTTTGAGTGAATTTTCGTTGAGAACTTTGTTCGAATGTGAGAGGAAATTAAAGATGAACTTTTCAGAACCTGAGTGATGGTGAGATATTTCAACTTGGCTCTCTGGATTAGTGGTGGGCGTGGTTTGGTAAAAAGAAATGTGGGGATTTATGCTGACTTTCTCGTAGAATATAACATTTATTTTGCTCGCATTTGTGTGCATTTTCTGCCATTTTTGTGTCTCCTTAATGCCGTAGTATACAGACACAAAAACTGCTGATCTTTTCCAAATAGTCATGCAGCTGGTGATGTGCCACTAGCTCTCGTGTCTAAATTTCACAGAACGTAATAAATAAAAATGTATTAAAATACAGTATTTAGTAAATTGGTAAACTTATGACCGAGATTTTATATACATTTGTAACAATTTGTTTGCAGGCACAAGACTAGTACCATGACTACTGATTGCAGAGAATGATGGAACTAAACGGGGATGGGAACAGACTAATAAAAGAGCTGTTGACTGCCTAGAATCAGTCTATCGTTGCACTTCTATACAATAGTTCTTTCATTCTTTTGAAACATTCTCATTCTTTTCCTTTGTGATAATTGTTCCTTCTGACTCCAAGTTTTTATTTTCTCCACAGTTCACTTGATTGTTTTTCATTACTACCTATTGTCTTTATATTTGTACCCATTCCCGCTGTAAATATGGCCACTGATGCCGGCACGGCGTTAAACCCTAAAATCACTCACTCACTCACTGTTTTCTGAAACAATAGTTCTATTATGATGCACTCTTAAGTATCAGTGGCGGCACTAGACTTTCAATTTAGTTTTTTGGTTAGTTTTTGGGGCAGGGCAATAAAAAAGTTCCCCTGCGATGTCAAATTTGTCCCAAATGTTGCAAAATACTGTATTACATTTAAAAAGAATGGAGCCTTTCAATAAAGCTGAAATGAATCAGAGTTTGAACAGAAGCTGAATGTGTCCGACTTTGTTGGTTTTAGTGATTTATTAATTAATTTCCAAATTACACTTTGTTTTGGGGGATTATGCTTGAAAATGGAAAATCTTGCAAAATTCAACTTGTTTAATTTTTAATTGATTTTTTTCAAGGCAATTTTAATTTCCATACAAATGCAAGGCTAACCCCTTACCAATTAATTTTGGGTGGATTTGGGACATTTTAGACAAATCATATTTTGACCTAATTTGCATACAAATGCAAGGATAACCACTTACCAATTAAATTTGGGTGGATTTGAGACTATTTTAGGGCAAAATCATATTTTGACCTAATTTGCATACAAATGCAAGGCTTACCCCTTATCAATTAATTTAAGGGACAATGGAGACATCTTTGCATAATTATCATATTTTGATCTAATTTGCATACAAATGCAAGGCTTACCCCTTATCAGTTAATTTTATGGACAATGGAGACATTTTTGCATATTTATCATATTTTGACCTAATTTGCATACAAATGCAAGGCTTACCCCTTATTAATTAATTTAGGGACAATGGTGACATTTTTGCATAATTATCAAATGTTGACCTAATTTGCATACAAATGCAAGGCTTACCCCTTATCAATTAATTTAAGGGACATTTCAGACGTTTTTGCATAATTATATCAATATGATAAATGTCTCCATTGTCCCTAAATTAATAAATTAGGGGTAAGCCTTGCATTTGTATGCAAATAAGGTCAAAATATAAGAATTATTCATAAATGTCTCAAATGTCTCTTAAATTAATTGATAAGGGGTAAGCCTTGCATTTATATGCAAATCAGGTCAAAATATGATAATTATGAGAAAATGTCTCCATTGTCCCTTAAATTAATTGATAAGAGGTAAGCCTTGCATTTATATGCAAATTAGGTCAAAATTTGATAATTATGCAAACATTTCTCAAATGTCCCTTAAATTAAATAATAAGGGGTAAGCCTTGCATTTATATGCAAATCAGGTCAAAATATGATAATTATGCAAAAATGTCTCAAATGTCCCTTAAATTAATTGATAAGGGTAAGCCTTGCATTTGTATGCAAATTAGGTCAAAATATAATAAATATGCAAACATTTCTCCATTGTCCATTAAATTAATTGATAAGGGGTAAGCCTTGCATTTGTATGCAAATTAGGTCAAAATATGATAATTATGCATAAATGTCTCAAATGTCCCTCAAATTAATTGATAAGGGGTAAGCCTTGCATTTATATGCAAATTAGGTCAAAATTTGATAATTATGCAAAAATGTCTCCATTGTCCCTAAATGAAATAATAAGGGGTAAGCCTTGCATTTGTATGCAAATGAGGTCAAATCATGATTTTGACCTAAAATAGTCTCAAATCTACCCACAATTTATTGGTAAGGGGTAAGCCTTGCATTTGTATGCAAATTAGGTCAAAATATGATAATTATGAGAAAATGTCTCCATTGTCCCTTAAATTAATTGATAAGAGGTAAGCCTTGCATTTATATGCAAATTAGGTCAAAATTTGATAATTATGCAAACATTTCTCAAATATCCCTTAAATTAAATAATAAGGGGTAAGCCTTGCATTTATATGCAAATCAGGTCAAAATATGATAATTATGCAAAAAATGTCTCAAATGTCCCTTAAATTAATTGATAAGAGGTAAGCCTTGCATTTATATGCAAATTAGGTCAAAATATGATAAATATGCAAACATTTCTCCATTGTCCATTAAATTAATTGATAAGGGGTAAGCCTTGCATTTGTATGCAAATTAGGTCAAAATATGATAATTATGCATAAATGTCTCAAATGTCCCTCAAATTAATTGATAAGGGTAAGCCTTGCATTTATATGCAAATTAGGTCAAAATTTGATAATTATGCAAACATTTCTCAAATATCCCTTAAATTAAATAATAAGGGGTAAGCCTTGCATTTGTATGCAAATTTGATCAATATTTGATAAATATGCAAACATTTCTCCATTGTCCATTAAATTAATTGATAAGGGGTAAGCCTTGCATTTATATGCAGATTAGGTCAAAAAATGATAATTATGCATAAATGTCTCAAATGTCCCTTAAATTAATTGATAAGGGGTAAGCCTTGCATTTATATGCAAATCAGGTCAAAATATGATAATTATGCAAAAATGTCTCCATTGTCCCTAAATTAAATAATAAGGGGTAAGCCTTGCATTTGTATGCAAATTAGGTCAATATTTGATAATTATGCAAAAATGTCTCCATTGTCCCTCAATTAATTGATAAGGGGTAAGCCTTGCATTTGTATGCAAATTAAGTCAAAATATGATAAATATGCAAACATTTCTCCATTTCCCATTAAATTAATTGATAAGGGGTAAGCCTTGAATTTGTATGCAAATTAGGTCAAAATATGAAAATTATGAGAAAATGTCTCCATTGTCCCTTAAATTAATTGATAAGAGGTAAGCCTTGCATTTATATGCAAATTAGGTCAAAATTTAATAATTATGCAAAAATGTCTCCATTGTCCCTAAATTAAATAATAAGGGGTAAGCCTTGCATTTGTATGCAAATTAGGTCAATATATGATAATTATGAAAAAATGTCTCCATTGTCCCTAAATTAATTGATAAGGGGTAAGCCTTGCATTTGTATGCAAATTAGGTCAAAATATGATAAATATGCAAACATTTCTCCATTGTCCATTAAATTAATTGATAAGGGGTAAGCCTTGCATTTATATGCAAATTAGGTCAATATTTGATAATTATGCAAAAATGTCTCCATTGTCCCTAAATTAAATAATAAGGGGTAAGCCTTGCATTTGTATGCAAATTAGGTCAATATTTGATAATTATGCAAAAATGTCTCCATTGTCCCTAAATTAATTGATAAGGGGTAAGCCTTGCATTTATATGCAAATTAGGTCAAAATATGATAATTATGCATAAATGTCTCAAATGTCCCTTAAATTAACCGATAAGAGGTAAGCCTTGCATTTTATATGCAAATCAGGTCAAAATATGATAATTATGCAAAAATGTCTCTATTGTCCCTTAAATTAATTGAAAAGGGTAAAGCCTTGCATTTGTATGCAAATTAGGTCAAAATATGAAATTATGCAAAAATGTCTCAACACTCCCTTAAATTAATTGATAAGGGGTAAGCCTTGCATTTGTATGCAAATTAGGTCAAAATTTGATAATTGTGCAAAAATGTCTCCATTGTCCCTAAATTAATGAATAAGGGGTAAGCCTTGCATTTGTATGCAAATTAGGTCTATATTTGATAATTATGCAAAAATGTCTCCATTGTCCCTAAATTAATTGATAAGGGGTAAGCCTTGCATTTGTATGCAAATTAGGTCAAAATATGATAAATATGCAAACATTTCTCCATTGTCCATTAAATTAATTGATAAGGGGTAAGCCTTGCATTTGTATGCAAATTAGGTCAAAATATGATAATTATGCAAAAATGTCTCCATTGTCCCTAAATTAATGAATAAGGGGTAAGCCTTGCATTTATATGCAAATTAGGTCAAAATATGATAATTATGCATAAATGTCTCAAATGTCCATTAAATTAATTGATAAGGGGTAAGCCTTGCATTTATATGCAAATGAGGTCAAAATATGATAATTATGCAAAAATGTCTCCACTGTCCCTAAATTAAATAATAAGGGGTAAGCCTTGCATTTGTATGCAAATTAGGTCAAAATATGAAATTATGCAAAAATTTCTCAACTGTCCCTTAAATTAACTGATAAGGGGTAAGCCTTGCATTTGTATGCAAATTAGATCAAAATATGATAATTATGCAAAAATGTCTCCATTGTCCCTTAATTAATTGATAAGGGGTAAGCCTTGCATTTGTATGCAAATTAGGTCAATATTTGATAATTATGCAAAAATGTCTCCATTGTCCCTAAATTAATTGATAAGGGGTAAGCCTTGCATTTGTATGCGAATTAGGTCAAAATATGATAAATATGCAAACATTTCTCCATTGTCCATTAAATTAATTGATAAGGGGTAAGCCTGGCATTTGTATGCAAATTAGATCAAAATATGATTTTGCCCCAAAATAGTCTCAAATCCACCTAAAATTAATTGGTAAGGGGTTAGCCTTGCATTTGTATGCAAATTAGGTCAAAATATGTAATTATGCAAAAATGTCTCAACTGTCCCTTAAATTAACTGATAAGGGGTAAGCCTTGCATTTGTATGCAAATTAGATCAAAATATGATAATTATGCAAAAATGTCTCCATTGTCCCTTAATTAATTGATAAGGGCTAAGCCTTGCATTTGTTTGCAAATTAGTTCAATATTTGATAAGTATGCAAAAATGTCTCCATTGTCCCTAAATTAATTGATAAGGGGTAAGCCTTGCATTTGTATGCAAGTTAGGTCAAAATATGATCAATTAATTTAAGGGACAATGGAGACATTTTTGCATAATTATAATATTTTGACCTGATTTTCATATAAATGCAAGGCTTACCCCTTATCAATTAATTTAAGGGACATTTGAGACATTTATGCATAATTATCATAATTTGATAATTGTGCAAAAATGTCTCAACTGTCCCTAAATTAATTGATAAGGGGTAAGCCTTGCATTTGTATGCAAATTAGGTCAAAATATGATAAATATGCAAACATTTCTCCATTGTCCATTAAATTAATTGATAAGGGGTAAGCCTTGCATTTATATGCAAATTAGGTCAAAATTTGATAATTATGCAAACATTTATCAAATGTCCCTTAAATTAAATAATAAGGGGTAAGCCTTGCATTTATATGCAAATCAGGTCAAAATATGATAATTATGCAAAAATGTCTCCATTGTCCCTAAATTAAATAATAAGGGGTAAGCCTTGCATTTGTATGCAAATTAGGTCAATATTTGATAATTATGCAAAAATGTCTCCATTGTCCCTAAATTAATTGATAAGGGGTAAGCCTTGCATTTGTATGCAAATTAGGTCAAAATATGATAAATATGCAAACATTTCTCCATTTCCCATTAAATTAATTGATAAGGGGTAAGCCTTGAATTTGTATGCAAATTAGGTCAAAATATGAAAATTATGAGAAAATGTCTCCATTGTCCCTTAAATTAATTGATAAGAGGTAAGCCTTGCATTTATATGCAAATTAGGTCAAAATTTGATAATTAGGCAAACATTTCTCAAATGTCCCTCAAATTAATTGATAAGGGGTAAGCCTTGCATTTATATGCAAATTAGGTCAAAATTTGATAATTATGCAAAAACGTCTCCATTGTCCCTAAATTAAATAATAAGGGGTAAGCCTTGCATTTATATGCAAATTAGGTCAATATATGATAATTATGAAAAAATGTCTCCATTGTCCCTAAATTAATTGATAAGGGGTAAGCCTTGCATTTGTATGCAAATTAGGTCAAAATATGATAAATATGCAAACATTTCTCCATTGTCCATTAAATTAATTGATAAGGGGTAAGCCTTGCATTTGTATGCAAATTAGGTCAAAATATGATAATTATGCAAAAATGTCTCCATTGTCCCTAAATTAATGAATAAGGGGTAAGCCTTGCATTTATATGCAAGTTAGGTCAAAATATGATAATTATGCATAAATGTCTCAAATGTCCATTAAATTAATTGATAAGGGGTAAGCCTTGCATTTATATGCAAATGAGGTCAAAATATGATAATTATGCAAAAATGTCTCCACTGTCCCTAAATTAAATAATAAGGGGTAAGCCTTGCATTTGTATGCAAATTAGGTCAAAATATGAAATTATGCAAAAATTTCTCAACTGTCCCTTAAATTAACTGATAAGGGGTAAGCCTTGCATTTGTATGCAAATTAGATCAAAATATGATAATTATGGAAAAATGTCTCCATTGTCCCTTAATTAATTGATAAGGGGTAAGCCTTGCATTTGTATGCAAATTAGGTCAATATTTGATAATTATGCAAAAATGTCTCCATTGTCCCTAAATTAATTGATAAGGGGTAAGCCTTGCATTTGTATGCAAATTAGGTCAAAATATGATCAATTAATTTAAGAGACAATGGAGACATTTTTGCATAATTATAATATTTTGACCTGATTTTTATATAAATGCAAGGCTTACCCCTTATCAATTAATTTAAGGGACATTTGAGACATTTATGCATAATTATCATAATTTGATAATTGTGCAAAAATGTCTCCATTGTCCCTAAATTAATTAATAAGGGGTAAGCCTTGCATTTGTATGCAAATTATGTCAAAATATAAGAATTATTCAAAAATGTCTCAAATGTCTCTTAAATTAATTGATAAGGGGTAAGCCTTGCATTTGTATGCAAATTAGGTCAAAATATGATAATTATGAGAAAATGTCTCCATTGTCCCTAAATTAATTTATAAGGGGTAAGCCTGGCATTTGTATGCAAATTAGGTCAAAATATAAGATTTATTCAAAAATGTGTCAAATTTCTCTTAAATTAATTGATAAGGGGTAAGCCTTGCATTTGTATACAAATTAGGTCAAAATTTGATAATTATGCAAAAATGTCTCCATTGTCCCTAAATTAAATAATAAGGGGTAAGCCTTGCATTTGTATGCAAATTAGATCAATATTTGATAATTATGCAAAAATGTCTCCATTGTCCCTAAATTAATTGATAAGGGGTAAGCCTTGCATTTATATGCAAATTAGGTCAAAATATGATAATTATGCATAAATGTCTCAAATGTCCCTTAAATTAACCGATAAGAGGTAAGCCTTGCATTTTATATGCAAATCAGGTCAAAATATGATAATTATGCAAAAATGTCTCTATTGTCCCTTAAATTAATTGATAAGGGTTAAGCCTTGCATTTGTATGCAAATTAGGTCAAAATATGAAATTATGCAAAAATGTCTCAACACTCCCTTAAATTAATTGATAAGGGGTAAGCCTTGCATTTGTATGCAAATTAGGTCAAAATTTGATAATTGTGCAAAAATGTCTCCATTGTCCCTAAATTAATGAATAAGGGGTAAGCCTTGCATTTGTATGCAAATTAGGTCTATATTTTATAATTATGCAAAAATGTCTCCATTGTCCCTAAATTAATTGATAAGGGGTAAGCCTTGCATTTGTATGCAAATTAGGTCAAAATATGATAAATATGCAAACATTTCTCCATTGTCCATTAAATTAATTGATAAGGGGTAAGCCTTGCATTTGTATGCAAATTAGGTCAAAATATGATAATTATGCAAAAATGTCTCCATTGTCCCTAAATTAATGAATAAGGGGTAAGCCTTGCATTTATATGCAAATTAGGTCAAAATATGATAATTATGCATAAATGTCTCAAATGTCCATTAAATTAATTGATAAGGGGTAAGCCTTGCATTTATATGCAAATCAGGTCAAAATATGATAATTATGCAAAAATGTCTCCATTATCCCTAAATTAAATTATAAGGGGTAAGCCTTGCATTTGTATGCAAATTAGGTCAAAATATGAAATTATGCAAAAATTTCTCAACTGTCCCTTAAATTAACTGATAAGGGGTAAGCCTTGCATTTGTATGCAAATTAGATCAAAATATGATAATTATGCAAAAATGTCTCCATTGTCCCTTAATTAATTGATAAGGGGTAAGCCTTGCATTTGTATGCAAATTAGGTCAATATTTGATAATTATGCAAAAATGTCTCCATTGTCCCTAAATTAATTGATAAGGGGTAAGCCTTGCATTTGTATGCGAATTAGGTCAAAATATGATAAATATGCAAACATTTCTCCATTGTCCATTAAATTAATTGATAAGGGGTAAGCCTGGCATTTGTATGCAAATTAGATCAAAATATGATTTTGCCCCAAAATAGTCTCAAATCCACCTAAAATTGATTGGTAAGGGGTTAGCCTTGCATTTGTATGCAAATTAGGTCAAAATATGAAATTATGAAAAAATGTCTCAACTGTCCCTTAAATTAACTGATAAGGGGTAAGCCTTGCATTTGTATGCAAATTAGATCAAAATATGATAATTATGCAAAAATGTCTCCATTGTCCCTTAATTAATTGATAAGGGGTAAGCCTTGCATTTGTATGCAAATTAGGTCAATATTTGATAATTATGCAAAAATGTCTCCATTGTCCCTAAATTAATTGATAAGGGGTAAGCCTTGCATTTGTATGCAAGTTAGGTCAAAATATGATCAATTAATTTAAGGGACAATGGAGACATTTTTGCATAATTATAATATTTTGACCTGATTTTCATATAAATGCAAGGCTTACCCCTTATCAATTAATTTAAGGGACATTTGAGACATTTATGCATAATTATCATAATTTGATAATTGTGCAAAAATGTCTCCATTGTCCCTAAATTAATTAATAAGGGGTAAGCCTTGCATTTGTATGCAAATTATGTCAAAATATAAGAATTATTCAAAAATGTCTCAAATGTCTCTTAAATTAATTGATAAGGGGTAAGCCTTGCATTTGTATGCAAATTAGGTCAAAATATGATAATTATGAGAAAATGTCTCCATTGTCCCTAAATTAATTTATAAGGGGTAAGCCTGGCATTTGTATGCAAATTAGGTCAAAATATAAGAATTATTCAAAAATGTGTCAAATTTCTCTTAAATTAATTGATAAGGGGTAAGCCTTGCATTTGTATACAAATTAGGTCAAAATTTGATAATTATGCAAAAATGTCTCCATTGTCCCTAAATTAATTGATAAGGGGTAAGCCATGCATTTATATGCAAATTAGGTCAAAATATGATAATTATGCATACATGTCTCAAATGTCCCTTAAATTAACTGATAAGGGGTAAGCCTTGCATTTATATGCAAATCAGGTCAAAATATGATAATTATGCAAAAATGTCTCTATTGTCCCTTAAATTAATTGATAAGGGTTAAGCCTTGCATTTGTATGCAAATTAGATCAAAATATGAAATTATGCAAAAATGTCTCAACACTCCCTTAAATTAATTGATAAGGGGTAAGCCTTGCATTTGTATGCAAATTAGGTCAAAATTTGATAATTGTGCAAAAATGTCTCCATTGTCCCTAAATTAATGAATAAGGGGTAAGCCTTGCATTTGTATGCAAATTAGGTCAATATTTGATAATTATGCAAAAATGTCTCCATTGTCCCTAAATTAATTGATAAGGGGTAAGCCTTGCATTTGTATGCAAATTAGGTCAAAATATGCTAAATATGCAAACATTTCTGCATTGTCCATTAAATTAATTGATAAGGGGTAAGCCTTGCATTTGTATGCACATTAGGTCAAAATATGATAATTATGCAAAAATGTCTCCATTGTCCCTTAAATTAATTGATAAGGGGTAAGCCTTGCATTTATATACAAATTAGGTCAAAATTTGATAATTATGAGAAAATGTCTCCATTGTCCCTTAAATTAATTGATAAGGGGTAAGCCTTGCTTTTATATACAAATTAGGTCAAAATTGGATAATTATGCAAAAATGTCTCCATTGTCCCTAAATTAAATAATAAGGGGTAAGCCTTGCATTTGTATGCAAATTAGGTCAATATTTGATAATTATGCAAAAATGTCTACCCGATTGCCAACGACCCATTTTCTGAATTTCATGTTCTGGAATGCCCGCCATGGCCGCAGACGTGGCGGCACCTATGCGGAAAGAATGGGAAGTGAAAAGGGGGTCGAGTATGCCAACGAAATGCAGGGACCGTCTCAAAATGGTTGTAAATTGTGAGCGTGTTAAGGGCGTCCCATCAAAATGGGACAAAAAATGACGATGATGCTGGGGGCAGTCACGCAAATATTGCGTAGTGGCGGTAACTGGGCACAATATTATATCGGCAGACAATACACTAGGAATGGAAATAACACAACCATTGCCCTGTTGATCGGTTTTAGAAAAACGGATATTAAGCTCAACAACGTCTCCTGATGGAAGATGTCGAACAGTTACATCCGAACGTTGTAAAGGGGAAGCCCCGCTGCGCGTTGGTGCCGTTAACTCACCAACGCGCATGAAACCAAAGAATGCGAGCAGGAAAGCCGCACGAAATAATAAAGCTTCAAAGTGACTGACACAAACTGACTGTAGGGCTGGAATAATACGGCGGAGAATATCTACTGTAATAGGACGGCGTTTATCACAACGGCTGTTGCGCCGCCGACAACCATTCAACAAACGTGTAACAACAAAATGCTGAGTAATGTTTGGCAAACTATACAAGCGTAAAGTAGATGCAATCCCAGAAACATATGAGGCAATGGTAGCCGGGGAATAGCTGTTAATTGAAAGAAATGCGATAAATTGCACGAGCTGTTGTAAAGATGGATGAGGAAGGGGGGAAATTAGTCCATGGCGTAAAATGAACCATCGGAAATATTGCCAAGCACGTTGGTAAACTAAATGGGTACGGGAAGCCATAGAGTCTACTAAAAGGCCCTGCACCTCTAGTTGAAGTTGTCCCATAGGTCGGCTGGCAAGGCCGTAAAAATGGGGTCTGCCCCGGGCGCTAGCTGCCGGAACCTGGACATCTGAAAACGGGACAAGGCATCAGCAATACCGTTATACACACCGGGAACATGACGCGCTTTGAAATGAATATTCAGTGCCAAACACTGGACGACAAACGATCGCACCAGTACCATGATTTTGGGACATCGGGAAGTTTGTTTGTTAATGATAGTTACTACCGCCGCATTGTCAGTCCAAAACACAACTCGCTTATTCCGCAACTCCCGTCCCCATAAACGAATCGCGAGTACAATGGGGAAAAGTTCTAGAAAGGCAATAGAAAGTGAGCGATACCGCTGGGGCCATCTCCCATTCGCCCATTTACCGCCAAAGTACGCCCCAAAACCTGTTTCTGTAGCGGCGTCTGTGTACAAGTGAAGGTTATCACTGGAGTACCATAGTTCATCAGGGAAAAACACTGAACCGTTGAAATGGGACAAAAAATGCCGCCAAGCCAACAAGTCAGCGCGCGCCCCCGATGAAATACGGATACGGTGATGAGATTTCTTTATGCCACTAGTCAAACCAATCAAGCGGCGCAAAAAGGCACGACCTGGGCGAACTGCCTTGCAAATAAAATTCAAACTCCCCAACAACGACTGAAGTTGACGCAGTGTAATTTTTTGTTTACTCAACGCCGTGTCTATTTTAACAACGATCGAATCAATCTTGTCAGAGGGAACCTGGATTTGTTGCAAAACAGTGTCAATAGCCAACCCGAGAAAAGTCAGCTGCGTAGCCGGCCCCGCAGTCTTGTCCCATGCCAAGGGAACCCCAAAATCTTTACAGACCACCGTGAATGAATGAAGGGCGCGAGCACATTCGTGGGAATTAGCCCTACCGACGAAAAAGAAATCATCGAGGTAGTGTAAAATATTGTGCGTCGCAGCCACCTTGCGGGTACAATGCTCAAGAAACGTGCTGAAGCGCTCGAAAGTGACGCAAGAAATGGAACAACCCATGGGCATACACTTATCGTAGTAAAATGAACCATTGAATGAAAACCCCAGTAATTCGTGGTCGTCCGGATGAACCGGTAGCAATCGGAAAGCCGACTTGATATCAGACTTGGCCATAAGGGCACCGGGGCCTAAGCTAGCAACCAAATGAACTGCGTCATCAAAACTTGTATAGCTAACAGCAGTAATGGACGGGTCAATGTGATCATTAACAGAATCACCAATGGGAGAAGAAAGGTTATGAATCAAACGAAATTCGCCCGGAACCTGTTTTGGAACTAACCCTATAGGGGAACAGCGCAAATTAGGCAAAGGGGGGGCTCAGAAATGGACCAGCGATACGGCCCAGTGAGATTTCGCGCTCCAGTTTATCCTGCAATATTACCTGGTTTTCTCGAGTTGATATGAAATTGTTTGCTGAAGTGCGAACACGGGGCCCTGAGTAACCGATACGAAAACCAATCGTAAACCCATCTAATAATATCTGGGCGTCGCGCTTGGCCGGGTATGTCCGGAGAAACGGGCGCATTCTAGTTATGTTTACCGGGGTTGGTAGGGGCAGACTGATTGACCGTGCCGCGTGCGGATCGAGTGCCGGCTCGGCAGTTGTTGGCGGAGTGGCTGGGCGACATGCAAGTTGTGCATTTATGGGCGAATCGACAAGAGATTCGAAAGCAATGACCGCGGTTGAAATCAAAGCATGGCCCGAGATTGGTCTCGCGCTGTGAAAACTGTGCGGCGCGGGTAGGTCTTTCAAATCCATTGACGCGCTGTTGCGTGGCTCTAATGGGAAAGGAACGAAAATTAGAGGGCGACTGTACACCCAAAAGGGTGAGCCACAACTCGGCGTCTAGGCTGGCCCAAGATCGCGCCGGCATACGAGCGTGCCGTAAGCGAAATTGAATGTCATAGTCACGCCAGCCATAACCGCCGCGGCGGAGTGCCGCGGAGCGTATGGTATCCATGTACTTCAACAACTGCCGGGCCCGGTCCGGATGCCGCATTAAATAAATTGAGGAGAAAATCAAAAATGCCGACGTCCATTGCTCAATGGACGTAATACGCGGGGTATGGGCGTGTGGGCGGATTTGCCACGCGGGTGACTCCTGGGGACCGACTGTGAATACGCAGTCATTAACATTACTAGCAGTGCTGCTTCCACCCGCAGGACGTAGCATTAACCCTAAATCGACAAACTCCCCGTTCCAAATCTTTTCTTGGGTCTGTTTTGGGACCCCCAAACCCAGCTCGTCACAAACACTAATCAAAGCCGTGTGGTCCTGCATAGGTACTGGGGGTACAGGGGGCGAGGCATGAACGGAACCTGAGGTTAAGGCTATAACACTAGGAAGAGTGGATGAAACCTCTAAGGAGGGTAACTGGACGGTAGTACTACCGAACTCACCCGATCCCAAAGCGAGCTGGGGCGCCGGCGCAGATCCAAAGGTGGCCGAAGATCCAGGGTTGGCTGTCGATCCCGAGCTAGCCGCATGTCCAGCGTTGGTCGCATACCCGGCGCGACCAAGGTGGGTCGGTGCTCCGAAGTTGTTGGGCTCTAGAGTTGGCCAGGCCGCGGATCCCAAGTCGGCCGCAGGTCGCCAGTCGGGCGCAGCTCCTAAGTTCGCCGCAGCTCCGGCGTTGGCCGGCTCCAAAGACGGCCGGGCCACCGATCCCGTGTTTGCAGCACCTCCGGTAGTTCCGGATCTGCTAGAACGGGGCCGTCCCCGCGGTCTCCTTTCTTCCCCCGAACTGCTCCGTTTGGATGCCTTTGATTTCGGCATGTCAACTGTTAATGATGTAGGCTCGAATATGCTCGAATATACTTGACTATACTTTAAACAACCAAATCAAATTTTCAAACACAATTACTGGTACTGCAAAAAGTAAATTACGAAGAACTAGCACGAAAAAGCAAACCAACTGACGAACTGCTCAGACTAGAATGGCCGCTCTAGCCAAGTGAACGTGACTATACCATACTCGACCTTGTTGTCACTCAACAGCTGCCCATTTCGGCCCTCTCGAACCAAAGAGACCGCCTAGGAGTGATAAATCATTTGAAACCGCATTGGCTGGCCTCAAACTACTTATGCAAAAATGTCTCCATTGTCCCTTAAATTAATTGATAAGGGGTAAGCCTTGCATTTATATACAAATTAGGTCAAAATTTGATAATTATGAGAAAATGTCTCCATTGTCCCTTAAATTAATTGATAAGGGGTAAGCCTTGCTTTTATATACAAATTAGGTCAAAATTGGATAATTATGCAAAAATGTCTCCATTGTCCCTAAATTAAATAATAAGGGGTAAGCCTTGCATTTGTATGCAAATTAGGTCAATATTTGATAATTATGCAAAAATGTCTACATTGTCCCTAAATTAATTGATAAGGGGTAAGCCTTGCATTTGTATGCAAATTAGGTCAAAATATGATAAATATGCAAACATTTCTCTATTGTCCATTAAATTAATTGATAAGGGGTAAGCCTTGCATTTGTATGCACATTAGGTCAAAATATGATAATTATGCAAAAATGTCTCCATTGTCCCTAAATTAATTGATAAGGGGTAAGCCTGGCATTTGTATGCAAATTAGGTCAAAATATAAGAATTATTCAAAAATGTCTCAAATTTCTCTTAAATTAATTGATAAGGGGTAAGCCTTGCATTTGTATTCAAATTAGGTCAAAATATGATAATTATGAGAAAATGTCTCCATTGTCCCTTATATTAATTGATAAGGGGTAAGCCTTGCATTTATATACAAATTAGGTCAAAATTGGATAATTATGAGAAAATGTCTCCATTGTCCCTTAAATTAATTGATAAGGGGTAAGCCTTGCATTTATATACAAATTAGGTCAAAATTGGATAATTATGCAAAAATGTCTCCGTTGTCCCTAAATTAAATAATAAGGGGTAAGCCTTGCATTTGTATGCAAATTAGGTCAATATTTGATAATTATGCAAAAATGTCTCCATTGTCCCTAAATTAATTGATAAGGGGTAAGCCTTGCATTTGTATTCAAATAAGGTCAAAATATGATAATTATGAGAAAATGTATCCATTGTCCCTTAAATTAATTGATGAGGTAAGCCTTGCATTTATATGCAAATTAGGTCAAAATTTGATAATTGTGCACAAATGTCTCCATTGTCCCTTAAATTAATTAAGAAGGGGTAAGCCTTGCATTTGTATGCAAATTATGTCAAAATATAAGAATTATTCAAAAATGACTCAAATGTCTCTTAAATTAATTGATAAGGGGTAAGCCTAGCATTAATATGCAAATTAGGTCAAAATTTGATAATTATGCAAAAATGTCTCCATTGTCCCTAAATTAATTTAATGGACATTGGAAAAATGTTTGCATATTTATCATATTTTGACCTAATTTGCATACAAATGCAATTAATAAATATTATGCCCCAAAATCGTCTCAAATCGACCCAAAATTAATTGGTAAGGGGTTAGCCTTGCATTTGTATGCAAATTAGGTCAAAATATGATAATTATGAGAAAATGTCTCCATTGTCCCTTAAATTAATTGATAAGGGGTAAGCCTTGTATTTATATGCAAATTAGGTCAACATTTGATAATTATGTAAAAATGTCTTCATTGTCCCTAAATTAAATAATAAGGGGTAAGCCTTCCATTTGTATGCAAATTAGGTCAAAATATGGTTTTGCCTCAAAATCGTCTTAAATCCACCCAGAATTAATTTGTAAGGGGTTAGCCTTGCATTTTTTTGCTCAAATTTTGAGTTTTCTAGAAAATAAATAATTGTAAGTGGTAAGCCTTGCATTTGTACATGTACAGTACATGAATTGGCTAAATTGAGATTTTTCTTGAAAATTTAATATTGTAAGGGGTAATGATTTTCCTTCGAAATTTAAAATTGTAAGGGGTTGGCCTTGCATATTTCTATTTAGCAAAAAAATTGACTTAAACTACATCATGAGAAACAATGACACAGTGTATAAATGTTTTATTTAATCCATTATCGACACAAAGTAAAACAAATGAAAATTAACAAGTGAAAATTTAAATGCCTGATGTAGTGGACATAATGGCGAAAAAATGTTATTCATTTGAGACCCAACTGGCTTAAAACTACATTGTAAATTTGTTACGGACCCTAGATGCTCTAACAGTTCCCCCCAAAAGTATTCCTCCCTGGCATTTACTAAGCTGTGTTCCCATTGGACAATACCGCAACATTTCTTTTAGAAAGACAACATTTAATCCAATGGGAACGCATGGTAGACTAACCTCCCAGTCAACTTACCACAACCAAAAGTGGTTGCGGAAAGTTTTCGCTAAGCCGCGAAAAGTTAATAGCGCCAGCAATGTGTGACATTCTGCCAGATCCGCAAGATTAAAACCAAAACCACAGTTTGTCGCAGTAAGAAAGCACGGTAGAATTACGCAAAAGCGTGTCGCGGTTAAGTTTTCGTGAGGCCGCGAAAAAAACCAGTCTGATGGTAACAAAGTTTTAGGCCACTCGTTATTAAAATTTCAAGCTAAAATGTGCCATTTTGCAGCTATCCAAAAAGCAAACCAAGCAAATTGGAAAATTATTCCTTCTGGCAGGCTGTCAATCGGAAGAATGCCAATTGGAACCGATTCCAGATTATGGAACCGATTCCAGATTATGGAACCGATTCCAGATTATGGAACCGATTCCAGATTATGGAACCGATTCCAGATTATGGAACCGATTCCAGATTATGGAACCGATTCCAGATTATGGAACCGATTCCAGATTATGGAACCGATTCCAGATTATGGAACCGATTCCAGATTATGGAACCGATTCCAGATTATGGAACCGATTCCAGATTATGGAACCGATTCCAGATAATGGAACCGATTCCAGAATATGGAACCGATTCCAGAATATGGAACCGATTCCAGATTATAGAACCGATTCCAGATTATAGAACCGATTCTAGATTACGGAACCGATTCCAGATTATGGAACCGATTCCAGATTATGGAACGGATTCCAGATTATGGAACGGATTCCAGACTTTGGAACCGATTCCAGATTATGGAACCGATTCCAGATTATGAAACCGATTCCAGATTATGGATATTTCCATCAGTAGTTGGTTTGTAATCCATGAGTGGACAAAAATTGAAAAATGTAAAAGCTAGTCCGACATTGTTTGCTTAGTTCACTAGTTATTTTATCTGGCTGTTTTGTTTACAAATTACGTTAATATTTTACACAAAAACAGCTGAAAAAACACTCGGCATTTACTACAAAATGAAATAATTCTTCAAAACTTGGAGTTGCAGCCGTTTACAGCAACCCTTGTCTTTTCAGATCCTCAAACACTTTCTTGTTGACGACGTTACCGGTCGAATCTTCAAATTCCTCCTATAAAACAGAAACAAAAATACAAGGTTTAAGTACCTACTTAAAGGTAGGATAACACCATTGGTAATTGGTTGAATTATCATGAATGGGTGGATTTGGGGGGGTTGTATTTTATAGTGAATATCGTTTAACGGACCTGTCCAAAGTTTTACAATCATGGATGCCGAGAAAAACACGAAAAAAAAGCGTTTGTTTTCGACCGGCGTCGAGCAGTTATTCTTATGTTATTTTTCGTTTTTTCGCGATCGCCGAATTTTGTATTAAACAATTTTATTTTTCAGAATAATTACAGGATATCTAGCGCAATCCTTTTGCTGGATGCCTAGAATCATTATTACTTTCAAATAAGTAAGATATTTCTCAATAATTCGGTAGTAAATATTTTCGATATCTGCAAATGGTGTATTATACCTTTAACCCTTTCAATACCGCATTGTTTTATGGGGTCACACTGCCCTGTACCGCATTCTTTCACACAACGCACTGTTTTATGCAACTTGCAGCGTTTACTATTTGTAAACCTCAATTTTCCATTTGAAGACTTCGTTTTACCGAAAATCATTGTGTATATTATTTGTAGGCAATGAAATGGTCTTTCATATCTGTTAGTTGTTATACAAATAGAACAAAATGTAGTTATATAAAAATACACCAGCGACACCAGCTACCCAAGGCCCGGCGCGTCAAACGGCACCCCGTCCACCACCGGCACCCCGTCCACGGCGGGCCATTGTAGTAGCACTATGACCAGGCATATCAAAGTCAAACGACGACGTAGACATGGAAGAAACTTCACTAGATTCATTGGAATCCTCACTAAGTTCCTCTTCAGAACTTTCCAAAATCTATATCAGAGTCACTATCAGCAAATAACTATGCTAGTATTTCCGCGTTACGATCAGCCATAATGGTGATATTTTGTCCAACAAAAACAGAAGAAGATTTGTTGCGTGTGTTTTTCTCGGAAAATCGTAATGGAAACCCCACACGCGTTATACACCATTGTAAAGCTAGCTCAATTGACTTCCTGACTATATAAAATTCAACAACAGAGGGCAGCAAACGAAAATAATGCAGCTTCTCGAAAACAGAGGCACTCTGTTGTCGAGTAAACTCGACATTGGTACGGAAGCACACTGCGTTGCGCTGTCGAGTAAACTCGACATTGGTATAGTAGAGTTAAACAAGTAATAAAAAACCAATGGTTCTCGACCACGAGTCTCGCCTTCGTTTACGATTACCCTAATTTTAAAACTTGACCTCAAATGACCTGTGACCGCGGTACGCGACCTTTAATATCACCATGACATGGAAGTTTCCATATCCAGGAATTTGGCGTGGCGTAACGGTAACCAGCCTAACATTGCTGCATTCATGACACATGCAACTTTCGCCACAGCGAGAATTTTTTCAGTTATTGCATTGTTGAAAAATATAAATAAATGAAGGTTTCTTTCTAAAAATAGCGATAGAAATATGATATACTATTAACCAGTTAGCGCCGGAGGACGTATTCAAAACGAATGACGCATGGACACGTCACAAGCAAGGACGGAAATGTCTGTCGGCAGCGAGCAAGGCCGGAAATGTAATGGGTGTGCTTCCCGGTACCATCGGCCTGAACCCGCCTCGGATCGAGTTTCGTTAAAAATAATCCTGCGCCTCAACTCGGTCAATAATGTAAAACTCCAGGCGCGAACTGGTTAACAAACAAATACGGGGGAGGGGGGAAGGGGGGTAAAAACAAAAGGTCACTGACCTCAGTATCTGGGCGCCATCTCTCCGATGATTTAGTTTCTTTTAATTTCTCCCAAACTAAAAAGACAAGAAAGTGGTATACTTTTTTGTAAGAAAATAGTAATTGTTTGTAATTAAAAGCCTTGGTCTCGATCTCAGAAGCCTTGGTCTCGATCTCAGAAGCCTTGGTCTCGATCTCAGAAGCCTTGGTCTCGATCTCAGAAGCCTTGGTCTCGATCTCAGAAGCCTTGGCCTCGGTCTCGTTCTGAAAAGCCTAGATCTCGGTCTCAAAAGCCTTGATCTCGGTCACGAAAGCCTTGGTCTCGGTCTGGTTCTAGAAAGCCTTGGTCTCGGTCTGGTTCTAGAAAGCCTTGGTCTCGGTCTGGTTCTAGAAAGCCTTGGTCTCGGTCTGGTTCTAGAAAGCCTTGGTCTCGGTCTGGTTCTAGAAAGCCTTGGTCTCGGTCTGGTTCTAGAAAGCCTTGATCTCGGTTTGGTTCTAGAAAGCCTTGATCTCGGTCTGGTTCTAGAAAGCCTTGGTCTTGGTCTCGGTCTGGTTCTAGAAAGTCTTGATCTTGGTCTCGGTCTGGTTCTAGAAAGCCTTGATCTCGGTCTCGAAAACCTTAGTCTCGGTCTGGTTCTAGAAAGCCCAGATCTCGGTCTTGATAGACTGCCACGCACTGATGCACATTCTAAATGGGCACTACACTCTATACCACCATGGTGGGTAACTTACGGGAGAGAGCGTCTTCGATCAGCGTCACGTTGGCAAAGTGAGCAGTGTTGGGAATACCGAGACAGCGCATCCCGTGGGCATGGCGCCACTCCTGTAAAGCACAACAAGAAAATATTCATTTGACAACCTCGGAGACAAGTCCTACCACCCGTGCCCGCTTTAGCTTTCCAAATTCATCAAAATTCAATCGGTTCCATAGTCTGGAATCGGTTCCAAAGTCTGGAATCGGTTCCATAGTCTGGAATCGGTTCCATAGTCTGGAATCGGTTCCATAGTCTGGAATCGGTTCCATAGTCTGGAATCGGTTCCATAGTCTGGAATCGGTTCCATAGTCTGGAATCGGTTCCATAGTCTGGAATCGGTTCCATAGTCTGGAATCGGTTCCATAGTCTGGAATCGGTTCCATAGTCTGAAATCGCTTCCATAGTCTGGAATCGGTTCCATAGTCTGGAATCGGTTCCATAGTCTGGAATCGGTTCCATAGTCTGGAATCGGTTCCATAGTCTGGAATCGGTTCCATAGTCTGGAATCGGTTCCATAGTCTGGAATCGGTTCCATAGTCTGGAATCGGTTCCATAGTCTGGAATCGGTTCCATAGTCTGGAATCGGTTCCATAGTCTGGAATCGGTTCCATAGTCTGGAATCGGTTCCATAGTCTGGAATCGGTTCCATAATCTGGAATCGGTTCCATAGTCTGGAAACGGTTCCATAATCTGGAAACGGTTCCATAATCTGAAATCAGTTCCTGACATCGACAGTCCGGTTCTCGTGTATCCCGGTTCCGAAGTGCGGCCCTAAGGTTCTGCTGCGTCTACTCACAGCAAAGTGTCGCTGGAATGCCTTGGGGCCTCGGTAGGTCTGGTTACCGCAGATCTCACAGGCGTACGTGATGTTCAGACCGTGGAGCTTGTACAACCAGTAGGGGATTGGCTGTGGAATGAAAATAGCAGAGTTGTAGTCGAGTACTTTTGCGAGTACCAGCTTAATTACCAGATATGTGACCCGCTCCAGGAAAAGGTGATATAAGTCACAAAAAAAGGTTTTCTGTCTCAGCCCTAGGTTGCTAAACTTGCCATCCAAGGGGGAGGTTATTTGGGTATAGATGACCAAGAGCAAGGTTCTTGAGATTATAGATGACCTCATTGTCTTTGTCATCGCTGTTATTGTCACTGTCATTGTCATTGTCATCGTCACCCTAGGTTTTCTGTCTCAGCCCTAGGTTGCTTACCTTGCCGTCCCATCCAAGGGGGAGGTTCTTAGGGTTATAGATGACCTCATTGTCACTGTCATCATTCTCATTGTCATTGTCATCGTCACCCAGGTTTTCTGTCTTAGCCCTAGGTTGCTTACCTTGCCTTCCCATCCAAGAGCGAGGTTCTTGAGTTTATAGATGACCCCATTGTCTTCGTCATCGCTGTCATTGTCACTGTCATTGTCATCGTCACCATAGGTTTTCTGTCTCAGCCCTAAGTTGCTTACCTTGCCGTCCAATCCAAGAGGGAGGTTTTTGAGGTTATAGATGACCTCATTGTCATTGCTGTCATTGTCACTGTCATTGTCACCTTAGGTTTCCTGTCTCGCCCTAGGTTGCTTACCTTGTCGTCCCATCCAAGGGGGAGGTTCGTAGGGTTATAGATGACCTCATTGTCATTGCTGTCATTGTCATTGTCATCGCCATCCCAGGTTTCTTGTCTCAGCCCTAGGTTGCTTACCTTGCCGTCCCATTCAAGGGGAAGGTTCTTGAGGTTACAGATGACCTCATTGTCACTGTCATTGTCACCCCAGGTTTTCTGTCTCAGCCCTAGGTTGCTTACCTTGCCGTCCCATCCAAGGGGGAGGTTCTTAGGGTTATAGATGACCTCATTGTCGTCGTCATCGCTGTCACTGTCACTGTACTGCTCCTCTTCGTCATCTTCCCGCTCGGCGTCCGTGCGCGCCTGTTTGCGCTGGATGTTCTCGCGCGTTGCCAACCGCTGCTCCTAATCAAAATAACGCAAAAATAACAAAATTTGAAGATTTGCACAGGTTTTCTTTAGGTCCAACTTTGCTCAAATGTGGCTATGCGACGGCAAGACTTGATTATAACATAGATTCAAAGCTTTAGGGTGTCAGATCATTTCCCGCCAGAAGTATGGCGTTGCACATTTTTAATAATAATAATATCTTGGATTTATATAGCGCTTTTCACATCAGAAGGGCATCTCAAAGCGCTTCCAACATTATTACCCCTGGTCACTGGGCCATTTTCAATCTCAGCTCCCTGGGGAGTATACAGCCTGTGCTGCAATATATGCGCTACTAGGCTAAATCAATCACAATAACCATCTCTGCCCTCACAGGTACCCATATACCCCTGGGTGGAGAGAAGATATTATAGTTAAGTGTCTTGCTCAGGGACACAAGTGTCACGACCGGGACTCGAACCTACACTCTGCTGAACAGAAACACCAGAGCTGTAAAGCAAAATGATGTACGCGTAGACCGGCAAGACTTTGCGGAAGATGCAACAAGGCGGATCAATTGCTTGAAGGGGCCCTGGGGCCTATTTTATAAAACGTGTCAGCACACAAATTTGCTTAGCACAAAAAAAGGATTGCTCAGTAAAAACAGGTAACCCGCCAAACCTCCATGTGTTTTTTACATGCCAAGCAAAAAAACAAACTGAATACCACTCACAAACGGTATACATCACCTGACAATTTGGTTTGTAACCCTGTTTTTGCCAAGGATGAATTTTCATGTTTAGCAATTTTGTTGTGCTTACACGTTTTATGAAATTGGCCTCAGGCCAACTTGGAGAAAGTTCGGGCGCGAACTATAGTTAACCATAGTTCGACTAACGTCGCTCGAACGCAGGATGGTTGGACTATCTAGTCGACTATTTAAAACCAGACCCTGGGGCACGGTTGCCGCTGGTTGACAGTAGCCTCTTTCCATAGGAAAACATGGAGAGAACCAGTGACGTAAAAAAGTGATGTCAGTAGTCGGACGAAGGGAAAGGCAGTAACGTTAAGTGAAAATCTGGCAGGCCTACCGTTATTTTTTCTTGTTTTTGGACCAACATGACTAACGTTACTGACTTATCCTACTTATATGCGTTGAAGAATAGCACTTATACCCATCTCATTCGTGTCGCAAATGTAAACAAAGCGGTTGCCATCTTTTCAACAATAGTTCGACTAGATCCGTTCGAGCAAACTGCATTTGAGCATGCGCATTGGTAAAGCAGAGACTGACTAGTGGTGCACTATAGGTCGCGCCCGAACTTGCTCCAGTGTGAACACGCAGCAGCCAGTCCAGTTTGTACAGAGGTTTTGTGGACACGTCCTCAGTTTTGGCTGTTCTTTTTTGTCTGGCACCCAGACTTCATTGTTTCAATTCACGCCATGGCCGGACTTACCCCTAGTAGCTCAGCAAAGAAGTAGACCTGAGCCTCTAAGAACGCCACGTCCTTCTGTTTGCCGCTGTTATCTCTGTCAACGGAAACAAACCAAAAAAAAGGAAAAAAATCATTTTCATTTCGTATTTATTTATGTGTCGCAAAAGTGAAATCTTGTGAAAAAGGCCTTGTAAGTTTCAAGTTTTCTACATGGGATATGAAAAAATGTCAATTGTTTTTCCTTAAAAACACTTTTATTCCACTACTTCCATACCATTTCTAAATGGTATATAGTTTAATAGTAGGTATATCAAATATCACAAATATCCATAATCGGTAAATTAATAAACATAACCATTCATAAATGCCTGGGACAGTTTAGGCATTCCTATTGGTCGAGAGCCCGTCACGTGGCCGGTATTAAACGGACGATAAAGACATGGCTGGAAGTGTTTATAACTAGCTGGCAACAATTTGAACAAAGGTGCAATGACGTCGATGCCGTCTTTGCTAAACTGCTCATTCAATGGCAACGTTGTCGTGAATATGGCCCCACGAGCATCACCATCGTCAACTTAAAACACTGGCACGTGACACTTAGCAATAATTATCAATGATTTGGTCCAAAAAATGAGTGTAATTTGCCAATCAGTCGTTAGTAAGTGTCTGTACGTCGCGCGTGTACGACGTAGTCACGCGATCGCGCATTATACCCGTCCCCGGGGCTCACTTTATTTCCAATCGTACCTCTTCGGCTTGGGTAATTATCAGCACCCAGACTCCAAGCGGTATTAAACAGAGTGATTAAAAACCTCTCGAACACACATTTATTCCCTTATTATTCATTTTTGTGTGTGCAGTTTTCTTCACTATGGCCTCGGTCTCGAAAGCCTCGTCTCGGTCTTGGTTTCAAAAGCCTTGGTCTCGATCTCAAAAGCCTTGGTCTCGATCTCAAAAGCCTTGGTCTCGATCTCAAAAGCCTTGGTCTCGATCTCAAAAGCCTTGGTCTCGATCTCAAAAGCCTCTGTCTCGATCTAAAAAGCCTTGGTCTCGATCTAAAAAGCCTTGGTCTCGGTCTCGAAAGCCTTGTCTCAGTCTTGGTTTCAAAAGCCTTGGTCTCGATCTAAAAAGCCTTGGTCTCGGTCTTGATCTAGAAAGCTTAGATCTCGGTTTCGAAAGCCTTGGTCTCGGTCTCGTTCTAAAAAGCCTTGATCTCGGTTTTGAAAGCCTTGTCTCGGTCTTGGTTTCGAAAGCCTTGGTCTCAATCTCAATAGCCTTGGTCTCGGTCTCGTTCTGAAAAGCCTTGGTCTCGATCTCGAGAGCCTTGGTCTCGATCATTTTTGTGTGTGCAGTTTTCTTCACTATGGCCTCTGCCCAATTCCGTCTCAATTTGCCAGGAAACCTCACATATTCAAAATTACAAATAAAAACAAAACATGAAAATGAAAGAAACAAACACCTAGTTGTAAAAGGACGTTATAAATGTTGTATCATGTAAGTTTGTTTTACTTTTTGCCTGTTTTTCCAGATTTGCTCTTTGCAAACAGAGAGACGTCCAGTTGGTCCATGGCTACCCCCTTAGTGCTGAACAGACGGTGGGCTCGCTCCTCCAACGTCCCTCCACACTTTAGGCCGAGAGCCATCAGAGCCGACTTCAGACGATCCAGACCCAAGGAAGCCAATTCCTAGATTGGGTTTGAAAAAAAAAAAAGGTGAATATGTGACCTGTTCCAACGAAAACCGGACAAAGTCGACTTTTTAGTTTTTCAGATTTTGCTTTTTTCAAATTCTCTAGGTTCTCAGCTTTAAAATGATGTATCATTTACATATGTACCCCACCATATCTTCCCTGGGGTCTGGATTTAGTGATAAAACCCTGACAACCTAATTATGAGATAAACAGCTTTGAAGTTCAGAAAAGCGTATTATTTCTATACACAAATGTTTCACAAAATTGACAAAAAAAACCACTTCTGGTAGACGGATTTTGTTCAAATTTGAGGAGATTGTAGATTAATAGTAAGTGACTTAGGAAAACCTAAAACCTCAAAATGGTAAAATCCATCCAGAAATGACTTCAGGAGTACATTGTGTCAAAACACATTGTGCGACTTTGTCCGGGTTTCGTTGGAACAGGTCACATATAAAAAAGCCATTTTTATTTATTTTTAAATTTGTTGCATTGTTATTAGGAGCTACCGGCCAGAGAGGTTGTCCATCCAAAAGATTGCAAGCCAACTTCCTGGTATCTTTACTAAAATAGTACTGGTGTGCTGGGTAAAGCAACCGTTTCTTAACCAGTTCGCGCCGGGATTATTTTAACATCACCGAGCCGAGGGATTATTTTTAACGAAACTCGATCCGAAGCGGGTTCAGCCGATAGTGCCGGGAAGCACACACACACGCATTTCCGGCCTTGCTCGCTGCTGACAGACATTTCCGGCCTTGCTCGTGACGTGTTTATGCGTCATTCGTTTTGAATCTGGGGAAAACTTTGCATTTAGATACGTCATCCGGCGCGAACTGGTTAAGTCTGTTAGAGGCGTCCACAGGGACGGTAGGCATGCAAAACTGATTACTCCTAGAGTGGGTGTCGAGTTGATACGCTTCACACTGGAGCACCGAACCGTACTCAAGATGGTCAAGATTGGTAAGAATTTTCCTTAGTTCTTTCCCAAGTGAACCATCGACAGGTCTATTATACAAATATTGACTGCTTTGAGTGGTATAGTAAAACTAGCCTCCCGAGGTGATCCATGGAGAATTCTATTAGAATGCTCCATGGATCACCGAGGGAGGCTAGTTTTACTATACCGCGAAATAAAGCAGTCAATATTTGTTTTATAACACCTCACTCACAGATTCTGCACAATTTAAGCTTCCTGAAAGTATAGTAATGACAAAAAATCTACGTGCAAGCAGTGCGTTGTTTACGAAAGAAATGTACGTTAAATTTGCATTTTGAAAGGGCACCCGACTATTTGTATCTTCGTTCCCTTTTTCTCGATCATACGTGTACTTTGTTGCCTTGATGAACGGGTGCGAGAGCAATGTTTACGCAATGCACCAAAACACACGTCTGGGTTTCAGTCACGCTTTCGTTGCTATGCGCATAGTACGTGTGTAGTAAAAATAGCAAGTGACACGTGACGCGCTCTCGGCCAATCAAGACACAGAATCTGTGAGTGAGGTGTTATAATACAAAATGTATCAAATAATTTGTCAAAACCGGAAAAAAACTCCGGGGCCAATCACTGTACTCTGACTCATGTCGGGAATTACGACTGCACTTTTGATTTCATGGACAAGGTCTAAGAGATAGCTTTCTTTCTTTGGCCCTTGATCGAGTCCGTTGTTCTGCACGAAAAAAATATTTTGAATGGCTAGATTGGCAAATTTGGTGCCACTCAGTAAATGGGCCTCTCTATATTGGCCGTAATAAACTTATTCCTTACTCCAGCGGTCTTTGATCGATTGGTCGATGCTAGAGCAAAATCATAAAAAGCGTGTAAAAAAGCTAGTTCGATATTCCAACAAGATTTTGCATTTCTTTCATCATATGCGTGCAAAAGCATCATAAAGGTCACAAGGTATAAACTAATGCTGGAAAATTGTGCAGGATTGAGGTTACTTGAGTTTTTATCCAAATGCCAGTCAATATGTGACCTGTCATCACGAAATGAGCGTAAAGTCGGCAAAATCAAAAATTGAGATATGGGTATTTCTACATTCTGTGGAAACAGAGCTTTCCAATGGTATATAACACTTGGATGTTTGATACTCAATATTTTTTTTCTTTTTCTTTTTTAGTCTGGAGTCTTAATACAGAGATTATGAGAAAATGGGCATTTCTTGCGAGAAATTGTGTGAAAGGCATAGAAAGGCATAGTCAAAATTGTCTCAAAAACTAATTTTGTTTTTTATCTGATCGTCCTGAAAAATTGGGAATTGATTGTTGGGGATTTAGTCTTTAAAAAAACCATATAATCTCAAAATCGACCACCCCTTCAAATTTTGACTTTGACTGGCCGTACTGGGAAATCACTCCGTGCGACTTTACGCTCATTATGTGATGACAGGTCACATATGTATACCTCTGATGATGAAAACGCAGACAGATCCAGATGAGCTCCAGCATGCGCCAAGGCGCTGGCAGCTTCTTTCTGAAATTAGAAGAAAAAAAATCGTGAAAAATGTCAAATCCGTTAACAACGGATCCAAAAGCGTGACCTGTTTTGGTGTTTCGGTTTACACCCGAATAAAGGAGGCCCATCAGGTTGGATCGATGAGGCAATCTAGCGCAATTCCCGGGCTAAATAAGCAAAGTGGAGCAGCCGGCCTGGGGTTAACTCTTTTTTTTACTTACCCCCCATCCAGGGAATGTCGCCCCTTCCCACTGACCATCAAAGTCCGTCTTGATTTTCTCCAGTTCCTCCGCGATGTCCAGCAACGGTTTAAGACGACGCGAGTAGCCTTGGAGATAGTCTAACAGGAGCTCCAAGTATCTATAAAAAAAGGGCGGAAAAAGAAGAAGAAGAAGAAGAAGAAGGGCGAAAAGAGAACAAGGGAAGATTCAATGTAGGTTTAACGACCTTTTCAATATCTGAAACTCATGATGTTTTTGCACTGAAATCATCTTTAATGCTGCTCTCACACTGTGGCGAATATTCTTGCGAATATGAATATTTGAATTTCGCGGTGAATTCGCCCCAAAATTGTGATTGGATAGTGAATATTTTCATCTCGGTCACCCGTCGGTCGTCCTCGGTCGTCCCTCGACCTCTCCTTAAATATCTTACAAATATATTACGAATGCTTACCAACGCTTGCCAATGCTTGCCAATGCCTTACGAATAGCTAACGAACGTTGCCAACGCTTACGCACGCTTTACCAACGTTACCAATGGTTTACCAATGCTTACGAAAATCAACGGCGAATGACCATCTTCACGACATTCGCTGAAATTTAGGAAGCGCTTCCTAAATTGACCGATTTTCGTAAGGAGGTGGAGAATGACTTGTGAACGTTCCGAATTTGTTACCAACGCTTACGAAGACACGGCGAATGTTGCGAAGTTTGAGCGATTGTCAAATATTTCCATTCGTAAGCACATTCGCTAGCATATTCGCCACAGTGTGAGAGCAGCATTAGGAGACCAAAACAAAAACTGAATTAGAGCAATTCTTTCAAACGTACCTTCTGTATTCGGCATTCTTCCGTTCCTTCGGGATGCTAAAGAGCTGATCAAACGTTGTCAGGTACGTCAGATAATCATTTTTCTGAGTTCCACAAACAAAAAGAGAGGAAAAAAAACAAACAAAATCAGCCCTCATAAATTTTCTCGATAGTATCACTCTGCTTGGATTATGACTCAGGCAATTTTGTTAATGCAAATCGCCCATCACAAGGCCAAAGGCCACTCGAAGTGTGGGCTACTAGAGGAAAGTGTGGAAGAACCAGCCCCTCACACTGAAACAAGATAATGTGATCTCTTCACAGTACGAATAGGGCTGGGATGGGGAACTTATCCACGGAACGGCATTAATAATGCCTCTACCCATATTATGTGTAGAAGTGTCCAAGCCCAGGGTGGGTTCGAACCCCAACATGCAGAACTACCCGAGACCACATTTTCAATGCTCCAGACAACTAGGCCACGGCACTTACAAATTATTAATGCTTTATAAAGGGAACAAGTACCTATCCAACCGGCCGGTAACTGGCTGGTAACCGGCTGGTAACCGACCGTTTTTCAGTGTCCGAGCATTTTGAAAAGGATGAGCCTATGTCATGAATATTGGTATAAGCATGGAGCGATAAACTAGAAGGAGTTAGAACGAAGACCCCTCTTATCTTAATCCGATTAGCGCCCAGGCTCTCCACCATAGAGAATGCACTGCGCTCAATCATGGCCCAATGCATCAACGGCCGGCCTTTGTGCACAGAGATGGCCACCGCGTTTTCACTGGTAACCTAACGACTCTCCAAAACCTGAACCAGCGAATAAACTAGATCAGTAAGCACTGTAAGGTCATAAATTTGAAATTGTAATGTTAATTTTTGAATAATAATAATACATTTTTCAAAGATTTTCAAAGGCTGAAAAATAACCGAAGCAGACAATGTCGACATGAGGAAAACGGTGATACATGTTGCACTGCGAGCCAGGTAGAGACAATTGGTGAAATGTGCGTTCTAAAAAAACAATCCAACGCGACTTCTCCGGCGAGGCGACGGTGGCGTGTAATCTGATTTAGTCATTAGCGCTTTGTTTACTGAGCGAGCCTTGTGGTCGTAAATCTCATGTTGGTGGCCTTCTGTGTTTACTTTTATCTTAGGTTGTTCTAGTTTATTGCTCCATGGCGAACCTTAGTAATTGGTCTCTTTGTTTGCCCTGCAAGAACCCCTACTGCCAGGCAGAGTCATGCAGATCCTTCTGAGGTAGGGCCGATTGTCCAGTGACCCGTGAGCTCATTATATTGATCAGGAAATGAACCAGCAGTTACCCGCCGGTTGGATAGGTACGTGTTCCCTAATAATGGGTATACCATTTGGTATGAAATAAAAAACCGAATGATTAAGACTTCGCCGTACCTCGACGCTCTTGAGATTGATGTACTTATCGAAGCATTCGTGGAGGTCCAGGTATCTGCCGTACCCTTCCTCGTCGGTGAACTCCACCAGGGATTGGCTGTGCTCGCCCGGGTTGGCTCGCTCCTCGTCCATCCGCTCGTAGTCGTAGGACATCGGAACGGCAATCTGAAAGATAGTCCATGAAAGAGTTGTAACGAGTCACTGCTTTTTTTGGGACTCGAGTTGAGTCGAGTCATTAGGTCAAGGAGGTCGAGTCGAGTCACAGCATGGAGTCGAGTCGAGTCACAGCGTGGAGTCGGGTCGAGTCACAGCGTGGAGTCGGGTCGAGTCACAGCGTGGAGTCGGGTCACAGCGTGGAGTCGGGTCGAGTCACAGCGTGGAGTCGGGTCGAGTCACAGCGTGGAGTCGGGTCGAGTCACAGCGTGGAGTCGAGTCGAGTCGAGTCACAGCATGGAGTCGAGTCGAGTCACAGCATGGAGTCGAGTCGAGTCACAGCGTGGAGTCGGGTCGAGTCACAGCGTGGAGTCGGGTCGAGTCACAGCGTGGAGTCGGGTCGAGTCACAGCGTGGAGTCGGGTCGAGTCACAGCGTGGAGTCGGGTCGAGTCACAGCGTGGAGTCGGGTCGAGTCACAGCGTGGAGTCGAGTCGAGTCGAGTCACAGCATGGAGTCGAGTCGAGTCACAGCATGGAGTCGAGTCGAGTCACAGCGTGGAGTCGGGTCGAGTCACAGCGTGGAGTCGGGTCGAGTCACAGCGTGGAGTCGAGTCGAGTCACAGCGTGGAGTCGAGTCGAGTCACACCGTGGAGTCGAGTCGAGTCACAGCGTGGAGTCGAGTCGAGTCGAGTTACAGCGTGGAGTGGAGTCGAGTCGAGTCACAGCGTGGAGTCGGGTCGAGTCACAGCGTGGAGTCGGGTCGAGTCACAGCGTGGAGTCGGGTCGAGTCACAACGTGGAGTCAAGTCGAGTCACACCGTGGAGTCGAGTCGAGTTACAGCGTGGAGTCGAGTCGAGTCACAGCGTGGAGTCGAGTCGAGTCACAGCGTGGAGTCGAGTCGAGTCGAGTTACAGCGTGGAGTCGAGTCGAGTCGAGTTACAGCGTGGAGTCGAGTCGAGTCACAGCATCGAGTCGAGTTGAGTATTTAGCTACAGTCAATTAGAGTCGCAAATATTTGAACTTTATACAATAAATAAACATATGCTGCAGAAACACAAAGTGCAAGTTCACGACACTTGTAAATACTTGTAAATAATTTTATCAAATAAGATGCATATTTCTATAATTAAAAAAATTATGATGGGACGAGACTGAGATTAAAGATGTATTTCCAATGCTATTCTAGGTTTCACTGTTACAGTGAATGTAGGTTAGTTTTTTGTTACTTTCCTGAAACTGTTCATCTTTAAATGGGAGTAAACCAAAAATTTATCAATTGTTGATACAAATTACCGAGTGTGAGATGGAAAGTTAACCAGTTCGCGCAAGGATTATTTTAACATCACCGAGCCGAGGCGCGGGATTATTTTTAACAAATGGTAAAAATGGTAAAAAGGCCAATGGTACCGGGAAGCACACTCACGCATTTCCGGCCTTGCTCGCTGCTGAGTGACAGACATTTCCAGCCTTGCTCGTGACGTGTTTATGCGTCATCTGTTTGGAACCTGGGGAAAACTTTGCGTGTATATACGTCCTTTGGCACGAACTGGTTAATAGTTAATACACGTACCTCATATGGGTGTTTTCTATGAAAGTCCTTGATGATCTTGAATCTGGCATAGAATTCTTGGAACTCGTTGGGTCCCGATAGTGCCTGTACCTCTTCCTTCCTTAGACTGGAGGAAACAGACAAAACAAAATGAACTCAAAACCTGTGTTCTGATTAGACTGATTTTGGTTAACGTACCGCGACTTTTTCTGTAGAATGACAAAATTAAATCCAATGGGAACGCGCGGTAGATTAACCCTAACCCTATCTAATGCTACTTTTTACTACTAGTAGTGAAAAGTAGTATGCAGTACTCTCACTGACTTGTGTGCAATGCCTGTAGTAATTTTTAGTATTTGGTACTTCACCCCTTATTGCACTCGTAGTACTTTTTAGCATTGAATACCTCTGCTTGCTGAGTGTGCATGGCCCATGTATGCTGTGTAAGGTGTTCTAAACTCTACAGCAAAAATTGTCACTTGGGACACAATGGGTCAAGGCTGGACTACTGCATTTTTTGCCAGGTAAGTATTACTGACCTGTATTGCCACTATTAGTATTTTGTAGTTGGCAGTATCTGTAGTATGCAGTTCTTTAGCCCAAAGTAAGGCCTAGGGGGTTAGGGTTAATTCAAATTTTGTACTTTTTATAAATCAGATATTAGTGTAAATTTCTAGCACTCGATAAACGTCCGGTTGTTCGCAAAACTTACCCGTCTTTATCCTCGTAAATGTCCTTCAGCGTGGATGTATCCTCCATGTATTTCTGCCACAAATTGTGAAAATCAGAACTTAAATTAATCTCTTTGGGGATTTTAAGGAAAATGCAATTGCAGGCACGTATTGTCACAAAAACTACAAGATAGTCAGAAAAAATGCTTTGTAACTATTTCTCAAAAAACTGTGTGCAATTAATTTGAACTAATGTTCATGTTAACACGTTGTTTATTTGTGTACAGACGTTTTCCTAGTTCCGGATCGCAAAAAATATTCAGGCTGTTTTTGGCTAGTCTAATCTTCGAAATTCAAATGAAATAGGTTTAGTAGTTTGCCTTAATTATTGGAGAAACTACAGTTTTTGTTTCGATATTTATGCTCTTCTTAATTTGAAAATACGACGTCAAATATACCGACATCACTTTTCCTAGTTGCGGATCGGTTTAACCAATTCCGGATCGGGTGAAAAACTGCTTCGTACAAGTACATGAAAAATAATCGCGCTAGAACCAACCCGAATCAAGCCCATATTTCTGATAAAGTATTCATTAGTTTATATAAATACAGTTTAAAATACATTTCAAATACTTCCACTTCCAATAAAGTTCAAAAAGAAGACTTGCTAGGAAATGTTTTGAAATGTTTTGTACGTGTGTGGCGCGGCGCAACGAGCCGATAAACGTTGACCGATCACATCGCAGAACACGTCATATAAAAAAAGCTTGCGCGCCTGTAGTTGATGCATGTATTTTACCCGCGATCCGGAACTAGGAAAAGATATACGTTCAGTTTTGGGCAGATATTTTAATACTGGAGACTTTTAGACTTATTTTTACTCAACAAATAATCGATGCATGAGTTTTATACAACTGTAGACTACAAAATGGCATAAATGAAATCAAACGTTTTGAGTGACATGTCGCAGAATATTTGTTCGTGGTTTTGCGGCTCCCGTGATTTCTACAAACCGTCCAAACATGTCAAAGTACGAGTCGAAAATCTAGCCAAAATTCCTTTTCTGGATATTTTATTGAAAAGATACTTATGTATCAAGAAGCTTGTATGTTTCTTTTCAAAATGCACTTCATCTAAAAAAATAGTATTGGAGACCAAGCCATAAGAGGTAGGTTTTTATTTGAAGCGATCCGGAACTAGGAAAAATCCGGAACTAGGAAAACAACTGTATTACTATTAGAAGATAAAAAGTTGTACCCTCATTGAGAGATCCCCACAATGTCGTTATCGCAAAGGAATAAAAATGTCGTTATCGCAAAGGAATAAAAATGTCGTTTGAAACAAAAACAGGACTAACTTTAACCCTAACTCCTTACACAACAAAGGAAGTTGGAGGATTTTGAAGGAATTGTATTGTTCAATAACAATGGTGAGGGAGTTAGGGTTAATGGCGATTATCTCATGATAAACATTTCCAGATTTGGAGGTTTTTTGTCCCTTTGTGAGACCATCGTTAAAATTAAAACTGACTTACGTCAAGTAGTTTCTTACTCCGGTGGTCCGAGTTAATCTGATCACGATTCTGCGCAGGGGATACAAAAATGGAAACATTTGAAGTAAACCCTAAACCTAGCCCAGGTTGGACGACGTCTTATTGCACTACGACTATTACGTCCAGGATTTAAGACCTCTGTGCAATACGACTCAAAAAAGAAACTAATTTTACTCTTGTTTTTACCTAGTTGAAAAAGGCAATTTCTCGTCTATGCATTCTATGTGTCCTTATCTATGAGAACGGGGGGTTAAGAAATTCCATATGTTATGCTGGCCAACGTTTTTTCAGGAAAATGAACTCACAACAACGTTAAACTTGTAGAATCTCTTCGACAGTTTCACATCGAGTTCGTACGTGTGTGCGTGTATATATGCACACTCGGTCACGCGCGCCCTTGGCTCTACGCGGTCATGCGCGCCCTTGGCTCTCCGCGAATCCGCGATCGATGCTACATGCTGCGCGCAATGATATCGAGCGTGCACGCAGCATCGCGCATACAGCGCACGTCGTATACGAACTCGAGTCGGTATGAAACTGATGAAGAGAGTCTACAACTTGTACAAGTTTAACGTTGCTTTTGAGTTTAATTTCCTGAAAAACGTCATCCAGTGTAGCATATGGAATTTCTAAACCTCCCGTTCTCATAGATAAGGACACGATGATAATATGTGTGAGGGTGGAATTATTGTCTACAATGAGGTAAAAATATTGAAAATTTCATCATAATTGTTTTCGCCCACGTTTAGAGGCTTTGTATCCTGGACTCCCTCCGTAACGTAGGGAGGTTAGAGAGTCCACCTGGGCTAACCCTAAACCCTATATTTTGCTTGATGATATACAATCATTATTTACTTTCAAAAAGGTAAGATAATTCATTATAATTCGGTAGTAAACATTTTCGATATCTGCAAATGTTGTATCCGGATATATCCTACAAGTACAATTAAACGACGTTATTCGTTAACATTATTTTGAAATAGACAAAAATGACTGTCACGGTTATAAATTATTTAACTGAATTGTTTTCAACAAGGGCTCAAGGCCTAATTTCTCTCTTTTTTTCATTTTATTTTGGGTGGCCTCTAAATTAAGTTGTACTAGTACGAAATGAATGAAACTTTCTAAAGTACATGTACATACTGTACAAATTTCAGTCTGTTTTTGTTAACCAGTAAAAATGATAGCGCCCTCCAGCGGGCGATGAGATGAGACTCACCGAACTCTTCTTGTGTAGCGTTTCTTTCACCATCGTATTGACGATCCGCTCTTTCTCCTCGTGCAGACGTCTCTGCTGCTCCAAAATTGTCTCCATGATTCTCTGATATCTTCTACAACCTTTAACTTTTTACAGTAAAAGAACCTCCACAAGAAATACTTCTTTTTCACGATTACAATTGTCACTTCGGCTCAGATATTCAGATTACGCACACGCACGCCGACGTTACGTTTTGTTGCCAATCAGACGGATAGAGGGCGCTGTTTGTTTGTTGTAGCGCCACCAAGAGTGCAGTTTTCGCCACAAAAAAAAGTAGCTTTTTGTCGCGAGGTGACCGAAGCTTTTTCTAAACTAATTCTAGTTCTACACATTTCGTTGTCCGAAATTAGGGTAAAAATGTTGTCACGTGCTGTGGTGGTAAGAAGGTAAGTAGGGAGCTTCTAGTTCTACTGGTTAGTATGTCTTGGGGATAGAAGAACTAACACGGGTCGGTCAAAGTGGGTTGTTGGCCTAAACCATACCCCAGAGCAAGCCTTAAGGAACGGCCTAACGTAACAACATGGCTAATTAAGATAGCCCCCTCCCTAGAGTACACTCTGCTGTAGGCCATACGTCCATCAGTGCCCCAAAAACCGGGATTTTTTTCACTTATTTCATGGAAATAATTTGGTCTCAAACTCGGCTGCAATGATGCAGGTTCATTTATTTATAACGCATCGTTATTTTGCTAAAATTAGGACTTTTCTGTTTTTCCGTCTGCCGGTCTGGTGTAATTTGTCTATAAATCTATGTACATGTATAAAGTTTTTTTTTAAATCGTGATAAACGCAAAACAAGTCTGCGCAGGCACAGCGTGCATAGCTCGTCGCACCGAACAACAGTGGGTGCTCTGCTAGTGCCCGGCGCCCTCTGTTGTTCGGTGCGACGAGCTTTGCATGCTGCGCCTGCGCAGACTTGTTCCGCCATTATTATTTTGCATTTATTGCAACTGTAAAAAAAACTTTATAACGCAGATTTAGAGTAAGACAAATCACACCAGACATAACCACGGAAAAGACCGATAGCGCAATGCGATTGACTGATCGCGCACATCAACAATAATGACAAATTGGCATCAGAACAATCTGTGCAGAACCAAAATAAAAATAACGACAGAGACAGTTAACACCATTGCCTATCTTCACCCATCAGACTTCTGGCCAGTCGTGGCACCCTGTCCACCGCCAGCTCCCGTCAGGAGCACACCCTACCCTCCCTGCCCTACGAGTACGGTGCCCTGGCTCCCGTCATCAATGCCGATATCATGGAGATTCATCACAAGAAGCACCACGCTACCTACGTCAACAACCTCAACAATGCCGAGAAACAACTCCAGGAGGCACAGCAAACCGGTACGATGGCTCTGCCCAGGAAGTCACTAAAAACTAAACAGTGTAGCGGTTCTTGTTGTATTTTTCAAGAAACTTATGTAACCTAACCTGGTTTTCCCTTCAGCCTTGTTCTATTATTAAAATAACCCATAAGAACATTTGTAGAAGAAAAAGACAAACGTTAACGACAGTCGGATTCGAACCACAGACCTTTCGATCTATAGCTCTCCTCTTTACCAACTATGCTATTGGCGAGTTGGTTAGTTGCGATTTTCCTAACTGCAGTTGGGATCACAGCAGAAGTTGGGGCAGTGTTGTAACGAGTCATGTCGAAGTGTATAGTAGTTAAGATGGTCCCAACTATACAGTTCGGACAGGCCAAAATATAGTTGCGATTTTCTTAACTGCAGTTGGGACCACTGCAGAAGTATGGGCCGTGTTGTAACGAGTCATTGAGTCAAGAAGTCGAATTGAGTCACAGTGTATAGTTAAGTCGAATGAAATATCCGAGTCACAAATGTTTGAACACAAACACAGGAATAAAAAAAAGAAACGACGAAACCACAAAGTAGTATTTTGTGTGCCACATAACCACAAGGATTACGTTGGTACACAACAAGCGGTCTCTGTATACCGCACTGTATCCGCGGAGCTAAGTGGCATTAACCAGTTCGCGCCGGAGGAACGTATATAAACGCAAAGTTTTCCCCAGATTCAAAACGGATGACGCATAAACACGTCACGAGCAAGGCCGGAAATGTCTGTCGGCAGCCAGCAAGGCCGGAAATGTCTGTCAGCAGCTAGCAAGGCCGGAAATGCGTGGGTGTGCTTCCCGGTACCATCGGCCTGAACCCGCCTCGGATAGAGTTTCATTAAAAATAATTCCGCGCCTTGGCTTGGTGATGTTAAAATAATCCCGGCGAGAACTGGTTAACATAAATATTGACAAAATCATTGCAAATAATTGTTTACCTATGGCCAATTTCCGTAGCCGATTAATAGAAACAAGGTTTTGGGGGACATTCCTCATTTCAACTATATTATTGATCACAAAATCAATTCTTTTTGCAGGTAATATTGGGAAGATAATTGCCCTCCAGCCAGCTTTTAGGTTTAACGGAGGCGGCCACATCAACCACTCCATCTTCTGGACAGTTATGTCGCCCGACGGTGGTGGCGAACCGTCAGGTATTGTGGCTTACAACCTTCTAATAATAATCAGGGATGTAGTCGAGTCATAGAGCTATATTAAATTACTAGAGCGCTGGCTCGATGTACAAAGTGATGCGAGCTGGGCGCATCCATGTTTGTGCACAAACCTAAAGAAACCTCAACATTGTGTACGACTTTTGTACGGCTATTTGCATATCTGCGTTTGTATTCTATACAGTGCGTTACCGAAGCTGCTACGCCCAAAACGAATCATTAATGAATGAGCGCAAACAGCGCAAATGCTGGTGCGTATCCACGCACTGCAGATGATTTCGCCTTGCACGACGAGCGTAAGTTGTTTGCGTCTGTTCTACATGTACTTGCACGCGCGTTGCATTTAGAGTACACTTTCAAAATTCAATCCATCTATTTGTATTATGTTCTACAAGCACGCACATGAATTCAAAATGTCTGCGCGCAGAATGGATTCAAAGTAACTCCGCGCGTAAGAATGAAGAGTTAGCGCTCTAGTAATTTAATATAGCTCTATGAGTCGAGTCCATCACAAGTCCCTGTAAGTCCTCACAAGTTCCAATTCAAATCACAAGCTATTCAAATCAGCTTTGAGAATCGCATTCCTTTGTCGTTGTTCATCCAGTTACTTGTGACTGTCTTCACAAAAGGACTTGTGAACGGACTTGCAGGGACTCGACTACAATCCTGCCAATAATGCCCAATAATTAACCCTAAGCCTCCCAGATCCTACAAAATCCTCTTTGCAAATTGCAGAATTTTGCAGGTGGTGCATGGGTTTTTGCCACTGGAGGATAATGCAGGATCCAGGTCATAAGGCCTAAACTAATACTGGATGATTTTGCAGGATTGAGGTTACTTGGGTTTTTATCCAAATGAGATTATTTGTTACTTTGTACTTTCACACTGCTCATGAACATTCACCATAGAGCTTCAGTCAAGGTGTAATTCATGTGTCAAGGATAGGAAACGTTTGCATACCAAGGGTCATGTGTGCAGACCCTTGTTGTAATAGGGCACTTGGCTGTTTTATAGCTCAATGGTAAAACCCACTGCAGGATTTGGGGCAGTACAGGGAGTAACGGGCAGTAATATGAAAATTTAGAAGCAGTATTTGAAAAAAGTAAGTTTTTCTTTCCAACGCTGGTTGGCCGACGTTGAAAATTGATACAAATATCAGTTTTTCTTGAAAATGTCAGCACACCAGGAGCCATTATTTTACAGGATACTTCAGACCGCCATTCCCTATTTTGTTTCTATTTTTTTAAAGTGTCGTCCATTTCCTTTAAAGGGATCGTATACGTTTGGTAATTGGAACCCACTGTTTGTTTCAATCCTATATAGTTATAGATATATACCATAAAACTAACCTGTAAAAATTTCATTTCAAAAGGTGCTTGCGATTGAGATATTGCCGAAAATCTGGAGCGGTTATGTCCACGCAGGAAGAATAATCTGCATTGGAATACACAATCTGAGAAACGTCACTGCAGTAACGCTTCTCAGAATCACATTTTTGGGGATAAAAAGTGATATCGTTTTCCATAACCGCAGTACTTCGAAGTGAAAAGTTTCTAAAAATGCATTATACTATCCAAAGCTGCTGTACTTCTTACCAAGTAATTTTGTATTGCCATTAATTTTTGGAGTAATTACCAAACGTATATGTGACCTGTCATCACAAAATGAGCGTAAAGTCGCACGGAGTGATTTCCCAGTATGGCCAGTCAAAGTCAAAATTTGAAGGGGTGTTGTCGATTTTGAGATTATATGTTTTTTTTAAAGACTAAATCCCCCACAATCAATTCCCAATTTTTCAGGACAATTCCGAAAAAAATTAATAGTTTTTGAGACAATTTTGACTATGCCTTTCTTTGCGCGTTCACACAATTTCTTGCAAGAAATGCCCGTTTTCTCATAATCTCTGTATTAAGACTCCAGACTAAAACAATTGTGACCTGTTCCAACGAAACCCGGACAAAGTCGCACAATGTGTTTTGTCACAATGTACTTCTGAAGTCATTTCGGGATGGATTTTACCATTTTGAGGTTTTAGGTTTTCCTAAGTCACTCACTATTAATCTACAATCTCCTCAAATTTGAACAAAATCCGTCTACCAGAAGTGTGTTTTTTGGTCAATTTTGTGAAACATTTGTGTATAGAAATAATACGCTTTTCTGAACTTCAAAGCTGTTTATCTCATAATTAGGTTGTCAGGGTTTTATCACTAAATCCCGACCCCAGGGAAGATAGGGTGGGGGTACATATGTAAATGATACATCATTTTAAAGCTGAGAACCTAGAGAATTTGAAAAAAGCAAAATCTGAAAAACTAAAAAGTCGACTTTGTCCGGGTTTCGTTGGAACAGGTCACAATTAAAATAAAAACAATAATGAGTATGAGTATCAAACCTCCAAGTGTTATATACTATTGGAAAGTTCCGTTTCCACAGAATTTAGAAATACTCAATTTTAGATTTTGCCGACTTTACCCTCATTTTGTGATGACAGGTCACATATGATCCCTTTAAGCAAACCGGACATGAATTTATAGAGCAGAATATCAAACGCATAGCAACTAAACTACATGTATATAATTTGCGCCTGCACACAGGGGATCTGTCGTCGGCCATCAATCGGGACTTTGGCTCCTTTGACAGCATGAAGGAGAAGCTGTCGGCAGCCTCCATCGGCGTTCAGGGCTCAGGCTGGGGATGGCTGGGCTACAACAAGTCCACGCGCACCCTGGCCGTCGCTACGTGTGCCAACCAGGACCCTCTAGAGCCAACGACAGGTAAGGGGCTCGTGACCCAATCGTGTTAAATTCATGTATTATTATTATTATTAACCAGTTCGCGCCGGATGATGAATATAAACGCAAAGTTTTTACCCAGATTCAAAGCGGATGACGCATAAACACGCTACGAGCAAGGCCGGAAATGCATGGGTGTGCTTCCCTGTACTGGCGGCCTGAACCTGCTTCGAATCGAGTTTCGTTAAAAATAATCCCGGAGCGAACTGGTTAATATTATTTTTTCTGGTAATAAAACCAAGGATCCCTCAAAAAGCACTCTTGGCGCTGTAGCAACCTGTAGAGAGAAGACGACGAGAAGAAGGTACAGTTTTTAGAGGTAGGAGGAAAACCCCAGAAGAATATCCTGGGGAAAACACACGAATTGAAAACCCAATTTACATATTGGCCCGGGTCGTAGTGGTGGAAAGAACTGCTACGCCAACCCGACACCCTGATGCATTTCTGGTGAAGAAAACCAAGGTTTCCTCACAAACCCGAGAAAAAAAAACCTGTAGAGAGAAGATGCCAAGAAGAAATTAAACCTAAACCGAGGGCATGTGAACCAAATATTGAAATTGGAGGGTTAAGGTAAAAGTTGTATAGGGCTAGGTAAAGTCAGAAAGGTCTATTTTCGGTTATACAGTGTCTAAAAAAAAAAGCCACCAAATATAAAGGAATACCACACGTAGAATGTATAACTAACATCGATAATATAGATATGGTTTCAACGATACTGGTTTCCACTTTAAAATGAGACACCAATTGTCAAAATCTGACAATGTTTGACAGAGTTATGAATAATTTCAAGTCTACACTTGCACAGTATCCAAAAAATAATCGAATAAAACTTGGTCCCATGGTCAATTTGACCTACCCTACCTTTATTCTGTATCCTACCTTTTGCGTTCGCAGGTCTGGTACCACTGTTCGGTATTGACGTCTGGGAGCACGCCTACTACCTGCAGTACAAGAACATCCGCCCAGACTACGTCAAAGCAATCTTCAACGTGGCCAACTGGTCCAATGTCGAGGAGAGATTCCAGAACGCCATGGCGGCCTCTTGAGGGCACCTTTGGCTAGTTGCAGTTTTTTTTTTACAAAAACGTGTCATCCGTCAAAATTGGGAATGAGTCATGAAAATGACATAAGATATGTAGAATCTTGAAAGAAATTTGGGTGATTTTTTTTTTTTTTTTTCATTTAACAAATGTATTAAGAGGCCAGTATTTGATTTCCCAAAATGATTTCTGATGGTGTTGGATTGACTAAAAGAAAAAAAATTGCATGTCTAGTATTGTTATCATACAAAGAATGAATGTTTGTTAGTGCAATGGTAAGAATATTTTCATGATGTTTCCTTTCCATAACACGAATGTAAAACATTCATTATATCCTTGTCATCTGATTAGTCAAAGCGCAACCAATGAAGTTCTATTAAATTGATTTAATGCACGTGATGACGGCGATTTATTTGACTGTAGAGAAAAGATTTAGAAATGTTCTGCCGATTGAAAATCAGAAGAAGACTATGTTTAATAATCTTATTCTCTTAACGGAGTGTTTTTTATAAAAACATTGGATGAAGCAGAGGTAAAAACTTTAAATTGTTGGAGTTTTTCTTTTAATCTGCATAATCCCGACTTCAAAGAAATTGTCATGAAAAATTTAAAAGAAACAAATATTCGCAAGAAATGCTTGCTGTGTGTATAATAAAATGTCTGCCATTGATCTCCAGTGTCTAGTTCTTCTAGAGCCCATGGCACTGCACTTAGAATAATGAATAATCGACCACAATGAGATTTAGTTATAACTGACACTAAACACTTGTTTATTTTGTTATGAAATCATACAAAAATATCTTTTCCATTCTTGAGTTGGCCAGAGATCACACCCAAAGTCATGATATGTTTTAAAAGTAGTATACACCATTGGTATAAACTGTTTGAATTATCAGGAATGAGTGGATTTGGGGGGTTGTAATTTGTTGATAGTAAATATTGTTTAACTGAACTGTTTGAAGTTTTACAATCATGGATGCCGCGAAAAAAAGGAGTTTGTTCTTGTTTTTTCGCAAACTCCAAAATTGTGAATTTCTTTGACAATTACAGGATATCTAGTGCATTTATTTTGCTGGATGCCTAAAATCATTATTTACTTTCAATTTGTTTTCTTTGATACCTTCAAGTCCATCAACCACCACTTCAGGGGTGGTTTCATTATCCCATGTATAAAAAGAATTTGAATAAGTGATGGATTTTGGCAGATTTCGTTTACTACTTAGAATTAATTAGTGAATATAATCATGCATGGTTTTGATGCCTCAAAATAGCAAAAAAAATTGAATGTGGACCCCAAAAATAGCCACATTTGCAAACTACAAGGGCCGAGTTTCACAAAAAGTCACATGTGACCACAATATGATAGTAAAGTCGTGAAAATTGAAAAATGAGATATTGTTTTTTTCGAATTCTTGAGAAAGCGAGTTTTCCAATGGTACATAACACTTGCGGGTTTTGAAATAAATACATTTTACAGCGCTCCAGAAAATCATGGGTTTTCGCAAAACAGGACGGGTAAAGTTCGGTTGAGCATAGCGACACCGTTTGATTTGATACTCGAGAAACTTCTCGCGCTTACTCGGGCCTGACGCATATAACCGACCAATAGAGCCGGTTAATACCTGTGGAAGTATCCCATAAGGCCATGCTAAAACATGGCTGCCTTGTCCGGTGATGCGCTAGACTGCCAGCGGTGAGAAATTCAATTTTTTTTTTCTTTTTTCAAAATTAGTCCGGACGACGATGAATCCATTTTGAGAGTTTTCAAGGTAGGAATTAAAATACATGTTGTCACTATTACATGTGGCCGCGTATTTACGTATGAAAGTCACTCGTTGAGTAGAATGGCCCGATTTCGTTTGTTTACTCTCTTGTACAGCTTTCCCTGATTTAGAGAGACAGCGTAAGCGCCGGCGAGTAATCGAACACGCTGAATTTTAACTAGCCTTTCTAGGGTCAAAGGTGAACAGTCTGGTTCCGGACCACTCTTTAAGTTGACCTTGCCAACAGGTCCTGTACGTACGGGCTGTTCTTAGCCTCCACTCCAGCCTTCAGTCGCTGCAGCTCACTGTAAAGTGCTTCCTCTGACATTTTGTCGGTGTCGAGTTGCTTGACTTCGTCCAGGAAATCTTGGATAATCTTCTCTCCTTCCTGTTAAAAGAGTAAACAAACAAAAACCACACGGAATTTAAAACGAAACCTAAAATTCCTGTTTTTCCTGTGAAACTTTTCTTTTTGGTAAACTAACACAAATAGCTGGCAAACGTTGTGTTTTGGCGCAGGATTATTTTTCACGAACCTCGATCCAAGACGGGTTCAGGCCGCCATCTGTGGGTAGTACACCCTGATTTGTCCAGCCTCACTCACTGCGAGCTGGTCATTGACATATGTGACCCGCTCTGCAAAAAAGGGTATTAAGGGACGCTATGCCTTTTCACGTATCCGGCTGTTCCATGTGGAGCAGGTGAAAAAATTATTTTCAAAGCGAATTTTTTTTACAGGTTTATTGGTTTCGTTAATGTCACAAATTTCATAAGTATTATACATAAATAAAAATACTGATTAATAAAGATGAAAAAAACATACATTTCTGTGTCCATTCTGTCCGTCTTCTGTGTGACTCTTGTTATGTTTAAAGGACTGTATCTCTTAAGCCACTTTTGTTAATTTGTACATTATGGTTTTGCAGAAATCATCATATCTCCGGAATGCAAGGTGCCACAGGGTTCAATCAGGCACCAAATTAAAGCTATTGATATAACCAATTCAGATGTGTATGTAACTCATTTTATTTTAATGGTCCCATAATACTCATTTTTGCAGAGCCGGTCACATATGTTACCGGCCTTGCTTGTTACGTATTTACCCATCATCCTTTTTGAATTCCGAAAAAAACTTTGCCTGTATACACGACCTCCGACCTGAACTGGTTAAAGGTATACGTTTGGTAATTGGAACCCACTGTTTGTTTCAATCCTCTATAGTTATAGATATATACCATAAAACTAACCTGTACAAATTTAATTTCAAAAGGTGGTAGCGATTTTGAGATATTGCCGAAAATCTGGAGCGGTTTTGTCCACGCAGGAAGAATAATCTGCATTGGAATACACAATCTGAGAAACGTCACTGCAGTAACGCTTCTCAGATTCAATTTTTTTGGGATAAAAAGTGCTATCTTTTTCTATAACCGCAGTACTTCGAAGTGAAAAGTTTCTAAAAATGCATTATACTATCCAAAGCTGCTGTACTTCTTACCCAGTAAGTTTTTATTGCCATTAATTTTTGGAGTAATTACCAAACGTATACGATCCCTTTAAAAGTAAGTTCATATCTTCTTTCTCTGCCGTTTTGTGACTCACCTGTTTGTTTACCCGCCTCTTCTTCGCCGCCGGTTCGTCCAGCCCCTCCCTATCGATCGCACCCGGGACGCTGATGCTCTGGTAGTCTTCCAGCTCAGCCGCTTTCTTCTTAGCATAGTCTATCACCTTCTGCGGGAAGTGGGCCAACTCAGCAACGTGGATTCCAAAGCTTTGGTCGCACACACCTGCAAGAAATTGGAATTTATTTTGCACTTTGGAATTTTTTGTTGTAAAACTTATATTCGTACTGCGAGTATATTTGTGACCTGTCACCACAATATGAGAGTAAAGTCGCACGATGTGATTCGGAGATATGGCAATCCAAAGCCAAAATATGAAGGGGTAAATTTTGAGATTTTGGATTTGGAAAGCCTAAGTCCTCCTCTACCTATTCCCATTTTTTTGGTGCGATCAGATGATCGAAAACCTCTTAAATTACGCGATTTTGCGTGGTGTTTGCATAGTTAGTGTATGGACTACTATTAAAAGTCTATTAGTGGTCTAATTAACACGGTTATTAAATATGAAAATTAGGTCCTTGTAACTATCCCACTTTTTTGAAACTTTGATATTTTATTGTTTATACAATAGTTCAAATGTGTAGAAAGTTTCAAGAAGAAATAATGATTAGAACATAGCCGTTGCTATGCTCAACCGAACCTTACTTGTCTTGTTTCGTAATCTTTTGTTTAAGATGTTTAAAGTGAGTTTTCTCACAAACACATTTTGTGAAACCCATGACTTTTTAGAGCGCTGTAAAAAGTATTTATCGCAAAACCTCCCAAGTGTTATGTACCATTGGAAAGCTCTCTTTCTCAAGAATTTGAAAATACCAATATCTCAATTTTCAATATTTATGACTTTCCGCTCATTTCGTGGTGACAGGTCACTGCAAGTATATCTTTTGGTTCTCATACTTGTACTCATTAGAATGTATTAATGACAAAGTACTTGTATGTTACTATTGGAAAATAATTCATACTCTTGGCAAAGTACTCATACTCATGACAAAATAATCATACTCATACTTGTACTCATGACAAAGCAATCATACTCGAACATGACAAAGTACTCGTACCCACAATAAAGTACCCGTATTAATGCTTGTAAACAAAAAACTCAAACTCGTACTCTTGCAAATGTCTCCTGGAAGAATTCATTTTTTTTCGAAGAGCTAAACGTTTTTTTTGCAACAGCTTCCATTGGCTTTCTACACGTTTTCAAATCCAGTTCTGCCTTCAATTAATTAAGATTTTTTCATCGAGCGCTTTTAACCAGTTCGCACTTGATGACGAATATAAACGCAAAGTTTTTCCCAGATTCAAAACGGATGACGCATAAACACGCCACGAGCAAGGCCGGAAATGCCTGTCAGCAGGGAGCAAGGCCGGAAATGCGTGGGTGTGCTTCCCGGTACCATCGGCCTGAACCCGCCTCGGATCGAGTTTCGTTAAAAATAATCTCCCGCGTCGGCTCGGTGATGTTAAAATAATCCCGGCGCGAACTGGTTAACTCAAATAAGTGCTTTACATTGATATTATACCCCTTTTTAAGCCTGCAGCGGTTAACCGACCGTTCAAACGGTTACACGGTTACTTTTTTCCTGTTCAGTTAACCTATTTTTTATTTTTATTTTACTTCACGGTTAACCGTAACCGCAAAACATTCGGTTACACGGATAATTTGATAACCGCAAACTTGCAGGCTTACCCCCTTTTCATTGGAACCAATCAAACATTTCGAATACCATCTCAGCCCCAAGACTTGTACTCGCAAGTGCACACACAAACATACCTGGTTTGACCCTGTACAGCAACGTCAATTGACCGTCGCTCGTCAGAGCCGTCACGTGCAGGTTGTTCACGGTAGGTACGGCGTCCGATAGCGCCGTCAACTCGTGGAAGTGAGTCGCAAACAAACAGAACCCCTTGATCTTTGTAGCGATGTACCTTAAAATCGAGAGAGTAAAACTGATGAACATTTTGAGACAACAAGTGATTCACGAATCACGAGTCCCCATTTTGCATTTTCAAACGACCTCAAATGACCCCTACATGACCTTTGACTATGTTACTACAGGTTCGTTTGTTTAGCTCACCTTAGTCGACACAGGTAAAGTCAGTCGGGTTAGACACGGGTTTAGCCATGAGACCCGTGCTAAACGAACCTTTCGAACAAGGGTCATATGATCGTCGCCTCGGGAGAGCTAAACGAACGACCAGAGGCTGATCCGTGTCGCCTCGGGAGAGCTAAACGAACGACCAGAGGCTGATTTGTGTCGCCTCGGGAGAGCTAAACGAACGACCAGAGGCTGATCCGTGTTGCCTCGGGAGAGCTAAACGAACGACCAGAGGCTGATTTGTGTCGCCTCGGGAGAGCTAAACGAACGACCAGAGGCTGATCCGTGTTGCCTCGTCAGAGCTAAACGAACGACCAGAGGCTGATCCGTGTCGCCTCCAGTGAGCTAAACGAACGACCAGAGGCTGATCCGTGTCGCCTCGGGTAAGCTAAACGAACGACCAGAGGCTGATCCGTGTCGCCTCGGGAGAGCTAAACGAACGACCAGAGGCTGATCCGTGTCGCCTCGGGAGAGCTAAACGAACGACCAGAGGCTGATCCGTGTCACCTCGGGTGAGCTAAACGAACGGCCAGAGGCTGATCCGTGTCGACTCGGGAGAGCTAAACGAACAACCAGAGGCTGATCAGTGTCGCCGCAGGAGAGCTAAACGAACAACCAGAGGCTGATCCGTGTCGCCTCGGGAGAGCTAAACAAACGACCAGAGGCTGATCCGTGTCGCCTCGGGAGAGCTAAACGAACGACCAGAGGCTTATCCGTGCCGCCTCCAGTGAGCTAAACGAACGACCAGAGGCTTATCCGTGTAGCCTCTGGTGAGCTAAACGAACGACCAGAGGCTGATCCGTGTCGACTCGGGGTGAGCTAAACGAACGCGCCCATTAACAAAATCCACTTACTCTGAAATCGCCCAGGCAAGGCCGAAGCCGTCGTAGGTTGACGTCCCACGCCCCAGCTCGTCAATTATAATTAGAGAATTCTGTGTGGCAGTCTACAAAACAAACAAAAATGTTAAACTTAATCAAGAAAAAAACCTAATCAGTGTCACAACAATGTACTCATTTAATTTACCCAATTTTTTTTTATTTATTAAATCTATACTCTGCCACAAAGACAAACAAAAAATGAAGAAAAAAATACCCTTTGAGTTCCCCTTTTAATAATAAACACAACAGTACTGTATTACTGTGTCAACCAATCGGAGCACAGTGTGTAAATCTAAGAATAGATACTCTATAGCTCACACTGCGGCATTGTGCGGTGCCGTCAATAAGCCATGCTGGCAGTGCATTTGCATTGTAGCCTCATTGTACTCAGTATTTTTTGGTTCACATTCTCTTTACCAGAAGGGGCCTGGATTTTACATAGGCTAATAACTTCGGAAGTCGGAAAACGTCAATACCAGAAGGCGATCGAGAATTTTGTTTTCAAAAATTCTATATCTTTGAATAATTACAGGATATCTAGCGCAATAATTTTACTGGATGCCTAGAATCATTATTTACTTTCAAATAATTAAGATATTTCTTGATAATTCAAAGTAATTTTATTTGATATCTGCAAATGGTACATTTTACCTTTAAGTGTGCCTATGGAGTTCATTGTTTCCATTTGTTTAGTCATATTATTCTATATATGTGACCTGCTCTACAAAAAAAGTGTATTAAGTCGCGCTGTGCACTATCATTTTTATGGCCCGCTCAACGTTGAGAGGGTAAACATTTCATCAAAATGTTATTTGTATTGTTTGTCATGAATTACATCTTCAATACCTAAAGCAATGTTGATTTTGATGAATAAAGTTTAAAAAAAAATACAATTTTGTGTGCACCGTTCACCGTTCTGTTGTAGTACAACAGAGCCGGCTATTTCAAAGCCTGTTTTCTCAATTGTGTAATTTGAACTTCAAGAAAGTAATCAATATTTGAACATGTTAAATCGCCAAAATGAGAGGGGCTATGGGGCTCTATTATATACCAAATGAAAGCTTACGTTGTGGGCTTTCCAACCATGTATATAACTCAATTTCTTTTTTTGCGACATAATACACCTTTTTGTAGAGCCGGTCACATATGTGACCTGTTCCAACGAAATGGATGGATTTTTCCATTTTGAGGTTTTAGGTTTTCCTAAGTCACTCACTATTAATCTACAATCTTCTCAAATTTTTACAAAATCTGTCTACCAGAAGTGTGTTTTTTGGTCAATTTTTTGAAACATTTGTGTATAGAAATAATACGCTTTTCTAAACTTCAAAGCTGTTTATCTCATAATTAGGTTGTCAGGGTTGTATCACTAAATCCAGACCCCAGGGAAGATAGGGTGGGGGTACATATGTAAATGACACATCATTTTAAAGCTGAGAACCTAGAGAATTTGAAAAAAAGCAAAATCTGAAAAACTAAAAAGTTGACTTTGTCCCGGTTTCGTTGGAACAGGTCACATATGATTGCCTTGTTACATAAAATCAATGGAAGTCACATGAACAGATTTGCCACGTACAAACTGAACAATATACTTTTTGGCACAGTGTTTGTCTGTCAAAAATTGAATTCTAATGAGTTCTTGCCGTTTGTTTAATCTGCCAATTATGTACGTTATTATTTGCAAAAGACATTTTTCCCTTAAAAGCTATATTCCATTTGAAATTAGTTTCAATTCATGATCAGTTTAGAAGCATGGGGCCTGCATTTTCAATGGCATTGTGTCTGCCTGTCAGTCAACCCGAAATTGAATTCTAATAAGTTTTGGCCGTTTGTTTAATCTGCCAATTACGTACGCCCAAGTCAATCTAAAATGCAATCATTTTGGACCGACGCATGCATTTTTAATCACTGTCTAGCAGATTTTCAGCAGAGTAATTCAATATTGGTGGCACGGTGGTGTGCTAAAAAATAAAAGTGTGGACTTTACGGGATCGTAAACGATCTAACATTCATCTTGCTGTGTTTATTTTTGCTTTCGTTACTGCAATGGATCCGGTTAGCGAAGCGATATTGGCAGTCTATATTCTACTCAATACTATGGCAATTGGATTTGGTGGGATTTTGATTATTGTCGTTGCTTGCCGAATGTCCAATCTAGATGGCAGCACCCGGCTCTGTATGATCTCCCTGGCCGTTGCCGATATGCTGACCGTTTGGCCGTTTCTCACGACCTTCTTGGCCATAACGGCGCGGAAATGGATCTTCGGGCTGTCGGTCTGCAACCTGGGCGTGCTCACGCTCCTTATCGCATCCTTCGCATCGATCGCGTTCATCACCGTACTGAGCGTAGACAGATACATGGTGATAACGCGGCCCTTCGCCCACGCCAGAGACGTAGTCCAGCGCCTCTTCAAAATCTCCGTCGCCCTGCTCTGGGCGACAATCGGCCTGGCTTTTATCGGCAGTAGCGTCACTAATTACGACAGCGAGAGGAATATGGGGATTTTCTGCATAATATCAGCAAAGGAAAAGCATGAAACCTGGGTTCCAATTTGTGTTTGCGTAACTTTAGCGTTACCTCTACTCCTGGTTTGCACCATCTACCTCCGACTTCTGATTCTTGGCCGGCAGCACGCGCTCCGGATCCGCCAACAGGATCCCAATCCCCAGCCCAACCGCAACGCCGGAGGTGGGCGGCGTGGCTACAGGACCTTCGCCGTCGTGACGCTCTGCTTTGCGCTGACCAGCCTGCCTTTCATGGCCGGCGTTATCTACAGGCAAGTTCTTCCGCCCGGCACCGATGCGGCTGCGATAGTCCTCTGCGTTACCAGGTTCATCTTTAGCAGTCACGGCTGGCTAAACGCCCTGGTCTATGTCTTCATGAACAGGTGTTTCCGAAAGGAGGCTCGGAAAGCACTGAAGGAGGCATGGCGGTACATGTGCAGACAACCGGATCATCTGGATCAACAGGAACGGTGAACAAGTGACCCTTACGCTGCCAGACGCAGAACAGTAGTGATGCAGCACTTTTACTCTAACACACTTTTTCAAAAACTCAAACTCCTACTCGAACTCGTCAACTCGTCAGGAACTCGTCAACTCGTCAGGAACTCGTCAACTCGTCAGGAACTCGTCAACTCGTCAGGAACTCGTCAACTCGTCAGGAACTCGTCAACTCGTCAGGAATGGTGAACAAGTGACCCTTACGCTGCCAGACGCAGAACAGCAGTAACGTATGACGCAGCACTCGTTCTTTTACTCGAGCGCACTTTCTCAAGTACTCAAACACCTACTCGAAATCGTCAACATTTTCTCCTGCTTTAGCTTTGTCGACGTACATGTAGGCCTGTGCATTCACGGGTACCATTGGATCCGGGTACCCGAAAATAAAACGTTCAGAAAAAAACTTGACCTTAAAAAAAATCCCAAAAGTTAATGCATGGTGCAGCCGCAATTAAGAGAGAAAAAAAGCTTTATACACAGGTATTCCGGCCGCAGATCGGACTTAATTTCACCATAGAGCTCTTTGATTATACCGTTGCTATGTAACGGACATCCGAGAGAGCCCAGTGACCAACATTGACAGACTACTGAGAACAAGATGGCTATAGATAAGTACAAACAGCGTTGGCCGGCCCAATTACAATGTACTACTTTTCATTCACTGCATGTTGGTTGAGGCGTTGTTTGAAGAAGAAAAAAAACGCCAGACAGTTTGTATCTTTCGGGTCAGAACAAAGTTGGAATTTGAAAATGGATCAAATGGACTTTTGACATTTATATATATACATTTATTTTTGTCGTAAATGTTACTTTCAAGTTTTCAACGTAAGTTGCATGTACTCGAATCGGGAAAATAGAACCGGAAATCGACGCCAGGATTCGGGTGCCCGGATACCTGGAACAGGCCTAGGTACATGTACATGCAGGAAAGGAACTATTTTTACTATTTGTAGACCTGCTATTTGTAGACCTTCTTCAACGAAACCCGAGCAAAGTTGACAATTTTTGTTTTTTAGATTTTGCTTTTTTTCGAATTCTCTAGGTTCTCGGCTTTTAAATGATGTTTCATTTTCATGTACCCTAACCCTATCTGACTTGGGGGAAGGATTCAGTGATAAAACCCCAACAACTTAATTATGAGATAAACAGCTTTGAAGTTCAGAAAAGCGTATTATTTCTATACACAATTGTTTCACAAAAATTGAGAAAAAAAACATACTTCTGGGTGACGGATTATGTTTAAATTTGAGGAGATTGTAGATTAATAGTTCGTGATTCAGAAAAACCTAAAACCTCAAAATAGTAAAATCCACCCGAAATGACTTGACGAGTACATTGTAATAAAACACATTGTGCGACTTTGTCCGGGTTTCGTTGAAGCAGGTGACATTTGGTAGCTTTTGCATAAAAAGGTTAAATGTTAAATCTTAATCGCTAACAAAGTGTTTGTATCATACGAATATTAGTTTTTTTCGTTTTTGTACTTGATAGCATTTCAGGAGAGCCACTAGATTTAGTTCGCTTTTGGTAATTCTTCAGCCGTGTTATTAACATTGTTTGTGTACAATCATTAAAAAAATTAATTCATTGTACTCTTCTATGTGTCTTAAACATGTATGTATTTTTACCTGAGAAATGATAAATGAAAGATGGTGTACCATTTTTGACTCACTCTGCAAAAATGAGTCTGATGTGTTAAAAAATGTTTTTTTTTTTAATTTTACAGTTGGTCAGAAAAAGCAGAAAATAAGCTTTCATTTGATATATGGCACAACTCTGTAGTGTAATGCGTTGGTCTTTTACAATTTTTAAAAATTTGCTTTTTCTCAGTTATATTCAAAATGTCTTTGAAAAGAAATGAAGATTTACAATTGTAGTGCTTCATCAGATGCTACGATAAGAGAATGACAACCTGTATTAAATTTAATTTAGGGATCAAAACAATCTTTTCAATCTATCAGATCTGAAAATATAGGTGTGGGAGAAACCAAAATGCCTTTAAAAAAAAAAAAATATTTGTTGAAAGAAAAATCACTTCCGAGACAATAAACGGCCCTTTACGTAAAAATGTATTTTGCGACATTAAGACTCATTTTTGCAGCGCGAGTCACATTTGTCAATTGTTAATTTCTTGTGTTTAAAATCTAACAGAAAGGTTCTTGACAACAAACCTGGCAAAGAGTTATCATTGTAAATGCTGTGCATTCCGAGAAAACAGCACTTGTCGCGCACTGAACTAACCAGTAATAGGTCTCACACGCGCGCATGCGTCATTTTGAACAATTACAAAACAGGTTTTTTTTTACTTGAATAAAATGTATTGAAATTGTATTAGTGTTACTACATGTTTCTTACATTGATGTAATAAGCACCTTGGGCCAATTTTATAGAGCTGCTAAGCACAAAAATTTGCTTAGCACAAAAATTTGCTTAGCACAGAAAAGTCTTGCTTATTAAAAACAGGTTACCAGCCAAAATTCTACGGGTTTTTCATGCTAAGCCGAAAATCAGCTGATTATCAATCGAAAACAATACAGATCACGTGAAAATTATAGGTCTGTAACCTTGTTTTTGCCAAGGACAAATTTTCATGCTAAGCAAATTTTTGTTACCAATCAGATGACGAGGATTTATTTAGGCGTTATATAATAAATAATGAATGTTTCACATTTGTGCGATGAAAATAATATATTCATTCGGTGACATATGTCATGTTCTTCGCCTAGTGGAATAGAACGTGCCATCTGTCACCTCATGAAATTATTCTTACCATTGCACTCACAAACATTCATTATTTGTATAACAAAAATTAGTGGATAAGTAGATAATGTACACAAAATATTGTACTAATACAAAAAATATCGAGCAATGTCATTATGTTATGTTATCGGTTGATTTTGTTATGATTTATTTTTTAATTTGTTAGCAAATATTGTCGATGTCTGCAAATGGTGTATCCTACCTTTAAATACTTATTTTTAAATTGTTCAACTTTTAATTTTCAAATTTGTTTGAAAATAAACGTGAAAAGTGAAATGAATGAAATGAAAAACAGACATAAATCTCTAGGTGTTTGCAGTTTGGAAGATTTCATAAAGATTTCATTCAGAAGATTTAAAAAAAAATATTCGGCAATGTTCGCGCTTTTGCGTGGATTCGCCCTACTACATACCCTGAGAATGGAGGCCGTCTCCAGCATTTCCGACATGAACGTCGAGACTCCCTTGAGTTGACTGTCCCCGGCGCCGACTCTAGCCAAGATGCAGTCCACGACGGAGATTTCGGCTGATTGACAGGGGACGAAACACCCCAACTGGGCCATCAAAACAACGACGCCAATCTAAACAAAAAGGAGAAGACAGAATTCTGCAAAAAAAAAACAACTTCATCTTCGTCACTTATGGCCAAGTTCGATCAAGGAACTATAGTTAACTAGTGGTTAGTTCCGGATGTCATTAGGGCATGCGCACTGAAGTTGAAGTGCGAACGACTCTAGTCGCAATATTGATAACTGCGCCAAACTGGTCCTCTCTGTACTGTGCTATTAAAGCGGCTACTGGTTACCATCGATGCGACCAACCGCGGTAGGCTGGTCGTGATTAGTCGACTAGACTAGTCCAACCATCGTCGACTAGCCTGAGTTCGATCAGAGTTTAGTCAAACTATAGTTAACTATAGTCCTTGATCGAACTTGGCCTATGTTTAACACTTGAAGGGATCGTATACCTTTGGTAATTGGAACCCACTGTTTGTTTCAATCCTATATAGTTATAGATATATACCATAAAACTAACCTGTGAAAATTTCATTTCAAAAGGTGGTAGTGATTTTGAGATATTGCCAAAAATCTGGAGCGGTTATGTCCACGCAGGAAGAATAATCTGCATTCGAATACACAATCTGAGAAACGTCACTGCAGTAAACGCTTCTCAGATTCAAATTTGTGGGGATAAAAAGTGATATCTTTTTCCATAACCGCAGTACTTTGAAGTGAAAAGTTTCTAAAAATGCATTATACTATCCAAAGCTGCTGTAATTCTTACCAAGTAAATTGTTATTGCCATTAATTTTTGGAATAATTACCAAACGTATACGATTCCTTTAACTCCCTACTTCATTTTTCTTACACATAACCTAAATCCTGCAAAATCCTTCAATACCAAAGTGTTAAAAAAATCCATGTAATCTGAATCCTGCAAAATCCTCCAATATCTATTACTGGTGACCACTGCCTGAATCCTGCAGAATCCTGCAGTGGGTTTACCATTGAGCTATAAAGCAGCCAAACATGGAACAAATAGCTGCTAAGTGCCCTATCACAACAAGGGTCTGCACACATGACCCTTGGTATGCAAACGTTTCCTATCCTTGACACATAACTCACACCTTGACTGAAGCTCTATGGAGAATGTGCATAGAGCATGAGCTGTGTGAAAGTACAAAGTAACAAATAACCTCAATCCTCAAAAATCCTCATTTAGATAAATACCCAAGTAACCTCAATCCTGCCAAATCATTTAGCATTAGTTTAGGCCTTATGACCTGGATCCTGCATTATCCTTTAGTGGCAAAAATTCCCAAACGCTCTCAATCTCGCAAATTCATCTGATGCATCAACATCAAAGTGCCCTCAATCCTGCAAAAAATCCTGCATTTTGCAAAGAGGATTTTCGAGGATTTGGGATGGTTAAGGTTACAAATCAATATTTTAGTAACTTTCTTTCTTTTTTTACCACTACGTAATTTACCCCCATTTCTTACCTGTCTTATATACGTTGATTTCCCGCCCATGTTGGGCCCTGTGATAATATGAAACATTTGTTTCGCTCGCTGGAAGCTAACGTCGTTCGGAATAAATGCCACGTCATCTTGCACCTCCAAGCAGGGGTGTCGAGCCTGAACAAGCCTGATGACCCCTTGACCTTTCTCCGTTAGCGTGGGTCGGACATAAGAGACAGGGGCGTGGGCAGAAACATGGGCAAAGCTGTCAAGACAAAGGGAAAGGGGGGGGGGGATCATTTTGCCGTAACGGTATTTGCCTCACATTCTACCATTGTGAATCGTGTTCGAATCCCGCCCAAGTACACCCTTCAGCCTAATCCTCCTTTTGTTGTTCCCACAGAACTCTGTACATGACTTTTCTTTTGTGTTTCTCCTGCCAGCTATGATGTGCATCATGCTGCATGTTGCCCTATATATGTTTGTTTCGTGTACACAGCCATTATGTCTCTGAAGAAGATCTTGTTAAGGTCGAAATATTAGGCCCTCTCAACTTATTTGACAAGTACATGTAGATTAGGTCGTCAGTCCCCGCCGAATTCTGTGGCGATAAGAATCTTGCAACCACTTTCTTTCTTAACCAATTCGCGCCGGGATTATTTTCACATCACCAAGCCGAGGCGCGGGATTATTTGTATTATTAACGAAACTCGATCCAAGGAGGGTTCAAGCCGATGGTACCGGGAAGCATACCCACGCATTTCCGGCCTTGCTCGCTGCTGACAGACATTTCCAGGCCTTGCTCGTGACGTGTTTATGCGTCATCCGTTTTAAATCTGGGGGGAACTTTGCGTGTATATACATCCTCCGGCGCGAACTGGTTAAAATATCATCTTAAAGGTCAATCGATGCAAAAATGTTTTTCAAAAACATTAATCAGGGCCGCAGAAAAATGTCAATTTTTGTCGGAAAAAAGTTTGACTTTCTATGTACACAATCGCTGAAGTGACGTCAGGATACTACATTTTTTCCTCCGTCTATTTTCCCAGAATTTTCTTCCACTTTTCCTTCCCCCTCTAAAACATTGTGTGATACTGGGGAGTCGTACGATCGAGTCCTTTCTAGGTACGTTACCTCACCAGAACGTCTAACTGGGCAATGATGTCACTCAGGGTCAGCATGGGGTCAACGTAACCGGCTGAAATAAAAACACAATAAAACAATTTTAAAATAACTTAAATATTGAAATAAATATGGGAATAAATACCTTTGAACCCTCACTTCAACCCCTTTCCCAGTTCCGTCTCATTTTGCCAGAACCCCACACATTTATTCAAGTGCACCGCAGATGTTCAACAGCAAGCATTATTAACCAGTTCGCGCCGGAGGACGTATATACACGCAAAGTTTTCCCCAGATTCAAAACGGATGAAGCATGAACACGTCACGAGCAAGGCCGGAAATGTCTGTCAGCAGCGAGCAAGGCCGAAAATGCGGGGTAGTGCTTCCCGGTACCATCGGCCTGAACCCGCCTCGGATCGAGTTTCGTTAACAATAATCCCGCGCCTCGGCTCGGTGATGTTAAAATAATCCCGGCGCGAACTGGTTAAAATAAAAGTACACCAGAATAACTGCATAAGTCTGATGTTTGTCAACAAAGAAGTCTGGCAACACTGCGTCAATTTCGTCTCATTTTGCAATTAGAAATGCCTCACAAATTATATTGCCCCTACAAATAAGCCACTCTTTGGCAGAGTTGTATTCGAGTCCCCGCAAGTCTCCGCAAGTCTCCGCAAGTCCCCGCAAGTCCCCGCAAGTCCCCGCAAGTCCATCACAAGTCCATCACAAGTCCATCACAAGTCCATCACAAGTCCATCACAAGTCCATCACAAGTCCATCACAAGTCCATCACAAGTCCATCACAAGTCCATCACAAGTCCATCACAAGTCCATCACAAGTCCATCACAAGTCCATCACAAGTCCATCACAAGTCCATCACAAGTCCATCACAAGTCCATCACAAGTCCATCACAAGTCCATCACAAGTCCATCACAAGTCCATCACAAGTCCATCACAAGTCCATCACAAGTCCATCACAAGTCCATCACAAGTCCATCACAAGTCCATCACAAGTCCATCACAAGTCCATCACAAGTCCATCACAAGTCCATCACAAGTCCATCACAAGTCCATCACAAGTCCATCACAAGTCCATCACAAGTCCTTCAGTCTCAAGTCAAGTCACTAGCTGTTCAGATGAACTGTTGTCTTTTGTTGTCATTGTTCAACCAGTTTACTTGCGACTGGCTTTATGAAAGGACTTGTGACTGGACTTGCGAATGGACTTGCGACTGGACTTGCGACTAGACTTGCGACTGGACTTGCGACTAGACTTGCGACTGGACTTGCGACTGGACTTGCGACTGGACTTGCGACTGGACTTGCAGGGACTCGAATACAGCTCTGCTCTTTGTGAAGAAAAAACACAAATCTATTCCGACCTGCTATTCCCACGATCTCTGCAACCACCGCCTTCTGGGTTTCGCCGTATTCCTCTTTGGCGGACATGTACTCCTCATTCAATCCGCGTAAAGTCGACTGCGTGAAACGAACCCCGTTCTTATTGGTGTCAATTGTGGAGTATTTCTTGTTGTTTCGTAGCACTTTCTCCTCCTGTGGTCAAATCCCATTTTTTAAAAAGAGACAATTTTAACGATTAGGATTTCTTTTGTATGGTTTCCGAGAGCAAACACGGGGGGGCCCTACAATCAACTTATAGTATATTTGGGATCACGTCCTTCGAAATGAGTCTTAAAAATACGATACACCATTTGCAGATACCGAAAAAGAATTACTACCGAATTATTAAGTAATATCTTATTTGAAAGTAAATGATTTTAGGCATCCAGCAAAATGATTGCATCCAGTTATTGTTCCGAAAAATTGAATTAAAAAACAAATTCACGATCGTCGGACGGCAGCAAACGTTCTAAAAAATCTAACGACTTGCGCTTGACTTGACAACTATCCTAGCAAAGTTTTAGCTCTGTGAATGCTGTATATTCCGAGAAAACAATATTCTAAATTTTCAATATTTGAACATTGGGTGAGGTTATCAATACGCGGGCGGGGTTATTGGAGCCCTACCTTCCTCGTGACTCGGAAGAAATATCCCAACTGGTTGTTGGACTCCAACTTGATGGTCTTGTTGGCTTCCAGGCCCAAATCTCTCGCCGCTTTGCCCAGCAAATCCTGAATGTCATTCTCAAGACCGTCCATTCGCTCTCGTAAATCTAACAAAACGGCAAAAAGTAAAGCAGTCTTTTTGCATTTTATGCTTGAATTAAAATAAGAATTTTCCAGAAACAAAGATGTTCGATAGGAAGAGGCAAGTTCTAAATAGACCAAGAATGTTCCCAAAGAACAGGAACCCAGCTGTTGACTACATGTTGTGTCCCTGGGCAAGGCACTTCACTCAAACGTCTTTCTCCTCTCAACCAAATGGGTACCGGCATTAGCCGAGGAGTGACCTGTGATGAACTAGCATCCCATCCAGGGGGAATAGAACTATTCTCAGTCGTTTCATGCTAGACAAACCGGAGTTAATCAGTTTCGCGCCGAGATTATTTTAACATCACCGAGCCGACGCGCGGAATTATTTTTAACGAAACTCGATCCGAGGCGGGTTCAGGACCATAGTACCAGGAAGCACACCCACCCATTTCCGGCCTTGCTCGCTGCTGACAGACATTTCCGGCCTTGCTCGTGGCGTGTTTATGCGTCATCCGTTTTGAATCTGGGGAAAACTTTCCGTTTATATACGTCCTCTGGCGCGAACTGGTTAAACACTGGCCTTATGAGCCATATGTGACCCGCTCCATCGTAATCAGGAATAAGTCGCTGGGGCCGTTTTACGCAATCGGTCGTTAAAGTGAACGCATGTGTGAAAATCGTGACCAAGTCGTTTTTCTGAACATTGTATTTTTAGGAAGTGCAGTTATCACAGATTATTGTCATTAATGTCTTGTATGTAAAAACGATCAATAAAGATGAAAAATGACGAGGATTTGTGTGCGCTGTCTGTATGATTTTGTTAAATTTTGTTTATTTTAAAGCTGTTTTTCTCAGAATGTGGATTCGGCAAATAAATATACACCTGTCATCTTCATCAGACCATAACTTGTTAACCTAAGAAGATACACACTTGTGATGGGTATCATTAGAAAGCTTATGAAATTCCCTTTCTCACCATGTACATATCTCAAAAAGTCATTTTGAGACTTATTTCTGATTTTGATGGAGCGGGTCACATATTGGCTTCCCATTTCACTTGGTTAAAAAAAAAAAAAAAAGTAGAGAGTAAGGGGGTCAAGACAGGAATTGCCAACGTACTGGTCAAGTTTTCATCAAAGTCCGGCTTGATTAGGAACTCATGGTTCTGCACTTGCTCCATGTCCATCGTAGTCTCCACCATCTCCTGATACTTGGCAAAATCTAGGAGCAATTCCTGGCCAAACAAAGACGAAGACGTAAACGGCAAGGTTAAGGGAGTCAGGTTGGCGTAGCGGTTCTTTCCTCGCCTTCCACCACTGTGACCTCGGTTCGAATCCGGACTGGGCTAATATGTTAATTGGGTTTTCAGTCCCTGCCTGATTCAGTGGGTTTTCCCCCTCAAAATATTTTTCTGGGGTTTTCCTCCCACCTCTAAAACTGTACCTTCTTCTCATTGTCTTCTCTCTACAGGTTTCTTTAGGCTTGCGTACCTCTATCGTATCGTACCGCTTTTAAAGGGATCGTATACGTTTGGTAATTACTCCAAAAATTAATGGCAATAAAAACTAAGAAGTACAGCAGCTTTGGGTAGTATAATGCATTTTTAAAAACTTTTCACTTCGAAGTACTGCGGTTATGGAAAAAGATAACACTTTTTATCCCCAAAAATTTGAATCTGAGAAAGCGTTACTGCAGTGACGTTTCTCAGATTGTGTAATCCAATGCAGATTATTCCTCCTGCGTGGACATTGCTACCACCTTTTGAATTGAAATTTGTACAGGTTAGTTTTATGGTATATATCTATAACTATATAGGATTGAAACAAACAGTGGGTTTCAATTACCTAAAGTATACGATCCCTTTAAGGGGTTCTTGGTTTCATTACCAGAAAGAAATAATAATAAATAATAATAAATAATAATAAAGTCTATAAAGTAAATGTAAAAAACAATTCCAAGATCAAACGTTACAACTGATGGAAGTTATATTGCTTGCCCCCAAAATATGTTGCATCAAAGGTGACTTTATACCTTTGAAGGATTACTGAAGACTTCCCGAAACATGACCTGTGACCTGACCTTTATACCTTTATATCTTTAGGAATTTACTGAAGACGTCCGGAAATTGACCTATGACCTCTGACCTTTATACCTTTAGGGGATTACTGAAGACTTCCTGAAACATCACCTGTGACCTGACCTTTATAACTGTAAGGGATTACTAAAGACGTCTCGGAAAATGACCTCTGACCTTTAAAGGATTACTGAAGACTCTCCGTAACATTACTAGTGACCTTTATACCTTCAAGGGATTACTGAAGACTTCTCGGAGCAGACTGCTGTTGCTGCTGACGTGTCTGTCCAACGTTTCCAGCACCATCGGCATGAACTCTATCGCCTGGTAGACGCGATAGCAGTCCTCCAGCGACGCTTTCTTGCGTTGCAGCTTCTTGGCGAGACGCTGCAGGTCGGGGACTCGCTTCAGCTGTTCTTCCTGGAGGGTCTGTCGCAGCTCGGTGTCGGTGAAGAGTGCCTCCACGATGTTCAGTCTCTCTTCTGCTTGGCAAAAAAAAAAAAAAAAAAAGCTATCAAAGGGTCTCAAAACAGAGTTGTTTTTCTTAAGATAATGCATTTATATGTAAATCTTTAACCCTAACCCCCTCACTGCTTTTTCTAGAAAGTATCCTGAATTCGCTACAATCCACCAATTTTGGTTTGCAAAAACTGCTGGTGTCCTGAGTCCATCAGACTCCACCAGTATGCATACTGGAGATATCCTGAGTCCATCAATAATCCACCAGCAAAAGTTAATGGACTCTGGCGGATTCAGGATACCATGGTAGCATACAAAAAAATTGCAGTGTGTTTCTCCATAGAGTCCATCACAGTCCATCACCTAAATTTCTGAATCCTGAATCCATCAAACTGCTGCAGTAACGCTAGGCTTAAAATCCTCAATCCATCACACTCCTCCAGTTGGTTCAATATGGAGGTATCCTGACTCCGCTAAAATCCTCCAAAACAGGAAATGGATTTTGATGGACTCAGGGTGGTTAGGGTTAACCCTTTCAATACCGCATTGTTTTATGGGGTCACACTGCCCTGTACCGCATTCTTTCACACAACGCACTGTTTTATGCAACTTGCAGCGTTTACTATTTGTAAACCTCAATTTTCCATTTGAAGACTTCGTTTTACCGAAAATCATTGTGTATATTATTTGTAGGCAATGAAATGGTCTTTCATATCTGTTAGTTGTTATACAAATAGAACAAAATGTAGTTATATAAAAATACACCAGCGACACCAGCTACCCAAGGCCCGGCGCGTCAAACGGCACCCCGTCCACGGCGGGCCGTTGTAGTAGCACTATGACCAGGCATATCAAAGTCAAACGACAACGTAGACATGGAAGAAACTTCACTAGATTCATTGGAATCCTCACTAAGTTCCTCTTCAGAACTTTCCAAATCTATATCGGAGTCACTATCAGCAAATAACTATGCTAGTATTTCCGCGTTACGATCAGCCATAATGGTGATATTTTGTCCAACAAAAACAGAAGAAGATTTGTTGCGTGTGTTTTTCTCGGAAAATCGTAATGGAAACCCCACACGCGTTATACACCATTGTAAAGCTAGCTCAATTGACTTCCTGACTATATAAAATTCAACAACAGAGGGCAGCAAACGAAAATAATGCAGCTTCTCGAAAACAGAGGCACTCTGTTGTCGAGTAAACTCGACATTGGTACGGAAGCACACTGCGTTGCGCTGTCGAGTAAACTCGACATTGGTATTGATAGAGTTAATATGTGACCCGCTCCAGGAAAAAGGTGATTTAAGTCGCGCTATGCATTTTCGTGTAATGGTTTGCTTAAGATTTAGAGGATGAAATTTGCCATGAAGATTGTCGTCTTTTTTAGTGTCGTATAATAAATAACATTTGTTGGTTCTTTCTTTGATCCTACCAACACTGACCTTTCCCTTTAACCCTTCAGCCTAATCCTCCTTTTGTTGTTCCACTGGACTCTGTACATGCTTTTTCTTTTGTGTTTCTACCACCAACCGTGATGTGCATTATGCTGTATGTTGCCCTATATGTTTGTTTCTTGTACACAGCCATTATGTCTCTGAAGAAGATCTTGTTAAGATCGAAATATTAGGCCCTCTTAACTTATTTGATTAATAAATAACATCTTTTATCAAAATGTTCATTATTTTAGTATTGCGCATGCCTATGTGAGGATTGTTAACGTTCGACCCCAAAAAACGGTAAAAAGCAAGGAGTCCAAATTTCATGTGACACTAGAAAAGTGTTTCAGATTAGTTTTTAAGACCGACCAGTCGGACCAAACCGGTCTTTATCATTTGTTTTAATACCGGCCACGTGACGGGCTCTCGACCAATAGAAACCGGTAAAGTAAACTGTCCGAGGTATTTATGAATAAGGTTCAACTGCAAAACACAAATGTTACCGGATAGATATGTTATTAACCAGTTCGTGCCGGGATTATTTTAACATCACCGAGCCGAGGCACGGGTTCAGGCCGATGGTACCGGGAAGCACACCCACGCATTTCCGGCCTTGCTCGCTGCTGACAGACATTTTCGGCCTTGCTCGTGACGTTTTTATGCGTCATCCGTTTTGAATCTCGGGAAAACTTTGCTTATATGTGATGCGATCTGTGAAAACCCGCCACATGGTGGCAAAATAACAAAATGAGTTCTTTACATCATCTTAAAGCTGAGATCATCCTCTTTCTAATGCTTTTGTAATCGGGTCTCTAGGACCTCTACATCAAAAGTTACGTTAAAATGAACGTCGACTATTGGCGATGCGAATTTCTGAGAAAACAGCGTTTAACGATAGGGTACCAGAATAGCAATGAAAAATCTATTTAAAAAAAATATATATAATAATATATTTTTTTATTTTTTGTTTAGATTTTTTTGTTTAGAATTTTTTGTTTGCTTTTATGGGACTTGCAACTTTGCGACATCCGACGGGTTTTCACAGATCGCATCACATATACATTCTCCGGCGCGAACTGGTTAAGAAAAATATCTGCTTACAGTGTAGACGGCAAGCATTATAAAATAATGTTCCAACTGACCTATTTTGTTTTTGTCAACCAGAGGTTGCTTGATCCACTGACCCAGTAACCTTTGACCCTGAGGCGTTTTGCATTTGTTGAGCAGGCCTAACAGTGACGCGTTCTTGTTACCCGCTGTGAAAACAAACAATGGAAAAAAACGAGTAAACAATTACTGGAAAAAATAACCATCTAGTCGTGAATAGACCCTTTAAATTTCGAATTTGTTTCTTCACTGTGTATACTGAATGGTTTTCCTGTTACTTTTTGCAAAACAAAAATTCCAATATTGAACATTTTACCCCAGCACAAGTTTTGACCATTTCTCAAAATCAGAATTCCAAACTTCCGACTGATTTTGTTTGATCGCAACACTTACACACATGCAAAATTTGCCAGGTTATGTTATAAAATACAGCTACAATGCATTGCGCGTACAACGTGTTTTTGAACTCTTGGCAAGGAACATGGTGCGTGTGTTCTTGGGCAAGACACTTTGCTACAATTGCCTCTCTCCACCCAGGAGTAATGGATACCTGTGAAGGTAGAGACCACATGCGCTGATCTTGAGCTGCTGCAGAAATGGTCTCGTTCCTGGTGAACAGGGACAATAATTGTAAAGCCCTTTGATACACCCACATTGTGGTAGTCTAAAGCGCTATATAAGCGCTAACATTATTATTATAAGGAAATGGATGACGGGATGATTACGGGATGAAACGCATCACAGCGCTACAACACATTGTGTCTATTGAGGCGAGTTCCACAAAATCGGGCGCCGAGCTTGCCGAGCTTACCGTCTTGTGGGGAGGGCAGGAGACTCAACGCTCGGACAGCTGCCGAGTCCAGCTTCATGTACTGACTCAGGTCAAAGGTCTTCAGACGAAACTGGTTGAAGTTACTCTCGTCGCCTAGCAACTGTAAACACCCAAATTGACAAAGTGAACTCGGTCATTACGTCGATGTTTATTTTTAATAAACGGGCATGCTTCTCAAAACCAGAACAGCAATGGCATCTTGGCTTGCTGCCAAAGGCCCAAATCCAAGGAGCTAGTGGAGAAAAATGAATGATCCTTGGATCGCAAGTGTTTCTGAAAAAAAATCAGTGTTCTGTAAAAAAACCAATGTGCATGTCAAATATCGCATCGTACCTCTACGGCATCGTGCCTCTACGGCATCGTGCCTCTACGGCATCGTGCCTCTACGGCATCGTGCCTCTACGGCATCGTGCCTCTACGGCATCGTGCCTCTACGGCATCGTGCCTCTACGGCATCGTGCCTCTACGGCATCGTGCCTCTACGGCATCGTGCCTCTACGGCATCGTGCCTCTACGGCATCGTGCCTCTACGGCATCGTGCCTCTACGGCATCGTGCCTCTACGGCATCGTGCCTCTACGGCATCGTGCCTCTACGGCATCGTGCCTCTACGGCATCGTGCCTCTACGGCATCGTGCCTCTACGGCATCGTGCCTCTACGGCATCGTGCCTCTACGGCATCGTGCCTCTACGGCATCGTGCCTCTACGGCATCGTGCCTCTACGGCATCGTGCCTCTACGGCATCGTGCCTCTACGGCATCGTGCCTCTACGGCATCGTGCCTCTACGGCATCGTGCCTCTACGGCATCGTGCCTCTACGGCATCGTACGTCTACGGCATCGTACCTCTACGGCATCGTGCCTCTACGGCATCGTGCCTCTACGGCATCGTGCCTCTACGGCATCGTGCCTCTACGGCATCGTGCCTCTACGGCATCGTGCCTCTACGGCATCGTGCCTCTACGGCATCGTGCCTCTACGGCATCGTGCCTCTACGGCATCGTGCCTCTACGGCATCGTGCCTCTACGGCATCGTGCCTCTACGGCATCGTGCCTCTACGGCATCGTGCCTCTACGGCATCGTGCCTCTACGGCATCGTACCTCCACGGCATCGTACCTCTACGGCATCGTACCTCTACGGCATCGTACCTCTACCGCATCGTACCTCTACCGCATCGTACCTCTACCGCATCGTACCTCTACGGCATCGTACCTCTACGGCATCGTACCTCTACGGCATCGTACCTCTACCGCATCGTACCTCTACCGCATCGTACCTCTACCGCATCGTACCTCTACCGCATCGTACCTCTACGGCATCGTACCTCTACGGCATCGTCATCGTACCTCTACGGCATCGTCATCGTACCTCTACCGTATCGCACCTATCTCTACCGTATCGCACCTATCTCTACCGTATCGCACCTATCTCTACCGTATCGCACCTATCTCTACCGTATCGCACCTATCTCTACCGTATCGCACCTCTCTCTACCGTATCGCACCTCTCTCTACCGTATCGCACCTCTCTCTACTGTATCGCACCTCTCTCTACATTATCGTACCTCTCTCTACCGTATCGTACCTCTACCATAACATACCTCTAAGTACTTGATCAATGCTGCCAGGGATCCCATAGCATGGGTCTTCTCCATCTCTGCTAGCGAGCCGGCATTCCGCTGCTCCTCGCTCGCCCCTTTCAGCAGCCGGTTCAGGTCTTGCTCCACGTCCTTGGTGCCAAACTCGGCCTTCTTGCGCTCGGTGACCAGCAGCCCGCTTCGCTCGAGGACGCTCCTCAGCTTGGCCGACTCTGCAGCGCCGTCGCCCAACTGGGCAGGGAGAAGGCACTCCTTGGGACCGAGCTGAACCAGCAGTGCCTGAAAGTTTAAAAAATACGTCGTAGCGACTAACGAATTTGCCGTATCAAGTGGATCCAAGACCCTTTAAGGTTTGCGAAGTAGCTCTCCAAAAGACGAACAAATTTGCCTTCAAACTCTTTGTAACGAATAAAAAAACAAAACTTTTACGTCTGACAAAATTAACTATTTTTAATATTGTTGATGTCTCCTACTGTGGCGCGGCCCCTAACATGGGGTAATTGGGTAGAGAATATGGGTTAAAGATCAATATTTTAGTAACATTAAAGTTGAATTTTTGAAATCTGCTTAACAAGTAGGTGAAAATTGCTGTGAAAATTGCTGTCAAAAGTGGGTTTTCCTTTTTTTGTTGAACCACCGTGTATGTAAACACATCAATTGCGAAGAAAAAATTGTTGATTCCATTTTTTTTGTTTACCTCAAGGTTTGAGAACTGCTCGTTGTCCGCAAACTGGCACACTGCCAGCTCTCTCAGGGTGGCGTCTGCGTAGCCGACTCCCACGACCTTTTGCCCCGCAGAGCCCTCGGCGACATGCTTCACGGCAATCACGCTGGCCGAGGCGGACATGTCGTTGTTAGCGCCAAAGAGAATTTCTTCAAATTGCGTCAGGTTTCCGGGAGAGGCCTTAAAAGAAGGTGACAAAAAATAAGAGATCCTCGGATCGCTAGTGTCGCCTTTTCCCGCGATCTATCTTTGAAAAAAGGTCAAATTTGTGCATTAGTGACCCGCTCTGTGAAAATGTCGCACAGTGCGCTTACGAGATTTGGGTGGTTGAACGCGGAGAGGGGGGTTTTGTAAGAAACTTTGATATTCCTATTTCATGATCTACATTAAATCATGCTGAATTAAATCAGATTTAGTGAGAAAAACCCGGTTTTGTATCCTATTGCATACATCTCCTAAAGCGAAATATTTTTTTTAATGTACGATTTCTCATTTTAGATTTCGCAAAATCACAAGAACGCAACATGCTACAGACCTCTAACATATATCAAATTAAAGAGGACAGTGCACTCTTTCTAATGGTATACATAACTGTTTGTCAAATTTTCGACATCTGACTCATTTTCACAGAGCAGGTCACATTTTTCTAAATGACCTCCAATGACCCCTAAATGTCCTTACATGTCTTCTACATGACATCAGTATTCCGATAAAGAATTGCGCCTTCCCACCCAAGGGTCACTGGATCAAAGTTGGATAAAAGTGTCATCGAAGTCCATGAAAGCATGTAGAAACCTAACCCTAACCCTCTAGGCTCTCACACTAGAAAGTATACCAAATCTAACAAATTTCAACAACTGCACACAGGTTCAGTAATTGTTGGTACTGAACCTAACAGTACTAAACCTGCCAAAATCCAACTGTTAAAGTTTGATTGACTTGGTACAGATGGGTCTATGCATTGTTCAGTGTTCAGGATCTGGACTGTGATGACTGGCCATTGGTTCTGTTTGTTGGGCTGTGTTTGAGTGGGGACACGCACAGGGTGTACACATCACACTAACAGTTGACCAGGAATTTGGCTGTGGCCAGCCTGAGCTCACCCACGAATACATGCCTGTGCATTCCCCCCAAACTCCAACATTTTTACAAGTCTTGATGCCTTTCTGCCCTGAACCTCACAGAATTCAACAGGGTCTCCCTGGGCCTTTTGAAACGAGTCAAACAAACGATTTTGCTTCTTGCCTCTAGGCCTATATATGCTCATGCGTGCATGAATTACAATTTCTTATCTTACGACTCATCTTAAGACTTAGGACGAGTCCTATCTCAAAGATCGATCTTGGCTAATACGTGTCCTAAGATCGAATTCACTCCACCCATCTTATAAAAGACGCATCGCAACTACCAATTTGATAGCTGTTTCATGTTTGTTTTTACCACCAGAGTAAATAGTCGTTGAAAAGAAACACGCAAACCAACTTCCCGCATTCCCACACAAACTAGTCTGTGTAAATACAATCACGTACGGTAGTTCTGCACGTTCTATATACAACAGAGTCGATTGGTTGTTGGCGTATAAATAAAATTGTTTTTTAAACTATACACATGTATAAAACAAAAAAAATCAAATCTGTTTCTTTTTCGAAACTATAACTCTAGGCCGACTTTTCGTCTTTAATAACGAGAAGATAATGCAACTATTTTCAGATGATATACAGATGAACGCACGTATTAATGAGATAAGACGACCCTCGGACCGATCTTAAGTTAAGACGAGTTTGCTGTGTAAGTTAGAACGTGTTGAACCCGTCTTAACTTTGGTTAAATCGATCCTACGAGTCGCGAGTTCGGACGAGTTATTCTTCCTCAGACGCGTCTTTAAGCGTTTTGTGAAATAGGCCCCTGGTCTACTAGCTCTCTGATCGTGTGTTTACCTTGAAAGCACACTGCCAGTCATTGCCCTTGCCGCTAGCCGCGTTCTGGTACACCTCCACGCGATACTGGCGAACCAACAACAGGTCCCGAACCATGCTCTCAAAGTTCATCTTGCTCAAGATCACCGAGGCCACCTTCCTCTCACCTAAGAATACAAACACGGAAACAACTCACGCATCTTTAACCCTAACCCCCTAGGCCTTACTTTGGGCTAAAGAACTGCGTACTACAGAATACTACTTAGTATTTTGTAGCACTTGGTCTCTCCGTGACTGATGATTGGGTGTGTACTGACAGAGTACAGATACTGCCAACTACAAAATACTAATAGTGACAATACAGGTCAGTAATACTTACCTGGCACAAAATGCAGTAGTCCAGCCTTGACCCATTGCTGTGTCCCAAGTGACAGTTTTTGCTGGAGAGTTTAGAACACCCTACACAGCATACAGAGGGCCATGCACACTCAGCAAGCAGAGGGACCCAATGCTAAAAAGTACTATGAGTGCAATAAGCCATTTGCGCGTGACCCCGAGTTAAATAATATCTAGTACACTGACTTGTTCACACAGCTTGGCACAGTTTAACTTTAAATTCTCCAGACCAAAGACACTGTTGCTATATCACGTGATTCGGGGCAAGCTTTCGCAGATGTTACGTAAGAGACGCTCAGCACCAATACATTGTTTACAATGGGTGAGAATGGCAAAAAGACACCAGACCATTCCAGAGCTGGGGGTTGCTAGCGTATGACGCGTATGGCTTATTAGGGGTGAAGTACCAAATACTAAAAATTACTACAGGCATTGCACACAAGTCAGTGAGAGTACTGCATACTACTTTTTACTACTAGTAGTAAAAAGTAGCATCAGGTAGGGTTAGGGTTAATAATTATAAGAATATTTGGGGAGGCTAATCATCCTAACTCGCAGCTGGGGTGCTGAATTGCTGGGGAAAGGGCTACAACGTGGTCGAGTCGATGGCATGACCCATTATCTGACCACAGAGCACAGCCAAATTGTGTAACATTTGTAATTACCGGATCCCAGGTATTTGACGACCCCGAGTGTTTTGAAGCATTCTCTGGCAGCGAATAGCGCATCCTCCCCATGCACGGTATAATAATCCTGACAACGGGAAAAACAAAAATGAAGCGTTAAAGCAAAATTGGGATAGGGGAGCACCAGTGTTCGATTGAGACGGATGCGCGCATGTACGTCAGTGATGGATCTCTCGAGACCTTGTCTCAAAATTGTTCAATCTTCATTGATTTAGTTTTTTATGAAGTCGGCCTGTTTACACTATATTTCGGCCATAGACTGGTTCCGGTATTTAGATTTGGTAATGACTTAAACACCATACGTTTGTATTCATATTTGGTCTCGGTCTTGTAAAGCCGTGTTCGCACTGGACTTTTTTTTGGGAAGGTTTTACTGAGACGATGGTAAAAAAAAAATGGTCAAATGTTACCACTGTTCGCACTTGGACTTTCGACACGGGAAAATTTTACCGAGACCGTGGGAGAAGTAGCCAAGCTGTCATTATAATGACTCGTGAGGGCGCTTTGCGTGACCTTTTTGCATTGACCCCGGTGTACCCATTCGCGACCGCGCGCGCGCATTTTTTCCCCCGATCAAATCATTGACGCCATGCCATCGTACGTACGGTATTGCATCAGTTGTCGTGCTTTCTTTCGTCGTAAGACACGTTGACGTTCTTTATTATCATTTTGAAATGATGCACTAGTAGCACCAATCAAACTTCCGACTGTATCAATAATAATATCTGCCATAATATTGACCAAAGGAACCCCAACTCTACGTAATTTTTTTGCAAATGTGATCACGATGTGATTTGCATGTATCAGCGTGCCCGCATGTAAACAATGCAAAGAGCGCATGCGCAGTGCTTTGTATAGCGTGACCTTGCACTGGAGGGCCGGGTGGACGTTTTCCTCGGACGTTTTTACCGAGTCTCGCTGTTCGCACTGGACTTATCGTCTAGGGAAAAGCGACCAGGGACGTTTTCCCGGGCAGCAGTTGGCCGGTAGAAGTACCCACTGGACTCGGGAGAAGTACCTGAGAGGAAAACGTCCTAGGCTGTCCGCACTGGACTTAAAATGGGAAAAGGACCCATCGTCTAGGTATGCTTTATCATTTTAAGTCCAGTGCGAACATGGCTTAAGGCAAAAAAAAACACATGTTTAGCGTCATGACTTCTTTTAAAAAGGGAGGAGGCAGCTTTTTTTTGTTTTTTCTTTTTTCAAAATGGCCGCCCGACACTTAATTCGAGTCATGTAGTGAACATGTCACACCCTATCTTTCAATTTAAAATTAAAACATGGTTCACCCACGATTACAAATCAAAATTCATGTGGGTCGATCATGTATGCATCGTACACGTCACACCCTAGCCTTCCACAGCATGTATACAGTGATGCTAAAGTCTAAAATACGATCTTAAAATTTTATTATCTTAATTTTTTTTTTTTTTTTCCCTTTTTTTTTTTAATTAATAAAATTTATCATTTTTTTTAAAAAGAAAAAAAAAGAAAAAAAAGGAGGGGGCCCCAAAAAGGAAGCGGGCGGTGACACTAAAAATGTTTTTGTTTTTTTATTTGGCCTAAGTTGTGGTCTTGATCTCGTTCTCGGACTGCAAAAGTCTCGGTTGCAGAAGTGCTGGTCTCGGCCCCGAAAGCCTTGGGCGCGAGTATTTTGTGCATGGAAGTTTTTTTTTTCTTGTAAAAATACTTACCGATCTGTCAAAAACTCTGAAAGTTGTTGAAGGTTTCTGGGGAAAAGATGAAAAAATATATTCTCAATTAACAAAAAAAATCATTTATACAAAATAAATTACCCACTAGGCCTAGAGCCTAGTAAGAAAACTAACTAGGCCCTAGAGCCTAGGGCTGGGTACATCATAAAATTTTACAGAATTGAACCAAAAAATTGACTTGGTCCGTACGTCACGAAGGGGCAAGCCTTAGATAGCAACATGCATTAAAGGTAAACCCCAAATGTTCCCTTTCGTACAATTTACAATGGGAAGATAAATGAGGTTTCCGGATGTCCAACCGTGACAATTTTCTGCAACTTTAACAGCAAGTTTAGCGAGCTACCTCCATACTAGTTTGAGCATGAAGGAATTCCTCCATGGTTTAAGTTAATGTTACTGTTAGTTTGCAGCAGTATTAATCTTATTCACGTTACTGTTAGTACTGTTAGTCAAAATACAAATTACAGTTGTACTAACATGACTAACAGTTCTAAAAATACCCCCCCCCCCCCCCCCCCTCCTCCTCCACCCCCTCCTCCCCCTCCTCCTAGTGCTACTTGCTATTGAATGCGGATACAAACTCACGACTGTCACGCGCACGCATACTCCCTCGTACTCGCTCACTCGCAAAAACTTACCACGGGCATTGACCGTAAGAAAGTTGTAAAACCCTGCTCCTGGTTACTGTCTGCAAAAAAAGAATCAACAAACACATCATTTACAGACCAGATACAGTTTATTGAAAACCGTGCTGTGAAAAGTCAAATCAAAATGCGTAAATAACTCAGTTTATTTTACCCATCGAAAGTTGTTGATGTGACTGCAGCGCCATCTTGAATGTTGTTTTGCCCCACTGAAGGTTCAAAGACCCTACTTTTGATTGGTCGAAACTTCTGGATACTGGACTTACTGCCCAATGACAAACTGTGTACCTTTCAGAGTCATCTGGCGGGAAAAAATTCCCGCGTGAGCAGCCTCTTATCCAGCTCGACTTCAACCTTATGATCGGCACCTCTCTGGCGTCGAGCAGTACGCTCCCGATCCCCTGGCTTGGCCGGCACAGGGAGACGGGGTACAATCGAATACCTTTGCATAAGGCCAGGGGCCAATTTCATAGAGCTGCTAAGCACAAAAATTTGCTTAGCACCAAAAAGTCTTGCTCATTAAAAACAGGTTACCAGCCGAAATTCTACGGGTTTTTCATGCCAAGCCAAAAACCAGCTGATTATCAATCGAAAACAATAAAGATCACGTGAAAATTTGGTCTGTAACCTTGTTTTTGCCAAGGACAAATGTTCATGCTAAGCAAATTGTTGTGCTTAGCAGCTATATGAAATTGGCCCCAGATTTTAAAATAATAAATAATAAAATAATATAAAAAAAAATTGGCCGAATGAGGGCGCTGTAAGACGCCATTTTCTGGGTACCCAACACAGGCAAAATTTATTGAAGTAGTTTTAGTAACTTTATTTTTATTTAAAAATTGAATATTAGAAAAAAATATATTTTGGAGCTGTAAGAATATTTAAACTGACGTGAATTATCTCCTAATCACGTTTAATTATACCCCCAAATACCGTGAACACAGCGCCCTCTACGTTCAATAATACGGCCTATTGTGACCTTTTTCAAAGTTCGGACGAGAACATTTTTTTTTCTCAAGAGTCAGGCTATAGTTTGGTTTCGTAACCAATTTTTTTGGGGCGTCAGATCAAACAAACCTTATTTTCCTTTTTTTCAAACCTGAATAGGCCTTCATTCAATTTAATAAACAAAGCTGAGGGAAAAGTACAAGCAACATTTCCGGGATGGGAAAATTCAACATGAATCGAAGTTATCATCAGATTAAGAACTTGTACTGCACGTTGGAAATGTAATCACCAAGAAAGCATGTTGCAATCAATTAGTCTACAAACGGCATTGAATATCCGAATACAGGAGGAGCAGTGAGGTTTCTATTATCAACAAACAGTTGGCAATTTCATTAGCTACTTTAATTTTGCCTGCGACGTGAATGCAAACAATACAAACCTCCGCGTTTTTCTCTTTACTAACTGCATCCCAACGAACACAAAAATAACATGTAAACCCGAATCTAATTCCGTTTAAATTCAGTAATTTAATAACGAACACAATATACGAGCTCCCAAAGTTCATTTAATTCTGCAAATAGAAAAAAAAAAAGGCTATAAAAAAAAGCCAAACCTAATTGCAAACTCGCAAACATTAATTTCAAAGGCCGGTGAACAAACACGAACCACAAAGACCCAACAAAACACACAATGTTTTTTTTCTTCCTACGTTCCTGCGTCAGAACGTTAATTTCTTTTCTATATTTCCCTCATGTAATGCTATAATACTAGAGTTAATAAAAGAAAGAAAGAAAAGGAAAAAGACAACAATGATTTGGTGAACTATTGGGATAGTAGAGCATATTGGAACTCGCTCATTTTATTTGTATCTAGACGTACCCTGGAATCTAGGTACATTTTGTACGCAACTGCGCGTGTTACCAGAGTTACAATCTCTTATAGTATATGGATATAATTAAATCAGTTCGACTATAAATGCCGAGAGGTTTGGAAGGAATGTTGGGCAAAAATAACGCCAAAAAGCAGGAAATTGTCTCGATATAGAAAGTGAATGAGGAAAAAAGAAAGGCACCGCTGATTTCTGTTTATAGTTTTGCCCGAATGAAATCAAAATGTATGTGTTTGAATCGCTACAAATAGGGTTATGGGTTAGAGTTAGGGTTAGGGTTAGGGTTAGGTTGGCGGACACACGCGTCGGCGTACCGCTCGTGGCGTCTCCTGTACACACGCTCCCTGCCACTGCCCGTCAATTCCTTCCGGCTTGGAGCATGCCAATTGCTCGGTCTCTCTCAGGTTGTGGCAGTCGTGGCATCATGCACTCTAAAAACTCCTTGGTCAAAATGTTGACCAGTTCTCTTGGTCAGATTCCCTTGACCCGTTTTGTGTCATTGTGACCCAATAAATGGTCATTCACTGTGAAAATATCTGACCATTTACGGGTCAAACATAGGTAACTCTATTATGGATCATTTTAACCCTTACTTCTTGGTCATAATTTACCGTGACCCGTTTTTGCGTCAAATTGACCATTACAATGGTCATTCACTAAGATAATTCTTTCTTTTTTCCGGGTCAAATATTAATTACTAACCCACTTTTATGTCATTTTAACTCAAGTACCCTGGTCAAATATTGTTAACGCATGTATTATGATGATTTCAACTTACTCTTCTGGGTCGTAATTTAACAGGCTCAGATTGTGTCAATGTGACCATTTAAATAGTCATTCACTAAGAAAGTATTGGACCATTTCTTGGTCAAAAATTATATACAGCCTATAACACTTGCATGGACGTATGCTCATTTTATTTTCTTGCTTTTTATGCAATTTTCAGTCGTGTGACCTTTTTATTTGTAGTGTTTTAAATTGTATATATAACTAGGACCAATGGGAGATCAGTGCCATCATTATATAGCACTGAATTGAATACCCAGTATAAAGAAGAAATACATAAGTAAATACAAACAATGACTACAGTTTTGGGTTGAAAATTATTGCAGATTAATTTATTACACGTTTCTTTGGCTTGACGCCAACTTTTTTGCCGCCTCTCTTTTGATTTGCAGGGAATTTATGCAAATAAGGATTTTCGACTAATTTCAGCCAATGAAAGCTAGCGCGGTAGGGTAAGGGCGCGCATATGGACGTGGGTATATAATTATGTACGTGTACGTACACACATACGTACGTACGTCCGTCGTGCGCGCGGCCCGGTGGACTAGTTTCGTTATTACATATACTACATGTAGCAGACTGCGCTAGCTCCGGTCCTATCGCCATCATGTCCGAGTTCGTCAGTGAAAGGTTAAATGAGTGGGAACTTGAAAAATACGCCAACTCGTTTGAAGGTAAGAATGTTGTGAAAGTAATATATTGATTGAAAATTATAGGCCCTTAACGTTACTTTTTAGGTACAGACGTTTTCCTAGTTCCGGATCGCAAAAACAATTCAGGCTGTTTTCGGCAAGTCTAATCCTCGAAATTCAAATGAAATAGGTTTAGTAGTTTACCTTAAGTAATGGAGAAACTACAGTTTTTGTTTCGATATTTATGCTCTTCTTAATGTGAAAATACGACGTCAAATATACCGACATCACTTTTCCTAGTTGCGGATCGGTTCAACTAATTCCGGATCGGGTGAAAAACTGCTTCGTACATGAACAATAATAACCCGAATCAAGCCTATATTTCTGATAAAGTATTCATTAGTTTATATAAATACAGTTTAAAATACATTTCAAATACTTCCACTTCCAATAAAGTTCAAAAAGAAGACTTGCAAGTAAATGTTTTCAAATATTTTGTCCGTGTAGCGTGCGCGACCGGTACGTGTGTGGCGCGGCAACGAGCCGATAAACGTTGACCGATCACATCGCAGAACACGTCATATGAAAACGCTTGCGCGCGTGTAGTTGATGCATGTATTTTACGCGCGATCCGGAACTAGGAAAAGATAAACGTTCAGTCTTTGGCAGATTTTTGAATACTGGAGACTTTTAGACTTATTTTTACTCAACAAATAATCGATGCATGAGTTTTATACAAATGTAGACTACAAAAAGGCATAAATGAAATCAAACGTTTTGAGTGACATGTCGCAGAATATTTGTTCGTGGTTTTGCGGCTCCCGTGATTTCTATAAACCGTCCAAACATGTCAAAGTACGAGTCGAAAATCTAGCCAAAATTCCTTTTCTGGATATTTTATTGAAAAGATATTTATGTATCAAGAAGCTTGTATGTTTCTTTTCAAAATGCACTTCATCTTAACAAATAGTATTGGAGACCAAGCCATAAGAGGTAGGTTTTTATTTGAAGCGATCCGGAACTAGGACAAATCCGGAACTAGGAAAACAACTGTACTTACACAAACTGAAGTTAACGTTAGTTAGCTCCTGTGTTAGGCTAGGCCTAAATCATGTTACTGTGTAGTTAGCCCAGGCTGGACAATGTCTTCATTGCACTACATGTACGACTAACGTAGGGAGGTTAGGGAGTCCACTGTGTAGTATACTGTATATACATGTACTGTGTGACTGTGTTTGTTTCTTCATCATATTGCGCTAGACATGCTAGAGCTGTCAAATGTAGCCTGGGGCCTACGTACGTCAGGCCTAATGTTGGGCAGTATCATGTATGCCTATCACTTTATCATTTTGGTTTTTGAACACGTGATCTAGCTGTGTTCTCGTTTGTATTCGTTTTTGACAAAATACCCCAATGAATGGTTAAGTTTTTTCTCTCGGATAGCTATCCGAGAGCTGAGCATGCATGTTGATCCTGTATGATACTGCCATCTTGAATCGAAAACGGGTTCACATAATCCCTTAGGGGCATGATTATACTAGCCCAGGTTGGACGACGTTCTTCATTGCAGTCGTACAATGTAGGAGTCCAACCTGGGCTAGGGCATGATAAGAAAATGATCGACGTTTAATAGTACATGTAATATTAGTGCAACGTAAACAAAACCAATTGTGAAGTAAGATCTACTTTGGTGAATTGTTTGCTTTAAAATAAATTGGAAATGAAAAAAATATTCCACAAGAATTTTTTTATCCAAGTTGGGTCCTTATTTCCAGCTCTATTATTAACGACGAATCTCCCTATATGTCATGAGCCTTTTTTTCGATTAGGAATTTTCAAGCTAAACTTAATTTTACGTGACCGTAAACCTACGTACTTTGGCTATTTATAAGTGATGTGTGTAACTGGTTCTCGACACAGACAAGGGAAACTCAATACCCGCAGAATGTATAAAGACCAACGACGTTGACAGCCATAATTCACCAAAATAAATGGATACAGTCCCTAGTTAATTGTATACAGCCCCTAGGTTTTCGTATACACGACTTTTATACCTTTTTCTATTAACCAAAATTATTATTAAATCTCACTATAGATAGGGTCTTATAGAAAAAGATATAAAAGTTGTTTATACGAAGAACTAGGGACTGTATACAATTACATGTGTAACTAGGGACTGTGCGCATGCGCTACCGGAACTCGCGTAAAAATAGCCGAAGTACGTAGGTTTACGGTCACGTAAAAATAGCCACGTGCAAACTAAAACATGGACTCGCACTTAGCTAGCTAGGCCAAACTAAAAAAATTATGTATTTACGGTAACTCGACTGACCTGGATTTTTGGCAGCCAAATTGCTGACCTCAAACTTTATTGGCATTTTTTTTACTGGTAGTTAATAATTGTACATGAACACTAGTTTCAATTATTTGCCACGAACATAATAATTTTGCACACTTTAAATTTGACTGAAATTTAAAAAAAGACAACAAAAAACGTTTTTTTTCCCCTACCTATACCTTTACCTGTTACCATAAACAAACCCTTTATTTTGTTTGGCCTTTATTAATAAGCCTTTGCTTATATTTGCTAATTAAGTTCTTTGATATCAGGTGCACTTTATTCAAATACAATAATTCTTTTTGAGTAGTTGATTCAATTTTTTTTTCTCCTAATAGATCGAGCAAGATTTCCGTCTAATACTACCATCTGCTGCAGACAAGCTGTTTCTCTCATGGGATTCACTCTATGAAGGAATACTACAATATGCAGACACCCAAAACAATTGGCGCCTGTACCTACGTGTACAATCACCAACATCAGGTACATAACTTTTTTCACATGTAGCGAGCCAGTGTATAAATCTTGTTTTTCCTTCAATATTTGCCCAATACAGGGTCATTTTCCAAGTTTGTTTTAGTAAAGTTGAATGCATGTTTTTTTATAAACATGATACACTTTATCCGATTCTATTTTGATGACCAAATCCAGAGAAACATGCAATTAATTGAAACGTTTCAAATGTTGTGCTGGTCACTTCTTATTGTTGCTTCTAGTGGAGTTAACAAAACATACATGTAACTCTACAAACAGATGATCAAGCTTCCCTATAAATGGGTTTTTGGTATTCACCATTTCACCCCGTCTACATTTTCGAAAAATTGATTCCAGGTAATCTTTTGTATTATTTTATCCTGTTGAGCAATATACAGATAAGTTAATGAGCAGTGTATGCCAAGTCTTTATTTGACCATCCTCTCTTAACTCATAACATGGATATTTATTCAAATAACAGATGATGCTCGGAAAAAACCTGGCTACCACGGTCCTACCGTGTATCCTGCCAGCTGGAATGCAAAGTGTGCAGGGGAAAAATTCACGCTGCAGCATAGTGGATGCAATTAGATCATTTGTGGATTGCCAACCAGTAAGTATATATGTTAGTTTTCAACATTAACAGCCACTGTGTAACACCTGCAGCTTGGCTTTGGACCAGGGGCGGGTTAATTAGGACCCAGTGCCAATTTTATGGAGCTGGTAAGCAGATTTGCTTAGCTTGAAAATTCTACTTGGCAAAAACAGGGTTACAAATACATTGGACAAAATCTAGAAGCACTCATTAACTCAGCATCTACTTTAACCCCCTCCCCTTCCCTCTACCGTTTTCCCCCAAAATACCTACTACATTCATTGTATATTTTGAAAACCTCCGAAGAATAACAAACAATATTATCAGCAACCTTGTGGATTACTAAAGTAGGTTCACGGACTAAACTTTGTCGGACCAAATGTCCTCTCACCAGCGATAAAAATCAACGCGCACATTGCAAAAAGTTGGTTTTTTTTCAGTTCGCGACGCGCGCCGAGCCGAGTATCGTAATCGAAGCCATACGCCAGCCGAAGCCTCCCGAAGCCTGACCGTACGAATCGTTTTGGCCGCCATTTTGCTTTGTGATGAAGCCCGAGCCTAGCCAAGCCCAAGCCAAGCCCGAGCCTAGCCCCAAGCCCCAAGCCTCAAGCCCCATTTGGTAAACGCCCATAGTATATGGATATAATTAAATCAGTTCGACTATAAATGCCGAGAGGTTTGGAAGGAATGTTGGGAAAAAATAACGCCAAAAAGCAGGAAATTGTCTCGATATAGAAAGTGAATGAGGAAAAAAGAAAGGCACCGCTGATTTTTGTTTATAGTTTTGCCCGAATGAAATCAAATGTATGTGTTTGAATCGCTACAAATAGGGTTATGGGTTAGAGTTAGGGTTAGGGTTAGGGTTAGGTTGGCGGACACACGCGTCGGCGTACCGCTCGTGGCGTCTCCTGTACACACGCTCCCTGCCACTGCCCGTCAATTCCTTCCGGCTTGGAGCATGCCAATTGCTCGGTCTCTCTCAGGTTGTGGCAGTCGTGGCAGGATACAAGTGTTTTTGTCATCATTTTGGTGTCTTTTTATAGGCAAGGGTTGTGTTCAGGATAGGAGTGGTCAAACTCATCTCTAGGATTCTCTCATGTGTAACCATTAGCATAAAATGCACAAACACAGTTTTGTAACTCACCCAAATCACTCGGCCGTAACGAGATAAATAAAGATCGACGTTTATCTCTAAATTGCTCAAAATCTAAAACATGTACCATTTTTACAATGCCGGTCCTATTTCCTTTTTAAAAAAATGTAAATTTTAAGTGTTGCGTTTCTTTTTTCCTTGAGTGTATACGACATCCGGACTCAATTGGTTGTATTGCGCAAGTGAGGATAATTAAGAGAGCGACTAGATTGCTCACGTTCGGAAAAACGGTCTGAATTTTACAGGAGCCTGGTTTTCATATCACACCGGCAATAATGCTTCGTTTGAGCGTACGTACGTACATACAACTCTCCATTAATTCATTTCCCGTCCTTTTCATTCAATTACGGAAGGATGGGTTTCTATAAAATGGAGATCCACTTGAAGACAGAAACGCAGACGAATGATAAATCCCACGTCGGCCGTGCAACCTCTAATACCATCTTGAAGCGTAGCTTCGTCTCGAAGCCGTGCAGTTACTTGCTCACAAACTAAATTACTAACCAAAGTGTTTGCTAAAATCACGAACCGGTTAGACAACATTAAGAGCAAGCAAGATACAAAACCAACAACATTACTTTAATATTAAAAAGGATAAGACTCGCAACGAAAAAGATTATTTGTCACGGTCTAATTCAAAGACGGCCAATCGCCCAAGATGGATACAGTAATATTTCTTCAGATCCTACAGACAATTTCTGGCGTCCTAGGTATCGTAGGTAATGGCTTCGTATGCGTTGTCATCGCTAAGGTTCCCGCCATGAGGACCCTGGCTAACGCCTTCATCTTCAACCAGGCGCTGGTCGATTTGTTTGCCTCTCTGATGATGATCCTAACGAGAAGCATTCGCACCCCACCGCTGCTGAGCTCCAACGGGGCCGTGGCCTTCCTACAGTGCAACATCTGGGAGTCGTCGGTGATCCTGTGGACCCTCTTCACCGCTTCCACCTTCAACCTGGTCCTGTTGACCTCCGAGCGCTACGTCGCCATCGTCTACCCGTTCAGGTACCTAGCTTACTTCAGCCCCCGGCGCGCAGCCGTCGTGGCGGCGGCCGTGTGGCTGCTGGCAATCGGGTACAAGTTCCGCGTTGTGTTCAACCGCCTGGTCGAAGGAGGCAGGTGCGTGTTTGCTCCTCTGTCAAAGACCGCTCTTCAGGTAGACGGGACTGTCACGTTCCTCGTGGAGTATCTGCTTCCTCTGATCTTCATGGCATTCTGTTACATCCACATCATCCTCCAGCTCAAGAAAGCCTCGTCCTCCGTCGGTGCCCAGCCATCCACCAGCCACCAGCAACAAGGGCCGGACAACAGCATGTCCGGCTCTCTGCTCCGCGCCCGACGCAACACGCTCAAGGCCCTCTTCGTGGTCTCCGTCACATACGCCGTCTGCTGGTCGCCGAGCCAAATCGCCTTCTTCGCGTACAACTTCGGGCTGGGCTTGGATTTCCAGGGGGCGTTCTACTTAGTCTCCGTGGTCTTGGCTCAGTTCAACTCATGCGTGAACCCCGTCATTTACGCGTTCAAATACAAGCAGTTTCAGAGAGGTGTTCGGGCCTTGCTGAAATCGTGTTTTCCCAACCTGGTCGGTCGGCGTATACACGATGATAGCGTAGGCCTCTCGGGACTGAGATCGACAGAAAGGCACAGGCAACGTCAACAAAACCAACAGCAAAATAATGAAGCCGACTGCGAATCTACAAATACTGGTAACTGAGGCCACAATTAACGACGAGTATTCAAGTGTAATACTTGAGGCGAACTAATATGCACCGCATTAATATGGCATAAAGTTATAATACTACGTGATATCGTAAGAAACAATGTTGTATGACTAATCACAGATTGAATCAGAAAGATAGGTATACCGAAAGGCACTGAGATCGAATTCGTCTGTTATTAATTAATTTAAAATGTATGTTAAATAATTTAAATAGTCTAGTGGCGTGTTATGGCCGAGCGGTTATTAGCCGGGAAAACATATATTAAAGGGGAATTGCTTGAATTATCAGGAAAAAATGGATTTGTATTGTATAGTAAATATCATTTAACTGATCTGTCCGAAGTTTTGCAATCATGGATACCGTAAGATAAACGGCGTTCGTTTTCAACCGGCGTAGGGCAGCTGTTCTTGTTGTTCTTGGTGTTTTTTTTCGCGATCGCTGTCCCGCCGTCATGGTTTAGATCTTCGTAAAAAACAAAGTATTATAGAAAACAAAATCAACCATAAATTAATAGCCGGCGGCTTGGCGGTGCCCGAAAATCCAATTGTGACCTTTTTCCAAGTTCGGACGAATTTGTTTTTTTCAAGAGTCAGGCTATAGTTTGGTTTCGTAAGCAATTTTTCTTAGCGTCAGATCAAACAAACCTTATTTTCCTTTTTTTCAAACCTTAATAGGCCTTCATTCAATTTAATACACAAAGCTGAGGAAAAATACAAGCAATATTTTCGGGATGGGAAAATTCAACATGAATCAAAGTTATCATCAGATTCAGAACTTTGTACTGCACGTTGGAAATGTAATCACCAAGAAAGCATGTTGCAGTAAATCAATTATTCTACACAAACGGCATTGAATATCCGAATACAGGGAGCAGTTAGGTTTCCATCTTAATTACCAACAGACAGTTGGCAATTAAAATAGCTACTTCAATTTGCCTGCGACGTGCATGCACAAAAAACCAACTATTCTGTTTAAATTCAGTAATTTCATAACAAACACAATACGAGCTCACAAACTTCATTCAATTCTGCAAATATTAAAAAAACAGACTACAAAAAAGGCCAAACCTAATTTCAAACTCGCTTTTAATACAAAGAAATTTTATTCCTTTAAAGGCCGGTGAAAAAACACAAACCGCAAAGATCCAACAAAGCACGTAATGTTTATCTCTTAATCTTAGCATGGCACAAAATCTGGCTAATGCAGGACTAGACTGGTGTAGTGAATTTCAGACTCTGTGAAATCTGGACTCATTCGTTGTATTGCGCATGTCGTAAGTGAAGATAATTTTAAAGAGAGCGACTAGACTGCTCACGTTCGGAAAAAACGGTCTGAATTTTACAGGAGCCTGGTTTTCATATCACACCGGCAATAATGCTTCGTTTGAGCGTACGTACGTACATACAACTCTCCATTAATTCATTTCCCGTCCTTTTCATTCAATTACGGAAGGATGGGTTTCTATAAAAAGGAGATCCACTTGAAGACAGAAACGCAGACGAATGATAAATCCCACGTCGGCCGTGCAACCTCTAATACCATCTTGAAGCGTAGCTTCGTCTCGAAGCCGTGCAGTTACTTGCTCACAAACTAAATTACTAACCAAAGTGTTTGCTAAAATCACGAACCGGTTAGACAACATTAAGAGCAAGCAAGATTTTAAAAAACAACCATCACTTTAATAGATAAGACCTGCTACGAATAAGATCTTCTGTCAAGGTATAATTCAAAGACGGCCAATCGCACAAGATGGATACAGTAATATTTCTTCAGATCCTACAGACAATTTCTGGCGTCCTAGGTATCGTAGGTAATGGCTTCGTATGCGTTGTCATCGCTAAGGTTCCCGCCATGAGGACCCTGGCTAACGCCTTCATCTTCAACCAGGCGCTGGTCGATTTGTTTGCCTCTCTGATGATGATCCTAACGAGAAGCATTCGCACCCCACCGCTGCTGAGCTCCAACGGGGCCGTGGCCTTCCTACAGTGCAACATCTGGGAGTCGTCGGTGATCCTGTGGACCCTCTTCACCGCTTCCACCTTCAATCTGGTCCTGTTGACCTCCGAGCGCTACGTCGCCATCGTCTACCCGTTCAGGTACCTGGCTTACTTCAGCCCCTGGCGCGCAGCCGCCATGTCGGCGGCCGTGTGGCTGCTGGCAATCGGGTACAAGTTCCGCGTTGTGTTCTACCGCCTGGTCGAAGGAAGCAGGTGCGTGTTTGCTCCTCTGTCAAAGACCGCTCTTCAGGTAGACGGCACTGTCACGTTCCTAGTGGAGTACTTGCTTCCTCTGATCTTCATGGCATTCTGTTACATCCACATCATCCTCCAGCTCAAGAAAGCCTCGTCCTCCGTCGGCGCCCAGCCAGCCACCAGCCACCAGCAACAAGGGCCGGACAACAGCATATCCGGCTCTCTGCTCCGCGCCCGACGCAACACGCTCAAGACCCTCATCTTGGTCTCCGTCACATACGCCGTCTGCTGGTCGCCGAGCCAAATCGCCTTCTTCGCGTACAACTTCGGGCTGGGCTTGGATTTCCAGGGGGCGTTCTTCTTAGTCTCCCTGGTCTTGGCTCAGTTCAACTCCTGCGTGAACCCCGTCATCTACGCGTTCAAATACAAGCAGTTTCAGAGAGGTGTTCGGGCCTTGCTGAAATCGTGTTTTCCCAACCTGGTCGGTCGGCGTATACACGATGATAGCGTAGGCCTCTCGGGACTGAGATCCACAGAAAGGCACAGGCAACGTCAACAAAACCAACTGCAAAATAATGGAGCCGACTGCGAATCTACAAATACTGGTAACTGAGGCCACAATTAACGACGAGTAGTGTAATACTTAAGGCGAACTAAAATTTGCACTGCATGAGTATAGCATAAAGTTATAATAATACGTGATATCGTATATAGACAAATAACATTATTATTGTTGTATGACTAATCACAGGTTGAGTCAGAAAGATAGGTACACCGAATATTTTTTTCACAAATTTAACTGGCAGATTTCATGAATTATTCAGTAGTTGCATTAATCACTGTACAACACTTAGGTTCTAGGTCTCTTTTCCCCCTCAAATTAAAAATATTCCAAAGATATCAATTTGACTAGGAAAAACGAGATATAAAAACGACCTATAGCAGGATTCAAACCAGAGATCTTTGATTCATAGCCCATCCCACTATCCACTACACTATACTACGTATAGCATGCAGCTCGACAACAGCTGTTCTTTAAAGTGATTTAGTGTAACTAGTTAACTAAATAACAACAATGCTGTTACGTCATGTTTTATTCCGATGAATAAACATAACTTCTCATCCAAACTACTGAATAATTCATGAAATCTGTCAGTTACGTTTGGGGAAAAAAATATTCGCGAACGGCTTCGGGCATACCACGCACGTATGGTGACCATTGTCCATATTCTGCTGTGCTAACGCGAACTGGAAGTGCAACATGGCGGACCCAAGACGTCACTTCTGTGAGCCAATGAAATGTCCAGGTGTAGAGGTCAGTGGATTTACTCTGTACATTTTGTATTTATAAACATTATGTCATACGTACCGTACCCGCTGAACCTTACACCTGGACATTTCATTGGCTCATAGAGTGATGTTGTGAGTCCGCCATGTTGCACTTCCAGTTCGCGCCGACTTCAAGTGTGAAACAATGATGATCTGTTCAGGGGCCAATTTCACGGAGCTGCCAAGCACAAAAATTTGCTTAGCACAAAAAAGTCTTGCTCATTAAAAACAAGTTGTCAGCCAAAATTATACGTGTTATTCATGCTAAGCAAAAAACAGTTAATTATCAATCAAAAAGTGCAAAGATCTCGTGAAAATTTGGTCTGTAACCTTGTTTTTGCCAAGGACACATTTTCATGCTAAGCAAATTTTTGTGCTTAGCAGCTCCGTGAAATTGGCCCCTGGACGGACCATTGTCCATATTCTGCTGTGCTAACGCGAACTGGAAGTGCAACATGGCGGACCCAAGACGTCACTTCTGTGAGCCAATGAAATGTCCAGGTGTAGAGGTCAGTGTATTTACACTGTACATTTGTTTATTTATAAACATTACGTCATACGGTATACCGTACCCACTGAACCTTACACCTGGACATTTCATTGGCTCACAGAGTGATGTCGTGGGTCCGCCATGTTGCACTTCCAGTTCGCGCCGACTTCAAGTGTGAAACAATGATGATCTGTCCAGGTGCAGAAGTCAGTGATGGTGGCCCTGGACGGACACGCATACGCACGCGCTGTATTCAAGCAATAATGCATGCGCGTGAGATAACGCTCGTAACTATTCGCTGCAAATAATTTTGAAGACTGGTTTCGATTCACCTTGTTGATGAAGACCGCCACCGCGCGCCGCGGTAACTTCACCGCGTATAATCACGTGACTCGCTGCCCACGACTTACAGGGCGAACACAAACTCAGTCGTCTCGGACAAAGACTAGGAAGAATAAATTCGAGGCGCGTCTGCAAAGTGGCATCATTGATCTCCGGACACGATCTGTGGAAACAAAATAATTACAAGTCGTTATCGTTTGGCCCGTCATTCTTCATTCTGATAAAAGTGCAGATTACATTTCGGTTCTGTCAGGACAATTTTCGCGCTAAAAGGTTTTGTATTATTAAGAGTGACGGGGCGTGCATTGTGGATAATGGGTGATACTGTTATTAATGTAATTTATTTAGCTATAATGTTATTTAGCAAATGTCACATGTCTTATTCGATTATCGTTCTGTGTACATTATAGCCAGGGCAGTCACACCATTTATCATATAAACCTAGGTGCGGCAGTGTGGAGTGTCGTGGCCGAGCGGTTAAGAGCTTGGTTTTCTGTTCCGCAGAGCGTGAGTTCGAGTCTCGGTGTGGACACGTGTGTCCTTAAGCAAGGCAATTAAACCACTATTGCTTCGTCCTTCGGATTGCTTCGTCCTTCGGATGGGACGTAAAGTTGTAGGTCCCGTGTGTTGTATAATTTATAATGTGTGTATATATCTTTCCCATTATAACATTATAAAATTATAACATTATAAAATTGTATAATGCACGTAAAAGAACCCAGAACACTTATCGCTAAGAGAAGGGGTTTGCCCCGGTGTTCCTGGCTGACACAGCCTCTGTCTACGGGTTTCTTCAGGCTTACGAGCTACAGTGCCTTGAGCGCCTTTGAAGGATCCTTGGTTTCATTACCAGAAAATAATAATAATAATAATACATGATTTTGTTTTGGCAATTTTTTGTTTAGGCATTTTAGTTTGTGTATTAATCTTCAGTATATTTTCTATACTGCATTAATGTCCTATTGAGTATTCGTGCAATCCAATATATGCCGTTTTCCAAACCCCAGCTTTGTCTTCATCTGAGGCTCCATTCGTGCAGTTTAGCAATTGCCAGGAGTCGGTGGCGGAGCCGAAGATAAGGGTTTGGAAAACGGCCTAAAAGTCATCGAAGCGTACAGGATTTATTTTCTACCTGCCTGTTTTCTCACCGTTTACGGTCAAATCTATTTTAAAGGTAGGATACACAATTTGCAGATATCGAAAATATTTACTACCAAATTATTAAGAAATAACTTAATCATTTGAAAGTAAATAATGATTCTATAGGCATCTAGCAAAATAATTGCGCTAGATATGATATCCTCTAATTATTCCAAGAAATTTAATTTTATAAAGAAAAATTCGCGATCGCCGGACGGCGATCGCGAAAAACAAAGATAACATAAGAATAACTCCTCGACGCCAGTTAAAAACAACCGTTGTTTTTCGTGCTTTTATCGGCATCCATGGTTGTAAAACATCGGACAGGTCAGTTAAACGATATTTACTATAAGATACGACCCCCCAAATCCACCCATTCATGATAATTCAAGCAATTACCAATGGTGTATCCTACCTTTAAACTCATATTGATCAATTTAGATTTGATATGGATTACTGGAGAAAGTATTACTATCTTTCATTCACTAAGTATTCTGAATAATATTCTTGTTCACAATCATTGTCTTGGATTGAAAAATTGCTTTGTGGGATTATTCGGTTATTTGCGTCTATATACGCCTGTATTTTCAGTCCTAAGAAATCAAGAATCTCAGAATCTTGACTGGGCATCGCCGGTAGGCATCATCAACCAGTTTGACTTTACGTCGGTGCCGTGCAAGCGTGAAAATTAAGGTTGTGATGCGAGATGTTTTCCTAGGGCTGTCTTAAATTTGGGATGATGATGCTTGATGAATTAGTTGATCAGGAAGCTCGTTCAAGTCTACAATCGTCTTTGGGAAAAAGGCAGGATTTCTGGTGTATATTCGTGATTGTATTAGTGATTGCGTGTACAAGTCTTGTTCGATTTTCTTTACTTACGTTAAAGTTTAAAAAGGTTAAGTTTGTAGAAAGAAAGGTTGAGCCATCCTTGTATCCCCCCCCCCAAAAAAAAAAAAAAAAAAAAAATCAAATCAAAATGGCTGCCATTGCTTGTTATTCTACCTATAGTTTTTTTTCAAAGGACAAATCTACGATGGCCCTACATAGCCAAACTATCTTTCTCATGACACACTGACCGATGTGTGCCACATCATGCTTGTATCATCACAAGACATAATTCCCCAAAAAGTATGTCCCCTGTCTGCCCACTACATGTATTTAAAACCAAAAGTCAGACAGAATGGTGAGAAACTGTTTACTCAAAGGTAAAGGCAACCCTTGCGCGCCTTAGTATGTCAAGATAAAGATATTTGGCTATAGGGCCATCGCAGAATTGGCCTTGTAGAAAAACAAAATATGGGTATAAAATAACAAGCAATATTTTCAAAAAAAATCCAAAATGGCTGCCATTGCATGTTATTCTACCTATTTTTTTGTTTCAAATGTCTAATCTGCGTTTGGCTTTTAGCCAATATTTTCTCATCACAAACTCCTAGACTATGCGCCAAATGTCATGCTTTTATTATAAAGTGAACGATTATATTATATTGTACATGTACATTTATAGCTAGCCTGACTATTCTTTCTATCCAATCCTTGATGCGAACAGAACTCTAAATAGTTTTGGTCCACGTCACGTACTGGCCGTCAGACCTATTACCCGAAGCCAGGGCCTTTAATTTGGCGTCAGACTTATTTTCTCAGTAGATTTCCGAGTTGTTTCGACCTGGTTGCAGCTCCGGCATGTTTACGAAAGGCGACCGCCGCACCGCCGCTTCAAGCTCTCCGCGATCGCGATCAGTCAATATGCATGTCGTAAAATTACCGGGCTCACCTAAAACAAATACCCAACACAACGAAAAAGGACAGTTTAGCGTGAAATTGCCATTCAAACTGATTCAATGTAGTTGGGAACATAATAACTTATTGACGGCGGTGATTTCTCTGCGGCACGTACGTACACGGATGACATTTTCAGCTTTTCGACTTGATTAAAATACACGGTATATAGCCTGTTGCAGTGCGCGCAAACGCCCAATAAGCCATTTGCGCGTGACACCGAGTTAAATTTGATTAACATCTGGTACACTGACTTGTTCATGTAGCTTGGCACCGTTGAACTTTAAATTCTCCAGACCAAAGACACTGTTGCTATATCACATGATACAGGGGCAAGCTCTTGCATAGTTACAGATGTGTCTTTCTTTGATAAGCTGCAAGAAGCATGTGACATGGTGCAACCTACTCTACATGGCTATGAAGGAGCCATCCTCCTGGGTGACTTTAACATAGACTGGAGCATGGATGCTTACTCAATGTTCAAATTACAAGAATTAACCAACTCCATCGGATTTACGCAGCTGGTTGAAGAGGTCACTCGTCAATCCAATACCGACTCATCATCTGGGACCATTATTGATCTTGTTTTCTCTAATCGACCAGAGAAATTCGGAGCTGTCCAAACCATCGCTAATCCAGTCAACAGTGATCATCATGCGGTGTTTTGAATTTTCAGCAAATAGAACACCCATACAACCCCAAGTTTTGCGCTCTTTTCTACAATATAAGAAAGCTGACTTTGCCCATCTGGAGATGCTGTTGCATCTTGCCCCCTGGTGCGCCTTCCTAGATGATGGCAATCCCAACGCATCTTGGGAAGGATTCAATGACATTCTTGATGCAGCTATTCGAGACAGCGTGCCACGATTGAAACGCCGTCGCAGGAATTCACCTTGGATCACTATAGAACTAAAACAACTCATTCGTTCTAAACACCAACTGTTTAGAAAAGCCAAACACTCCAACTCGGCATCTGCACACTCTAAAAACAAAGTGTCAAAATCTGCTGAGTAAATGTGTTGGGTACAAAAGTTGAGTACTTTCTTACCCAATTATGGGTTAAGTGGCAATTTGACCAGTACCCTTCAAAAAGTAACTTTGACCTTTTGATTGAGCAACCGAAAATATTGAAGTTGTAAGCAACGTTAGTGTAAGAAAGAACTTTTGCCTAGCTACTAGGTCAAGTTGACCTTGCAGCGTACAACAAAATAGGCATTATGCCCTCAAATAGGTAAATATTGCCTCGAAATGGGTACATTTTGCCCATCTGTTGCCTTCTCGAAATGACATCAACATTCAAGATGGCAGACCGTGGAGTTGCGAACGTGATGCGAATAGTGGGATTCGAAATCGCCGATTTCTCGGTTTGAAGGTAATTATTTACTTGTTACAATGTACAGATCAATAAAATACGTTATTGTGAAAACGTGGGCTATGTTCTGCATTATTTTGAAGTTTGTTTGTTTTATTTGGGATAAAATAAGATTGATGATTGGATTGCAGTGTCACGTTGTGAACAACGTACACATTCATGTACGTATACGTACATGTACATGTACATGTACATGTCATGCATGTGCATGCGTTGTAACATTGAAATTGTTCAAACCGCAGTTATTATTTGGTCTGCCCGACATCACTCTCTATCAACAGAGCAGGGGGGGGCGGAGGGGGGGCCCAACAAAGTGCGCCACCAACGTTGAAATGTATCTCATTCATTCTTCCACGCTCGAGAGCTGCACATCTCACACAGTAAATACGTATAGATCGCTACCGCGAAGCTCACCATTGAAACACGTACAAATTTGCTCCGCGCTCGCTACCCGATTTCAGTGATTCATGCAACGTCCGCAAAGCCAGGTACACAGGCACGATCTACACGGATTGTTTTGGGGGCGATGTCATTTTCTGCCATTTTCGTTTGAAAACAACACGATAAAACGCAAGGGGTTCACAGGCAGATTTTTTTAAAAATTCAGTATATCACTGCTACATCCTTTTTTAACGTATCCATGGAAAAAAATGAGTGGGTTCGAAGCACGATTTTTCACAATTTATCGATTATTATTGCCCTTTTTAGGGGAGGTATTTGTGCACGTCGTTTGAGTATTTGTGCACAATCTCCACGCGCATCAACGGTACGTCAACGCTTAATTTTTTTCATAATCAATACAATTTTTGTCATTGGATGATAAAAATTAAGGTAAATAACAACCTTTTACAACTACAAAAGACAAGATGTTAAGATTGGATGCCAAAAACTCTTTATTTTTCGAGTGAGAAAATTGTTCACCCCTATTTTGAGAATGGACGGTACCACAGCGTTGCGCAATCACAGCCTCGAAGGGCCCCCCCTCCGCCCCCCCCTGCAACAGAGTATGAAACTGGCGTGGGTCTTGGGGGTGGGGGACGACTGGTAATTAAATACAGCGAAACGTCGACAGTCCCCGGTCTGTTAAAACATGGAGCTATAAACACGTAGCTCCATGGTTTAAGTACAACTTCAATATTGCATGTAAAAACTAAGGATAATTGTTCAAGTTACATATTGCATTTCCCTTGTATTTTTCTTTCGCAGAAATGACAGGACACCGGGTATTCCAACCACTGATGATTCCATAACAGATTTGATGTCGAAGGTTGGATAAAGGATTTAATTCAAGAATTAATAACACATTATCACTAGCACATTATTCAGTTGCTGTTGTAGAGGAAGAACACTCAATTCGTTATTTATAATATTCTGTATAGTTTGATCACAAGAGACAAAGTTCTAGCTGTGTTGCACAGTGCACACAAGGCTACACAACTTGCAAATTGATAATTTCTTTTGTACAATTTTCCATCTGTTTTATGATAAGTTAAATATCATGTTGTGGCCTTAGTAAATTGAATCAACACACAACATAAAACAAAATACAATGTGTCAAGATACACAAAAGTAGGTTCAAGTCAATGTACATGTATAATTTACACAACAGCTGTTGTTTTGTGGTTTATTTCCCTTAATTGGCTGTAATCTTGTAGCAGTTTGCTATTATATTAAAATAATTGAATTAACTTCAGGTTTGAACTTACAAAATGTATGTGGACAATATTTAAACATAACACTGGTAGGTTATTTGCATTGATGATTGTTTGAGTGGTGGTGAGTGTTAGGATTTTGCCTTTAAAAGCATGACATTTGGTTGTCATGAGAAAGATATTTTGCCATAGGACCACCACAGATTTATCCTTTGAATACAAGCAATAACATCACAATTTTCAAAATGGCTGCCCCACTATGTGTGAGGAGATTCAGACCCAAATTTCTAAGGCATTACAAACTGTTTTAGTTAAATATGCTCACAAAATGAATGTAAACTTGAATGAAGTATTTGAAACAAATTGTAATCTTAATTTAATAACTGTCAATTAAAATAAACAAATGAATAAAGAAGGTGAAAAGTAAAATTGTTATTCATGTCCATGTCACTGGAGTATGCTGTAAAAAAAATAGTTTGTATTAAATTGACACAACTGTTGGGGGAAAAGTGCTCAATAGCTGAGTAAAAAGCAGGTACGTACACAGGTGTTGGGTAACGTTGAACCAACTGGGTATCAAAAGGGTACTCATTTATTGGGTATAATTTTGACGCAACGAAATTGGGTAAGAAATTTGACGTCGCTGTTGGGTAAACGTTTTACACAGAAGTTGAGTAAATGTTGACACAACCCCTGTTGCGTAGCGTTTTACCCCGCAAACGACCATGTTCCCTTTTAACCACCACAAAGAGTACGATTTTACGCAACATTGTGTACTTTTTTTTTAGAGTGCATGGCTACAATATAAACAATTACGTAATAAAGTCAAAAACACGATGAAAGTTACGTACCGGAACTACGTCAACCGTTTATTTGCTTCAGATGACAATAAACGAAGCTTTTGGTGCTTCGTTAGCGACCAAAGAAAATCCAAAAGCCCACCTGCTCTCCAATCTGCAACAGGTAAACTCATGCATAAACCTGCTGAAATTGCTCATGCATTCAACACTATGTTTACTTCAATCCACTCCCCTGCTGTAACCTGCCATGATTCACCACCTGCCTGTTCTCTCCTGATTTCGGACCTTCCCCAAACTTCAATCAGCCTAGGATGGCTGACAAGGTGTCTGTCCTCATTGTCTCCATACAAAGCGCCAGGCCCTGACTCCATTTCGCCAACCATTCTCAAAACGGTTGCATCTTCAATCGCTCCGCCTTTACTACGGGTAATGAATTCATCACTTGCAATTGGATGTTTACCATTGGATTGGAAGCTATCACAAATCACTCCTGTTTTTAAAACTGGCAATCGCACCGCCATCAAGAACTATCGACCAGTCGCCCTAACTTCTGTGGTCTGCAAGATCCTCGAAAAAGCCGTGGCAGAGAATATCAAAAACCATGTGAGTTCTCTCTGCCTTGGAAATGAAGAACAGCACGGTTTTACGGCCCACAAATCCTGCGTTACTCAACTTACAAACACAATTCATGACTGGGCAACTATTCTTGACGCGCCACGCCCACCTCGAATTGACATTATTTTTCTTGATTTAAAGGTAGTATACACCATTTGCAGATATCGAAAATATTTACTACCGAATTATTAAGAAATATCTTACTCATCTGAAAGTAAATGTTGATTCTGGGCATCCAGCAAAATGATTGCGCTAGATATCCTGTAATTCTTCCGAAAAATAGAATTTTATGATGAAAAACTCGCGATCGCCGGACGGCGAGCGCGAAAAAACAAAGATAACATAAGAATAAGTGCTCGATGCCGGTTGAAAAAAACCGCTGTTTTTCGTGCTTTTCTCGGCATCCATGATTCTAAAACTTCGGACAGCTCAGTTAAACGATATTTACTATAAATACAACCCCCCAAATCTACTCATTCATGATAATTCAAGCAATGACCAATGGTGTATACTACCTTTAAGTAAAGCATTTGATCGCATGCCTCACCACATTCTTCTAAAGAAGTTGGCCCGTAACTTCAACATTAGGGGTACTACATGGAATTGGCTGAAATCCTTCCTTACTGGCCGACAGCAACGAGTTATGTACCGTGGTAGTGCCTCCTCTTGGGAACCAGTTACATCAGGAGTTCCTCAGGGAAGTGTACTTGGCCCTCTACTCTTCAATCTCTTCATCAATGATATATCCAATAACATGAGGACCACGTCACGTCTATTTGCAGATGATACTATAATCTACAACCCAATCAAATCTCAACAGGATGAACTTGCTCTCCAGACTGACATCACTGAACTCGGTCGATGGAGTGTTTCTAATGGAATGGAACTCAATATCAACAAATGTAAAGTTATGCATATGTCACGTTCCAAATCACTAAGCCATCTACCTGTATACAGTCTGCATGTTCTGGTCTTGATGTTGTTTCAACATACAAGTACCTTGGCATCACTATCAACAACACATTAACTTGGACTGATCATGTAAATTCCGTGGTGTCCAAGGCAAACCGTATCCTTGGGTTCATCTGGCAAGTCGCTGGTGGGACATCTACAACAGCCCTTCGATCCCTTTATATGTCCCTCGTTTGGAGACAAAAACATGTGGTCACCTTTACAATTAAATCCTTGTATGGACTCATTGACTGCCATTCACTTAAGTCTAACACGATTATCAATGCCCGCCATCAAGACGTCATAACATTTAACCATCACTATGCGAGAACTCTAGCCCTCAAGAATTCCCCAATACATTTATTTCCTCGTATCTGGTCCAGCTTGCCCATTCACATCAAAGACTCTGTTGTTTTAGACAGCCTTCAGTGTTTTTGTAGAAATCTGTTATCCCATTTCCATGATTAATTGACAGCTCAACTTGTATTCGTAACCTGCTTATATTTATACTCCCCACTGGAAATTGATAATGATAATTCCACATCCATCTACTGTTTACACGCCAAAACTAAAGCTTTTATTTTTATTTTTATTTTTATTCTATATTATTTATTTGTTATTATTTGTTTGTACTTTGTCTTGTTGTCAAGCTGTTCATCAAACTGCTTGTTGTCTGCTTGTTTGTGGAATATTGGTTGGGTCTTGTTTGATTTAGTATTTGTATGTAAATACTTTGTGATTGCCTTGGATCGAGCGGATTCTGACGGGGAACATTTGTCAACGGTTGGTCGCTGTTGCCTGGTACTCGTGCTCAAAACGTGTGAGTGGGGTGCCGGGAAATGTCGACCAATTGACGGGTGTTCCTTGTGCAAAATTAACCTTGGTAGTACTGGGCTGTCTGTTTGTGTCGACTGACAAAATGTACACTTAATTTACATTATTTATTTTTTTATGTCCTTTTAGTTTATTTTTTATTTATTTTTTTGCTTATTGATTTGTATTTATTTTTTGCTTTTCTATTTTTTATTGTAACAAATTTTTTGACTTTTATATTATTGTATATACACATATGTAGAAATATTTATATATATGCTTACCTTTTCGCGGATGGGATGACCGTTTGCAGTATGTTTACGACATTGGGATGACCACCGACGTTAGGATGACCGTTTGGTGGTCGTCCTACCACCCAAGTACTCGATAAAATTTCATTTTTTAAAATGTTATTGAGTATGTCGATAGATTTCGGTACATTACCCTATAGATTTTTAATTTTGTGGCAAAAGCTTCAGGTAAAAACGGGTTAGGTTACAAATAAAAAAGTAAATTTTACCGTACGTTTCTATGGACCGGTCTTCCTATCCCCGGATTGGTCGTTATTTATTTTATGATTCCTCTCTGTGACTGGACCAACAAGCTTTCGGGCTACAGTGTTTGTATACACTTTTGTTGATCCTGGCCATCACAGATTGGTTTGTATGTTTTGTTTGTCTTTATCCTCTACCCCATTCCCTCTTAGTCTTAACCGTAAATGTATACTGTTCCCTATGTATTGTTTGCTTGTTCTATTGGCCGAATAAAGAATAAGAATAAGAATAAGAGTAACATATCGCATTCAGCACCAATACATCGTTCACAGAGACACCAGACCATTCCGGAGCTGGGGGTTGCTGGCGTAAGGCTTGCCCCGAATCACGTGATATAGAAACAGTGTCTTTGGTCTGGAGAATTTAAAGTTCAACGGTGCCAGGCTGTGGGAGCAAGTCAGTGTACCAGATGTTATTCAAATTGTAATCGGGGTCACACGCAAATGGCTTATTACGCTACACAGCGCTTTATGAACGAAGTTATATTAATCGGAAAGATCATTTAAAAGTAGGATTCAAACATCCACACAACTGTCCTTCAGAAACTGGGCGTTTTTGTGTTATTCTTGTGTGGAAGGAGTTTTAGGGTCCACTTTTTCGACCTCAAAACTCGAGCTGTTTGGGTATATAGTCGTGATTCCAGCCGCGGACGTGTAAGAAACCACATTTGTGCAATGGTGGTGCGAAATACGGTACCCTCTGGAGACGTGAACAAAATGGGGACATGGGAGTGAAAAGGTCTCCAAAAGGTCTCCAAAATTTCTATAGATGAATAGGTCTCCACTAGGAATTTCACGAATTAGATCTTTGGATATTACTTAAATTACTCAAAAACTAGGGTTAAGATGTGGGTTAGGGTTAGTGTTTGGATTAGGGTATAACATAGGGTATATTGGGTCGAAATTTCAACCCAGGAAAATAATTGTGGTTAAAATGGGAGCATTTTGAAAAATGTGCTCGACTTTCTAACCATTTTGTACACGATAACAATGCCATGTCTCCACAGTGATACAAACATGCGGATGCGTGCTGTGTGTAATTTATGCGACACAGAATACACAACGTGAGTATACACGTACATTGTATGAAAACGACAATAAAAAACCCGCACGCGTAGCCTACTAAACAACCGGGTTTTTTTCTCCCCCATTAGGTTGGTTTCCTGTCAATCCGACTGATGTTTGAAATAAGATAAATAAACAATCCAACTCGTAGGGGATTTCCGGGCGTAATGGCCCCTTAAAGGTAGGATACACCATTTGCAGATATCGAACAAATTTACTTCCGAATTATTCAGAAAATATCTTACTCATTTGAAAGTAAATCATAAGTCTAGGCATCCAGCAAAATGACTGCGCTAGATATCCTGTAATTATTCCGAAAAATTTAATTTTATAAAGACGGCGATCGCGAAAATATAAAAATAACACAAGAATAACTGCCCGACGCCGGTTTAAAACAAACGCTGTTTTTCGTGCTTTTCTCGGCATCCATGATTGTAAAACTTCGGACAGGTCAGTTAAACCACATTTACTATAACAAATCCAAAACCCCAAAAATCTACCCATTCATGATAATTCAAGCAGTTACCAATGGTGTATCTTACCTTTAAATACACATTTGAATATGGTAAACAATAAGACAAAATATCAAAATACAGTTAAAAACATAAACATTTGAAAAATAACAGGACAAATAGGAACAGAACAGGTGTAAAAAAAAATTAAAAAAATTCACATATTAAGAAAAATTTACAAGAAATGAATAAAAACAATCAAATTTCATGCTTGTATCATCAATTGCACAATTACTCTAAATATTCCTTCTATCTGCCCCACTACTCTCAACGCTGAGCTGTGCAAAATCGCAAGCCCTGTAATTAATGCTAAACAGCCCTCGGATTCAGTCGCGCGTGGTAAGTATAAAGAAACGCTGCTGAAACGGATAAGTGCCGGGGTCCGCGGATTTTTTTGTGACATTCGGAAACGTCGTTGCGACCAATACTGCATTAATACGTCCCTAGCCACCAGACAAGACATCAAACAAATTAAGTCAAGTCGCTCACAGCGGCCGTGCTGGCGCAATCTTCGCGTCACATAATAAACATGATCGTTTGTCGATCCGGACATTTTGTCGTGCATTTGTATTTGTACTGTGAAGTGTTTGACGAACAGAACGGCCCACGCTTCATTTAAATGTGGACGTGTTACCTGCGTGGATGCATACGTGCATTACAAGCCGAAGTGTACCGTTCGAGAGGTTTGCGATTCATTTGTGTGTGTTTGTGGGTTTAAACGCAACCTCGGCCACGACGCGAATTGCATTCCACCAAACAACCGCCTCCCACAAAGGCTTGAGCTGTGGTACATGATCCCGGAGAGGCCGCCGATGAACGGGCTTTCGGTGCTCCTCTTGAATTTGGACTCGCGGAACACCCAGTTGTTATAATGGTTAGCGTGGTTTGACCAGTAACAAGCTTAAGTCCAGGCGAATTTCATCTCTGATTTTTTTTTAACTCAACGTGTCGGCTATACCTAAGATCTGCCAAGATGGCTTCGAATGCATCTGAGAGCGACATGGATGAGGACCAGGCCTTTTTTGCCGTCGAGCTCTCGGTGATTGTCTTCGTCTGGAATCTTCTGATTGTCGTGCTGGGCGTCCCGGGCAACGTCCTGATCCTGATCGTGTTCTGGGTCAAGCCTCGCTCCACCAGCACCGCCGTGCTCATCATGGCGCTCGCTGCCGCCGACCTCTTCGCCTGCCTGGCACGCCTCTGCGAGGTAGTCTACCAAGGGATCGAGCTTTCGGGCGGCGCGCCACCTCTCAAACTGTACTTCACCATTACCGTGGCCAACAACCTCTCGCTGACCGCAGCCGCCCTGATGACCGCCCTGATCGCCCTGGATCGCTACGACTGCATCTGCCGGCACCGCAACCGACTGCTGAACCACCGCCGGTCCTACGCGGCCGTTGCCTTCGTCTGCGGCCTGGATGTCCTCGCCAACTTTCCCCTCTTCGTCTACATCTCCGGCAACCCCAATTGGTCCCTGGTGGTGTTCTCCAAGCAGGTCCTGTTCTACTTCACCGACGTCCTGGTGGTTTTTGTCTGCTACGGGTTTGTGTACGCGGCGATCCGTAGGCACGTCAAGGTCGGCGTGAATCGGTTGGCACGAGCCGATCCCAACCAGTCTGTTCTCAGCGATACCTCTCAGAACGTCTCTCGCTACGAAATCTCACTCATCCAGGGCAAGCGAGCAACTGGAACTTGTCCGGTGATCGCTGACTCGGAGGCGCCCGGCTGTAGCTCCGGCACCGCCCCTTCATCCTGCACTTCGGGGAAAGCTTTCCTTGATTCCAGAGTCCCGGGCTTCGCGCCGTCGTCGCGGTCTACAGGGGTCGCGGGTGGCGCAGTCCAGGGTTCCGCTCCGAGCCTGGGAGAGCCGAAGAGCCCGGGAAGATGCCAGGAAGAGCCGCTGGCTACCAACTCGGGGCAGCCCCGGGCCTTCCACCGCAGCGGAGCCCCGCCGGCTACGCTTCAGCGGAGGACCACCCGAATGCTCTTCTTGGCCACGCTGATCTTTCTCCTGACGTACATCCCGTACTGGATCTTCGTCGGGATGGAGTTCGCCGGTCGGCCCCCCGACGCCGCCTACCAAGTCATGAGGAACGTCTTGAACCTGATGTTCATCAACAACGCGGTCAACCCGCTAATCTACGGGCTGGCCAACCGAAGGTTTCGCAGCGACGTTGGAGTGGTCCTGCAGAAGATGTGTGGCCGAAAATCCACAGAGTAGGTTCTGAACCTTCAAATTCTTCTTCAAATGCGAGTGGCTTAAACTCATAAGAAATGTCACCCTTGCTGGCTTTTTACAAACAAACACGATAGCTTGTTAGCGTGTCAGTGCACTACATGGATTCATCATCAAAACGGTGTTTATTCTGCTTTGACATTATCACCCCGTCTATGTGGGCTTATAAAGCATCTTGAAGACCATTAATTGTTCAGCTTCCTGAAGAGCCGCAGTTCATTTTGTTTCAAAACTCGACAGCTAAAAAATAAATAACAAAACTTAACTCAGTTCTATACTTGGATATAATAGCCAATTTAGATTGATGTGAGTACGTATATCTCGTTTGAGGTTAAAGGTAGTATAAACTATTTTGCTTTTAGTGTAATTTTTAGAAATGGACAGATTTGGGGGTTGGTATTTTATAGCAAATATTGTTGCACTGGCATGTTTACAATTGTGTTTATGGATGCTTGAATAATCAAGTGAACAAAGTTTTTCTTGTAGTCTGGTTCCCTGACCTAACTTCAGCCGAAACAGAGCAGTGTCCTACATAATGTAGGGGAATTGTCAGGTCAGGGAACTAGACTAGCTGACCTCCCCCTATTAAAGGATAAAATGACTGCCGTTGTTCAAAAGACAAGTCTGCGATGGCCCTACAGATAAATATCTTTCTCATGACGTACATGGCTGTGTGCCAAATGTCATCTAGTTAAAGGGATCGTATACGTTTGGTAATTACTCCAAATATTAATGGCAATACAAACTTACTTTGTAAGAAGTACAGCAGCTTTGGATAGTATAATGCATTTTTAGAAACTGTTCACTTCAAGGTACTGCGGTAATGGAAAAGGATATCACTTTTTATCCCAACAAAATTGAATCTGAGAAGCGTTACTGCAGTGACGTTTCTCAGAATGTGTTTTTCAATGCAGATTATTCTTCCTGCGTGGACATAACCGCTCCAGATTTTCGGCAATATCTCAAAATCGCTACCACCTTTTGAAATGAACTTGTACAGGTTAGTTTTATGGTATATATATATAACTATAGGCCTATATAGGATTGAAACAAAGAGTGGGTTCCAATTACCAAACGTATACGATCCCTTTAACAATTATATCATATTTGGCACACATTTACCCGACTTTTGTAAACATGTTAATTTCATTATGACCGTACCTCTGAAAATAAATCACATATCGCTCTGTTGGCTTTAGATATTACGTTACACATTAATAAATTAAAAGCGAGATAAAATCTTCATTTTTGTCTTACTTGCCGGTAGAAATGATAAAGTGGATTACAAAATGTTCAGGATTAAAAATGTTTTAAGCCACATTAATTTTTTTTATTACAGGAGGCTACAATGTAAAAAGAGGGTGAATTGTATTATAATAACAAAATAGGGAGGCAACATATTACATTGTTTCTCTCTTTTTTAGAAGTATCTTACTTATTTGAAAGTAAATAGTAATTATTCTAGGCATCCAGCAAAATGATTGCGCTAGATATCCTGTCATTGTTCTGAAAAAATGAATTTTATAAAACAAAAATCACGATTGCCGGACGGCAATCGCAAAAAATAACATAATATAAAGAACAACTGCCCGACGTTAAAAAAAACGAATGTCGTTTTTCTCAGCATTCATGATTGTAAAACTTGGGACAGGTCAGTGAAACGATATTTACTATAAAATACAACCCCCCAAATCCACCCATTCCTGATTAATTCAAGCACTTACCAATTGTGTACATGTATACGACTTTATATTGGCGCGATAAGCTATTATTCAGGATATTATTTCCATTAATTATTAGCACTCCTGGCAGCAAAGATCGACCAGAGATATCAAATATTAACACGACGAAGGAGGTAATGAAATCAGTAATTTTGCAACCGATTTTTTTGTTTGCATTATTGTCAAATCCGACTATGAGATGATTATAACACAGACACAAAGATTAAAGGTTGATACACAATTTGCAGATAACGAAAACAAATACTATCAACTTATTAGAAAATATCTTACTTATTTGAAAGTAAATAATGATTGTAGGCATCCAGCAAAAAGAAAATGCGCTAGATATACTGTAATTGTTTCAAAAAAATGATTGTTTTTTTAATCAATATAACAACATAAGAACTGTACTGCCTGACGCCGGTTAAAAAAACGAACGCCATTTTCCTTGCTTTTCTCAGCACCCATGATATGTAAAACCTCGGACAGATCAGATAAACGATATTTACTATAAATTACAACCCCCCAAATCCACCCATTCATGATAATTCAAGCAAATTACCAATGGTATATACGAACTTTCCCTTTAATTTTTTCTATCGCGATATCGCGTCTTATTTTAGCCGTTGTAATCGGTTACAGAAACCCGCCAGCCTAATTGGCCAATCAGCAGCTTTGTCCACATTTCTGCTCCAAGTGACGTCAGTCGACTCTGATTGGCTGGCATTTAAGCATGTCTAGATATACCAGACGTCGTCCTGTCATCAATCAAAAACAAAAAAAACATTCTACAAAATAATCCCAAAATGGGATATAAAAACACGTCACACAAGAGCAAAAGCTATGAAAGTCCTCTACTTCAAACAAAAGCATTTCCAAAACCTCTATACGACGTTCGTGCAATCTCGACTAAATATTGCTTCACCAGCTAATAAATTGGAGTCCTGGAACTAAATCAAATCAAGAAATCCTCCAAAGAGTTCAACGAAGAGCTGCCAGATTTGTTAATGGCGATTATAAACCAAAATCGTCTGTGACTGACATGGTAAATAAACTGAACTAGCACTCGTTTAGAACATGATCTGACGAACGACTTTAGATGCCCTCTACAAGATGAGCAACTATAGGAAGTCGATGTCAACCCTGACCGATAACGCCAAACCGAAAGTAAATAGAACTAGACGTTCGGATAACAAACAATATAATATTATCCATCACACGTCAATCCTCATTCACGAGTCGGCCATATTTAATTGAAAGCAAGGTAACATTTTCATGTGTTTGAGCTTGCGGATAGAAATGAAAGTAATGACCTAAAGTTAATTACAAATTAATACCGACCTTTTCTGATGAATAATGTAACATTTGTGATTAAACATACCTTAACGTTTTAAGCCACATAAAAAAAGAAAATATTGAGAAAAAATAATAATATGGAAAGTGGGGCTAGAATGCAAACAAATAGTCTGGCACCATTCCATTTAACAGTTCACAATTTATAAAAGAGATCTAGGGAACACAACCAAAATGGCTTCCTCGTGAATAAGATCCATGCACAAATGGCGTTTAGAAGCCTATTAATAGTTCATTCCTGCGTGCGGTTTCTCTATCTTTAACTTCAGTTTCCCGCGTTTTTCTCCTTTTTTTTGTTACAAAATAGTCTGTGTCAATGTGCGTCTGTGTTCAAGCTCCTGATAAGCACATTCGGGAAAAAAACATATCAGCATAAATAAAACAGAACCCACCTCCTCCAAAAATAGTAATCATGACAAAACAGAAAACTTGGATTGAGCACGAAAGACAATTTTAATATTACGATAAAACAGCAAAAAAGTTGTTGTCAAATAAAACAAAATATAAAAGGCAAAATCTGTTGAATTCCAGACCTCTTTTATTGCCGCACCTTGCGCAGTTCTACGTGTCTATAAATGTTCTCTTTTCCTCATTTTTCTTATCTTTTAAAGTCCTCTCCCAAGGCTATGTGTATTGTTTTTAAGAAAAGAAGAAGAGGGCATCCCATTTAAATTAGAACCTATTGCAATATACCAAAAACTAGAAGTATATAATACGCACTTGGCATAGTTTGATTTAGCTGCACTTTAATTTGGTGTGTACAAATTGCCGCAAAATAAATAAAACATATTAATCTGTTTACCTATCGTGTTTATTCATCTCCTAATAATGCTTTGTGGGTCCTTTTGTTATAGCAGAAAAGAACAACATGAAAACATCGCTAAATATACCCAGCACAATATGTGGCAGAGAGGTACGTACGTACCCCCTCTTATCCCTATACCTTATACGCACTCAACACTTTTGTTACCTAACACATCCCCCTTGAAACCTAAAGAGAATTCCTGAGATTCCGGGAACACAACGGTCAACACAAAAGAGAAAAAAAAGGGGGGGGGTTCTCTGTCACATATCGCGATTCATAATGTCGCTAAAGCACGGAGGTAGGAAAAGCAAACTCATAATTATTTGTCCCTGAATGTCAAGAATATAGATAAATTGCCGTATATATAAATGTGACCGGAGTAGGCATTCGGGACTTATTCTCGTTTCGCTGGAGATATCACGCACTAAACCGACGATAAATAGAACAGCCACGCTCGATCAACACAACATATAACGATCAATGTTACCAATGCTACTAGCAAAATCACGGGGGGGGGGGGGGGGCGTTAGGTAACACTAGTTTAAAGAGTATATAGGTATGGGGTACTAAAGAGAGAGAGAGGGGGGGGGGGGGGGTCTCTGTCTCATCGTGCTGGGTATATTCGGCTTTGGTCATTGGTTGAGGTTTTCGTAACTTCGGTTGGGCTGGAGTGACGTCACTGTTCCGACTAAAACCGAACCAAGTACAAAGGTTGGTTACGGTAATTATACCTCCATGGTTACGGTGCATTTCAAGATGGCGGAAAGACACGCCATTTTACAAACTGTTAGGAAACTGGCTTGTATGCTTATTTTGTATAGCAAACGTTCGGAAATTAAAAAAGGCATATTTTCAATGTTCGGTATGATCGGACACAAATATCGGGAGCAAAGGACGGTGAATTTGGTTATTCCATTGACTTTCAGTTTCAACATGAACGGTATTTTTGTACACACAAATTGGGAGCCGAGGAGGGTGTTCGGTACAGCCGAATGTTCGGTATAGCTGAATGTTCGGTGTACATGTATAGCTTGTAGAAAACGTTTATCTGAAAAATATACATTGAAAACAATGTAGAGATGCGACTTGAACTTACGCGAGTAAAATTAATGGCGCCCTCGCGCGTTTGAGCATGAGGTCGAGATTGAGACCGCAGGTACGGGGCTGCGTTCCACTTACGCGAACTGTTTGCGCGAACGTTCGCCTACGTTTTAAGTTTGCGTTAGTTGAAGTGGAACGATATTTCGTTCGCCGTTTTCGCTAACGTTTGCCAACATAATTGGCGAACATTGCGTTCCACTCAGGCGAACGTTGGCCAACGTTGGCAACGTTCGCTTGAGCGGAACGCACCCCAGGTAGTGGTGGGAGGGCGCTGCTCGACACCATAAGAACGAGGTTGAGGGTGAGTCTGTATTTTGCCTATAAGCGCAGAATCCCGTATTTTACAGAGTAATGAAATTGGTCAGCGATATTTTAGTCCGGTTCCCTGACCAAAAGCATTTCTGACAAATCTTAGGTCGGATAGGCCGATCGGTGCCAATGGAAGCATGTTATCAAAACAATACGGGTTCAATCCTGCCCGTTTCCGAAAACGGCCGAAGTTGCCCGAACACGTTTTGGGCGACAACTCGGATGTTTTTTTGTTGCAAATGTTCTTGACCTACGATCTCTCTTGACTTACGATCACATACAATAGGTGATCGTCAGGTAGGTCAGGGACCCAGACTACTTGAATTTAAAAACCAATCTGATAAACAAAAACCAGATTTTAATTGGTAGCCGCACAACTGAACATGATTCCAAACATTCACGTAGAAAGTAAAATAAACACACAAACCAAGAAATACAACTTCCTCTAATAAATTCTGAAGGTCGAGCATAAGAACCAATTCACGGGAACAATACCTATAGCAGTTCCTGTCACGTGGTCCGAAAAAAACACCACATGCACAAAAGCCCCGTTGCATTGTGCACATAAATTCGCAAGGGTGTTGAATGAAACCGTTAGCGAGATTCGATGTACACTGCATATAGCGTGGAGCTAGTGAGCAGGAAATACAAAAACACAACAAACAGTACAGTGAAGGGGAAAAGAGTAAAGGGGAAGCGTTTTGCAATGTTTTACCAACACGGATCAACCCCAAAGTACATGTATGTATAATCAGTATAAAAGTTTCGAAGTGATCAATATGTTTCTCTGAAAGTTCACCGTGAAGCCGCTATACTCTCTGGTAAGTCTACCGATTGTTATATTTATGTCCTCTGTAAACAGTTTAATGACAGGAACTGTTTGGTTTGTACTTTATTAATGTCCAACTTACCTACTAGACCAGGGGCGGATCCGGAGGGTGTGGGACGGAAACACACGCCTCCTTTAGATCCCCGGGCGTTAATGGGCGTTTCTACACCGACCTCTTTTTTTCTCTTCTTCAAATGGAGCAAATACGGCCCCCATTTACCAAATGTAGTCAGTCCACATTTTGTTTGCATGTTATACAAAACCACGGGTGCAAGTTAGCTTGTCTGGTTCCATGACCTGACGATTCCCAGACCGGTGCGCACAAATTGCTTCACTCATTGCGATGTCTGAATTAGGATCAGAGAACCAGACTACAAGAACAGCCATTTTTTATAATTTTTTTCCCCAGCATTTTGAATCTAAAACATTAAACAGGTCAGTGCTATAGTTCGTGAATTGCCATTACGACCGAGGATTCCCTATTGTGTTTTCCTTTATTCCTTTACTAAAATCTAACCCCATTGCTTTGCGTTTATCTTGTCGATCGAGGACAAAGAAACCGTCCTTCGAGGATCTTTTGTTCCCTTGGTTTTCTTTTGTTTTTCGATCCTCGATCGCAAAAGGACACAAGCACAACAATACATGCATTTTTGACTCTCCAAAATCTATTCATATCTAAAATTTACAGCAATGAAAATATTGTACATACTTGTAACCGATATACATATACATGTACATGTACATGTACATGTACATGTACATGTAATGACTTCCCCCTGAAACGTATATATATTTTTTAATCGCACATTTTGGAAACATCGACATGAAACCTGTTATAGGGTGGCCCATAAAAAAGACAGACAAGCATGCTTACTACCCTAAGGCTAAAACTACCTATACCAATGGATGAAGCATATTTCTAAAAATCAATAGCAATCCCAAATCAAAGTGTTTTTCAAGAAATTTAAAGTCATAATACAATTATTCTGCGATGCATTTAAAGTCCCAGAGGAGTGTATATTCCTCATGTGTTTGACGAAGTTTGAGGTTGTCCCAGACTTTTCGGAAATACGAATATAGCGCAAAACATTACTAGCTGCGCTGTAGCCTTTTGTTCGGTTTTGCACACATTCTCGATGTTCCCTGAACCCAAACTGTACACTAGTAATTATTTCGTCTCGAACACGACTAATGAGTTGTTGTGGGCACAAATATTTCAAAAGCCAACACAACAAGCGCAAGTGAACGTGGACATTTTGGACGGTACAGTGATTAAACGTTGCAAAGTCTTTTCCTCGAATGTTGTTTCTGCCCCTCTGTCACGAAACTTTTATCTAGCTTTTCGCACCAAACAACCGACACAAAATGGCTTTAGACCGAATATCAAACAGAAATTGTGTCAATCCTAACACCAACACAGTGATATTTGTAAAGCTTCGTCAATGCTAGATAAACTCCACTTCTCTTTCATAGAGGAATCCTCAGTAATTTTCTGATGAGATGGAAAATCTGGATAGGTTAGGATCACCTGGTCTTCAAGTCTGATACGAACACTGAGATCGCACGATGCAGTCTGTTAATATCAGCGAGGTTACACTGAGATGTCTGGCTTCGAATCTGGGAAAAGAATGGAGAATTTTGGCCACTCATCTGGACGTCAGGACGGATGAGGTGGATAGGATCCAGGCTGACCATCCTGCAATCGAGGAACAGATATTTCAGATGCTGATGACTTGGTGGCAGCGGTGGGATTCACGAAGAGGTGGTGACGCTGGGGTACTGGACACTCTGTGTAAAGCCCTGACAAAGAGTGGCCGCTCAGACCTCGTTACAAATATCAGAGGTAAGCTGAAATATTCTGATTATCACTAGGCTTACACAACATTTTAGAACGCTTTCTCATATTTATTGCCAACTTGATTCCTGTCGAAAGCAGAATCACTGTGAACTGTTTTGCTAGTTAATGGGTCCACTTTGTTGCGAATTTTACTAAACCACAAAGTTAACGTACCGACTTCATACTTTTGCAAGCTCTTGAGAACCGACTGAAAGTAGTCGCTATGGAATGTACACGCAAGTCTAAGCTTTCGACTAAAATTTCTGTAGATTTTGTTAATTTCCCTGGTCCTCTTTATAAATGTAGATTTTTAAAAAGGTAATTTCAAGATCCACCTAAATGTTGACCCTATAAATGTCGCTTTAGGTTTCGATAGATGTAAACTTCCAAAGAAAATTTTATTTTGCTTTAAACAACAGGTTCCCCAGGTTCTGCTGAGGATTTGAATTCAAACCTTTGTCGCGAAGAGTTAATCCAATTATATAAGAAGGTGATGGGGAAGGTACCCTTGCTTCCCTGGATGAGCTCAGCTGTCAGCAAGATCGTCGATATTTTTGTCGAACTCCAGCTCATGGAAAACAAGAGCACGGCAACAAGGGTGGTGCGGCGTAAAATTGGTTCCTACGCAGAGATGCTACTGCTCGAGTTCGACGACGATCACCCCGTGACACACATTCTACTCTGCGGAGTAGCTGGCAGCGGCAAAACCACAATAGTCTCCATGATCACCTACGACTGGGCACTTCAGAAGCCCGAGTCAACCCTTTCCAGGTTCCGCCTCCTGTTCACCCTCAATCTGCAAGAACTCAAAGGTACACCGGATTTGGTGGAGGCCGTCTTTGACCAGCTTCTCTCGGAAGACACGAGAGTGTGTCGCGCTGCTCTGAGAGGTTACCTGCAGAGGCACGCCCAGGAAGTCCTGGTAATCATGGATGGCGTGGATGAAGTCGGTCCTGGAGGGTCTCAGCTCTCGGGGGATGTCGCCAAAATCATTACCGGAAAGATACTCCGAGGCTGCACCGTGATTGCGACGACGCGCCCCCACATGGTAGATACGTTGACTCGGTTGAACCCAAACTTCACCCGCATTGAATCCAAGGGCTTTTCGGTCGAGGCAATTAAGCAGTACATCCAGAGGTTTTTTCAAGATGAAGATGATAAGCAAGTGTCCTCCGAATTATGCAGAGTCATATATGAATACGAAAGCCTTCTTGATATGGTTAGACTACCAATAATGCTGCTGATTGCATGTCTAGTTTGGTCCGAGGACCGTAGGTTACCCGATAGTCTTTCAGAGGCATTCAGGGAGGCTGTCTTCTTCATCTTGAGATGCCACTTAAAAAAAACCGGGTACCTTGACAGTCTTAATGACGACGAGTTCGTCGAAAGAGAGTTGAAGAAGCTCATACAAGACTTGGGTAAAGCCGCACTTGATGGTCTGATGCTTTCTGCCCAGAGGTTGGTTTTTGGCCCCGCAGACTTTGGAAGCAGCGTAGTGGTAGAGAAAGCTTGCCAAATTGGCATCTTGTCGCAAGAGAGGGTGCGAAACAAACTCCACGCGATCCAGAAAGTGACTTTCATCCATAAAACCTTCCAAGAAGCGATTGCTGGATTCTACTTGGCCCACCTAGCCGAGACAGACCAAGTTTGCTTCAATCGTCACGTCGGTCACGTTGGCAGCGACAACGTCCACAGTCTCGAAAACGTTCTGCGGTTCTGCTCAGGAGCAAACGTCACTGCTGCAAGGATCCTTCTCAGGCACGTTGTAAGTATTGCTGGCGTAGACGGACAGGAGGAAACCTTTAACTTGTTCCTGTTGATGCTTTTGGAATCCAAATCTCCAGAATTACACAGCACTGTTGCGCCACTGTTTGCAAAGAACGGACTGTTCTTCAGGTTTACTTGTTCATATTACCTGAAATCAGCTTTCGAGTTTTTAATCGAGTGCGCTTCCCAGTTTTCTAGACAGAACAAATGCGGCGCCGAGCAGTCAGTTTTCACTGGTGTGAAGCGATTGGTTCTTCTGGATATCACAAGAAAAGACGTGGCTTGTGTCAATTCTATCTTGAAACATACCGCCAACGTTTCAGATGCCGTGTTGGGTTTTGGCGAAGATGGTGAGATTTTCGGGATGGAAGCCGTCTTATCTCTTGAGAGTTCACTTTGTGAAGCGCTCCATAAGATACGGTTTCTTAAAAATCTGTCTCTTTTTCCATCCGATGGTCAGGGTGTATGCTTGAACAGACAGCTCGATATCTCAACTGTCTTGAAGCACCTGGCGATTTCAGATGCCTGTTCGCTTCAAGTATTTATCCTGCAGTCAATTTCTGCCAGCTTCCGCCAGACACAGATGTGCAAAAGCATTCCGTGCAAAGCAGCCACTGTTCTCGGTATGCCGGTTCGGAAAACCCGTCCCTTACGTTGTAGAAATGCGACACATGGAGAAGTTACAGAAAGACCTCCACCAAGATCGCTGTCAGAGTTAGAGGCGGGGCACAACAGAGTCGAGGCTTGCGTTCCTAACCACGGTGGATTACGAGTCATACAGATTATCAACGGTATCACACATGCAGATCTCGACTCGGTGAGTTCCCTCATTTCGAAGGCTCGAAACCTCCAAGTGGTCGATTTGTCACGCGTGGAACTCTGCACGGCTTTCCAAGCTCTCGCAGAGCCGCTGTCTCAACTTAGGGGTCTTAAGGAATTGCTGCTCAGCGAAACGGGTTTGTCTTCGGGCGACGCAATGCTCTTTACTCAAGAAGTCCTGCCACTCCTGAACAACCTACGTATCCTGTCTCTTTCCAACAACAACTTTGGAAGCCCCGAGGACTTGCTTGCTGTTGTGCGCTGGTCTTGCAATTCCACATCCCTGAAGACGCTGTTTCTTGGTGGTTGCGTCGAGAAGTCTCAAGCTTCGAGTGAATTGAGCTTGGCTAGAGACGGCGACGCAGAGGACAAACGCAAAGTGGAGCAATACACGGAAACATACAGCCAGAAAAGCTCTGTCGAGTTCATCGACGTGAAGGTTAACTATCTCGGGGAACACACATCCCAGTTGATCAAGCTTCTCAAGCGCATGCCTCGCTTGAAGGCCATCAACATGAGCAGCATGGGCCTGACTGATACGGACGCAGTGGATCTCGTTGGAGTACTTCCCGCCTGTCACCAACTGCAACAGCTACATGTAGAAGGTAACCCTGACACCGGCAACGATGGCTTGGAGGCGCTTCTGAGAGTTCTTCCAAAACTGCCAGACATCCAGCATCTGTGTCTTCCATACGATGCTCGTTTGGAGCGGTACAGCGACGTGGTCCGCACGTGTTTGCCCAGGCAGTTTGTGATCCCTGGCTGTTACGTACTTAGTCAAAGGCAAATCGAAGCCGCTATTCAAGTAATCCAAAAATAAACTAAGTAATATGCCTTGTAAACAGTTAAGGCCAGGAGTAGAGTTAGTACTGTGCCTGTGCTAAAAAGGTTATGGTACCGTTTCGAGGAAATAAATCAAGTGACATTATGCCAGTCTTACCTTTATTACACATTTGTCAGAATTAAAATTACTACGTGTAATAGCATAGCTTGATACATTTCATTGAGAATTATAGTTAGTGTAATAATTGTTAAAGGAAAATCGTCTTTAAGATTTCATCAGCAAAACTTTAATTCCTAGTTCATCCATATAAAAACTTTGATAATACAGCCAATATACCAAATACAATTATAGTTATGGATCCCTTGCCGTTCCTACCTAAATAATGCGCCTACAACACCAAGAAAGAAATTTTTCCTTTTCCAATTTCTTCCTTTTCCAATTTCTTCCTTTTCCAATTTCTTCCTTTCCCTTTTCCTTTCTTTTTTTAATACTTTTTCCTTTCCCTTTTTCTTTGATTTCCCTTCCCTTTTTATTTCCCATTACTTTTCCATTCCTTTTCAATTCCCATTCCTTTTCCCGTTCCGTTTTCCCATTCTTTTTCATTTCTCTTTTCCTTTCTTTTCCTTTTTTCCCCTTCCCTTTTCTATTCCTTTCCTTTTCTTCTTTTTGTTTTCTTTCCTATTTTTTTCCTTTTTCCATTAGTTTTCCTTTATTTTGTATTTCCCTTTCCTCTTAGATTTTTCCTTTTTTGTGTCTTTCTTTCCTTTTTTTTCCCCATTAATTTTCCGGTTTTTTTCCATGTCCTTTCCCCTTTCCTTGCCTTTATTCTCCGTTTAACTCTAACTCCCCATGGTGTGTGCAAAATCTTATTCATTTGTGAGGATTTGGAAGGGTTATGTTATTTAATCATTAGCCTTTCATCTTCTTATATAAATCTTCATTCAGGTAAAAAAAAAAAATTAAAAAAAATCATAAGGTGCACAATATTTCGTTCCTCCTCAACTCGATCGAACCACCTAGTTATTTTAAACACATTTTACTCTCAATAATGGATATACGTATTTAAACATAGTATTTCTTCACTGGTCACCGCATAGGCCTACATGTTACGCTATCGGGGAAACTCTGCCTGTTGACGTTTTTGTAATAAATAAAACAAATAAAAAAGAATATACAGTAACAAAGACAAACAAAACTAATAAATTTACACCAATAAAATAGAAGAAACAAAAAGTTTATTTACAAAAATAAAATCTAATCTAATTTCTTTCATTTATTTATGTTGTTTTGTGTTTATTCAGATTGATTTTATTTCATAATTCTTTTTGTTATGGGTTTTTAAATTTTACTCTACTTGTGATGGTTTTAACCCTAACTACCCCAAACCCATCAAACTCCAACTGCAGCTTTCGCTAGGTTTTGGCAGGTTTGGTACCAAACCGTAACAACTTGTTGTTAGACTTTGTTTGACTCAGTACCAAAGGCCCAGGGAGACCCTGTTGAATTCTGTGAGGTTTAGGACAGAAAATCATGAGACTTGTCAAAATGTTAGAAATTTTGAGAATGCACAGGCATTTATACGCGAGTGACCCACATTGTCACGGCACAGTTCCTGGTCAACTGTAAGTGTATGTACAAGTTACACCTTGTATGTGTGTCCCCACTAAAACACATAATACCACTGACCAGTTATCACTGTTCTAAGTCAATAAAACTTCAACTGTTGGAGTTTGGCAGGTTTAGTACTGTTAGGTTAAGTACAGTGTACCAAAAATTACTGAACATGTGTGAGCTGTTGAAGTTTGTTAGGTTTGGTATGCTTCCTAGTGCGAGAGCCTAGGGGGTTAGGGTTAACTAATACTTTTGGGTTTGTAGTTTGTAAATTATTAGAATAAAAACAAACAACAATTATTTTAGCCTTTTTTTTAAGCACATTTTCGTCATTTCAAATTAATTCTTCAGAAATGTTGTCAAAACAAACCACTTCTTGCATTATATGATATATAGGGACTTTTGCGGCAAACGTAAACAACATTTTCTCAAAACTCGTTTTCAGCATAGGTAGTGGGTTAAAGTTTAGAAACCAACTGTATTACTAACTCCACGAATACATTTAGACTTTGTATTTTCTAGATCCTACGAGACCTAGCACCACACTGTACTCCGAGTTCTTAATACTGATGGTATTTGGTTTGTAGATGCCAAGACTTCATCTTAGATTTTAATAAACTTGCTAAAAACTATCAAAACGTTCCCCATTAATTTGTTTTGTTATTTTAGGGCCTATTACATCATTAACCCTAACCATCTAGGCTTTTGAACTAGAAAGCATACAAACTTAACAAACTTCAACAGCTGCACACAGGTTCAGTAGTTAACCCTAACCCCCTAGGCTCTCTCACTAGAAAGCACACCAAACCTAACAAACTTCAACAACTGCCCACAGGTTTAGTAGTTAACCCTAACCCCCTAGGCTCTCTCACTAGAAAGCATACCAACTTGTATGCTTTTGAACTAGAAAGCATACAAACTTAACAAACTTCAACAGCTCACACAGGTTCAGTAATTATTGGTACTCAACCTAACAGTACTGAACCTGCCAAACTCAAACAGTTGAAGTTTGATTGACTTGGTACAGATGGGTCAATGCATTGTTCAGTGTTCAGGATTAGGGCTGTGATGACCGGCAAGTGGTATGTGCTTGTATGGGGACACACAGAGTGTGTAGGCACTTTGGAAAAGATAGAAGTAGGGACATTTTCAAGTCCCCATAGCGTGTTGGGTCTTCAGTAAAGGTAGAACAAGGTAAAATCGGGTTAGGGTATAATGAAAGAAAATAAAGAAGAGGACAAATTAGGGTGATCCTGAATATTTTAGAATTTTAGAGTGTTCTGAGTTTGAGATTAGAGAGATTTCAGTTTACACACAAACCCTATGGGTTGTCCCTATAACGCTATGTACCAAAAGAACATGTGTACATGTTCACATACACAATTACAGTTGACCAGGAACTGTACCGTCATGTCGCTGTTTCTGTTTCGAATCAGGATGTGGGAAGCGGGTTTTCCAATCCAGGCTTGCTACTTAAAACAATATTTTTTTTTAAAGTACACCCCGGGAACGAGGTTGGTCTGCACTAGTAAGATAGAGGTCGTGTGTTCGAGTTCCTCCCAGTAAAACAAATTTCAATTTGAAAAGAATTCCAAACACGGACATCCTTATTTATTTAACAATTTAGCTCAGAAAACATCAGGGTATAATGAGAAAACATAATTTTTCAGACAAGTTTCCTATGGTTTGTGCACAGGGTGAAGTGGTGTCCTGGGGCCAATTTCATAAAACGTGTAAGCACACAAATTTGCTCAGCATAAACATTCTTCCTTGGCAAAACAGTGTTACAAACCAAATGTTCAGGTTATGTTCATTGTATGCGACTGGCATTCAGCTAGTTCATCCTAACCTAAGCAAGTAAAGCACATGAGTTTTGGCTGGTAACCTGTTTTTACTGAGCAAGATATGTTTTTACTGATCAAGATTTGTTTGTGCTAAGCAAATTGTTTTGCTTGTATGTTTTATGAAATTGGCCCAAGGTATCGATTTCATTTTTCAGAGCAGTCTTTGGCCAACAAACCTCAAGTCAAGCCTGAATTCTTTGATCGACATGTATTATACAACTGGAATTCTATTTGCAATGTTACAAAACTTTTTTTTACACCTTACATTAGGCCTACACAGCTCAATTTTTGGAGTTGTATTCGAGTCTCTGAAGCAACTTGCAAGTTATTTGCAAGTTATTTATAAGTCCAGTCACAAGTCCTTTCATAAAAGCTAGTCAGAGTAACTGGTTGAACAATGACAAAGAAATGCTGTTGTGAGCAGTTTATTTGAATAGCTAAGTGATGGGACTTGCAAAGCTTTAGACTGAGTAAAGGACTTCTTATGGACTTGCACAGAGACTCGAATAAAACTCTGCCCTTTTTTCCAGAACTGTGGAACTAATGGGAGCCACGTACTTGCTGTACAGTACGTTTAACGTCGAGATATTCCGACAGAACATTAGATTTATGGAAGCACTGTATATCAATCATTACTATAGTCCTTTTACATCCGACTGAATTCCACAATAAAGTGTATTTTTAGACCAATTTCTTACCCTTTCCACGGAGACTGTCCCGTTGACTTGCAGGTCGAACAGTTGCAAACTGTATTGTGTGATACCCTGCAGCATCGCCCCATTTATCCCATATCAGCCTGTCGGGCTCCTGACTAAACTTCTCCTATAACGGTTTCCCGCCGAAATATACTTGCGCCCGTTTAATACTTTTCTTTTTATTTCCAATGTACCCGACTTAAGTTGTACTTGCGCCTGCTGTACTCCACCTGCGCCCGTTTTATACTTCTCTTTTTATTACCAATGTACGGGACTTGCGCCCATTGTAATCCACTTGTTTGTGCGCGTTTTATACTTCTCTCTTGCGTCCGCTATACGCATTTTATACTTCTCTTTTTATTTCCAATGTACATTTTGTACCCGACTTGCGCCCGCTGTACTCCATCTGCGCCCGTTTATATTACTTATCTTTTTATTGCCAATGTACCGACTTGCGCTCATTGTAATCCACTTGTTTGTGCGCGTTTTACTTCTCTCTTGCGTCCGCTGTACTCGTTTTATACGCGTTTTATACTTCTCTTTTTATTTTCAATGTACATTTTGTACTCCACCTGCGCCCGTTGTAGTTTGTGCGCGTTTTATACTTCTCTTTTAATTTCCAATGTACATTTTGTACCCGACTTGCGCCCGCTGTACTCCATCTGCGCCCGTTTATATTACTTCTCTTTGTATTGCCAATGTACGGACTTAACTTGCGCCCATAGTAATCCACTTGTTTGTACGCGTTTTATACTTATCTTTTTATTTTCAATGTACATTTTGTACCCGACTTGCGCCCGCTGTACTCCATCTGCGCCCGTTTATATTACTTCTCTTTTTATTGCCAATGTACCGACTTGCGCTCATTGTAATCCACTTGTTTGTGCGCGTTTTATACTTATCTTTTTATTTCCAATGTACATTTTGTACCCGACTTGCGCCCGCTGTACTCCACCTGCGTCTGTTTATTACTTCTCTTTTTATTGCCAATGTACCGACTTGCGCCTATTGTAATCCATTTGTTTGTGCGCGTTTTATACTTCTCTTTTTATTTCCAATGTACATTTTGTACCCGACTTGCGCCCGCTGTACTCCACCTGCGTCCGTTTATTACTTCTCTTTTTATTACCAATGTACCGGACTTGCGCCTATTGTAATCCATTTGTTTGTGCGCGTTTTATACTTCTCTTTTTTTTTAAATTTCCAATGTACCGACTTGCGCCCGCAGCTGTACTCCACCTGCGTCCGTTTTATACTTCTCTTTTTATTTCCAATGTACCGACTTGCGCCTATTGTAATCCATTTGTTTGTGCGCGTTTTATACTTCTCTTTTTATTTCCAATGTACATTTTGTACCCGACTTGCGCCCGCTGTACTCCACCTGCGTCCGTTTATTACTTCTCTTTTTATTACCAATGTACCGGACTTGCGCCTATTGTAATCCATTTGTTTGTGCGCGTTTTATACTTCTCTTTTATTTTAAATTTCCAATGTACCGACTTGCGCCCGCAGCTGTACTCCACCTGCGCCCGTTTTATTCTTCTTTTTTTTATTACCAATGTACCGGACTTGCGCCCATTGTAATCCACTTGTTTGTGCGCGTTTTATACTTCTCTTTTTATTTCCAATGTACCCAACTTGCGCCGCTGCACTCCACCTGCGCCCGTTTAATACTTCTCTTTAGCTAGAAACATAAACATCTACATTAACTATAATTCGTAAACACCCGAGACAGTTTTAGCCATTCCTATTGGTCGAGAGCCCGTCACGTGGCTAGGCCTATGTTTAAACGACCAATACAATTCCGTTTTTTTAAATTGTCAGTATTCAAAATACCCATCATTACAATCCATACTTTTATTGATACTTTGAGACAGCGAAGGCTTAAAGGTCTAATAATTTAAAAAAAAATTGCAAAAGAGAACTACATGTATTGACAATCGGGCAAAAAGTTCCGATGTAAAAAAGACTCGGGTTTTCGTGATTTGATAAAAATGTTACATTAAAAAAATATTATGTGGCAGCAAAAGAATTATGTTCGTGAGGCAAGAAACTATTTTTTTTATTTGGCCTAATAAAGTAAAAAAATCAAAAAGTAAATTTAATAACCCTTATGCACAATACTTTTGGCAATGGCGGCCATAATAAACAAGCTTATTACACTCATCCCCTAATGATATTGATATTGATATTGATATTGATATTGCAAATATTTGAAAGGCGAAGATGATAAAATATATAGGGTTGTCCAAAAAAACAACGTTGTTTTTCTAGTACTTTCCGACCAGAAAAACTAGTTTGGACAGACAGGGAATCTTTCTAGATTACAAATTATACCAAGATTACCTGATTCGGTCCAGTAGTTTTCATTTTAGCAATCTTTTCTGGAACCAAGTCGGTGGTGAATTGGACAGGTTGTTTTATTGCTGTCGCGCTTCTGTTGATCAACTGTCTAGCTGTCCAACTGTCCGACTTGATTCCAGAAAAATGATACTTCAATGAAAACTACCGGTCCTGATCAAACCATCTCTCCAAATTAGTTTTTCTGGTTGGAGGATACTGAAAATAGGACGTTCCGTTGTTTTTTTAGACCACCCTGTTTATACTTTCTTTCTTTACAAGCTTACCTAACCAGTTTGCGCCGGGATTAGTGTACCATCAGCTAGCCGAGGCGCGGGATTATTTTTAACGAAACTCGATCTGAGGCGGTTCAGCCCGATGGTACCGGGAAGCACACCCACGCATTTCCGGCCTTGCTCGCTGCTGACAGACATTTCCAGCCTTGCTCCTGGCGTGCTTATGCGTCATCCGTTTTGAATCTGGGGAAACTTTGCGTGTGTATACGTCCTCCGGCGCGAACTGGTTAACAACTTTGGCACGAACAGTTCAAATGGCATTTATTTCCCAAATTTTAATATTTCTCATTGACCGATTGACCTCCCCAACTGTTCCTCTTGTGACCTCTCTCTGACCCCGGATGACCTCGGGTGGTAACCCTGGGGACGTCTGCGGCATTTGCATTGCTTTCCCCAGTGCCCCTGCCACATTGCAAGGGCTCGAAGCTCTGTCCGTGTTGTCTTCGGAAGCACGGTTTCCGTTGTTGTCGCGACGGACTGTGCGGCCGTTGTCGGTGGGCCTCCCGACGGACACCGACTAGCGAGGTACCACCTGAGACGGACCGAGAGCGAGGGTAGAGCCACTCCTGGTGGGCCATTCTCGGGGAGGAGGAAATCGGAGATGTGGAGTTGGCGCCGACACTTGAATAACTCGGGTTTCTGTTGATTTCAAATTGCAACTATTAAAGGTAGAATACACCATTGGTAATTGCTTGAATTATCAGGAATGGGTGGATGTAAAGGTAGGATACACGGTCATACACCACTGGTAATTGCTTGAATTATCAGGAATGGGTGGATGTAAAGGTAGGACACACCATTGGTAATTGCTTGAATTATCAGGAATGAGTTGATGTAAAGGTAGGACACACCATTGGTAATTGCTTGAATTATCAGGAATGGGTGGATGTAAAGGTAGGATACACGATTGGTAATTGTTGAATTATCAGGAATGGGTGGATGTAAAGGTAGGACACACCATTGGTAATTGCTTGAATTATCAGGAATGAGTTGATGTAAAGGTAGGACACACCATTGGTAATTGCTTGAATTATCAGGAATGGGTGGATGTAAAGGTAGGATACACGATTGGTAATTGTTGAATTATCAGGAATGGGTGGATGTAAAGGTAGGACACACCATTGGTAATTGCTTGAATTATCAGGAATGAGTTGATGTAAAGGTAGGACACACCATTGGTAATTGCTTGAATTATCAGGAATGGGTGGATGTAAAGGTAGGATACACGATTGGTAATTGTTGAATTATCAGGAATGGGTGGATGTGAAGGTACGATACAACATTGGTAAATGCTTGAATTATCAGGAATGGGTGGATGTAAAGGTAGGATACACCATTAGTAATTGCTTGAATTATCAGGAATGGGTAAATGTAAAGGTAGGATACACCATTGGTAATTGCTTGAATTATCAGGAATGGGTAAATGTAAAGGTAGGATACACCACTGGTAATTGCTTGAATTATCAGGAATGGGTAAATGTAAAGGTAGGATACACCACTGGTAATTGCTTGAATTATCAGGAATGGGTGGATGTAAAGGTAGGATACACCATTAGTAATTGCTTGAATTATTATGAATGGGTGGATGTGAAGGTAGTATACACCATTGGTAATTGCTTGAATTATCAGGAATGGGTGGATGTAAAGGTAGGATACACCATTGGTAATTGCTTGAATTATCAGGAATGGTTGGATGTAAAGGTAGGATACACCACTGGTAATTGCTTGAATTGTCAGGAATGGGTGGATGTAAAGGTAGGATACACCATTGGTAATTGCTTGAATCATCAGGAATGGGTGGATGTAAAGGTAGGACACACCATTAGTAATTGCTTGAATTATTATGAATGGGTGGATGTAAAGGTAGGACACACCATTGGTAAATGCTTGAATTATCAGGAATGGGTGGATGTAAAGGTAGGATACGGCCTTGCTCGTGACGTGTTTATGCTTCATCCGTTTAGAATTTGAGGTAAACTTTGCGTGTATATATGTTCTCCGGCGCGAACTGGTTTAGGATCTTGTCCCTTAGTCCAATGCGAACGTAGCTAGAGATATCAGTGGTTGTTACCTGTCTAACTGATGCCCGGCCTTCAGCATTCGTACTTCGGGTGAAGGTGTAGAGAGCGACGAATTAGCCGTCCTGTAGCCAGCGCTGGAAGAGTCGTCATCCGAGTCAAACTGCAGTTTCACCCCTGCGTGATTGATGGTACTGCCCAGAGGCAGTGTTGGAGGTGTGCCGGTAGACCGGTTCCTCCGGACGGGCCACTGCGGCGGAGGGGTGGTCGGATCGACCGGAGGGGCGAAATTGAAGCCCTTGTGAAGGGGGTTGACGCTTTTTGGCGATTGGGCAGGGGTGGTTTTTCCCGTCGGTGATGGGCCGACTTTGCTGGACACAACACCGGACACGACGCCGGACCAAATGCTGGACTTTTTATCTGAGGGATAAAATATTAATCTGGACTTCGCACTGCTTAGCCGAGGGGCAGAGACTAAGAACAAAATTTGATGTAGGGATGAAAAGGGATGAGTTAGGGGATTCATATTATTTTGATAGTAAATATTTTGACGCTGACCTGTTTAAAAATTTGGGTTCACAGAATCTAAAAAACCAAGAAAAAAAAGTGCTGTTCTTGCAGTCTGGTTCCTCGACTTCCTTCAGACAAATTCAATAAATTGGGGGCAATGTTTGAAAATAGTCAGTTTTTTTTAAATGATTGCTGGCCGGCAATGGTTGAAAATTGATACAAAATTCCACTTTTCTTGAAAACCACTTCGCATCAGGTGCCGTGATTTCACAGGATGCTTGAGACTGTTATTCACTTGCAGTCAAGTAAAGGAATTTCATAATAATTTGGTAGTAGTTGTTTTTTATGTTTGCAAATGTGACCTGTTCCAACGAAACCCGGACAAAGTCGCACAATGTGTTTTATAACAATGTACTCGTAAAGTCATGTCGGGATGGATTTTACCATTTTTAGGTTTTGGGTTTTCTTGATTCACCAATTATTAATCTACAATCTCCCCAAATTTGAACATAATCCGTCACCCAGAAGTGTTTTTTGGGTCAATTTTGAGAAACAATTGTGTATAGAAATAATACGCTTTTCTGAACTTCAAAGCTGTTCATCTCATAATTAGGTTGTCAGGGTTTTATCACTAAATCCTTCCCCCAGGGGAGATAGGGTGGGGGTACATATGTAAATGATACATCATTTAAAAGCCGAGAACCTAAAAAATTTGAAAAACGCAAAATCTAAAAAAATAAAATTGTCAACTCTGTCCGATTTTTTTGGAGCAGGTCACAAACGGTATATACATGTACTACTTTAACAAAAAAAACACACTTGGCCTCTTAAAGGTAGGATACACCATTGGTAATTGCTTGAATTATCATTATTAAGTAGATTTAGGGGGTTGTATTTTATAGTAAATATCGTTTAACTGACCTGCCCGAAGTTTTACCATCATGAATGCCGAGAAAAGCACGAAAAACAGAGTTTGTTTTCAATCGGCGTCGAGTAGTTATTCTTATGTTATCTTTGTTTTTTCGCGATAGCGATCGCGAATTTTTCTTTATAAAATTCGATTTTTCGGAATAATTACAGGATATCTAGCGCAATCATTTTGCTGGATGCCTAGAATCAATATTTACTTTCGAATGAGTAATATATTTCTTAATAATTCGGTAGTCAATATTTTTGATATCTGCGAATGGTGTATCCTACCTTTAAACTTGGTGTTTACCTATACTTTCATACAGTCCAGGATCCACGCTGTTTTGCAATATTTTAGTTGACCACGCCCCCTGTAGGGTACCCAGACTTCCGCTGCCTGCAGAGTCACAGGATGAGGCTAGCGGGCTGCTGGTCCTAGCCGGCAGGGTCCCCGTCAGTTTGATCTTTCTCTCCGACGGCTGGTTCTTGTCTACTGGCATGACTTTGTGGATGTGGCGAGTCGATTTCGGCTTCTTAATGCAATCCTGCAAATGGAAGCAATTTCAAAGGCCAACTTTCAGTTTGTTTCCGTGGTTATACAGGGACAGTACAAAATTGTCCGCTGTGAATCAGGCCCGGGACTACGGTGCGTGTGCCCTTGGGCAAGGCACTTTGTCACTCATTGCTTCCCTCCACCCAGGAGTGAATGGGTTCCTGTGAGGGCAGAGATGGTTATTGTGATTGATTTTAGCTGCCTTGCGCCAAAATGGCAGCATCGAGCTGTATACTCACCAAGGAGCTGAGATGGCATTTGGAATGTTTCATGGGCCCAATGACCGGGGTAATATTGTCAGAGCGCCTTGAGTGTACAGAGCGGGTCACAATTGTCTCCTAACTCGACATAAAATTTCTGTGAAGACTCGAAATTACCACAACGCAACTCCCCAATTTGATGGAATTTTCGTGACCTACCCGATACGTCACTGTGCATTCCACGCTAACGTCGACCCCCTTTTTACGAATCCTCCAGTTGGTCATGACGTACGGCGGGCGTCGGAGATTCTCCTTGGCCCCCGGTTCGCCGACCACGGCTATTGTGACGTCCCGAATGCAGCGCGACGACTCGTCATCGCAGTCGGTTTCGACGTAGGCCTTCCATTTGTAGTCCTTCGAGGTAAAAGAAAATAACAAGTGATTCGCAGATCGGGCGGATCTCGCCTTTTTCCACGGTCGAACCCTGTACATTTTGTATTTTTTTACCAGTTCGCATCGTGTATACACGCAAAGTTCTCTCGGAATTCAAAGGCTAGAAATATCTGTCAGCGACTAGCTCGCAGCAAGAGCGAGGCGGAAAAAAACAGGGTGTGCTACCCACAGATGCCAGCCTAGACCCGCCTTGGATCAAGGTTCGTGAAAAACTATCCCGCGCCTTGGCTTGGTCAATGTAAAAATAATCCTTGCGTGAACTGGTTAAAAAAGTATATTGTTCCTTTTTGTTTTTGATGACCTCAAAATAACCCCTGGATGACCTTTTTACCTATTTTGAAGGAGTCGTGATAAACCCCAGTTCAAGGATCACTCCATCGAAGGTACATTAAAATCCATCAAATTCTGTAGGCAAAAAAACCTTTGAAGCCTATTTGAACAATGACCCCATGAATTTGTTACGTCAGGGGCAAGTATTTGTGCTGCAAATTGCAAAAGCAAAACATGTTTCAACTCCAGCAAATTTGGCAGAGAATGCTTTGTGACGCCTCCGCATTCGCATACGCATTACCCTTGCTCTATGAGAGTTCTTTACTGCAAGTCGGTGGTACCACGGTGGGACACAGACGCACTACATAAGTGCCAGGATATTAAATAATGCAATAAGAACTAAAACGACAAACCTCTTGCGTTGGTCCCGGTCTGCAGTGATTGCCGAATATTAACGTCAGGTGAAAGGTCGTTGGTAAACTCTCCGATAGAGTTTTAAAACTGCTGTCAGGTTTAGTAGGTGTAGAAGGAATGCTCTATAAACAGAGAATAAGATGGACATTTATGTCCTCTGAAAATTCATGCGCACATATTTCTCTGCACACTTGACTAGGATCGAGTTGAGTCGAGTCGCTAAAAACTGTGACTTAAGAGTCGGTCTCGATTCGAGTAACTATAAGTCGATTCATTTAACTGTCGGGACTAGAGACGACGAGAGTCAGATTGAGTCGAGTTCCAAGAAAAAAATGACTCGAGTCGGACTCGATTCGATTAGAGTTACTGACGCACAACTCTGGTGTGCCCAATATGCACTATAAGTCGATTAATTTACCTGTCGAGACTAGAGTCGACGAGAGTTGAGTTGAGTCGAGTTGCCAAAAATTATAACTCGAGTCGGACTCGATTTCGAGTTACTGACTGCACAAATCTGGTGTGCCCAATATGCACTATAAGTCGATTCATTTACCTGTCGGGACTAGAGTCGACGAGAGTCAGGTTAAGTCAAGTCGCTACAAAGCTGTGACTCGAGTCGGACTCAATTCGGGACTAGAGTCTTCGAGTTACTAACCGCTCTACTGACCGCTCTACTCTGGTGTGACCAATATGCACTATAAGTCGATTCATTTACCTGTTGGGACTAGAGTCGACGAGAGTCGGGTTGAGTCGAGTCGCTAAAAACTGTGACTCGAGTCGGAGTCGATTTCGAGTTACTGACTGCACAACTCTGGTGTGCCCAATATGCACTATAAGTCAATTCATTTACCTGTCGGGACTAGAGTCGATGAGAGTCAGGTTGAGTCGAGTCGATTCGCTTAAAACTGTGACTCGAGTCTGAGCTGATTTCGAGTTACTGACTGCACAACTCTGGTGTGCCCAATATGCACTATAAGTCGATTTATTTACCTGTCAGGAACTAGATTCGGGTTGAGTCGAGTCGTCTAATACTGTGACTCGAGTTGAACGCGACTGGAGTCGTTGACTCGAGTCGATGACTCGAGTCATTAACGGCACACACTCACCTTTACGCTGGATAGCGGGGGGAAATGCTGGAGCCGGTAGTTGTCCAACTTGAGTTGTTGGATCTCTGCCTGGAGGTCCTTACGGTGGCCCAGAGACTTGATCCCCAGCGCTAAGAGGTCGTCCATGGACAGAAACAAGAGACGCCGGCCGGTGATGTTATGCTCCACCATTAGCTGGGCGTACTGAGCCAGATCGCTGCGTTTCTGGCCTGCAAACAAGTGACCTGGCACATCAAAATCAGGAATAGGTCGGACTTTTTGAAATACGTACATGGTAAGAAAGATATTTGTTAAGCTTTCTAATGAGACCCGTCATCGTAAACATAGGGCAAGATAGCTCAGTTGGTAGAGCGCGGTCCGGTATTCCCAAAGGTTGCAGGTTCCAGACCTTGCCAATTTCCTTGTTCACTTGGAAATGAATATAAATTCAGCGTGCACCAGTCGCGCGTATGTGGGAATACGGAAAATGTTAGTGTTCAAACAAATTGTATTCAATGAGAAATGACATCATGGATCATGAACCCTGAAGAAAACTAGCCATTCCAAGGTTTAGGTGGCGGGTACGATTGAAAGATTTCAGCTAGTATGATAAGGCCATTTAAAATTAATAAATAGGTTTACATCACTAAGATTTCAAAAAAATTGTGGGGAGGGGAATTTATATTTTATATTTTATATTTAACCCTGAGAATGACTGAACCCGCAAGGCGCTTTTCCCGCCAAAATACATCGTCAATCACTCAGACAGTTATACATGTGAATATTAAATTGAAATAAATTGAAATTGAATTGTATACGTAGCGATCGTTCATTGTTTATTAAATAGTATCAATACAAGGCTTGAACACATTGGAATGATAGTCGTAGTGGAAGGAATAGGGCCTACATCTGACATCGTTAGCCACCTGTCCAGCGTGCAGCGACTTGCCCTGTTGACTGACGATCTTTGCAGAGCGCGCTATTGCATGCCGTCAGCCACGTGATGCGACTTTTTTGAAGGCGGGTTTTGATGAAGCGATCGCGTACGTCTCCCTACAAGCACTGGATGGTGCGCGCAGTTGTTATCGCTGATCTTAGACCATCAATTGCATGCACAGAAGTAGAAAAAACACAGTTTTAGAAAAAATATAAAATATAAAAAAAATATTGGGACGGAGCTAAAAATCGGGACGGACGGTGATGTAAACCTATTTATTAATTTTAAATGGCCTAAACATCGTAGAAATAATAGTCACCTTTAGCTTGGAGTTGTAAAATCCACAGGTACACCTCTTGCTCGCTCCAGCTGTTGGCGTCGTGCTTTACGTCTGCGCCGAAGGGGATGACTATCTGTCCCGCGAGGGCGTCCTCTAAGTGGCGCAAGCGGCTCTCGCGAGTGTCCAGCTTGCTTTCTTTGTCTCGGAGCTGGTGTTCCATTTTGCGAATGCGGGCCATGACCTCGTCAATCTCCGCTCTTTCGAGACGAGAACAAAAACCAGAAACGTCAAATGTTTCCTTTAGGTGAATTTAAAGGTAGGATACACCATTGGTAATTGCTTGAATTATCATAAATGAGTGGATTTGTGGGGTTGTATTTTATAGTAAATATCATCTAACTCATGGATGACGAGGAAAGCACAAATTTTGAATTTGTTTTCAACCGGAGTCGGGCAGTTATTCTTATGTTATTGTTTTTTTCGCGATCGGCGTCCGGCGATTTAGTTTTATATAACTATATTTTTCGCACTAATTTCAGGATATCTAGTGCAATAACTTTTGCTGGATGCCTACAATCATTATTTATTTTCAAATATTAACCCTAACCCTCCAGGGTATTTTGGCTAGAAACCCTGCCAGACGCATCAGATTGCATACTTTGTCACATTGACTTGTGTGCAGAGTCCAGCAAGGTCAAGCAGTCACCACAGATGCACTGTGCTGGATCTTGCAGGGTTAGGGTTAAAGAGAGTTATTTCCTAATAATTCGGTAATAAATATTTTCACAATCTGTAAATGTGACCGGCTCTACAAAAAGGTGTATTAAGACGCGCTGTGCACTATCATGTAATGGCCCACTCAACGTTTAGAGGGTAAACATTTCATCAAAATGTGATTTTCATTTTTTTTCATGAATAACATCTTCAATACCTACAGTTTCAGGTTTCATAAAGAAATGTTAATTTTGATTAATAAAGTGGAAAAGCTACCATTTTGAGTGCATCGTTCTGTTGTAGTACAACAAAGCCGGCTATTTCAAGGCCCGTTTTCTCAGTTGTGTAATTTGAACTCCAAGGAAGTAATCAATATGTAAACACGTCATATCTCCAAAATGAGAGGGGCTATGGAGATCTATTACATACCAAATGAAAGCTTTGTTGTGTGCATTTACACCCTGTATATAACTCGATTTATTTTTTTTAACGACATAATACACCTTTTGTAGAGCCGGTCACAAATGGTGTATATCCAACCTTTAAAGGTTGTAGACACCATTTGCTTTTGCTGTAATTTTCAAAAAATTAATGGGTCAGGGGTTTTCAATATTTATAGTAAACATTGTGACGCCGACTTGTTCTTAACGATTTGTGTTCACAGATGCTAAAAAAAACCGACAACACTAATGCAGTTTTTGTAGTCTGGTTCCTTGACTTCATCGGACGAAACAGAGCAATTTTTAGACGTCCGGGACTTATCAGAAAAGAAAAGCAGACTAGTATTTTAAATAAATTGTGGAATTAACCAGTTCGCGCCGGGATTATTTTAACATCGCCGAGCCGACGGGCGGGATTATTTTTAACGAAACTCGATCCGAAGCGTGTTCAGGCTGATAGTGCCGGGAAGCACACCCACGCATTTCCGGCCTTGCGCGCTGCTGACATACATTTCCGAACTTGAACTTGGCGTGTTTATGCGTCATCCGTTTTGAATTTTGGGAAATATTTGCGTTTATATACGTCATCCGGCGCGAACTGGTTAAACTGAATTTAATAAATCTGGAAAGCGTTTGAAAATAGTCAGGTTTTCACTTTTCTTAAAATATATTATGTTTACAAATGGTGTATGCTAATTTTAAATCAGAATCTCTAACACACTTACTTCCACTTTTCTTTCTGCATAAGGAAGGTATCTGTTTCTTCTGATAAAGGTTCTACGCAGAAAACAACAAACAATCAAAATGGGTGAATTACGAGCTGGAATGTTCGCGTGATCACGAGAGCTTCTAAGTTTCTAAGTTTGACTCAGGCTTTTCGAAGCAGAAGCCAGGTGCCTTCAAAAGTAGAAAGGTAGGATCATAATTTTCTCCCAAAATGTATAAAAGCAGGACTTTTGAGGACGCAATCAAGATAAAAGTGGGACTTTTGCGGGGCTTTCAGGAGTAGTTTTCGTTGATAATCGCCCATGTCCGCAGCATCATAAGCCTCATTTTGCATGTTCTGTACTCACAACACTTGTGCTCCATCCTCAACTAAGCTCTTGGAAGTACAGTTGCAGTACTCCTGCACCCAAAGCCCTTCATTGCGTGATTTACATATGACAGTGTGTAACAATTGTGCTCCATCCTCAACTAAGCTCTTGGAAGTGCAGTTGCAGTACTCCTGCACCCAAGCCCTTCATTGTGTGATTTACATATGACAATGTGTAACACTTGTGCTCCATCCTCAACTAAGCTCTTCTAAGTACAGTTGCAATACTCCTGCACCCAAAGCCCTTCATTGCGTGATTTACATATGACAGTGTGTAACACTTGTGCTCCATCCTCAACTGAGCTCTTGGAAGTACAGTTGCAGTACTCCTGCACCCAAAGCCCTTCATTGCGTGATTTACATATGACAATGTGTAACACTTGTGCTCCATCCTCAACTAAGCTCTTGGAGGTACAGTTGCAGTACTCCTGCACCCAAGCCCTTCATTGTGTGATTTACATATGACAGTGTGTAACACTTGTGCTCCATCCTCAACTAAGCTCTTGGAAGTACAGTTGCAGTACTCCTGCACCCAAAGCCCTTCATTGTGTGATTTACCTATGATAGTATGTAACACTTGTGCTCCATCCTCAACTAAGCTCTTGTAAGTACAGTTGCAGTACTCCTGCACCCAAAGCCCTTCATTGGGTGATTTACATATGACAGTGTGTAACACTTGTGCTCCATCCTCAACTGAGCTCTTGGAAGTACAGTTGCAGTACTCCTGCACCCAAAGCCCTTCATTGCGTGATTTACATATGACAGTGTGTAACACTTGTGCTCCATCCTCAACTGAGCTCTTGGAAGTACAGTTGCAGTACTCCTGCACCCAAAGCCCTTCAATGTGTGATTTACCTATGAATTTGGAGCAAGGTAAAAAAGAAAAGAAATATTGTTGGTCTGGAACCCTGAATTCTCAAAGCGATTCTTACTGTCGTCAATCAGGCGATCTAGCGTCTTGAGTATCTCCTTGAAGGCTGGTCGTTTCTTAGAGTCCGTCTCCCAGCATGGCAGTATAAGACTAGCCAACTTTTCGGGACACGTGCTAGGTATTGCTAACCGCTGACAACCGAAAACACACCAAAAAAATATCAAAAGTTAGCGTTTGTGGCGTAACAGGGTCCTTCTATAACTACGTCTAAAAAAGGTTCATGCGATTGCCTGACTATTTTGAAAGTGAACTGGGCATGTAGCCAATTTCACGGAGCGCCACGATGCGTCGCAACTCGAGTTACGACGTGTAACGAATCGGCATTAACCCAAACCCCCCCCCCCCTCCCACCTCCCCCCCCTGGTATTTTGGGTAGAAACCCTGCCAAGCGTACCAGATTATATCGTTTGCCAAAGTGACTTGGCTGCAGAGAGCAGCGAGATTCATAAGGTCACAAATCTCAAGACGAAACTGCCTCAGAGTCTGCGGTCACCCAACGCAGCAGGATCCATATCTCTGGCATGGTTCAATAGGAACTAGCTCTCAATAGTCTTAGACTGTGGCCGTTTATGCACTGGTGTCGACAGCTGACATGCATCAAAGTGCACCAGACATTTCCAACGTGCGTCTGGCAGAGTTAGGCTTAATGATCGTTTTTTCAATTGCTGATTGGCTCCTGGAGTAAGATAAGCTTAGTCAGAAAATAAAGAACAAGATAAACTGCTGCTACAGGATTCCCAAGATGATTGTGCGAGCACAGGTCCAAATGAACATGAAACAACATGCACGATCCACTTTCCATCAATAGCATCTCAGGCCAAGATAAGGCAACAGGCTCATGTCAGAGTAGATAGAGGTTCTACTTTCATAGCTATACTTGCTCCTTTTTTCGCTCCCCAAATTTTACCTCGTTCTTTTCCACGACCGCCCAGGCAACTTGGAATCCCTCCACGCCCTTGAAGGGTATCTCTCTTGTCAGGAGCTCCCATATAACCTAGAAGCAAACAGCAAAAAATAAAAATTAAATTTGAAAAACGGATGGCATTGTACATTAGTAACCACTTCGAGGAACGACGATTAGCCTCCAAAATGTATTTATGCCAGTGAATTATTACAATTTAAACACAATCGGGTACAGTTGCTAAAACAAAAAAAGGGAGCTCTTAAATCAGTTCGCGTCGGATGCCATGTTTACACGCAAAGTTTTCAAGGAATTCCAAACTGATGATGGAATGACACCGCACAATCAAGGCCGGGAATATCTGTCGACGACTGTCTTGCAGCGAGCGAGGCCGGGAATATCAGGGTGTGCTACCCACAGATGTCGGCCTGAACCCGTCTCGGATCGAGGTTCGTGAAGAAAAATCCTGCACCTGGGCCCAGTCAATGTCTGGTTAAGGGCAATTTTTCCCTGTTAACCAGTTCGCGCCGGGGTTATTTTAACATCACCAAGTCAACGCGCGGGATTGTTTTTTACGAAACTCGATCCGAGGCGTGTTCAGGCCGATGGTACTGGAAAGCACACCCACACATTTCCGGCCTTGCTCGCTGCTGACAGACATTTCCGGCCTTGCTCGTGACGTGTTGATGCGTCATCCGTTTTGAATCTGGAGAAAACTTTGCGTGTATATAAGTCCTCCGGCAAGAACTGGTTAACCAGTTTGCGCCGGGATTATTCTAACATCACCGAGCCGACGCGCGGGATTATTTTTATCGAAACTCGATCCAAGGCGGGTTCAGACGATGGTACCGAGAAGCACACCCACTCATTTCCGGCCTTGCTCGCTTCTGACAGACATTTCCGGCCTTGCTCGCTGCTGACAGACATTTCCGGCCTTGTTCGTGGCGTGTTTACGCGTCATCCGTTTTGAATCTTGGGGAAACTGCGTGTATATACGTCCTTCGGCGCGAACTGGTTAAGGGCAATTTTTCTTCCGTTAAGGCTTACCACTCCATAGGAGAAGGTGTCGCATTTTTCCGACGTCGCCTCTCCGAGAATGACCTCCGGGGCCATCCAGGGAAAGGTGCCTGCCATCGTCATCATCGCCGTGCTGCCGTGGAAACGAGATGATCCAAAATCTACCAGCTGCGTCATCATCCAAGAGAAATAAAGACAAACTAAATTGAAAGTATTATTCAAAAATTCTCTGTGGCACGTAAGTGTTTGAAAGGTAGTATACGCCATTGGTAATTGCTTGAATTATCAGGAATAGGTGGATTTGGGGGATTGCATTTTATAGTAAATATCGTTTAACAGACCTGCCCGAAGATTTATAGTCATGGATGTCGAGTAATGCAAGTAAAATAGACTGAAAAACAAACTGTTTGTTCCATTTTTGGCTGCTTTATAGCTCAATGGTAAACCCACTGCAGGATTTTGCAGGATTCAGGCAGTGGTCACCAGTAATATATATTGGAGGATTTTGCAGGATTGAGGTTACATGAAGTTTGAACACTTTGAAATTGCAGATTGTGGCAGGATTCAGGTTATGTGCAAGAAAGATGGGGTATGAAGTTAAGGGCATCCTGAGCCACGCAGAGTTTAACGGGCTCTTGAATTGTCGCCCTCAAACCCTGCGGACATTCGCAGCAATCATTAAACAAGTTGGCCAATACATGATATGAACGTCCACCCCTGGTAAAATGACAATTTCTACCACTATATTTAATTTTATTGGCGTTTACGTAGCTTTTAAGTCTTTTATATTTCTTATTCTGTATAATATATAATAGCAAGGCTTTATTTCACATTCTGTACGTTAATTTCTACGATTTTTCTGATTAATTTTAATTTTTACGTGGGAGGATGAACATTTGTGAGAACACCTCAGATGTCCAAGCGAATGGTTCGCATGCCTTTGGCTGTTTTTCGAACCCCAGCTTTGTCTTCGTCTCAGGCTTCATTCATACAGTTTAGCAATAGGCTGTAGCCGGAGACGGATCCAAAGCCAGGGTTTGGGAAATGGCCTTGGTCTGTTTGTAACGGAGGCTCTGATTGGGCGCATGATTTTTTGCGATAATAACCACGGATCTTGCCGAATGTCCGCAGGGGTTTGAGCGCTATTAGTAGAAAGCGCGTAAAAGCACTGCGTGGCTCAGGATGAGTTAAGGGTTGACTTTCTCCGGTACCTTAACAATCATTCCGTCGCAGATGACGCAGTTTTTGGATTTCAAATCGCGATGTATCACCTTGACTGCAGCCTCATTGTGCAAATAATTTATACCTGTTTACAGAGAAATGAAAACACACCACTAATAGATAGTACAGTGGGATAACTGGGATAATAATTGTGAAGCTCTTTGATTTCTGAGACAATATGTGACCTGCTCCATCGAAATCAGGAATAAGTCTCAAAATGACTTTTTTGAGATATGCACATGGTGAGAAAGGGAATTTCAAAAGCTTTCTAATGATACCCATCACAAGTGTGTATATGTTTAGGTTAACGAGTTATGGTCTGATGAAGATGACAGGTGTATATTTATTTGCCGAATCCACATTCCGAGAAAAACAGCTTTGAAATAAACAAAATCGGCAGGGTTTCTACCCAAAATATCCTGGAGGGTTAGGGTTAAAGTCGATTATTATAATTATTGGCACATTATGAGGCAAATCAGAAATAAAGTTATAATTTTTTTTTTTTTTTTAAAGTTACAAAAGAAAAGTGGATGAACTTTCGACACAAACGCACACACAGTCATGTATTGACCGGCAATCGTGGACGGGGCATTGTCTGACCGTCTTACCTCTTTTGTTTGTACTGTAACGTTTTTGGATGATCGCCATAGGATTTGTACACGAGTTGAGATCGTGGACGTTAGGTCAATCGTGGACCCATTGTTTGCCTCCCAATTCTTTTGTCCGACGACCACGATTGCCAGTCAATACAAGCGCATGTATGCATGGTATCAAAAAATCGTTTGTGTAAAATCTTGAGTGAACTGGAAAAGTACATAGCTAAGTCCCACTTTATCACGGGTCATTTTTTTGCTGGTAGTGCCAAATAAACAACACAAGATTAACGCCTTGCTGTGAACTAGTTACCTATTTACCTAGAACCCTATTTGCACTGTGAAGAGATCAGATTGTCTTGTTTCAGTGTGAGGGGCTGGTTCTTCCACACTTTCCTCTAGTAGCCCACACTTTGAGTGGCCTTTGGCCTTGTAATAGGCAATTTGAATAACAAATTTAATAAAATATAAATAAAATAAAACGTCTCTACTACGAGCTTGTTTTTCTTTAGAACTGTGTCATACATCCACTATTTTGTTGTATGTTTCAACAAATCTGTGGTTACAGATGTGCAGAAAATCAAAAATATGAGTTTTTTTGGCAAAATGAGACGGAATTGGGTTTAGGGTATAGTTGAGAAAACTGCAAAATAATGAATAATGGGATTTTTATTTTTTTTCAGATTTATTGATGTTTGTAATCTTTGGCATGCCTACTAACTATATTTTGTGAAGAAATTGTATGAAAGTAATGAAAAAAAGTGTTTTTATGGAAATATTTTTCTAGATAACATATACAAAACTCGAAACTTCAAAGGCCTTTTTCTCAACATTTTACTTTGGCGACATGTGGATAAATGCGAACTTTAACCCTAACTCCCTACACAACAAAGGAAGTTGGAGGATTTTGAAGGAATTGTATTGTTCAATAACAATGGTGAGGGAGTTAGGGTTAAACAGCCACAACTTGTTAAAGGAATGTCCGATTGAACTGCAACAAACAGCATTGTAAGGAGAATTTGTTTATCCTCATTTCTAACACATGAGAACCCTTTATTTCAACCTCTGCCCAGTTCCGTCTCATTTTGCCAGAACCCCCCACATTTGTAGATGGCGTGTCAAGCTCTGGTGTTTCTGATCAGCAGAGTGTGGGTTCGAGTCCCGGTCTTGACACGTGTGTCCTTAAGCAAGGCACTTAACCTCTATTGCTTCGTCCTTCAGATGGGACGTAAAGCTGTAGGTCCCGTGTGTTGTGTAATGCACGTAAAAGAACCTAGTAACACTCATCGCTAAGAGGAGGGGTTTGCCCCGGTGTTCCTGGCAGTGGCTGCAAAGTGCGCCGCTGAAGCGCCATGAGCGCCGTTTCACGGCGGATATTGGCGCTAAATAAGTCTTTAATCATTATCATTAGATTTTTTGGACCGCCGACAGAGATTATTGCAAAATTTAACTTGCAATGCGTGAACTATACAGAACTTACCTAAAGCTACGTGCCTCGCCCAAGTGAGAATCTGCTTAAAGTCGACCACGTTGGCCGGATCGGCCAGATGGGAGTAGAGGGACCCGAGAGATGCGTATTCTATTATCAATAAATCACAAACAACAAAATTAACCAGTTTTCGCTGGAGGACGTCTATACACGCAAAGTTTTCACTGTACACTAACGTCCGTTGATATATCGATATTACTCAAATACTCGATACTATTTGACATCGATATCGCCGATGTCACTTTTTTAATCATATCGAAATATCAACATTTAGATGTAGCAAAAATGTTGATGTATCTAAATTTCGATGTTCCTAAATGATATCGAAAACGCCGAAAGAGTGTCAGATTATCCAGAAAAAATCTCAGGGCTTTAGTATATTAGAAAAGCTGCCGTCTTTATTTGTAGCTTAAAACATTTGAGTAGGCCTATTAAATAAAATACGTTCGACGACCAACTGCGGTTGTGAAGTTGTTCTTTGTGTTTCACCCACGGCCCGCCGCTATAGTTCACGACCGCTTGCGCAGTAAAATCTCAAAAACAAAACGGCCATGCCGCCCCAGCCTAGCGTTCTCTGCACCATGCTATTCGCCTAGCAAGCGGAAGCGGCAACCGTAATCATTTCTTATCTTCGTTGTAAAACCATAAACACGCGGGCTGGTGCAATTTGATATTCTTCGTACCCACAACATGCGCGGAGGATCAAGCCGAAAACCGGTATATATGCAACCCTATTAAACTGTCGGTCTTCAGTATATTGAGCGCTGTTTTTAGGCTTCATCTTGCACACGGAAAATAATCGATATATCGAGTATACTTGATATTAAATTTCCGATATATCGATTATTATAAAAAACGGACATTACTGTACACACCCGGCTGTATAAAATATGGCTGTATTAAATACCACTTTTGAGTCACGTTCTTACCAGTGACGAGGCAGTAGTTTGGGGCCACAGTCGACGCACCATAAAACTGAATGATGTTACGATGACTAAGGCAACCTAGAACTTGGGCCTGTGTCGATAAAAAAAAATTTAAAAAAATTAATAGGCAAAATTATTCAAGAAAAACTTGTGCTGTCCAAGTATTTGATCATTGATTTGATTGATTTAAAAATAGCTTTTTGCAAGTTTGAATATGAAAAAAAAAATATATATATCTGCATGTAATAATAAATAATAACGGCTTTTTATACATGTATAGCACTTTAAACAAGATCAAAGCGCTTTACATTATTATTATCCTTAATCATTGGGCCAACGAAAGATTCAAAATACCATGTCAGCTCCCTGGGGAGTATACAGCTCGATGCTGCCATTTCGGCGCAAAGCAGCTAAATTCAACCACAATAACCATATCTGCCCTCACAGGTACCCATTTACTCCTGGGTGGAGAGAAGCAATGAGTGACAAAGTGCCTTGCCCAAGGGCGCACGCACCGTAGTCCTAGACCGCACTCGAACCCACAACCTACAGCTTTACCTAAAAGTTACAAATTCAATGCTCCAGACCACGAGGCCACGGCACTCCAAGACATGTACACACGACTGCAAAGCCATTTCCATCGTAAAGTTGCATAATTTTGTATCGTTCGATGCCACTTTTTTTTGACACCTGTTTATTGGTCCCATTAACCCTAACCCTACCTAATGCTACTTTTTACTACTAGTAGTAAAAAGTAGTATGCAGTACTCTCACTGACTTGTGTGCAATGCCTGTAGTAATTTTTAGTATTTGGTACTTCACCCCTTATTGCACTCGTAGTACTTTTTAGCATTGGGTCCCTCTGCTTGCTTAGTGTGCATGGCCCATGTATGCTGTGTAAGGTGTTCTAAACTCTACAGCAAAAATTGTCACTTGGGACACAATGGGTCAAGGCTGGACTACTGCATTTTTTGCCAGGTAAGTATTACTGACCTGTATTGCCACTATTAGTATTTTGTAGTTGGCAGTATCTGTACTCTGTCAGTACACACCCAATCATCAGTCACGGAGAGACCCAATGCTACAAAATACTAAGTAGTATTCTGTAGTACGCAGTTCTTTAGCCCAAAGTAAGGCCTAGGGGGTTAGGGTTAAAGGGAGGATACACCATTTGCAGATATCGAGAAATTTTACTACCGAATTATTAAGAATTATCTCATTATTTGAAAGTAAATAATGATTGTAGGCATTCAGCCAAATGATTGCGCTAAATAGCCTGTAATTTTTCTAAAAAAATAATTTTTATTTAAAAAAATTAAATGGTCGCCGGACGGCCATCGCATACAAGTACATAAGAACCACTGCTCGACGGCAGTTGAAAAAGAACATTTTTTTGGTTTTTTTTGTCAGCATCCATGATTGTAAAACTTCGGACAGGTCAGAATCAAATGTGACCTGCTCCAACGAAACCCGGACAAAGTTGACAATGTTTTGTTTTTGTCCAATTCTCTAGGTTATCAGCTTTAAATTGATGTATCATTTACATATGTACCCTCACCCTATCTCCCATGGGGGAAGGATTTAGTGATAAAAAACCTTGACAACCTAATTATGAGATAAACAGCTTTGAAGTTCATAAAAGTTTATTGTTTCTAATACACAATTGTTTCACAAAATAACAAATAAAAACACTTCTGGGTGACGTATTATGTTCAAATTTGGGGAGATTGTAGATTAATAGTTTGTGATTCAGGAAAACCCAAAACCTCAAAATGGTAAAATCAACCACAAATGACTTGACGAGAGTACATTGTAAATAAAACACATTGTGCGACTTTGTCCGGGTTTCGTTGGAACAGGTCACAAATGCACCTACCTCTTTTCCCAAGTTGAGAACTTTTTTCACAGCCACCTCTCTGCCCTGCGAGATCCACTTGGCTCGATAGACGCTGCCAAACGTGCCATCGCCGATGCACTCGTGGAACGTCAGGTCGTCAAAGGAAATCTCCACTCGAGGGCAGTCTTCAACGTCGTTTGCTGATGTCGGCATGGCTGATAATAGGAATCACTGGGAGGCACATCAAAATCTAATAGGAACAATACATTTTCAATTAATTTATTCACTTTTTTTATTTGTTTTTTGCTGGTACGGACATCGTAAAAATACCCACTCGCCAGTCCGAATAACCTTAACTACCCCAAACCTATCAAACTCCAACTGCTAAGGTAGGTTTTGCTAGGTTTGGTACCAAACATTAGCAACTTGTTGTCCGACTTTGTTCACCTCGGTAACAAAGGACCAGGGAGATCCTGCTGAAACCCAAGAGGTTCAGGGCAGAGAGGTTCAGGGCAGAAAGGCATGAGACTTGTGTAATAATGTTGGACTTTGAGGGGTAATGCACGGACATTTATTCGTGGGTGACCAACGGCTGACCACGGCACAGTTCCTGGTCAACTGTACATGTACACCCTGTTTGTGTGTCCCCACTCAAGTACATAATACCACTGGCCAGTCATCACTGCACTGATACTGAGCAATGCATTGACCCATCTGTACCAAGTCGATCAAACTTCAACTGTTGGAGTTTGGCAGGTTAAAGGGATCGTATACGTTTGGTAATTACTCAAAATTAATGGCAATAAAAACTTACTTGGTAAGTAGTACAGCAGCTTTGGATAGTATAATGCATTTTTAGAAACTTTTCACTTCGAAGTACTGCGGTTATGGAAAAAGATATCCCTTTTTATCCCCAAAAATTTGAATCTGAGAAGCGTTACTGCAGTGACGTTTCTCAAAGTGTGTATTCCAATGCAGATTATTCTTCCTACGTGGACAAAACCGCTCTAGAATTTCAGCAATATCTCAAAATTGCTGCAACCTTTTGAAATGAAATTTGTACAGGTTAGTTTTATGGTATATATCTATAACTATATAGGATTGAAACAAACAGTGGGTTCTAATGACCAAACGTATGTATACGATCCCTTTAAGTACAGGTTCAGTAGTGTACCAATAATTACTGAACCTGTGTGCAGTTTTGAAGTTAATTAGGTTTGTGTGCTTTCTAGTGCGAGAGCCTAGGGGGTTATGGTTTATAACGGTTCCAAAATTCCCAAATGAGCAGGAAGTATGAGAGTGAGCTAGTATCACCAGTACGCCCAGTAAGCCTAATTAATTGTTCCTGCCCGGCATGATGTCAGATCGAATCATCCCATGTGACATGTGTCTTCTGCCTAGTTTATTAGGGATGACTGTACTTTTACATGTCGCGCGATCAACTCGCCCCTTGGCCGACTCATCACCCCTTTCCAACTCGCCCCTCACCAACTCCCCAGATCACAGATGTTAAAGGTAGGATACACCATTTTGCAGATATCAAAAATGCTTAAGAAATTATTAAGAAAAATCTTATTTAAAAGTATTTAACCAGTTCGCGCCGGATGACGTATATAAACGCAAAGTTTTCCCCAAATTCAAAACGGGTGACGCATAAACACACCAAGTTCAAGTTCGGAAATGTCTGTCAGCAGCGAGCAAAGCTGGAAATGCGTGGGTGTGCTTCCCAGCACTATCGGCCGGAACACGCTTCGGATCGAGTTTCGTTAAAAATAATCCCGCCCCTCGGCTCGGTGATGTTAAAATAATCCCGGCGCGAACTGGTTAATATGATTCTAGCATCCAGCAAAATGATTGCGCTAGATATCCTGTAAATGATCCGAACAATTAATTGGGGTCACCTGTCCAGCCAGCGCGCATCTTGACTAGGGCTACGACACACCGTTAACACGCAAAACTGCGTTTACTTTATTCGCAAGACGGAAACCGAAAAATGTGTAAGAAACTATTATTTTACAAAATATGGTGTTATTAAAATTTAGATAAACTATACTTTATAGTTCAGTTCAGTTCAGTTCATTTATTTCCACAGGATTCACAAATAAATTCATATAAATATCAAAATAATACAACACAGCTCAACAGGGGAGTGAATACTGTAGAGGGGCCCAACAAAAGCAAAGCTTGTAAATATGGGACCCTTATTATACATACACATACTTGGTTCAAAGTGAATGTTCATATGATTAATTTCCACCAATTATAACAATAAACTACGTTACACACAATACAAAATACATTAAGTAATACAAACAAGGACAACAAAGACAAAACATAGGCCAACATGGAAATTATGTAACAAGATGACTAATTAAATATATATCAACAATAAACATTCAACAAGATAGATTTATAGATACGTTTATAAGTTGACAGATTTGTACATTTTCTTAATGAATCGCTTAATGAATTCCATATAGTTTAGGTCCTTCATATCTAATGGTTTTTTGAGCAAATGAAGTACGAGGTAATAAGGAATGAAAATGAGAAGCTTGCCGAGTAAAATGAGTATGAACATCAAAATTCCGAGTAAATATTGAATTAATAGAAAAAGGTAACGTATTGGAAATACATTGATACATGAGACAACCAAGTTGATAATAATAAATAATTTATAGGTTGATAAAGTCAATTTGGAATAATAAAAAAACACCTTTGACCCTAATTTTTATTAAAACTTGAGCGGGGCCCGTAGTTACACAATCGCCTTTGTTTTTACATCGCCGTGATCAAAACAAAAGATGATGCATGATGAATGATGATCATCATGATTCATGTTGAGGTGTAAATTTGTTTATGCACTTTATCGCATACCGAAGGGAAATAAATTAGGTTTAATGCATGTTGCACGCCCCTTACTGACGTCAAGCCGACCGTGATAATACAAATTACTCTGTGATGTCTGTAGATAAGAATAAGATAAAGGCGCTCGTATTATTGCACGGCATAGACGTAGACATGGAGTTGTTGCTTTCGTTTTTTTCTCCATGTCTACTATGATTGCACAACAGTCAGTCATGTCACTCAGTGTCAGTTTTGTCCCCATTGACATTGTGTTCAGGTCTCCACAGGGTACTGTGTTTCCCCTATCTTGGAACAAAAACTCTCAATCTGTAATATTCAAACGAAAATTAGCCCGAATTTCCCTTCAGAGAGAAACAAAATCCTATCTCTTTAATGCTAGCTTACCGGCTCGTCACGCGTCCAGCCCACGTCCAGTTTTGCAAAACAGCGCCGTAAATAAAGAATAGCGCCCTCAATTGACGTAATTAGTTAAGCGCCACTTGTGTTGGATTTTGAAATAAAACTAAACCGGTCACGAGGCGAAAACAACCTCGAAAATTTCGTTTTTTCCACAATTGGATCTGCGTGGAAATAATGACGGATTGGAGCTGATGGGTTGACTTGTATACTAGGTAAGATGAGGATTGACTCGGTCTTTCGTAATGTGGAATCATTCTTGATGCAAAATAAATGCTGTTTCAAAACCTAAACAAACTAGTTTATTTTGTACAGTGCATGCAGTGTAGGCTGATGAGGGCGCTGTTCATTTGTTTGGTAAAAATGTTGATTGTTCAGCACCTTAAATTAAAGGGGTACATTGCCTTAAAAAAAAATATATTAATTTATTAATTTTTAACCCTAACCCTCCCAAATCCTCCAAATTCCTCATGGCAAAATGCAGGATTTTGCAGGATTGAGGTCACTTGGAGTTTGATGCATCGCAGGATTTTGCAGGATTGAGGTTACTTGAGGTTTTACCCCTTGCCCGCTGACTGCAGCCAGGGCAAGACTGCAGGATTTTGCAGGATACAGGCTGTATGGTCACCAGTGACCAATATTGGAGGATTTTGCAGGATTCAGGTTACTTACTTGGAGTTTTAACAATTTTGGAATTGGAGGATTTTGCAGGATTCAGGTTATGTGTAAGTAAAAATGGGTAGGGAGTTAGGGTTTATTAAATGTTGGTTACGGTTAACCCTAACCACCCTGAGTCCATCAAAATCCATTTCCTGTTTTGGAGGATTTTAGTGGATTCAGGATACCTCCATATTGAACAATTAACTGGAGGAGTGTGATGGATTGAGGATTTTAAGCCTAGCGTTACTGCAGGAGTTTGATGGATTCAGGATACAGAAATTCAGGTGATGGACTGTGATGGACTCTATAGAGAAATGCACTGCAATTTTGTGTATGCCACCTAGGTATCCTGAATCCGTCACAGTCCATCAAACTTTTGCTGGTGGATTATGATGGACTCAGGATCTCTCCAGAATGCATACTGGTGGAGTCTGATGGACTCAGGACAACAGCAGTTTTTGCAAACCAAAATTGGTGGACTGTGGCGGATTCAGGATACTTTCTAGTAAAAGCCGTGAGGGAGTTAGGGTTAACCGTTAACCGTAACTGCAAAACAACAGTTACACGGTTAATTTGATAACCGCAAACTTGCAGGCTTAATTGAGACTGGGTTGTTCGAGACCGAGTTGACTGCATGAGACTGGGTTGTTCGGGACCGAGTTGACTGAGTCTGAGACCGGGGTTGTTCGGGACCGAGTTGACCTGCTAGCTGCCCCATGTGCAATGACCATATCGCAAATACCGCTGCCATTGTGACATCACTGTCCACAAGGGATTGTGGGAAGAAAAAAGCAGCAAACATTCGCCGTTTTCATTCCCACAATCCCTTGTGACCATTGTGGCATCACAATGGCAGCGGTATTTGCGATATATGGTCTATTCAATTTGCACTCGTGGTGAAGTGTGTATTTCAATATTTGTTGAGGTCATGTTTGCTCTGCAAGTTGAAAGGCACGGCAACTTGGCAACTCGTGATAACCGGCTGTCTATATAGTCGTTGGCCTGTGTACTGATAAACTGTTTGTGTACATTTTGGGACGTACGACACAGAGAAAGATTATTTATGACGCTTTTGCCATCATGATTTCCAAATGATTGCCGGATAATTTTTGACTTAAGTTAAAGTTAAAGGTAAGATACCGGTACACCCTTTGCAGATATCGACAATTTTTACTACCGAATTATTACGAAATATTTGATTTATTTGAAAATAAATAATGATTGTAGGCATCCAGCAAAATGATTGCGCTAGATATTCTGTAATTGTCCCAAATTGAATTTTCTAAAAACAAATTTACTATCGCCGGACGGCATAAGAACCACTGCCCGACGCCGGTTGAAAACGAACGCCGTTTTTCTTGTTTTTCTTAGCATCTGTGATTGTAAAACTTCGGACAGGTCAGTTAAACAATTTTTACTATAAAATACAACTCCCCAAATCCACCTATTCATGATAATTCGAGCAATTACCAATGGTGTATACTACCTTTAAGTTTGTAAAGATGCTTCACGGCTCCATGGTTACTTGCAGTTCTTGGTCTTTTGACGTTTCATCTCAAAACTCGTGTTTTTTTCGCATACCTTTGAAACTCAGGAGGAAAGTATTTAAAGGGATCGTTTACGTTTGGTAATTACTCCAAAAATTAATGGCAATAAAAACTTACTTGATAAGAAGTACAGCAGCTTTGGATAGTATAATGCATTTTTAGAAACTGTTCACTTCAAAATACTGCGGTTATGAAACAAAAAAAAGATATCACTTTTTATCCCCAAAACTTTGAATCTGAGAAGCGTTACTGCAGTGACGTTTCTCAGATTGTGTATTCCAATGCAGATTATTCTTCCTGCGTGGACATAACCGCTCCAGATTTTCGACAATATCTCAAAATCGCTACCACCCTTTGAAGTGAAATTTGTACAGGTTAATTTTATGGTATATATCTATAACTCTATAGGATTGAAACAAACAATGGGTTCCAATTACCAAACGTATATGATCCCTTTAACAGAACTTTATTTCTTCCTCAATCCTGTATATTTTAGTCTAACCTTAATAACCATTCCAAATTCTCCAAAATTCTCTTTGCACTTCTGATTTTGCAGGGTCGTCGAGGTCACTTGGAAGTTGATGCATCAGAGGATTTTGCAGGATTGAGGTCTAAAATATTGCTAGATGATTTTGCAGGATTTTTTTTTTTTTCTCCCACTAATCTCAAGTCATCATGCCTTACCAACCAACCCCGATGGATCTGTCTCATTTTATTCCCGACAAGATTAAGGAATGCGATCGCAAGTTGAGGGTAAGTGTCCGAGCCATTTCTTTTTCTTTTTTCTTTTTATGGAAATTTTTCAAAAATGCATCTCTGAAATGCATTTTTGGACTCCTTTTATATTTATTTCAAAATGATAGCATGCCAGAACTTCCAGAAGGAATAATTTCTCAGGAAGTTTATATCATTGATATCTTGTGGTTGGTGATTTTTGTTCATAGTTGCAAAAATGTATACTGTTCCTTTAACCAGTTCGCGCTGGATGACGAATATAAACGCAAAATTTTTCCCAGATTCAAAATGGATGACGCATAAACACGCCATGTGCAAAGCCGGAAATGTCTGTCAGCAGCGAGCAAGGCAGGAAATGCGTGGGTGTGCTTCCCGGTACTGGCGGCCTGAACCCGCTTCGGATCGAGTTTCGTTAAAAATAATCCCGCGCGTCGGCTCGGCGATGTTAAAAAAATCCCGGCGCGAAGTGGTTAACATTGAAGATCATTTACCATTCAATAATGTTTATTATATTTGACCTGTTCCAACGAAACCCGGACAATGTCGCACAATGTGTTTTATTACAATGTACTCGTGAAGTCATTTCGGCGTGGATTTTACCATTTTGAGGTTTTTTATTTTTCTAAATCACGAACTAATAATCTAAAATCTCTGTAAATTTGAACATAATCTGTCACCCAGAAGTGTGTTTTTGTCAATTTTGTGAAACACTTGTGTATACAAATAATACACTTTTCTGAACTTCAAAGCTGTTCGTGTCAGGGTTTTATCACTGAATCCTTCACCCAGGGGAGATAGGGTAAGGGTACATGTAAATGATACATCATTTTAAAGCTGAGAACCTAGAGAATTTGGAAAAAGCTAAATCTAAAAAACATTGTTTTTTTAACTGTACAGGTTTTGTTGGAGCAAGTCACATATGTGACCTGTCATCACAAAATGAGCGTAAAGTCGGCAAAATCTAAAATTGAGATATGGGTATTTCTAAATTCTGTGGAAACAGGGCTTTCCGATGGTATATAACACTTAGAGGTTTGATACTCAATATTTTTTTTCTTTTTCTTTTTTAGTCTGGAGTCTTAATACAGAGATTATGAGAAAACGGGCATTTTGTGCGAGAAATTGTGTAAACGCGCAAAGAAAGGCATAGTCAAAATTGTCTCAAAAACTATTTGTTTTGTATCTGATCGTCCTGAAAAATTGGGAATTGATTGTTGGGGTTTTAGTCTTTAAGAAAACCATATAATCTCAAAATTGTCCACCCCTTCAAATTTTGACTTTGACTGGCCGTACTGGGAAATCAGTTCGTGCAACTTTACGCTCATTTTGTGATGACAGGTCACATATTGTGACCTTAATTGTATCATCTATCTCGATTTAATATGCAGCAAAAAGACGAAAGGATCATCGCCTTGGAAACAGAGAATGCCATGCTGTATTTGAAACTGGCCCAGGTGAGTTTAGGGAAAGCCTACAAGACGGTCGTTTTTATACAAACCCCAGCTTCGTCTTCGTTTTTAATCTGTTCTTTTATCTGTCTCGCAGCTACAAGGGGAGTTAGGGAGCGCTCGGAAGGCGATGGGCCACGTGAAACGTGCGATGGATGCAGATGACGAGTCTCAGCTGCGTGTTGGACAGGCCTGCGTCGAAATGTATCACAAAGTGAAGGTACATAGGATGACAACCTTCTCTGCTCGAATGTCTCTGCAACTTAACCCTGCCCACCACCCACCCTCTATATCCACCCTCCACCAACCCATTTGTGACCTGTCAAGACAATATGAGAGATTGAGAGTAAAGTCGGGAAAATTAGGATATTGGTATTTCCAAATTCTTGAGAAAGAGAGCTTTCCAATGGTATATAACCCTTGGGGGTTTTGCAATAAATACATTTTACAGCGCTCCAGAAAGTCATGGGTTTCACAAAACAGGTTTGTGAGAAAACTTACTTTAAACATCTTAAACAAAACACACAAAAGATTGCAAAACAGGACAAGTAAGGTTTGGTTGAGCATAGCAACGGCTATGTTCTAATCATTATTTCTTTTTGAAACTTTCCACACATACGGACTATTGTATAAACAAACAAAATATTAAATTTTCGCAAACGTGGGACAGTTACGAAGACCTAATTTGCATATTTAATTACTGTGTTAATTAGACCACTCATGGACTTAAATCCAAACACTAACTACGCAAACACTATGCAAAATCGCGTAATTTAAGAGGTTTTCAATCATCTGATTGCACTTACAAAATGGGAATATGTAGAAGAGGACTTAGGTTTTCCAAATTAGGCAAAATCTCTAAATCGCAGCGAGCGTGGCCGGAAATATCAGGGTGTGCTACCCACAGGTGCCGGCCTGGACCCTTTACGGATCGAGGTTCGTGAAAAACAATCCCGCGCCTGGGACCGACCGGTCAATGTCAAAATAATTTCTGGCAGAAACTGCTAAAATAAGCTTCTCTAGTTTTTTTAAATAATTATTTTTAGTTTTTTCTCCCCACTTTTTTTGTTTTAACCAGGAATGCAAGAATGACCTACAACAGCTGCGTGAACTCGTGGGGACCGTCCCCGGTCTGGTGACCTTTGACCTCGACCTGCTAAAGGACAAAGCATCCAGACTCAGTCAGTCGCTCATGACGGACAATCTGGACATGCAAGGTGAAACAAAAAGACCGGCAAAATAACGCCATTTGCGTGCTACAGGCCTTCATTTTAAAGGGGCGCGATCGCGCTCGCGCTCCTCCGCGCTTCTTACAAAATTTAAGGAGAGCAAAAAAAAACGCTCCTTACAATTTTAACAAAAGCAAAAAAATAAAAAATAAATAAATAAATCAAATTCCAATCAATTTTCTTGAGTATGTGTTTATTAAAGGCATAGACACCTTTGGTTGTCATTTTGAGTAACTACAGATAGTGTCCAGGGCCTTTAAACTTGCGTTTTGTTAGCGAGAGCAAATCACTCTCCTTAATTCATTGTTTTGATTCAAGGAGAGCGATTTTAAAATCACTCTCCTTAATTCACCTTTTGATTTAAGGAGAGCGATGCACAGCTCTCCTCAGATTTATTAAAATGAAGGCCTGGTGCTATTGTATCTCAAAAAGCATTGTTAATAGATTTCCGTCATTGACTGACGAAGAACTTGAATATCTTGTGCTGAATAAAGATGCAAAATCTACGAAGGCCGTTATCGACAAGGCAGTGAATATTTGTGAAACAAATACAGCACGGTTTATTTCTGGAAAATAGTGGGAATTACTGGTCCCTCGGTGTAGGTCAGCTCGACTACCTAGGTAGTCTAGTACCATAGAGATATATTAAATTACTAGAGCGCTAACTCTTCATTCTTACGCGCGGAGATACTTTGAATCCATTCTGCGCGGAGACATTTTGAATTCATGTGCGTGTTGTTGTAGAACACAGGGATGTAGTCGAGTCCATCACAAGTCCCTGTAAGTCCCTGCAAGTCCATCACAAGTCCTTTAGTTTTAATTCAAATCACAAGCTATTCAAATCAGCTTTGACAAAAGCATTCCTTTGTCATTGTTCATCCAGTTACTTGTGACTGCCTTTATGAAGGGACTTGTGACTGGCTTCACGAAAGGACTTGTGAACGGACTTGTAGGGACTCGACTACAACCCTGGTAGAACATAATACAAATAGATGGATTTAATTTTAAAAGTGTACTCTAAATGCAACGCGCGCGCAAGTAGAACAGACGCAAACAACTTCACGCCCGTCATGTCAGTTTTTAAAAAAAGTCACCGCAAAATACTGCAGCGCGCGGATACGCACGCTCATATGCGATGTTTGCGCTCTTTTGCTGATCTTCCGTTTTGGCTTTGGGCGTATCGGTTTTGGGGACGCACTGTATAGAATACAAACGTAGAAAACCAAAAAATTGTTTTGATTTAATTTTTTTTTTAGATTTGCGAGAACGAGTGTATGAGCTGGAGGAAGTGACAAAAACTGCAGACCAACGTTACGCTAAAGAGAAAAAACGAAGAAAAGAATTGCATAACGCACTGGTGGTAAGTTACTTCAAGCTCTGTTCTTCATATTTTGAGCACATATTATTATTATTAATTATTACCCTGTGCCCTGTTATCTCATTTTGCCAAAACACCTCACATATGTGACCCGCTCGGCTCTCATTGGTTTGGTACATGAATCTCAATCGAGGTCGTCCTTGATTCTAACCCTAACCCCAATTCACCTTCGTGTCGCCAGGTATGTGTCCTCCATTTACACCATAAACAAACGCATGTATACATACACATGTTATATTTATGCATGTACATGTGCACAAAGACATGCCCTCCCTTCAACATTTTTGTTTTTGCCTTATGGCATACACCTTTCTCTCTAAAGGCAGATCTTTCCGACCCATGGATAACAATTCACACTTTGAAATCAACGACAAAAAAACCTCAAGCGCCCACGATCTGACGATCAATAAAAACCAATGCTACGTTCACGATCAAGACGTGTCGCGATGACAGAAACTAGCGAACGCTATTTTAGTCTGTGCGCTCGATGCCGTTTGTATAAAACACGAGTATGGTGTCTGGTAACTAAACTACGGGGGGATTTTGAGATCAACAGAGGGCGCACTTCATTTTTGCGGCCGGAGTACACAAGTTACGTTTCACGGCAATGTAATTGTACACATTTTATTTGCTGTGGGCTATTATGGGTTGGCCGCTGGCCGCGTTACGCAGTGGCCGCATTAGCAAGGCATGGTTATGGTATGTTTATGCAAGAATCAAGCTTGGACCAAGCAAAGGTGGCCAGTGAAGCCAGGTGGCCGCTGTAGTAAGGTGGCCGCAATGGCAGGTTTGACTGTATTATAACTTGAATATGTGTAATTCAAATAGCTGTCATCAGTGTAAACACTATTGCTTTCTCTTTATTGTGTGACGACTCTGTTTGTTTGTTTGTTTGTTTGTTTGTTTCTTATGAAGGAACTACGAGGCAACATTCGAGTACATTGCAGGTCGCGTCCCATAATGTCCCGAGACGCTGGGCCAGGTGCGGCGAGCAATCAGGTCGTCCATATCATTGATGATGTAAGTATTGGCATGAATATAAACAAAAACGTCAGAGAGTTTGCCAATATTTCTATGTAGATACCAAATGAAATTTAACTTTTTGGCAACATAATACCTTTTTTTGTGTGGATTTGGTCACATTTATTTTATTGGCCTTTAACCAGTTCGCGCCGGGATTATTTTAACATCACCAAGCCGAGGTGTGTATTATTTTTTAGCAAAACTCGATCCGAGGCGGGTTCAGGCTGATGGTACCGGGAAGCACACCCACGCATTTCCGCCCTTGCTCGTTGCTGACAGACATTTATGGCCTTGCTTGTGGCGTGTTTATGCGTCATCCGTTTTGAATCTGGGGAAAACTTTGCATTATTATATGCGTCCTCCGGTGCGAACTATAGTTAATAGTATTCTGTTCTTACAGAGTTTGAGTGGCGATCGCGCTGTGGCGATTGCACTATGTGGCTATAATGACAAAATAAATTGCTGCAGTGCAAATCCAATGTAGGTGATAATTTTCAAAGGTTAAAGGAAGCGTATACGTTTGGTAATTGCTTCAAAAATTTATGGCAATAAAAACTTACTTGGTAAGAAGTACAGCAGCTTTGGATAGTATAATGCATTTTCAGAAGCTTTTCACTTCGAAGTACTGCGGTTATGGAAAAAGATATCACTTTTTATCCCCAAAAATTTGAATCTGAAAAGCATTACTGCAGTGACGTTTCTCAGAGTGTGTATTCCAATGCAGATTATTCTTCCTGCGTTGACATAACGCTCAAGATTTTCGGCAATATCTCAAAATCGCTACCACCTTTTGAAATGAAATTTGTACATGTTTGTTTTATGGTATATGTCTATAACTAAATAGGATTGAAACAAACAGTGGGTTCCAATTACCAAACGTATACGATCCCTTTAAGAAGGTGTTTACCGGTATTAAAGTTTACATTTTTTGAAAACCGGTTAAACTTTTCATTTTTGAAATTTAATTTGTTTTGTTTATTTTTTAACTCAACAGGAGAATCTTTCCGTCAAGTACAACAAACCAGGCACCGGAGCCTCCAATAAATTTTTTGAATTTGAACAGTGAGTCAACATTATCATTCCTCCGTTTATAAATTAACCCTAACCATCCCAAATCCTCCAAAATCCTCTTTGCAAAATGCAGGATTTTTGTCCCACATCTCTGTATAATGGCAGTGTACTTTTAAGAACTTTGATGCCAAATTAGGTATTGAAAAGAAACACATTTTGGTGGTTTTTTTTTATTTCCGTTTATATTCAGTGTTTATGGGGCGCAGGATAATCAGTCTGATGTCTTTGAAGAAGTTCAGCCGTTACTTACTTCACTTCTTGATGGGTGAGATTAGAGAATCTTGTGGGTGCCAGATTATGTTCAAATTTGGGGAGATTGTAGATTATTTGTTTGTGATTCAGAAAAAACCCAAACCTCAAAATGGTAAAATCCACCCCGAATCGACTTCACGAGTACATTGTAATAAAACACATTGTGCGACTTTATCGTTTTGTTTTTTTGGAACAGTTCACAAATGTGACCTGTTCCTATGAAACCCAACTTAAGTCGCACAGGTTATTTCAAGATACAGCTCGTCAAGGTTGAAATGTGGTGAAAAATCTGGCAGACATAGATTTTTGTTTTTCAGGTTATTTTTTTCTTTATTTAATATGTGTACTTTAAAGGTAGTATACACCATTAGTAATTGCTCGAATTATCATGAATAAGTAATATTGGGGGTTTTTTTTTCTAGTAAATATCGTTTAACTGACCTGTTCGAAGTTTTACAATCATGGATGCCGAGAAAAACACAAAAAACATTTACTTTCAAAAGAGTAAGATATTGCTTAATAATTCGGTAGTAAATATTTTTGATATCTGCAAATGGTGTATCCTACCTTTAACCTACAGTTAGGTTAAACAAAATCAACTTTATTGATGAAGAAAGTACCAACAATTATGCATTTATTAAGGCAAACTGTGTTCTAAAAGTGGTAATTTATCTCCCAAATACATCAAATTAAAATCCTCATAAAATTGGAAGTATGTATGGTATAAAGGTGGTTTTTGTACCAAATGAAAGCTGAAGATGTGTACTAAATGGAAATAACAATATCTCACTTTTCAAAAACAACAACTTATGTCGGGTTAACAGGTTAACAGCCAAAATTCTACGTGGTAAGCAAAAAAACAGCTGATTATCAATCAAAATCAATAAAGATCCCGTGAAAATTTGGTCTGTAACCTTGTTTTTGCCAAGGACAAATTTGTCATGCTAAGCAAATTGTTGTGCTTAGCAGCTCTATGAAATTGGTCACAAATGAACAGACACTCTACAAAGTTTGGCTTAATTTGTCTTGTTTGCCCAGCTATAATGTCTGCATCATGGCGTACGGACAGACAGGCAGCGGTAAGACTTACACCATGCTAGGAGACCACTACACGGACCTGCACAGGGAGGTTGACGAAGAACTGGTGATACATGCATCAGACGGCGTGGTACCGAGGGCTGCCGTGGAAATGTTCAGGTGGGCGAAGCTAGTACAGCTCATGCATATTCATGAAGCAGATGCGCTTTTGTCATTGGCCAGTGTTTCAGGTGTGGGTCGGTCGGCAGTCGTTTGGCCGCTAGTCAGTCGGCCGCTGGTCGGTCGACCGGTTGGTCGGTCGCCCGGTCGGTCGTCGCTAGTCGGTCGGTCGCCAGTCGGTCGGTCGCCAGTCGGTCGGTCGCCAGTCGGTTGGTTGCCAGTCGGTCGGTTGCCAGTCGGTCGGTCGCCAGTCGGTTGGTCCCAAGTCGGTCGGTCGCCAGTCAGTCAGTGGCCAGTCGGTCAGTCGGTCAGTCGGTCAGTCGCCAGTTGGCAGTACAGGAGAAACAGTGTTACCTACATTATTGTTGATGTTTCGTCTCCGGCGCCTTGCTAGAGCAAGTTTTAACCTCAGATTTCACAGAAAGTGAACTTTCATCAAGCACTGAGAATTCTTGTTAATTTGTCAAGTTAATTTTGGACCGAACAAAGAACCCTTTTAAAAATTCTTGCGGGGGACTTGCGTGGGACTTGCGTCGGACTTGCGTCAGACTTGCGTCGGACTTGTGTCGGACTTGCGTCGAACTGGCGTCGAACTTACGTCGGACTTGCGTCGGACTTGCGTCGGACTTGCGGCAGAATTGCGGCAGAATTGCGGCAGAATTGCGGCGGACTGGCAGCCGACCGCCTGGCGACCGACCGACCGACTGGCGACCGACCGACTATCGACCGATTTTGAGTAATTACGTTGAATTTGAATCCTCTGTGAGTGTCCATTTGTAATAAATGTCGCAATTTTTGTCAATTTCTTAAAAATTTCTCAATCCTATATTCAGGTTGATTGAGGAGAAACCGACCAACAGTCACGGCATCGAGGTGTCCGTCGTGGAAATCTACAACAATGACATCCGTGATCTGCTGGAGCCGGATGCGGCCGTGGTCAAGCTCAACCTTCGGACGCTGGACGACGGCTCCATGGAAATACCGTCCCTCACCCAGAGGTGAAATCTAGTGGTTTATCGTTTTGGGTAAATTGTACATTATGGTTAAACACTGAGCCCCACTCCTCTGAGGACTACTCGGTGGGAAGCCTATTTCAGATGTTTACAGCAATTGGTAAAAATCTTCGGTCATAATCCAGCAAGATCTTGGCTCTTCTGTTAAATGCGCCTATCAATTGTTCCCCCCTGACCTCTCCGAAGTATTAAAATCATGGATGCCAAGAAAAAAAGGGGGAAAAAAATGCATTTGTTGTCAACCGGCGTTAGGGCAAATGTCCTTGTTAACTGTTTCGGAGTTTCACCGAAACAGCTCTTGTAATCGTTAAAGTTGGGTTTTTTTGGGTTTTTTTTCAGACTCCTTTCCATGGGGTTTGTACACGTTTTTTGTTCAGCCTGTATACTTTGACACTTGGGTAAAACTTGCATACACTTAGACCCCTACCCACAGACGGTTCTGGAAGAAATTTGTCGCAATTACGTCATTCATGGTCACGTGACGTCACGTTAAAGGTGTAATTTTTCTCCATAGGTTTGGTACACGTTTTTCTTCAGACTATTGACTTTGACACTTTGAAAATTCCGATTGACTTGAAACTTAGCACAGACCTCGACCACCATCCCCAGAAGGGCCAAGAGAAAAATTGTCATGATGACGTCATCGTGGGTCATGTGACGTGACAATAAAGGTGCAGGTTTTTAAGACCCTCTATCTCTGGAAGTATAAGTTAACTGGTTAAATAGAACAACATCTTCGTTTGACTTTTACAAATAATTTTTTTTTTACTCATAAATTTAGACAGGTGGAGAATGCGTCCGAGATTGTAGAACTGGTGCAGTACGGTATGAAGCATCGTCACGAAGAACCTACGCTGGTGCACGCTCACTCTAGCCGGTCCCACCTCATTGTCACCCTCACTGTGTCCACCTACCCTCGCGGGGTACCGACCACCACCCCCAATGCCTCTAGAAGCGCCTCACCGGTACCCGAACTACCCTCTCCAGGTATGTACATGTATATCGAACCTGCTCCAACGAAACCCGAACAAAGTTGACAATTTGTGTTTTTTAGATTTAGCTTTTTTCAAATTCTCTAGGTTCTCAGCTTTAAAATGATATATTATTTACCCTTACCCTATCTCCCCTGGGGCAAGGATTTAGTGATAAAACCCTGACAACCTAATTATGAGATAAACAGCTTTGAAGTTCAGACAAACGTATTATTTCTATACACAATTTTTGTTCACATAATCGACCAAAAAAGACACTTCTGGCTGACGGATTATGTTCAAATTTTGAGAGATTGTAGATTAATAGTTTTTGACTCAGAAAAACCCACAACGGTAAAACTACCCCGAAATGACTTCAAGAGTACATTGTAATAAAACACATTGTGCAACTTTGTCCGGGTTTTGTGACCTGTCATCACAAAATGAGCGTAAAGTCGCACGAAGTGATTTCCCAGTACGGCCAGTCAAAGTCAAAATTTGAAGGGGTGGTCGATTTTGAGATTATATTGTTTTATTTTAAAGACTAAATTCCCAACAATCAATTCCCAATTTTTCAGGACGATCAGATAAAAACCAAATTAGTTTTTTAGACAATTTTGACTACGCCTTTCTATGCCTTTCACACAATTTATCGCAAGAAATGCCCGTTTTCTCATAATCTCTTTATTAAGACTCCAGACTAAAACAATTAAAATAAAAAAATATTGAGTATCAAACCTCCAAGTGTTATATATCATTGGAAAGCTCCGTTTCCACAGAATTTAGAAATACCCATATCTAAATTTTTGATTTTGCCGACTTTACGCTTATTTTGTTATGACAGGTCACATATCGTTGATAAACCTTGATTTTTGTTTTCCTCTAATGCCCCTTGCGAGAGAAAAGGTTTTGCCTCAAATTTGGCAGTAAAGCGTCATTTTTGTCAAGCTCTAAACGCTCTTGTTCATAAATCTTGTGCTTTACCCATTACAAACTAAACAGATATTTGTCAATTTTAAAGAAATTCTTAAAACGTTTATTTAGGATTTTCTGTCTAAGATGGATTCAAATGTGTCACGCTAAGGAACACCCGGCTGATTTTTGTGCCCAATTTCCTGACGTAAAGTTTTTTTATTTCGAACTAAATTTTACGACGCTGAAATTGTTCACTAAGGGTCAACAGCAAGCATTATTAACCAGTTCGCGCCGGAAGACGTATACAAACGCAAAGTTTTTCCCAGATTCAAAACGGATGACGCATAAACACGCAACAAGCAAGGACGGAAATGTCTGTCAGCAGCGAGCAAGGCTGGAAATGCGTGAGTGTGCTTCCCGGTACTATCGGCCTGAACCCGCCTCGGATCGAGTTTCGTTAACAATAATCTCGCGCGTCGGCTCAGTGATGTTAAAATAATCCCGGCGCGAACTGGTTAAAGGTAGGATACACCATTTGCAGATATCGAAAAATTGAACAAATTCAACATGATGAAACTTGGATGCAGTGACCCTTGGGTGGGAAGACACAATTTTCAATCGAATTACTGAAGTTCAAATCGGCTAGCAGCACCCCGGTTAGGTTTTTATAAGTTTGTGATTTGACCACAGGGAGTTTTCCAGCGCGGGGCCTGCGTCGTAACCTGTCCATCCCGGCCATAGCGTTCCAATCCCTGACCCTCGGCGGCGCCAACTCTCCGTCGCAGGTCCAATCGGCTAGCAGCACCCCGGTCTTCTTTCCTCCCAGCCAGCCCGGGGTGGTCAAGACCAAACTTCAGCTGGTAGACCTCGCCGGAAGCGAGTGCGTGGGTAAGCGTAAAACTGAAAAAGGGGATACCTCTAGGAGCGTGTGGTTAGGGTCGGGGTTCGAATCCAGCTGCTGGCCATATGTTGTGTCCTTGGGCAAGCCACTTCACCCCAACTTGCCTCTCTCCACCCAGGAGTATAAATGGGTACCGGCATTATTATTATTAATATTATTATTATTATTATTATTATTTCTTTCGGCAATGAAACCGAGGATTCCTCAAAAGCGCCCAAGGCACTGTAAGCTCGTAAGCCTGAAGAAACCAGTAGGAGGATGAACGAAATGCCAGAAACACCGGGGCGAACCCCTTCTCTTTAGCGATATTAAGTGTGACTGGGTTCTTTTACGTGCGTGTCCAGGTTCAATATATACATTATACACACACACACGGGACCTACGGCTTTACGTCCCATCCGAAGGACGAAGCAATAGTGGTTTAATTGCCTTGCTTAAGGACACTTGTGTCGACACCGGGACTCGAACTCACGCTCTGCGGAACAGAAAACCCAGCTCTTAACCGCTCGGCCACGACGGGGAGTGACCTGCGATGGACTAGCACCCCATCCAGGAGGAATAGAAATATTCTCAATCATTTCATGCTAGAGAAACCATATTAAACACCGGCCTGATGGAGCCACATTGGCTCGTGACAGGCTTTATTTTAACTTACTGGCCATATTTTGGGAAGATTTTGTTTATATATTTTTGACGGCAAAACAGTTGTGTGCAATGTGATTTGATTTGACTGAGTAAAGGGGTCTAGAGGTAGAATTGGGTTAGGGTATAATGAAAGAAAATGAAGAAGACGACGACAAATTAGGGTGATGTTGACAATTTTTGGTCGAAATAATTTTCTGAGTTTGAGTTTAGAGAGATTTCCCTCAGCACACGAATCATATGGAGTGTCCCCATAAAGTCATGTACGAAAAGAATTAATGACCCGGTATATTTTTTTTTCTCCAGCTATGTCGGGGGTCACCGGCGCGGCCTTGCGCGAGACGTCCTTTATCAATCGTAGTCTGTCGGCCCTCTCGGACGTACTCGCTGCCCTAGCGGAAGGCCGGTCTCATGTGCCGTACAGAAACAGCCGTCTGACGCACTTGCTGCAGGACTCCATAGGTGGGTCTCCGGTAGCGAGGTTTTTTGTGTGTCGCCCAAACGAGGTTTCGGAGGGCACTATTGAAACCAGTCCTAAAATCTGTATGGCCATATGTGACCTGGCACCACGAAATGAGCGGAAAGTCGCACATGTCTGAAACAAGTTATTGGCCGAAACGTTCATTTTTCAAGTGGGAGGTTGTTTCGAGTTGTTAACGTTTTACATACAAACAACCCTTCTTTATCATATCCCAAAATTGTATAGCTCAATTAAAACTCTAAAGTGTGTTATTTGGTGGCTGAATTGCAAGGATTGATAGTATAGTTGGCACGGTTCACAGACTTTAAACTCCGTTTTCTCAAAACAAGAGAGCATGACTCCAGCTATTTCAAAAGAGTATAGCGGCGGCTAGGAATAAGCTACAGCAACACACAATACATCATTTGAAAGCTTAGGACTTCTTCTTTCTAGAAATGTAATAATGTCAATTTTGTTATTTTGCGACTTTCCACCCATTTTGTAAAAATTTGGTATATCTGGTACGGCACTAACAGTTTTCTGATCGTATCTCGATCTGCTCTTTGCGCACAGGCGGGGATGCCAAGCTGCTGGTACTCTGCTGCGTGTCGCCAACTCAGGCCTTCACCACGGAGACCCTGCAGTGTCTGCTGTTCGGCACCCGGGCGAGGCAGGTCCAGCGGGGACAGACGAAGAAGCGGACGGCCACGGGCAGCGCTGGTCAAAGTAGTGGCAGCGGCGGGATTCACCCCAGTAAGTCAGATATACCATTTTAGTGATTGTCAAACTGTGTATTTATTGATTTATTTTGCACTAATCAAGCATCGTGTATAAAATACGATGTGCGGAAAGTCGCACATGGCCAAAACGAGTTATTGGTCGAAATGTCAATTTTTCAAGTGGGAGGTCGGTTTCGAGTTGTTAACGTTTTTACATACACAAACTTTTCTTTATCATAACCCAAAATTTTATAGCCGTTTTTGTTTGTGGCTGAATTGCACTATGTCTTAGTATAGTTGGCACGGTTCACAGACTTTGAACTCCGTTTTCTCAAAGCAAGGGAGCATGACTTCAGCTATTTCAAAAGAGTATAGCGGCGGCTAGGAATAAGCTACAGCAACACACAATACATCATTTGAAAGCTCAGAAAGTCTTCTTTCTAGAAATGTAATAATGTCAACTTTGATATTTTGCGACTTTCCACCCATTTCGTGGTGTCAGGTCACAAATGATACATTGATCAATAATGGTCAACCGAATTGATGCAAAATTTCCACTTTTCTTAAACAATGACAGCACACCAAGTGCCATGATTTCACAGGATGCTTGAGACCATTATTCACTAACAGTCAACGTGTTTCATGATAATTTTGTAATCTTATTTCTCGATATTTGCAAACATACCTTTAATTCTCATTTCTGATTGGCCTATTCATGGCAACAACAGGTGTGGTATCCCATATTCCACGGTATTCTCTAAAACGTCAGAATTTTTCCCATTTTGGACAGGTCAGTCGGGGGATAGCTCACCTATAGCTATCGCCCGGAACAGAGGTCATAGGTCAAGCATCGCTGTCAGTGAGTATTAGAAGGAAACGATTAAATTGGTAAATTTGTCAGTAAAAAAAAAAAAAAAAGCCTTTAGCGAGTTAATGTGGCTCTTCAGGCTGGTGTTTATAACTCTGGTTTCTCTAGCGTGAAATGATTGAGAATACTTCTATTCCCCCTGGATGGGATGCTAGTCCATCGCAGGTTACTCTCCAGCGACTGCCGGTACCCATTTATACTCCTGGGTGGAGAGAGGCAAGTTGGTGTGAAGTGGCTTGCCCAAGGACACAACATATAGCCAGCAGCAGGATTCGAACCCCGACCCTCTGATTCTGAGTCACAAACACCCTAACCACTGGGCCACCTGCTCCCCAGAAACTCATTATAATAATAATAATTATTTTAGGGGGCTAATCATCCTTACTCGCAGTGGGATGCTGGATTGCGAAGGACGCGGCTACAACGTGGTCGAGTCGATGGCATGTAGACAGCCGCCATACGACCCTATAATGACCACGAGCACAGCCAGAAATCGATTGGATTTTTGCTTTACAATTATTACCCCGTTCATCAGGCCATGCGGCTGCCGATATAGGTGCTCAATTGGCCTCGACCCTCTCAGTAACCCATTTATACTCCTGGGTGGATAGAGGCAATTGTAGTCAAGTGTCTTGCCCAAGGGCACAAACACCATGTTCCCGGCATGGTTCAAACCCACGCACACATTCTTATGGTACATTGCGTTATGGGGACAACCCTAAGGGTTTGTGTGTAAACTGAAATCTCACTAATCTCAAACTCAGAACCCTCTAAAATTATAAAATTGTCAGCATCACCCTAATTTGTCCTCTTTTTCATTTTTTTTCTTCATTATACCCTAACCCAATTTGACCTTGCTCTACCTTTACTGAAGACCCAACGCCCTATGGGGACTTGAAAATGTCCCCACTACTCGGTCTGTCTTTTCCAAACAAAAGAGCCTGTCCCCATAACTCGGCGGAGGCTCGTACACCATCGCACGCAAGGTGAACACAATAACCCCTGGCCTATAACATTCTACAAAACACAATATTTATAGGTGTTGGGATGAAATGCCGGTGTTTTCATGTTCTTCATTAATCCAATCAGTCTTCTGTCGTAACAGCTTCGTCGGGATCCTTATTACCTGTTCCTCAGCATCTTAAAGAGGCCCATTTGCGCCACAGAGGTGAACAATTAAGTCCTGCAGGAAAAAGCACAGCACTGCACTAAAAAACAAACCGCTTTCTAGACACACAATTGCACAACCAGCACTTTAAGACTACAATTTGACCATTACTCTAAATGTTGAGTCTTTTATTTTGGCCTAAATAGTTATGTAAATAGCATTTTGTTATTTGCATATTCATCTTTAACCCTAAAACCCCTAATGGTTTCTCAGGACTTGCCTGCTAAATCCAACACAGTCCAACTCGCCAAGTTGTTGGGTACCTGAACATATCAAATGACTTGCCTGCTAAATCCAACAGAGTCCAACTGTGACTCGTGTGACTTTACTGCTAAATCCAACACAGTCCAACTCACCAAGTTGTTGGGGACCTGAACATATCAAATGACTTGCCTGCTAAATCCAACAGAGTCCAACTGTGACTCGTATGACTTTACTGCTCAATCCAACACAGTCCAACTTAACAAGTTGTTGGGGACCCGAACATATCAAATGACTTGCCTGCTAAATCCAACAGAGTCCAACTCACCAAGTTGTTGGGGAACTGAACGTATCAAATGACTTGCCTGCTAAATCCAACAGAGTCCAACTCACCAAGTTGTTGGGGAACTGAACGTATCAAATGACTTGCCTGCTCAATCCAACACAGTCCAACTCACCAAGTTGTTGGGGACCTGAACATATCAAATGACTTGCTTGCTAAATCCAACAGAGTCCAACTGTGACTCGTATGACTTTACTGCTCAATCCAACACAGTCCAACTCACCAAGTTGTTGGGTACCTGAACATATCAAATGACTTGCCTGCTAAATCCAACAGAGTCCAACTGTGACTCGTATGACTTTACTGCTCAATCCAACACAGTCCAACTCACCAAGTTGTTGGGTACATGAACATATCAAATGACTTGCCTGCTAAATCCAACAGAGTCCAACTGTGACTCGTATGACTTTACTGCTCAATCCAACACAGTCCAACTCACCAAGTTGTTGGGGACCTGAACTTATCAAATGACTTGCCTGCTAAATCCAACAGAGTCCAACTGTGACTCGTATGACTTTACTGCTCAATCCAACACAGTCCAACTCACCAAGTTGTTGGGTACATGAACATATCAAATGACTTGCCTGCTAAATCCAACAGAGTCCAACTGTGACCCGTGTGACCTTACTGCTCAATCCAACACAGTCCAACTCACCAAGTTGTTGGGTACCTGAACATATCAAATGACTTGCCTGCTAAATCCAACAGAGTCCAACTGTGACTCGTATGACTTTACTGCTCAATCCAACACAGTCCAACTCGCCAAGTTGTTGGGTACCTGAACATATCAAATGACTTGCCTGCTAAATCCAACAGAGTCCAACTGTGACTCGTATGACTTTACTGCTCAATCCAACACAGTCCAACTCACCAAGTTGTTGGGTACCTGAACATATCAAATGACTTGCCTGCTAAATCCAACAGAGTCCAACTGTGACTCGTATGACTTTACTGCTCAATCCAACACAGTCCAACTCACCAAGTTGTTGGGTACCTGAACATATCAAATGACTTGCCTGCTAAATCCAACAGAGTCCAACTGTGACTCGTATGACTTTACTGCTCAATCCAACACAGTCCAACTCACCAAGTTGTTGGGTACCTGAACATATCAAATGACTTCCCTGCTAAATCCAACAGAGTCCAACTGTGACTCGTATGACTTTACTGCTCAATCCAACACAGTCCAACTCACCAAGTTGTTGGGTACATGAACATATCAAATGACTTGCCTGCTAAATCCAACAGAGTCCAACTGTGACCCGTGTGACCTTACTGCTCAATCCAACACAGTCCAACTCACCAAGTTGTTGGGTACCTGAACATATCAAATGACTTGCCTGCTAAATCCAACAGAGTCCAACTGTGACTCGTATGACTTTACTGCTCAATCCAACACAGTCCAACTCGCCAAGTTGTTGGGTACCTGAACATATCAAATGACTTGCCTGCTAAATCCAACAGAGTCCAACTGTGACTCGTATGACTTTACTGCTCAATCCAACACAGTCCAACTCACCAAGTTGTTGGGTACCTGAACATATCAAATGACTTGCCTGCTAAATCCAACAGAGTCCAACTGTGACTCGTATGACTTTACTGCTCAATCCAACACAGTCCAACTCACCAAGTTGTTGGGTACCTGAACATATCAAATGACTTGCCTGCTAAATCCAACAGAGTCCAACTGTGACTCGTATGACTTTACTGCTCAATCCAACACAGTCCAACTCGCCAAGTTGTTGGGTACCTGAACATATCAAATGACTTGCCTGCTAAATCCAACAGAGTCCAACTGTGACTCGTATGACTTTACTGCTCAATCCAACACAGTCCAACTCACCAAGTTGTTGGGTACCTGAACATATCAAATGACTTGCCTGCTAAATCCAACAGAGTCCAACTGTGACTCGTATGACTTTACTGCTCAATCCAACACAGTCCAACTCACCAAGTTGTTGGGGACCTGAACATATCAAATGACTTGCTTGCTAAATCCAACAGGTTCCAACGGAAATGTCAACTGGTTAGATTTTGTTGGAGTCAACAGGGTTAAGGGGTTAAAGCCCTTATCGTATTGTTTTTTCGGTTTTTTTCTCACTTTGAATGCTGTGCACTGCAATTGCACTGGTTATATGCTGCGCACCCATTTAAATGTTGTCTTAATAATGCCACGCATATCACAAATAGAGATTGCCTTTAAAACACACAAATGCACAATAGTGTGAGTGACTGTCCACCACGAAGGGGCTGTAAAGTAGGCATCTTGACGTTTTGAGATATTTAGAGAAATGAAATCTACAAGAAATAAGCTTTAAAATGATTTATTACAAGACATAGTTGGTATTTATGGTTAGCTACAACAAGTAACACTGAATATGATTTTTTTTTTTTTTTTTAAATAGCTTTTTAATAGTTTTTTTACATATTTTAATGGTCCTTTTCTCAAAATAAGCTCTGGCGACTTTACAGCCCTTTTGTCGTAGATGGTCACATATGCACATTTCTGTTTAAGCCTGCAGCGGTTATACGGTTACACGGTTACATTTTTCTGGTTGTTTTGGGGTAGGGGAATTTTGTTTACCTCCCAGGATAAATGTTAAAATTAGCAATGTTTGAACAATTTCTGCCGTTCACGTGGTAACAAAAAAAAGATTATGAACGAACTTCCCAAAACTTTTTTTTTTTTTTTCTTTGAATGTCGGTTATGGTTAACGGTAAACCGTAACCGCAAAACATAAGGTTACACGGATAATTTTAAAACCGCAAACTTGCAGGCTTAACTTTGTTGAGTGTTTTGTTTTTTCTGAGATAGTCGACCCATCTATAGATCGTTTGCCGTTTGTTGCTAATTTTGCTAACGTTGATGGCGCAGTCTGATGTAAGTTTTTGTCTGATTCAATCGCCTCATCAGGAAGTGTGCCGAACTTGGAATCGCAGCTCGGCCAGTTCAATGCGGGCCGTCGCTCGCCGCGACCGCTAAGACCGGCCGTGAACAGGAGTGACAGTTCACATAAATGAGAAACTCAAAGTGAGTAGTCGAAATGAGTCTTTGTGTGGTAAGCGTGACGGAGAAGTTTTTATTTGCATTGTTGAACACCAAGGTGGGATCAACTTTAACTGAAATATTAGCTGCACTCAGCTTTGCCCTTGCATATGTACTGTGGACATTCCTTCGTCCTCGTGTAGTTAACCAGTTCGCGCCGGAGGACGTATATAACCGCAAAGTTTTCCCCAGATTCAAAGCGGATGACGCATAAACACGTCACGAGCATGTCCGGAAATGTCTGTCAGTAGCGAGCAAGGCCGGAAATGTCTGTCAGTAGCGAGCAAGGCCGGAAATGTCTGTCAGTAGCGAGCAAGGCCAGGAAATGTCTGTCAGTAGCGAGCAAGGCCGGAAATGTCTGTCAGTAGCGAGCAAGGCCTGAAATGCGTGGGTGTGCTTCCTGGTACCATCGGCCTGAACCCGCCTCGGATCGAGTTTTGTTAACAATGATCCTGCGCCTCGGCTCGGAGATGTTAAAATAATCCCGGTGCGAACTGGTTAAGAACACATTGGCTAAATACTAAAGCTCTTTTTTAGAGAGGGCAAAACGGACTGTGGACCTGTCCAAGTCCACAAACCGTAACCGATCTTCCCGCATCCTGTGGACGTCAATTGTTCGGAGGTCCACAGTATGAAATACTAACTCACAAGTGACCAGCAAAGGGTCCTATATTCTAATGGTCACTAAACAGTCCCTCGGGATGCATAATGTGCACTAGTGACCGTATTATGCCAGTCCATAATGTTCTATATTACACACCCGTCCAATAGATTTTGTGCGGTACATGTATTTGGTTAGTGTTCAGATTCAAGGTATTTTTTTTTACAGTTATTTTAAGGTTAAAAGTTTTTACAATATCCGTCCATTAGAATTATTTTTGAACTTCTAGAACTTTTTATTAGCAAGTGACGATCAAGGAAACGCATTGCTGCATTTTTTTTTTAAACGATGGTCATTCCTTACACAATTCAGTGCAACCATGCGAATAAGCGCGGTAATAGTTGTCTTAACTGAAGGTACGAGTTGACCAAGGTACGAGTTGACGAAGGTACAATTTGAACCAAAAACATTTTGTTTTAACAATGCAGCAGTGCGCCCTGCGACGTGCCACCGCACTTTTTTTTTATAGTCGCTTTGCTGTAAAAAAAGCAATTGATTTTTCATCATTTGTTAAAAAAAATCTCACATGTATTCCTAGTTCAAACATTCCTCCATGGTTCAAAGCATGCCAAATAGCATGGTAAGTGCCGCCTGAACCCTGGTTGAACCGGTGACACAGCTTTTTGCAAATGAAAGTGCTGCCCCACGAGTATCTCATTACTTTGTGTACATAAAGGGGCTATTCAAGTCTGGGTTTACCAGACCTACCCAAGCAATTATTAATGCTATTGTTGCCTTGCCCCATTCAACAACACCAGCTGGGATCGATTATATTCAGGCACTATGGGAATTCCCATAGTGTCTGAATAAAGTACTGTGTTGACATATAAAGCCATAAAACCGAACAGACTTTGAAAAAAAGTACGGACGCACGTTCGTGTAAAATCAAAATGGCCGCACGTCGCAAGGTTAAGTATAAATATGTTGCATATGTACCAGCAATAGACAGATTTCCGATAGCACTTGATGAGGAATACTTTGTCAGGATTAGGGAGAAATATCCCCAATGTTTGTATTTTGGTTTTGTTCATATCCTCGACTGGACCGTCAAGCTAATTTGAACCTGTTGTTATGAAAAAAAAGATGTGTATTTTTCCTTTTCTGCCACCTGAATAATTAAAGAACAGAATCTTGTAGCATATTATTAATAATTAATTGCAATTCCACTTTATAATATTTTCTATCTAATTGAAGCTATTCCCACACTAGATAAGCCATGCTTTTTCGTGGGTTTCCACAATATGTTCATGTACATGTACTTATAACTTATATTGTATTTATTGTTAAAATAATTTGTTTACTGTGTATGTAAATGCATATGGAAATAAAGTGAAGTGAATTGAATTGAAATAAGTCTGTTTCCTCTTGTTTCTCGGACTTGCCTGGTCTGGTTCGGTTCTAGATAAGGCCAACAAATAAGGCCAAATATCAAAAAAACATGTTTAGCCTCTCCGCCCGCTTCCTTTTGGGGGGCCACCTCCTTTTTTCTTTCTTTTTGAAAAAAATGATAAATTTGACCATTTCTGGTAAAACTTTTTTATTTTTTTTCCTTTTTTAAAGATAATACAATTTTAAGATCGTATTTTAGACTTTAGCATCACTGTGTACATGCTCTTTTCTAATACTAGGGTGTGACGTGTATTCGTGTACGGTGAATACATGATCGACCCACATGAATTTTGATTTTTAATCGTGGGTGAACCATGTTTTAATTTTAAATTGGAAGATAGGGTGTGACATGTTCATTACATGACTCGAATTAAGATGTCGGGCGGCCATTTTGAAAAAAGAAAAAGAAAAAAAAGAGCCTCCTTCCTTTAAAACAAAAATGTTTTTTGGTTTTTTTGGCCTAAACTATTCACAACGGAGGAAAACTTTACAAGGAAATGGTTTATTGCTGCAATTGGTCCGGTTATACAAAACTTGTCCACCGTAAATAAACAATACAGGGTGTATATATTGGAAACAAATTGCCCAACTAAAAGAATTATTTTTCTCAAAATATTGAATTTTCGTCAGAAGATATAATTACAATTTTTTAACTGCCTATGAGAATCAATCTATCGTTACACTTCTATACAATAGTTCTTTCATTCTTTTGAAACGTTATCATTCTTTTTCTTTGTGATAATTGTTCCTTCCGACTTCAAGTTTTATATATTCTCCACAGTTCACTTGATTGTTTTTTTATTACTACCTATTGTCTTATATTTGTACACATTCCCGCCGTGAATATGTAAACCACCTGTTAGAAGTTACAACAACACCACCACCTTATTTCAGTAAAGCAACGTCGTGGGCTTTTTCATTGAAGTAAAATTGTTTGTTTGATCAATAAAATAAGTGACCAATATAGGTTCATATACTTGGCTGCATAAATCGTAAACAACAAAAAAACAGCATTCCCAACAGCTTCAACTTACAGATAATAAACTTTAACAGTTTTTACTTGAAAGATTGGTTTTTATAGACGATGTGCCCTCTGACATCACGTGTTTACATCTGTATTCAAATGTGCCCGGCAGTGATGCGCACCCATCATGTTTTACATACAATTTGCATAAAGAGTGACGTCGCAGGTCAGATCGCCTTTGAATTATGTGACCTCTGGGATGCGTTCCACTCACGCGAACGTTGCCAACGTTGGCCAACGATAGCGTTGTTCGCTTGAGTGGAACGCATTGTGCGCCAATTATGTTGGCCAACGTTAGCGAAAACGGCGAACGACATTCCGAGTAGTCTTGGCCAAGACCAAGCTAGCCCGTTCATTTGTTCCGCGGCGCGCCGTCCGTATTATCTGGGATTATTGAGGGCGCCCTTTATTATCGCCAGATCTTTTCCTCTAACTTGGTCTTGGCGCATCGATCACGTGAACCCGGAAAATTCCGAGGACATTCCAAGCATAGCTCAAATAGCTACTCGCCCCCGCATGCGCACTGAGTCGTTTTTGTTTAATGTAGTGTTCGATTATTATAGTCTGGTTCCCAGACCAAATATTTCTGACTATTTGTGATTTTTCATTTATTATTTAGCCGTTAATGTCACGTGACCAAAAACTGGACGAATTGCTTAACGTTCGCGATGTTCGAGTGTTTCTAGGTTTTTATAAAATAAAACTCACATTAGCAAAGGTCAACACCAGACAAAATGCCTAAGACGATCACAGTCATTGTAGTCATTGTGCTATTTTTGGGTAAGAGCCGTTAGAATTTGAATTGTTGCGTCGTCATAGCTACGCTGCTTGTATCGCGTCATTATCAATTTTTTGTCGCCGGCGGCTACCTGACCTACACTACAATTTAGACGTATAGCCAAATGTGGTTTCTTACACGTCCTTTGCTAATTTTGGTCACGTGACATTAACGGCTAAATAATAAATGAAAAATCACAAATAGTCAGAAATATTTGGTCTGGGAACCAGACTATAATAATCGAACACTACATTAAACAAAAACGACTCAGTGCGCATGCGGGGGCGAGTAGCTATTTGAGCTATGCTTGGAATGTCCTCGGAATTTTCCGGGTTCACGTGATCGATGCGCCAAGACCAAGTTAGAGGAAAAGATCTGGCGATAATAAAGGGCGCCCTCAATAAGCCCAGATAATACGTACGGCGCGCCGCGGAACGAATGAACAGGCTAGCTTGGTCTTGACCAAGACTACATTCCGAGCTGTTCGCTGTTGGCCAGTGACGTATTTTAATGATGGCGAAGAGGTTAGCAGACGACAGTGTTCTTTTCACGGTTTTGATTTACACTTTTCGTTATAAATGGTGGATTGTTTTGAGCAGTTACAGGGATCTTTTAAAAAAAAATAATGAGTTGGACAAAAAGCAGCCAACCAAACGATGTCACTGTCACTGGGCGCCGCCATTTTGAAAACGTAGTTTTTAAAATATCGTTCCACTTCAACTCACGCAAACTCAAAACGTAGGCGAACGTTCGCGCAAACAGTTGGCGTATATAAGTGGAACGCAGCCCTGATGTCATCTCTTAACCAATTTTATGTAAAACATGATGCGTGCGCATATTGACGGGCACATTTGAATACAGATGTAAACAGAGGCACATCGAACACAATTATTCGGTGCCGTACGTGGAATCCAGCACGACCTGTGTCGGCTTGTTGCCTTTCCCGAGCAGCCAATGGTTTCCGAAGTCCGGCGAGTAGCGGGAGGCCGGGGGCTTTCGGCCTAAACTCTCGGCCAGGCTGCGGGTCAGGTGAGCCGAGTTGCCGCAGCACAGACCCACGTACTGGATGCCCAGCTCCCGCACTCGCCGGCCGAAGTTGTGGACGTCGGTGCGACTGCATTGGACGCAGTCCAAATCAATGGGAAATGCTAGCTTGCCTGACAAAACAAAAAAATACATACTTTGTATGAAAAACCAAACTTTAATTGTTTACTTCGCACCGAATCCCGTCTTTTGTTGTGCGCTAGTATCAGGATGACCATGGAGGAATAAGAGTTTTTATTCCTCCATGGGATGACCGAATCAAAATTCGGGGGGAAATCTGCTGATTGCGTTTCAAAAATCGCAGAATAACCTTACATTTACATAAAGTGAATTTGTAATAATTGATCGGAATCCTGTTTGTTTTGTTCAAAATACAATGTAGATTCAAACGCTGGTTTCAGGCGGTCTGTTTTTGACACACGTTCTCGGCCTGGGCCAATATGTGGATTGGGTTTTCAGTTCCTGTCTGACTCCGTGGGGTTTTTTTCCCAGGATATTCTTCTGGGGTTTTCCTCCCACCTCTAAAACTGTACCTTCTTCTCATTGTCTTCCCTCTACAGGTTTCTTCAGGCTTACGAGCTACAGTGCCTTGGGCGCTTTTGAGGGATCCTTGGTTTCATTACCAGAAATATATAATAAAATAATAATAAAGAGGTCGACAGAAGCCGTTTTTCTAGAGTGCTTTAATGTACCTCTGGGCAGTATGTGTAACTAGTTGAATGAGCAATTAACGTCATTGTTAAAACTACTGAATAATCATTACGCGAGGGGTCTAGAGCCGCTCATTTATGATAATTACCCCTATCCTAGAAAAAACAATATATACGCTACCGGACCTATTAATTCATCAGAAATAGTCATAATTATTTGGTCTGGGAACCAGACTAACTAAAATGTTATTCAATCGAAGTCTTACCAGTCATAGGATCTGTAATAGTCAGGTATGTCGGAGTTTTCTCGGTTGTACGGTACACAATGGGAACAGCAGCGAGAGGCACCTAAAAATATATAAATTAAAAACTGGTGGTATACCTAATTTTTATTAACAACAGAATAAGACAAATAATCTCGCAAACCTTATGGTAATTTTGTCGCGTTTGACAGCTAATTCTAATTGACTTTTGTAGCCTCATACAAGCAGCCTTCAAGTTGTGGAAAAAAAATGCGACTTTGTTTATACCTTTTTTGCTTCTAGTTCTAAGCGTGTGTGTCGCCATTTTGTTTTCGTGCAGCACTGTAGGTTGTCGTTTCACCCGATAATTTCCCTCATAAGTCGAAACTTTCCCTCTTTCCACAAAATTAAGCTTGCAGATAATCAACACGATTTCACAATTCCACAGGCATAAAGTGAATTTCTGCTTGTATCGCTAAATTATTTTTAAAATATATGTGACACGATCAAGCGGAATAAGTTGGATGTCGGTCCCGTTAAAAAAAAAAAAGAGTTTTCATGTAGTTTTAAAGAGGGCATCTGTACGTTTTAAAAACTGAAAACCCCATGTTGATACGATGTTTTGTTGTCGAGTTATGTAAATTTGTTTAAATACCAACGAAGAACACAGTTCTGATTAAAACCTTTTTGGGGATTCCCCGACATCCGACTCATTCTTCTTGATCGTGTCACATATATGGAACAGGTCCTAAACTATTACCCTAGTACGATCATGGTTTGTAACATTAATGTTTTATTCATGAACCTTTTGTTTCCCCGTGATTTTCTTCTTCTTCAAAGTAACTCACCTTGCATTTTCCGACAGCGTCTTCCAGAATAGGCAGCATAGTGGCCGGGCCTCGCGCGCAGTTTAGCCCCACCACGTCGGCCCCCGCGTCCGCTAATCGGTTCAGAGCCTCGCATACCTCCACGCCGTCCGCCGTGGCTGGCTTACCGTCAACGGTTGCCCTCTGAATCGCCAGACTCACGACGCACGGTTTCCCTGCATTTTTTGTGTATGTGGATTTTTGTTAATTGTTTTCGCAGCTTCTGTTTAGGTAGTCATCTTATTTAATTTCATGAACCCAGCTCCCTCAAATTTCAGATTTATTCTTGCCGTCCTACCTTGAGCGAACTCTTTGCACGCCTTGACCGCTAACAGTGCTTCAAAGAACGTGTGAAATGTCTCGGCAGCAATGTAATCGGCACCGGCCTCCACCGCCCACAAAATCTGCTCCTGATGGGCCAAGAAAATCGAAGATGTCATGCAAATAACATTTCCAATAACGCAAAATAGACCAGAGCTGACGTTGATAATGCAACAGTGGTGTCGAGTATATACGTTCTTGTATGTCCGTCACAACTCCACACGAGTCCATCACGTCATATCAGGTTCTCCAAGTCCTCACAAGTCCATTATGAATTCATCGCAAGTCCTCATAAGTGCGCACGATTTCACACGAGTGCATCACGAGTCCTCATACGTTCTGCAAATCCATCACAAGTCCTCACAATTCCCCTCAAGTTTTCCAAGTCCTCACAAGTCCATTATGAATTCACCTCAAGTCTTCATAAGTGTATGCGCACGATTTCACACGAGTGCATCACGAGTCCCCATAAGTTCTGTTGAAATTCATCACAAGTCCTTACAATTCCCCTCAAGTTTTTCAAGTCCTCACAAGTCTATTATGAATTCATCTCAAGTCCTCATAGGTGCGCACGATTTTACACGAGTGCATCACGAGTCCCCATAAGTTCTGCAAATCCATCACAAGTACTCACAATTCCCCTCAAATTTTCCAAGTCCTCACAAGTCCATTATGAATTCATCTCAAGTTTTCATAAGTGCGCACGATTTCACACAAGTGCATCACGAGTCCCCATAGGTTTCCACAATTACTCTCCAAGTCCCAAGTCCTCACAAGTTTTTCAAGCCCGCACAGGTCCGCACAAGTCCACTACAAAATTTCACAATTCCTCTAAGGTTTTCCAAGTCCTCACAAGTTCTCCAAGTCCCTACAATTCCTCTCATGTCCTCGAAGCCCATAACAAGTCCCTACAATTCCTCTCAAGTTTTCAAAGTCTTCACAAGTTATGCAAGTTATGCAAGTCCCCACCAAGACTTCACACGTCTATTTTGAATCCATCACAGGTCCGCATAAGTACGTACAATGGAGCAATTATAGAATGCAGGGCCCACTGACAACTCTCGACTTTATTTACCCCAGGACATAGAATGGACTAACCCTAACCCTAACCCTGTATACCCCAATACCCATAGAATACAGGGCCACTCTATTCCATGTCATAGGGTAGATAAAACCGAGAGTTGTCAGTGGGCCCTGCATTCTATAGTTAAGCCCGTACAATTTCAAACAAGTTCATCACAAGTCCATTATAAATCTATAAGAAGTCTATCAAAAGTCCATTACAACATGTCCTCGCTTTAGTCTACAAGTCCACCATTAATAAGTCATTACAAATTAGTCTTCATATGGGTAATTATAACCGCATGTCTTTAGAATCAAGTGAAGCCACACGAACAGTGTTATGAATATTAACTATGAAAATGTAGTTTATTTGTGTCTAGATTGTGTTGAAGCTGCTATGTCGTCACCGTTGTCACGAAGAGGCGAATTAAGCCTTTCACGGTCTGAACAAACTTTCGAGAAAATCGCTTGTAAAGTTGGTCCTTTTTTCGTTTGGCAGTTTGAAACATAAAGATCCATAGAATATACAAGATTAAGGTATCATGGAAAAGAAGAGATTCCAATCTTCTTAAATATAGCAAACGTTAAGAAAAATAGGTGATTAGTTTTGCAGAATTAATCAATTAATAGAATTGCCTCTTCGTGAAAACAAAAAAATTATAAATGAGCAAATTCGCCCGTGGCTGTGAGAGTCAGAATGTATACATTTTCCCATTGCGCCCCAAATTCGTGAAAACGCTAAAAGCCATTACGCGCCAAATTCGCCCAATTCGCCTCTTCCTGAAAACACGTTGAAGTCAACGCTATTTTAAATTCGCCTCTTCGTGAAAACGCAAAACGGCACTTGAGGATCAATTCGCCCATTCGTTAATTAGGTTAATTGGAATGTATAACTTCACCAGATTGTAGATATTGCAATATTTAATCGTTTTCATCAAAAAAATTAATATCGATAAATAGACGATTTTTCATGAAATTCGCCCCTTCGTGAAAACGGTGACGATGTGTTTCAGTAGATGTGATTATGTACCCCCAAAACGTGATAGTAATTAGTATGTGACTTTTGTGCTCCCAATTAAAAAAGACGTCACGAGAGCGTGACCTATTGACCTTTCCCATGGTGCATGATTGTCCCCTTACTTTGAACATTTCCTTGATTTTCTCTGGATCGCCGGCCCGCGCCCCGCCCGACTGAACCTTGCTAATGTTACCCGCCATCAGAGTGCCAGTTTGGTCGGCCACATCACGTGCCATGCGCAGTGCGTCCTTGTTGAGTCGTTCCAGATCGTCCTGTCGGCCAATCTGAGCCATCTTTTCCCGGTGGGCGTAAAACTTAGGGAAGGCACAAGAAAAAAGCAACCAACTAGACTATTATCAAACGAAGGCCCATCGCTGCGTGTATGACTGATGTACATGTACATGTATATTAAATGCTTCGAGTGGTGTAGTAAAACTTAGATTCCCGAGGTGATCCATGAAGGAAAATTCAATGTTTCACAGATCACCAATTGATCTCCCATGATTTTACTAAGAATGATCTACATGTAGTAAGAAAAATGAGATATTAAACGTCAAAATCTGACAATGTTTGGCAGAGTTATGAACAGTTTTCCAAAGGGGGTCAAATTTACCATGGGACCAAGTTTTTCGATTTTGTTTGGATACTGTGCAAGTGTAGACTTAAAATCAAGCCGTTAGACACTTTTGTCTATGTCCGTGCAGGCGCCACCAAAATGAACCAGAGTTGACGGCAGCAGGCACATAATGGTGGCTCAACGCTGGTTCATTTTGGTGGTGACTTGATTTCAAGTCCACACAGCTTGCACAGTATCCAAATAAAATCGAAAAACTTGGTCCCGTGGTCAATTTGACCCCTCTTTAAAAATTATTCATAACTCTGTCAAACATTGTCAGATTTGGACGTCTGGTGTCTCATTTTAAAGTGGAAACCAGTATCTTTGAAACCATATCTATATTATCGATGTTAGTTATACATTATATGGTGTGGCATTCCGTTATATTTTGTTGCACTTTTTGTTATACACCCTGTGTTTGGTTTAGTAAAACATTAATGTTACTATATGTTTCGTCATGTTTACGTACGGTAAATGCCAGCACGACGTCACTTCCTGCGTGGACGAATTCCTCGTACTGTTGCCGAACTAATTCCGGATGTTCCAGGACTACTTCGGGCACATACGCCCCAGCGGTCAAGTAGCCGCGTCGCTCGAACACGAACAGATATCCCTCCGCGCAGATAACAGTCTCGCCATCACGTAGGCGTTCCAGAAGCCCTTCACCAAGAACGATACAATTATAGCTTTTGTGCGGTTTTGGTGGTAACAATAAATTACAGTTTTTGCAGTGCAGGTGTACAGGCAGAGGCAAATAGGTTACCTTTGTCCCGTTGCCTAAATCGAAAACTAATCCTCTGGTCAACTTGGTCTCTCTTGACAAACGACTCTCATATTATTTTACAGGGATCGTATACGTTTGGTAATTACTCCAAAAAATAATGGCAATAAAAACTTACTTGGTATGAAGTACAGCAGCTTTGGATAGTATAATGCATTTTTAGAAACTTTGTACTTCGAAGTACTGCGGTTATAGAAAAAAAGATATCACTTTTTATTCCCCAAAATTTGAATCTGATCGAGAAGCGTTACTGCAGACGTGACGTTTCTCAGATTGTGTATTCCAATGCAGATTATTCTTCCTGCGTGGACATAACCGCTCCAGATTTTTGGCAATATCTCAAAATCGCTAGCTCCTTTTGAAATGAATTTTTTACAGGTTAGTTTTATGGTATATATCTATAACTATATAGGATTGAAACAAACAGTGGGTTCCAATTACCTAACGTATACGATCCCTTTAAATCTATTGGGACGTTTGGTGTCTCATTTTTAAGTGGAAAGGTGTATCTTTCAAAACTACAATACCTTAAAGGTAGTAGATTTAGGGGGTTGTATTTATAATAAATATCGTTTAACTGAGCTGTCCGAAGTTTTAGATTTATGGATGCCGAGAAAAGCACGAAAAACAGCGGTTTTTTTCAACCGGCATCGAGCAGTTATTCTTATCATATCTTTGTTTTTTCGCGGTCGCCGTCCGGCGATCGCGAATTTTTCATTATAACATTTTATTTTTCGGAAGAATTACAGGATATCTAGCGCAATCATTTTGCTGGATGCCTAGAATCAACATTTACTTTCAGATGAGTAAGATATTTCTTAATAATTCGGTAGTAAATATTTTCGATATCTGCAAATGGTGTATCCATACCTTTAAAGGGATCGTAGGTAGGTGGTAGCGATTTTGAGATAGGCCTATTGCCGAAAATCTGGAGCGGTTCTGTCCACGCAGGAAGAATAATCTGCATTGGAATACACAGTCTGAGCATGGAGGACGTCACTGCAGGACGCTTCTCAGATTCAAAGTTTTGGGGATATATCTTTTTCCATAACCGCAGTACTTCGAAGTGAACAGTTTCTAAAAATGCATTCTACTATCCAAAGCTGATGTACTTCTTATACCAAGTAGGTTTTTATTGCCATTAATTTTTGGAGTAATTACCAAACGTATACGATCCCTTTAAGTATCTATGTTGATTACACATTCTATGTGTAGCATTTTATAATATGTTTTTTTAAACACCGTGATATATGTTGGACCAGTGATAGGTCACGGACAAGGAAAAAGGCCTCGCTCATATAACTATTTCACTCTTGCAGATCAAGGCCGTTTTCCAAACCCTGGCTTCGGCTTCGTCTCTAGCTCCAGACCTTTGATAAACTGCATAAACCAAGCCTCATGAGACGAAGACAAAATCTGTTTGGAAAACGGCCCAAAAGTTAAAATCACAAACCTTTGCACTGCGCCTTTTTGCCACTCATGCTGCAACACACGTAAAGTCACCTCGATACACTAGGAAGAACAAATACAATGCTATTATAGTGTAGACCCCGCAGAACCTAAATATAAAATACTGTTCGATCATGGGCTATTCGCTGCATGATCATAAATTGGATGGAATAATAATATAAGGCATTGCGAATTATTGCTCTTTATCCCGATTTGAGGACCTCATGCATTAACATACGAGAAATAGAATCTCATTATCTTCACGACCGAATTAATTTGGTCTTCCCCGCCCCAAACTCCCATATGGTCCTTGCCCCCCCCCCCCCCCCCCCCTCCCCCTGACCAATTACTCTTGTGTTTTTGTGTGTTTTTTCTACCCTGGCATGTGTGCTTGAGTGTCCTCCTGAGTTTGTTTCTATGTACGCATGTTCTGCCATTTAGCCTTTGAGTAAAATCCTTATGTAAAATCATAGAGACAACTTACCTACAGAACGTAGTACGGTACATGTATATAGTTGTCAGCGTACGGACAGTTTTGAGGAATATAGTTTTACGTGCACGTATACGTACTATATGTACATGTACATGTACGTGTACAACTGTAGCGTTTTCGTACGTCCATATAATTATAGATTAAAATAACCCAGAAAATAAACGTTTGACCCTTTGTACATGGCCCTCAACAACAGCCCAGTATAGTAAATACTTTGACCCGGTTGTGTCAAGCTCCCTAATTGATTGATTGCCATTACTAAATTAATACGAGCCAAGCCTCACTTTTGTCCTGCTTACCATATCTCATCACCTAGCTAAAAAAGCCACTTAATTGCATTCCTTTGGTTTCCAGTCTTTATTGCTTTTAAATTGGATAGCCAGCCCATTATACTTCTTAGTTTGTTCACCACTCTAGTTTCAGCTTTCAGACGAGACACATGTCTTTGAACTTGTCCTTTGTATATTTGGTAGTCTACATGTAGTTGTTCATTCTTAGAATAAAAGTCGCTGTACGAACGACCAACCCGGTGCCATCATTCCAAGTACCATGTACTAAAAAACCCAAACAACTACCGGCCGTTTGCTAGTTCATTTCTCCATAGTACATGTAATACAATGCCTGCCTAGATGCACTCTATCTGAACTATGAAAGTAAATATATATTTGTATTATCTCGCCCAGGTGAAAATTCCAGTTGAAACCAGTTGAACTGGACCAGTTAGGACCAGTTAAAACCAGTTGAACTGGTCTCAACTCGGGCCAATTTCATAGAGCTGCTGAGCACACAAATGTGCTTAGCATGACAATTTGTCCTTGGCAAAAACAAGGTTACAGACCAAATTTTCACCTGATCTTCATTGTTCTGGATTGATAATCAGCTGTTTGTTTGCTTAGCATGAAAAACACGTAGAATTTTGGCTGGTAACCTGTTTTTAATGAGCAAGACTTTTTTGTGCTAAGCAAATTGTTGTGCTTAGTAGCTCTATGAAATTGGCCCCTGGTCTGAACTGGTCCAGTTCAAGTGGCAATTAATTGGTGACTGGTATTAAACTGGTTTAACTGGTAATGAACTGGTTTAACTGGTTTTGCAACTCAAAAAGTTCAATGAACGTTAATTCTTACAACTGCGTGGACAACGTACGTAATGAAATAATACCAATGGAATTTACTTACCGGTACACGTATTACACATTACTATGGGGAAGTAGGTAGAGCATACATGTACATACAAATGAATAATAACCTACTCCTATTATATACTGAATACGTACTACATGTACCCACTTAGCCATCGTCGTTATTTAGTTTTATACTGCATTTTAGGTGGGGGAGGGGGGGGGGGGAGTTAGGTAACAATAGTCTAGAGAGTGTATAGATATGGGGGACTAAAGGGGGGGGGGGGGAGTCCGTCGGACCCATATCTTGCTGGGTATAATTAATATCATCTTTCGGCATTACTTTTTTCTCAACACCTCATAACGGGCAATTCATGCTATCGTACAATGTATGGAGCTTTCTGATGTTTGACCGAGTCCAATGAGGGCGCTCCACCGTGCGTACCATGCAGAATTAGACGTTGACACTGTGAGTGTGACTGACGCTCTACGTTTTCATGTCCGGGTGAGTGGATTTTATTAGTTTTGGAATATCCCTACGTTGGCAGTTTGATGTTAAGCGCTGAACATGGATACCCTCAACCGTCTAGTACAAGTACTGATTGTGTGTTTATTCCCAATCGTAGTTTCGGGCGGCGTCATGGCGAACACGGAAATACACGGGTTCCAGTATTTACCGTTGGTTGTGAATACCTGGCCTTTTACAAACGCCACTACCGCGGCGTGGACCACCATCACATCTGGAGCCGGTTCGGCCCTGGATGCGGTGGAGCAGGGATGCAGCACCTGCGAGCAACAACAATGTGATGGAAGTGTTGGCTACGGAAACCACCCCGACGAGAACGGCGAGACGACCCTCGACGCAATGATCATGGACGGGGTGACCCACGATGTTGGATCTGTCGGCTGCCTCAGACGCGTGAAGAGCGCCATCTCGGTGGCTAGAGCTGTCATGAATTACACCAAACATACCCTGCTAGTCGGTGAATTAGCCGAGCAGTTTGCTGTGGAAATGGGTTTCCGAAGCGAGAGTCTGTCCACCAATGCCTCAATCAAGGAATGGAAGCAATGGAAAGAAAACAATTGCCAACCTAATTTTCGACAGAATGTGCAGCCAGACTCTACTAAATCGTGCGGACCGTATCACCCGGATCAGGCTCGTTCACATCCTTTCCAGCCGCGTTACAACAGCGAGGTGAACGAAGGCAACCATGACACGATCGGAATGCTTGTTATCGATAAAGACGGCAATATCGCGGGTGGTACCACAACTAATGGTGCCAACCATAAGGTACCGGGCCGTGTCGGCGATTCCCCAATTGTAGGTGCCGGCTGCTACGTCGATAATGACGTGGGCGGGGCTGTCGCTACCGGAGATGGTGACGTCATGATGAGATTCCTTCCTAGTTTACGGGCTGTGGAGAATATGAGGCAAGGGATGTGTCCGAGTAGCGCATGCGAAGCCGCGCTGAAGCCCATCATCAAATTCTATCCTGATTTTAGTGGGGCTCTAGTTGCAGCCAGCAAACAAGGAATTCACGGTGCGGCGTGTTATGGCTTTGACAACTTTCATTATTCAGCGTACTTCACAGGATTGAAATCCCCCGAGATTGAGGCCATTCCCTGTATGCCGAAAGCCTAACCCTAACTCCCTTGGCTCTCGCACTAGAAAGCATACCAAACCTAAAAATTTCCAACAGCTCACACAGGTTCAGTAATTGCTGGTACACAGAACTGAACCTAACGGTACTAAACCTGCCAAACTCCAACAGTTTACGTTTGATCGACTTGGTACAGTGATGACTGGCCAGTGGTATGTGCTTGAGTGGGGACACACATACATGTGTACATACACTTACAGTTGGCTAGGAACTGTGCCATGACCATGTGGGTTACCCACGAATAAATGCGTGCCCATTCTCCCAAACTCCACTATTTTGACAAGTCTCATGCCTTTCTGCCCTGAACCTCGCATAATTCTCCAGTGTCTCCTGGGCCTTAAAATTAGAATAGTGTTAACTTTAGCCATTCGAATTTGAGGTAGATGACGTAAATCAGGCACATCTGAACTATGACCAGATTGAATGCTTATAATTCATTTATTGGTTCTCTCATGGAGGAAGGAAAACTGTTTTCCTTCCTCCATGGTTCTCTAAAGTCAATTTTGTAAGGATACAATACTTGTATACATGTACAGCAAAATGGAATATTGAATACTGTTTGGCAAATATCAAATTTGTAGAATATTCTCAACATACTGTTTTTGATTGTTCCTCTAAACCTGATAATCATTACCATTCATATCACCATTACCACGATGCATCATTCATATCTTCAACATCAAATCATGATCACACTATACCGTCATAATCACAGTCTCTGTCATCTCGATCATTAAACTGGATAGTAGTTACGATATACTGCCGTGTTTTACGCTGATTACTGCGTATATGATCATTTGAATTTTTATCAAAGGTAAACCTACAATCCTACATAATTGTTAACTTTAAAATTGTACTGGTTCTAAACTGCTTTTTGATTGTTTAATCATTGTGAAATCATTTTAATTGTGAAATGTACATATCGGAGGAAAACCCAATAACATATTGGTCCAGGCAGGATTCGAACCCGGGTCACAGCAGTGGAAAGCAAGGCAAAAACCACAGGGCCAACCTGACTCTCTGCATTTAATTAATAGACTGATTTGTTTTTGTTGTAATTGACAGTACTGTACTTCACGGAAAGTGTAATATCCACTGTTTAGCTGAAACTACAACACTTTAGGTTTTGAATGAACGTTGTATTTTGAACAAAATAAATCAAATGGAAATGATATATCCGATAATTCAGTAGAATTGTAATGCTTACTTGATTTTTTTAAAGTGATTTTAGTATTTTAAACAGAGGGAAATAATCTCAATCTCAAATACCTGTACATCTCAATAAAACAATCTCAAAATCCTCAAATCAACACATTTTGAACACATAACTGGTATCTGTGGCAGTGATTTTCGTTACTCTTTCTCAACTTTTGTCAATTTGGGACCATATTTTGACTTGGATTCTTGTCCAAGCGAGGCCAGCTTGTCATCATGCCCGAGCAGCCAGTGTTTTTTCAGGTCTGCCGAGTAGCGGGAGGCCGGGGGCTTTCGGCCCAGACTCTCGGCCAGGCTGCGGGTCAGGTGAGCCGAGTTGCCGCAGCACAGACCCACGTACTGGATGCCCAGCTCCCGCACTCGCCGGCCAAAGTCGTGGATGTCTTTACGGTTGCACTGAATGCAGTCCAGATTTACAGGGAACAATGGCTCACCTATAGAGGGACCAAACCTCAAACTATTATAATTTTATTAAAATAAAATTATAAAATTATTATAAATAATATACTACTTTTTTTTCAGAAAAATAAATATCAAAACTTTGCTAAAAATACAGCTGTGTAAATTTAAAAGGGAGGTCTTTTCATTGGCCTTTGCTGGAACTTGTTAAAACTTAAAATGAAAACCAACTTTAAATTGATATGGCTACAGCAGATATCAAAAGAAATTATCACCGCGATTACGGCTACCTGAAATTGGATCAATTGATGACATGAAGTTAGGTTGGTCCATGGTTGTACGATACATCACCGGCACTGCCGCAAGGGGAACCTGCGTTGCAGAATAAAAAACTAAAACGTACATTTTAAAAAGACCTCCAAATGTGCTCACTGTGTCCTCCATCTCGGATCGTGATTACCCTGGCCTTGGTCAAGGCGCGTTCGTCGTTATCTGTCTGTCGTTATCCGTCCGGAAATTAAATACACGCCACGCGCGCCCTGCATGCATATTCATAGCGCGCGCGGTGCAAAGATACAGCGCGAACAGCGACCTCACACGGCCACTATTTATGCAAATCAACTGAAGCTACTTCTTCAGTTGATTTGCATAATAGTGGCTGCGTGAGGTCGCTGTTTGAGCTCCGATTACCGCCGCGCCGTACGTACGGACGGGTAATGATAAACGCCTTGACCAAGGCTACGATTACCTCTGCAATTCAAACCTCATGCCGTGCATGTTATCACCTTAGGTAAGCTTGTGCCAACACGTGTTTTTCGTAATTTTTGAGCCACATTACCACAGAAGCTCCGAAAACCTCTAGCAAACCAAATTACCTGTGTGCATGAAGGTCAATATACGGGCTACTCGATGCGTTACCACTTCAAAATGGTTTCTAACGTTAAACCTAAAACCCCTCCTTTTTAAAATTGTGTCCAAATAAGCTCAGTGGAAATCTCAAAATAATATTTCAAACTGCGGAGTCGAACTATTTCATGATGGTTAATGCATTGCGAATACAACTGTGAACGAGTTGTACATTGCTGACGGAGTTGTACAATGCTTATGCTGTTTACGTTACTTATGTTGTTGTACATGTACGTTGCTTATGTTACTGTACAATGCTAATTCACTTGTGTAATGCTGATGCGGCCCTTTTGCCTTGTACATGTACATGTACATGCTTGTACATTGATTAAGTTTAGTGCGCCTTGATTTCCTACACTGTCGTGCCGTCCGAGTGCCAAGAGTGAAGTCAAAACATAATGCAAATTTGCGCCCACACCCCTCTTTTGCTTTCTCGCACCCCTTTTTCTCTGAGTGCCAACGGTGAAAACAAAACATACTGCACATTTGCGCTCGCACCCCTCTTTTGCATTCTCGCACCCATTTTTGCTCTTGCCAACAGTGAAGTCATAACTGCACATTTGCACCCGCACCCCTCTTTTGCTTTATTATCGCACCCCTTTTTCTCCGAGTGCCAAGAGTGAAGTCATCATAACATACTGCACATTTGCGCCCGCACCCCTCTTTTGCATTCTCGCACCCCTTTTTGCTCTTGCCAACAGTGAAGTCATAACATACTGCACATTTGCGCCCACACCCCTCTTTTGTTTTCTCGCACCCCTTTTTTCTCCGAGTGCCAACAGTGAAGTCAAAACTATTTGCGCCCGCACCCCTCTTTTGCTTTCTCGCACCCCCTTTTTATCCGAGTGCCAACAGTGAAGTCAAAACATACTGCACATTTGCGCTCGCACCCCTCTTTTGTTTTCTCGCACCCCTTTTTCACTGAGTGCCAACAGTGAAGTCAAAACATACTGCCAATTTGCGCCCGCACCCCTCTTTTGTTTTCTCGCACCCCTTTTTTCTCCGAGTGCCAACAGTGAAGTCAAAACTATTTGCGCCCGCACCCCTCTTTTGCTTTCTCGCAACCATTGTTATCCGAGTGCCAAGAGTGAAGTCAAAACATACTGCACATTTGCGCTCGCACCCCTCTTTTCTTTTCTCGCACCCCTTTTTATCCGAGTGCCAACAGTGAAGTCAAAACATACTGCAAATTTGCGCTCGCAACCCTCTTTTGCTTTCTCGCACCCCTTTTTACTCTTGCTAACAGTGAAGTCATAACATATACTGCATATCTGCACCCGCACCCCTCTTTTGCTTTCTCGCACCCCTTTTTATCCGAGTGCCAACAGTGAAGTCAAAACATACTGCACGTTTGCGCTCGCACCCCTCTTTTGCTTTCTCGCACCCCTTTTTTGCTCTTGCCAACAGTGAAGTCAGTCATAACATACTGCACATTTGCACCCGCACCCCTCTTTTGCTTTCTCGCACCCTTTTTTACCCGAGTGCCAATAGTGAAGTCAAAACATACTGCACGTTTGCGCTCGCACCCCTTTTTTGCTTTCTCGCACCCCCTTTTGCTCTTGCCAACAGTGAAGTCAAAACATACTGCACATTTGCGCCCGCACCCCTCGTTTGCTTTATCGCACCCCTTTTTTATCCGAGTGCCAACAGTAAAGTCAAAATATACTGCCCATTTGCACTCGCACCCCTCTTTTGTTTTCTCGCACCCCTTTTCTCACCGAGTGCCAACAGTGAAGTCAAAACATACTGCAAATTTGCGCCCGCACCCCTTCTTTGCTTTCTCGCACCCCTTTTTCTCCGAGTGCCAACCGTTAGGTCAAAACTATTTGCGCCCGCACCCCTCTTTTGTTTTCTCGCAACCATTTTTATCCGAGTGCCAACAGTGAAGTCAAAACATACTGCACATTTGCGATCGCACCCCTTTTTTGTTTTCTCGCACCCCCTTTTTCTCCGGTGCCAACAGTGAAGTCAAAACTATTTGCGCCCGCAACCCTCTTTTGCTTTCTCGCACCTCCTTTTTATCCGAGTGCCAACAGTGAAGTCAAAGAAAAAGGGGTGCGAGCGCAAATGTGCAGTATGTTTTGACTTCACTGTTGGCACTCGGATAAAAAGGGGGTGCGAGAAAGCAAAAGAGGGGTGCGGGCTCAAATAGTTTTGACTTCACTGTTGGACTCGGAGAAAAAAGGGGTGCGAGAAAACAAAAGAGGGGTGCGGGCGAAAATAGTTTTGACCTAACGGTTGGCACTCGGAGAAAAAGGGGTGCGAGAAAGCAAAAAAGGGGTGCGGGCGCAAATTGGCAGTATGTTTTGACTTCACTGTTGGCACTCGGTGAAAAAGGGGTGCGAGAAAGCAAAAGAGGGGTGCGAGCGCAAATGTGCAGTATGTTATGACTTCACTGTTGGCAAGAGCAAAAAGGGGTGCGAGAAAACAAAAGAGGGGTGCGAGCGCAAATGTGCAGTATGTTTTGACTTCACTATTAGCACTCGGGTAAAAAAGGGTGCGAGAAAGCAAAAGAGGGGTGCGGGTGAAAATGTGCAGTATGTTATGACTTCACTGTTGGCAAGAGCAAAAAGGGGTGCGAGAAAGCAAAAGAGGGGTGCGAGCGCAAACGTGCAGTATGTTTTGACTTCACTGTTGGCACTCGGATAAAAAGGGGTGCGAAAAGCAAAAGAGGGGTGCGGGTGCAGATGTGCAGTATATGTTATGACTTCACTGTTGGCAAGAGTAAAGGGGTGCGAGAAAGCAAAAGAGGGTTGCGAGCGCAAATTTGCAGTATGTTTTGACTTCACTGTTGGCACTCGGATAAAAATGGTTGCGAGAAAGCAAAAGAGGGGTGCGGGCGCAAATAGTTACGACTTCAATGTTGGCACTCGGAGAAAAAGGGGTGCGAGAAAACAAAAGAGGGGTGCGAGCGCAAATGTGCAGTATGTTTTGACTTCACTGTTGGCACTCGGATAAAAAGGGGGTGCGAGAAAGCAAAAGAGGGGTGCGGGCGCAAATAGTTTTGACTTCACTGTTGGCACTCGGAGAAAAAAGGGGTGCGAGAAAACAAAAGAGGGGTGCGGGCGCAAATGTGCAGTATGTTATGACTTCACTGTTGGCAAGAGCAAAAAGGGGTGCGAGAAAACAAAAGAGGGGTGCGGGCGCAAATGTGCAGTATGTTATGATGACTTCACTCTTGGCACTCGGAGAAAAAGGGGTGCGATAAAGCAAAAGAGGGGTGCGAACGCAAATTTGCAGTATATTTTGACTTCACTGTTGGCACTCGGAGAAAAAGGGGTGCGATAAAGCAAAAGAGGGGTGCGAGCGCAAATTTGCAGAATGTTTTGACTTCACTGTTGGCACTCGGTGAAAAAGGGGTGCGAGAAAACAAAAGAGGGGTGCAAGCGCAAATTGGCAGTATGTTTTGACTTCACTGTTGGCACTCGGTGAAAAAGGGGTGCGAGAAAACAAAAGAGGGGTGCGAGCGCAAATGTGCAGTATGTTTTGACTTCACTGTTGGCACTCGGATAAAAAGGGGGTGCGAGAAAGCAAAAGAGGGGTGCGGGCGCAAATAGTTTTGACTTCACTGTTGGCACTCGGAGAAAAAAGGGGTGCGAGAAAACAAAAGAGGGGTGCGGGCGCAAATGTGCAGTATGTTATGACTTCACTGTTGGCAAGAGCAAAAAGGGGTGCGAGAATGCAAAAGAGGGGTGCGGGCGCAAATGTGCAGTATGTTATGATGACTTCACTCTTGGCACTCGGAGAAAAAGGGGTGCGATAATAAAGCAAAAGAGGGGTGCGGGTGCAAATGTGCAGTTATGACTTCACTGTTGGCAAGAGCAAAAATGGGTGCGAGAATGCAAAAGAGGGGTGCGAGCGCAAATGTGCAGTATGTTTTGTTTTCACCGTTGGCACTCAGAGAAAAAGGGGTGCGAGAAAGCAAAAGAGGGGTGTGGGCGCAAATTTGCATTATGTTTTGACTTCACTCTTGGCACTCGGAGAAAAAGGGGTGCGATAAAGCAAAAGAGGGGTGCGAACGCAAATTTGCAGTATATTTTGACTTCACTGTTGGCACTCGGAGAAAAAGGGGTGCGATAAAGCAAAAGAGGGGTGCGAGCGCACATTTGCAGAATGTTATGACTTCACTTTTGGCACTCGGAGAAAACTTCATCAGTGTCTGTCATCTGCAGAATTTTTTTCAGCTGACATACAGAAACGTGAACATTTAACAGTTCTTTGTATAAGCTAATTTGACTTCCAGTCGATTTTACTGAATTTTTTTTTACAAATATTTTGGACATCATCAGTGCAAAGTTTGCCGTTCCATCGTGGGTTTACGGCCCCTATTCTGTGTGTATTTTATGTGATGCCCATTGCCAAAACCAAACAAAAATCTTCCTTTATTTCCGCTGTGCACTGTTGTTGCAATATTAGCGATTCTAGACCCGTTTTCTAAGAGTAATATGAGCTTTTGTCCGCCCATGTTCTCGAGAGCTGGCTAATTATCGCTCTCTAGCTCTCAGTCTTAATGTCACGCCGGACGATAGAGTACGTACGCCTCCCGGCGTAATTTTGCCCATTTTGCTCAAAGTGACTAGCTTTAGCTTCGTTTATTTCTACCTCATCATCATTGTCTTCATTTTGCACATTATGACCTAGTATATGTCATGGTCAACCTCATTATCTTCGTCACTCATTTCGTCTTCATGTCTCTCTGGCATCATATATTCATATATAATTTCATAATAAAAGTTGTATTATTGATGTGGTAAGCACCGACATTCTCTTGCCAGAAAGGAAAGGACAGCATAACGTTTAGAACATCATTTGTTCAATAGTTTGCCGTTCAATTCATATTTTGTACATAAACTATAACCCATAGGTACTGCGCTTTACAGTGCAAGTTAACGCTGTTGGTATTCAGAGAGTCAAGTTACAAGGACATGCACGCCAACCCACAGCCTAAATACATGTAGAAGCTAGATAGAAGGTCAGTGCATGTTGGTGAATTACTAAACAGCGCGCTCACAGCGCTCGCAAACTCTGCAGTCGTATACGCCATCTGCTGTTTAGATAAAGTTGCGTAATTCTCGAGGTTAAGCGCTGCAATGGTCAGGGATCGTGGGTGATTGTGTGCTCTCTTATTGGCTCGATCTGTCAAGGCACAAACTATGGGCGCTGTGTCGTTATTGGCCCATTCTGGTTTGTACACGAACCATCGGTATCGATGGTTCGTGTACAATCAATTAAATGTCACTTCTATCGAGAGTGTCCGAGTAATGGTATACCTGGCATTGCTCAATACATGTACAGAGGCTAATAATTATAAACCCTGGCAATAAAACAATTATTGCTCAACTTGGCTACCGACAATCTAATTATCGGTGTCTTTGTAAGCAGGTTTATTGTGCAATTAACAGAAGCAATTAACAGAGTGTATAGTTCCGCTAAAACAGACCTGCACCATTAGCCTTGAGGTTGCTCCGACTGGTTTGAGAAAATACCGACTTAGATTGGCCCAGAGAGTCTTCTCCACTATTAAATATAAAAGCCAATTTTGTTATATATTAAAGCCCACCTTATTAAACACTTTGACAACTTCTTCCAGAACGGGCAGCATGGTGGTCGGGCCCCGTGCGCAGTTCAGCCCCACTACATCGGCCCCCGCTTCCGCTAGTTGCCTAAACGCTTCGCTGTACTCCACTCCGTCCACACTAGCCGGCTTGCCGTTCGCTTGGCCCTGTTGGCCCGCCAAAGTAACTACACAGGGGAGATCTGCACGCGTGGTAGATAAAACAAAATCTCAACTCTTCATTGGTTAGACAGATTTGTATGCCCATTATGATATAATTGTTCACTTGATGATAAAAGCATATGTCAAAGGAAATATATTCGGCCGTCGAGCCATCGCAGCCAAAGGTAGCCAAAATAAGCAATGGCAGCCATTTTGAAAATTTTGAAAATTTCCTGTTAATCTACTCTGTAGATTTGTTTTCTTCAAAAAGGCAAATCTGCGATGGCCCTTTAGCCAACCACTAGACGCGAACATTGGTGTATTTCTTCAAGCCTTATGTCAATCTTTGTTTTTGTTGTGGGAAAAAAATCGACCATCTTTAACGCACTCTTTGCAAATTCCTTGCATGCCTGAGTAGCGATCAACGCCTCGCCAAATGAACTGAAGGTTTCTGCCACAATGTAGTCGGCACCAGATTCCACAATCCACTTAATCTGCTCCTGAAAATGAACACAAAAAATAAAAACCACTGTCATAATCACTGCAACAACGACTACTTTAAAAGGGATTTTGCGTCCTGGAAGCGCGTTTTAAACGAAATGATGTTAATCGTAGAGAGCATAAGAAGTAGGATAACAACATTCACACAACCATCCCTTTAAAAACGACGGTTTTGTGTTTATATTATTGTGTAGAATGAATTTTGAAGTCCACTTTAGCGACCTCTCAAAGACGATGTGCCTTCATATGTATTCAAATGCGCCCGGCAGTATGCGCCCGGCAGTATGCGCCCGCCAGTATGCGCGCGCCAGTATGCGCGCGCCAGTATGCGCGCGCCAGTATGCGCGCGCCAGTATGCGCGCGCCAGTATGCGCGCGCCAGTATGCGCGCGCCAGTATGCGCGCGCCAGTATGCGCGCGCCAGTATGCGCGCGCCAGTATGCGCGCGCCAGTATGCGCGCGCCAGTATGCGCGCGCCAGTATGCGCGCGCCAGTATGCGCGCGCCAGTATGCGCGCGCCAGTATGCGCGCGCCAGTATGCGCGCGCCAGTATGCGCGCGCCAGTATGCGCGCGCCAGTATGCGCGCGCCAGTATGCGCGCGCCAGTATGCGCACGCCAGTATGCGCACGCCAGTATGCGCACGCCAGTATGCGCACGCCAGTATGCGCACGCCAGTATGCGCACGCCAGTATGCGCACGCCAGTATGCGCACGCCAGTATGCGCACGCCAGTATGCGCACGCCAGTATGCGCACGCCAGTATGCGCACGCCAGTATGCGCACGCCAGTATGCGCACGCCAGTATGCGCACGCCAGTATGCGCACGCCAGTATGCGCACGCCAGTATGCGCACGCCAGTATGCGCACGCCAGTATGCGCACGCCAGTATGCGCACGCCAGTATGCGCACGCCAGTATGCGCACGCCAGTATGCGCACGCCAGTATGCGCACGCCAGTATGCGCACGCCAGTATGCGCACGCCAGTATGCGCACGCCAGTATGCGCACGCCAGTATGCGCACGCCAGTATGCGCACGCCAGTATGGTTAAGAGATGACATCAGAGGTCACATAATTAAAAGGCGATTTGTCCTGCGACGTCACTCTTCAAGCAAATTTTATGTGAAACACGATGTGGCGCATACTGCCGGGCACATTTTAAATACAAATGTAAACACGTGACGTCAGAGGGGCATCATCTATAGTTGTGACTCCAGCAGTAATATTGTTTACAATCTGCAGTTGTGTAAGAAACCACATTTTGTGCACTGTGCGTAGTGTATGTGACACACACGACCGTGTATCGACAGGGAAACGTATATCAGTACTACTCGCATTGTGCCCAATGAAAACAACCGATGCCTTAAATTTTGTTTCGTCTTTTCTCGGGAACGTTAAGACATTAGGTTGTTTTTTTTGTCCAACCAGATGTTTGTAATAGAATAAATATACACTCCAATACATGAGCTTATTTTCGATGTTGCCCCAAGGCCAAGAATATTCTTCTGTGTTTTCTCTCAACTCTAAAATTTTGTAAATTAAACATTCTAATTGTAATTGTCTACTCTGTGAAGTTGTTTTCCTTCTCAAGGCTTGAGCTACAGCTATCTAGCATATGGGGCGCTTTAAAAAAAAAATTACTTTAAAAATCTGCCGGATTCTCTCGCGGTAATTTGGCACGGTGTCCACATAGATGTTAGTGTTGCTGATGTTACCAGCCATCAGAGTACCAGTTTGGTCAGCCACCTCACGTGCCATGCGCAGTGCGTCTTTGTTGATTCGCTCCAGATCGTCCTCTCGACCAATCAGCGTCATCTTTTCACGATGGGCGTAATACTGAAATGCAAAGTTACGTCGAACCATTGTGTTCATGCAATAACGGCTGACGGAAATTGAACTATCGCGTTTGATTGGATTTAGACAATGTGACCTTCGGTTTGGTTTGGTTTCACCATAGAGCTGTTCCTTGCTCTATGGTTTCACATACTTACCGTGAATGCCAGTACGACGTCACTTCCGGCGTGGACGAATTCCTCGTACTGTTGCCGGACTAATTCCGGATGTTCCAGGACTACTTCCGGCACATATGAGCCCGCCGTCAAGTAGCCGCGTCGCTCGAACACGAAGAGATATCCCTCCGCGCAGATGACCGTCTCACCATCGCGTAAGCGTTCCATTAATCCTTAAAAAAAAATAGGGTCAAGGGGCCACAGTTTTAATACACCGGTTTGAGGCTTAGAGCCCTCATTGTGCGTAGGCCAATGAAATAATGTTAGGGTCAGTTTTATTTTCAATTCAGGGCGAACCACGTGTAAAACCCCGGCGTCCTTCTTTCTTTGTTGTGTTGATGCCAGAATTGGAATCCGTGTAACGTAATCAACAGACACAGTTACGTACAGATACAGGTTCGGTTTGATTCGGTTCGTGTCTGTTCGGTTCGGTTCGGATTGGTTCGGGTTGGTTCGGGTCGGTTTTCCCCAGACTGGGACTTTAAGAGCTGATAATACAACTATACCCACTCTTTAGAAGACAACAAACTCCAAAGAAAGGAAGCAACCATTTGGGGGGGGGGGGGGGGGGGGGCAGGTAATTTATTTTCGACGTTTGAACCACTGCCATGCTTACGCATGAAAAAGGGGACGATAACAATAGAGGACAATATAGAATGGCGCTAACATTCTGATATTTTACGCGATGTTTTTATGCGTATAATGACAGTCGGACAAACCAGGCGTACGGCTTTTGAGGCGTAGGCCTTATTACTAGGCGTCGGAATTATGAACTGAAATAAAAGTAAATGCAAATTTAAATTAACAAATGTTGGACCTCAGGATGAGGCGTTGGGCCTCAGGATGAGGCGTTGGGCCTCAGGATGAGGCGTCGGGCCTCAGGATGAGGCGTCGGGCCTCAGGATGAGGCGTCCGGGACCTCAGGATGAGACGTCCGGGACCTCAGGATGAGGCGTCGGACCTCAGGATGAGGCGTCAGACCTATGATGCTAGTTAGTTCGGACCTATAATTCGAACCTACGAGGCTTAATTCGGACATTATGGGTTGTCGGACCTTCGAGGCGTCGGACGTACGAGCGGACCCCGCAGCGACCACATCACTTACCTTTGACCTTCTTTGTTTCCGCCATATTGCTGACTGAAGAGCACGTACTGACTAGTCGATCGGAGTCGTTCCAAGTATCAGGATTTATCAGATTATGATGCACGGCAGCTAGATGGATACTCACCGGGATAACCTTACATGAAGGCGGATCATTTTTACTTCCCGGACGTGCGGCGGAATCGACCAATGACGCGCTCTAATTTGCTCATGAATATTTATGGAGTATAGTAATGCAATAGTGGGGTGACATTTTGATTGGGTACTGGTGTTATTTCCACACTGATATCGACGGTAGTAGTGTGTGTACATGTACATGTACGTACGTGTCCATACTCAAATAGCAATACAGCAAGGGTCTTTGTATTTGAGCGGGGTTCAGGCCAAGTATTATACCTGAACAATAGAGCTTGAACCATGACCGCGCAACTCAATTGTCGTGCAAGGCTAATTATAGTTACCGATACAGACGGTCAAGGCCTTTGGACTTGCCCCGGTAATACTGTATAATTACTTTTTGGAAGAAAGTACAATGCTGGGCAAGCGATCAGCCATACTTAATAGTTCAGCTAGTTTGACTTATAAGCTCATTGTATACATGTGCTAGTGCAGTTTCCAATAGATCAACCAGGGGGGGGGGGGGGGGGGGGGGGGGGGGGGCGGAGGGGGGGGGGGGGGGGGGGGGGGCCTTCGAGGCTGTGATTGCGAAACGCTGTGGTACCGTCCATTCTCAAATTAGGGGGGAACAATTTTCTCACTTGAAAAATAAAGAGTTTTTGGCATCCAATCTTAACATCTTGTCTTTTGTAGTTGTAAAAGGTTGTTATTTACCTTAATGTTTATCATCCAATGGCAAAAATTGTATTGAAAATGAAAAAAGCAGTCGAAACAATTAAGCGTTGACGTACCGTTGATGCGCGTGGAGATTATGCACAAATACTCAAACGACGTTAACAAATACCTCCCCTAAAAAGGGCAATAATAATCGATAAATTGTGAAAAATCGTGCTTTGACCCCACTCATTTTCTTCCATGGATACGTTAAAAAAGGATGTAGCAGTGATATACTGAATTTTTTAAAAAATCTGCCTGTGACCCCCTTGCGTTTTATCGTGTTGTTTTCGAACGAAAATGGCAGAAAATGACATCGCCCAAAACAAAATCCGTGTAGATCGTGCCTGCGTACCTGGCTTTGCGGACGTTGTATGAATCACTAAATGCGAAGAGCGATACACGGAGCAAATCTGTACGTGTTTCAATGGTGCGCTTCGCGGTAGCGATCATACGTATTTACTGTGTGAGATGTGTGGTTCATGAGCGTGGAAGAACGAATGAGATACATTTCAACGTTGGGGGCGCACTTTCTTGGGCCCCCCCTCCGCCCCCCCCCCCCCCCCCCCCCCCCCACCTGAGATCAACCACGGTCTAGTTAATCTTCAACATTTTCAAATTTCTTAAATTTTCAGGCTGACTTTTTTTCAGTTTGTATATAGTGCCCATTCAAATTTTGAACAAAAGCAAAACTTTTCCACAAAATAATGAACTATAATTATGAACCCAAATATTAAAGATATATCGAAGATATCACCGAACATCGATCTGGGTTTTTTTTCTGAGGAGTTACAAGATGTTGATGCCCAACTTTCGGACACGCGGGTTTACTATGCACATGTGCATCCTATAATCCCTTAATGTCATTCGCGGGAAGCACTCCGACACGTAGGACTCGCTCGCATCATCAGTTTAAGGCCGGTCATTATCATCAGAGTTATCAAGTAAAATTGATGTGTTTTATCGGAATTTAGACTATTATGATGGTCGCAAAAAAATGCTCAATTAAACATGCACAACTAATTGACACTGCTATCTTTGAAACGGAAGGGCAAAGAATTTGAAGGTTCGATAAATGGAAACAACCGTTCACGAGCTAGTCTTTCTAAAAGCGTAGACTATATGCAGTACAAGGTGGTCGTCGCATATAATTATGTCCAATGCAGACATATTTTTACCAATTACACTGGAGGGAGTATAATTTATGTAAGAATTATTGAATATCTACCTACACATTTATCACGAAAAATTCACTGGCACATGTATTATCGTCACGCATCATACATGTACATGTACTACTACTAAGGTAAACCGAAACATGAAATATGCCTTAATAGTTTTTTCCAGATTTTTGGGAGAATAACCTATAATAATATGACCCTTAATTTATACAGGACATATGAAGGTACACAGATAATAAATGATGAGTCAAAAGACTCATTAAGGTGAGTCATTGATTTGTCCGTGTAGTGATACACTGTTGGACTTCAGCGAGTCATTTGACTCAATGGAGATGAGTCTCGTGACTCAGGCTGGAATAATATGTAGGTATATTGACTCACTTTGTTGCATGTAACTGAGTCACCATAGTGTCCGTGTAGTGACACACTGCCATATTTAAAATGAGTCAAATTACTCAGAATGGAACGAGAGACGAGTCTTGTGACTATAACCAAATGTCTTTTAACCGAGTCCACCATACTTTTATTCAACTCAATTCATTCTAGCATTCAATTCAATTAAAAAACTAAATAAAACACAGGAGTAAAACAAGATTTAAGGTATAGTGTATAAAACAGGGTTCCCATAAATATTCATGACTTTTCCAGGCCAAAATTGAACTGGTTTATTCGACCAATAATATATCAGAACAAAAACTCCGGCCGGCTCTCACTGCGCGACTGCAATTGCAAGATGGCGGACGCTTGATAGCTGTACGGGTTTCTCATGCGTCCTCGCAAGGGCGCGCGAAATTGAAAGCAAGGCAAAAACCACAGTGGGCTATTCTGACTCTCTGCATTTAATTAATAGACTGATTTGTTTTTGTTGTAATTTAAGGTACTATATATGTTCATTGTGTATACTATACCATCAGTGTTTTCACGAAAATTGTAATATCCACTGTTTAGCTGAAACTTTAACAGTATAGGTTTTGAATGAACGTTGTATTTTGAACAAAATAAATCAAATGGGAATGATATATCTGATAATTCAGTAGAATTGTAATACTTTCTTGGTTTTTTTCAAGTGATTTGATTATTTTAAACAGAGGGAAATAATCTCAATCTCAAATACCTGTACTTCTCAATAAAACAATCTCAAAATCCTCAAATCAACACATGTCTAAAAATTTGAACACACAACTGGTATCTGTGGCAGTGAATTCAGTGATTTTCGTTACTCTTTCTCAACTTTTGTCAATTTGGGACCATATTTTGATTTTAAGTCTTGTTCCAGCGAGGGCAGCTTGTCATCATGCCCCAACAGCCAGTGTTTTTTCAGGTCGGCCGAGTAGCGGGAGGCCGGGGGCTTTCGGCCCAGACTCTCGGCCAGGCTGCGGGTCAGGTGAGCAGAGTTGCCGCAGCACAGACCCACGTACTGGATGCCCAGCTCCCGCACTCGCCGGCCAAAGTCGTGGATGTCTTTACGGTTGCACTGAATGCAGTCCAGATTTACAGGGAACAATGGCTCACCTATAGAGGGAACAAACCTCAAACTATTATAATTTTATTAAAATAAAATTATACAATTATTATAATATACTACTTTTTTCAGGAATTTTTTTTCAAAACTTTGCTAAAAATACAGCTGTGTAAATTTGTCTTTTCATTTGCCTTTGCTGGAACTTGTTAAAACTTAAAATGAAAACCAACTTTAAATTGATATGGCTACAGCAGATATCAAAAGAAATTATCACCACGATTACGCTACCTGAAATTGGATCAATGGATGAAACGAAGTTAGGTTGTTCCTTGGTTGTACGATACATCACCGGCACTGCCGCAAGGGGAACCTGCGTTGCAGAATGAAAAAGTAAAACGTACATTTTACAAAGACCTCCAAATGTGCTCACTGTGTCCCTCCACCTCATGATTACCCTAGCCTTGATTGGTCAAGGCGCGTTCGTCGTTATCCGTCTGTCGTTATCCGTCCAGAACACGCCACGCGCGCCCTGCATGCTAGCTGTGCTCATCATAGCGAGCGGTGCAAAGATACATGTACAGCGCGAACAGCGACCTCACACGGCCACTATTTATGCAAATCAACTTAATTAAGCTATATCTACAGTTGATTTGCATAATAGTGGCCGCGTGATGTCGTTGTTTGAGCTCCAATTACCGCCGCGCCGTACGTACGGACGGGTAATGATAAACGCCTTGACCAAGGCTACAATTACCCCTGCGATTCAAACCTCATGCCGTGCATCACCTCAGGTAAGCTTGTGCTAACACGTGTTTTTCGTAATTTTTGAGCCACATTACAGAACCTCGGGAAAACCTCAAACCAAATCGTCTGTGTGTCTGAAGGTCTAAGTTATACGGACTGCGATGCGTTACCACTTCAAAATGGTTTCTAATGTTAAACCTAAAACCCCTCCTTTTTAAAATTGTGTCCAAATAAGCTCATCGAACTAGTGTTTTAAGCTTTGACAGTCAACGATAACTATTTCATGATGGTTAATGCATTGCGAATACAACTGTGAACGAGTTGTACATTGCTGACGAAGTTGTACAATGCTTATAAGCATTTATATGTTGCTTATGTTGTTGTACGTTGCTTATGTTGCTGCACAATGCTAATTCGCTTGTGTAATGCTGATGCGGCCTTTTTGCCTTGTACATGTACATGTACATGTACATGCTTGATTAAGTTTAGTGCGCCTTGATTACACTGTCGTGTATACCTGGCATTGCTCAATACATGTACGGAGGCTAATAATTATAAACCCTGGCAATAAAACAATTATTGATCAACTTGGCTACCGACAATTTAATTATCAGTGTCTTTGTAAGCAGGTTTATTGTGCAATTAACAGAAGCAATAGGCCGTATTATTGAACGTTGAGGGCGCTGTGCTCACGGTATTTGGGGGTATAATTAAATGTGATTAGGAGATGATTCACGTCAGTTTAAATATTCTTACAGCTTCAAATTGTTTTTCTTTCTAATATTCAGTTTTTAGATAAGGTAAAGTTACTAAAACTACTTCAGAAAATGGCGTCTGACAGCACCCTCATGCGGCCAGAAATACGGCGCATTAACAGAGTGTATAGTTCCGCTAAAACAGACCTGCACCTTGAGGTTGCTCCGACTGGTTTGAGAAAATACCGACCTAGATTGGCCCAGAGAGTCTTCTCCACTATTAAATATAAAAGCCAATTTTGTTATATATTAAAGCCCACCTTATTAAACACTTTGACAACTTCTTCCAGAACGGGCAGCATGGTGGCCGGGCCCCGTGAGCAGTTCAGCCCCACCACGTCGGCCCCCGCCTCCGCTAGTTGCCTTAACGCTTCGCTGTATTCCACTCCGTCCACAGTAGCCGGCTTGCTGTTCACTTGGCCCTGGTGGCACGACAAAGTAACTACGCAGGGGAGATCTGCACGCGTGGTAAATAAAACAAAATCTCAACTCTTCGTTGGTCAGACAGATTGGTGCCCAAATATATTATGATATACATGTAATTGTTCACTTGATGATACAAGCATGACATCTGGCACACAGTCGGAGTATATGTCAAAGGAAAGATATAAGGCCGTCGGGCCATCGCAGCCACGGGCCAATTTCATAGAGCTGCTAAGCACAAAAATTTGCTTAGCACAAAAAAGTCTTGCTCATTAAAAACAGGTTACCAGCCAAAATTATACGTGTTTTTCATGCTAAGCAAAAAAACAGTTGATTATCAATCCAAAACAATAAAGATCACGTGAAAATTTGGCCTGTAACCTTTTTTTTGCAAAGGACGAATTGTCATGCTAAGCGAACTTGTGTGCTTAGCAGCTCTATGAAATTGGCCCCTGGTAGCCAAAATAAGCAATGGCAGCCATTTTTGAAAATTTTGTAGATTTCTTTTCTTCAAAAAGACAAATCTGCGATGGCCCTATAGCCAATCACTAGATGCGAACTTTGGTGTTTTTCTTCAAGCTTTATGTCAATCTTTTTGTTTTTGTTATGGGAAAAAAATCGACCATTTTAACGCACTTTTTGCAAATTCCTTGCATGCATGAGTAGCGATCAACGCCTCTCCAAATGTATCGAAGGTTTCTGCCACAATGTAGTCGGCACCAGATTCCACAATCCACTTAATCTGCTCCTGATAATGAATAGAAAAAAGTAAAAACCACTGTCATAATCACTGCAACAACGACTACTTTAAAAGGGATTTTGCGTCCTGGAAGCGCGTTTTAAACGAAACGATGTTAATCGTATAGAGAGCATAAGAAGTAGGATATAAACATCCTTTACAACTGGACGGTTTTGTGTTTATATTATTGTGTAGAATGAATTTTGAAGTCCACTTTATCGACTCCTCAAAATCGGTCTGCTATAGACGATGTGCCTTCTGTTTACATCTGTATTCAAATGTGCCCGGCAGTATGCGCACGCATCATGTTTTACATAAATTTGGTTAAGAGATGACATCAGAGGTCACATAATTAAAAGGCAATCTGACCTTCGACGTCACTCTTCAAGCACATTTTATGTGAAACACGATGTGTGCGCATACTGCCGGGCACATTTTGAATACAAATGTAAACACGTGACGTCAGAGAGTACATCGTCTATAGTTGTGACTCCAGCAGTAATAATGTTTGCAATCTGCGGTTGTGTTAAAGAAACCACATTTTGTGCACTGTGTGTAGTGTGTGTGACACACACGAGTTAGTCTTGCATACGCACTGTGGACCTCCGAACAATATAGGTCCACACGATGCGGGAAGAGGTTACGGTGTGTGGACTTGCACACGTCCACAATCCGTTTTTCAGTTTCCGAAAAAGAGCGCTAGAGGAAAAACGGGTTAGGGTTATATATAGAAAAGATAGAAGGGACAGCTGAGAGGCCCATAATCCTAATTTGAGGGTAAATTTGTTTTGGGGAAGCGAGAAAAATGAGTATTTAGTCAAAGTTTGTTAACTACACGAATACAAAGGAATGTCCACAGTGCGTATGTAAGGTAAAGCATCGTGATTTTGTGTGTGTACATGTATGTGACACACTAAGCTTTACCTTACATACGCACTGTGGACATTCCTTTGTATTCGTGTAGTTAACAAACTTTGACTAAATACTCATTTTTCTCGCTTCCCCAAAACAAATTTACCCTCAAATTAGGATTATGGGCCTCTCAGCTGTCCCTTCTATCTTTTCTATATATAACCCTAACCCGTTTTTCCTCTAGCGCTCTTTTTCGGAAACTGAAAAACGGATTGTGGACGTGTGCAAGTCCACACACCGTAACCTCTTCCCGCATCGTGTGGACCTATATTGTTCGGAGGTCCACAGTGCGTATGCAAGACTAACTCACACGACCGTGTAAGATCGACATGGAAAACGTATACATGTACATGTACGTACTACTACTCGCGTCGTGCCCAATGAAAACAACCGGTGCCTTTTTGTTTCGTCTTTTCTCGGGAACGTTAAGGTTGGTTGGTTTTCTTTTAACCAGATGTTTGCAATAGGATAAATAAACACTTCAATACATGAACTTATTTTCGATGTTACCCCAAGACCAAGAATAGGCCTACTCTTCTGTGTTTTCTCTCACCTCTAAAATTTAGTAAATTAAACATTCTAATTGTAATTGTCTACTCTATGAAGTTGTTTTTCCTCTCAAGGCTTGAGCTACAGCTATCTAGCCTATGGGGCGCTTTTGAAAAACTTACTTTAAAAATCTGCCGGATTCTCTCGCGGTAATTTGGCACGGTGTCCACATAGATGTTAGTGTTGCTGATGTTACCAGCCATCAGAGTACCAGTTTGGTCAGCCACCTCACGTGCCATGCGCAGTGCGTCTTTGTTGATTCGCTCCAGATCGTCTTCTCGACCAATCAGCGTCATCTTTTCACGATGGGCGTAATACTGAAACGCAAAAGTTGCGTCGAACTATGTGTTCATGCAATAACGGCTGAAATTGAACTATCGCGTTTGATTGGATTTAGACAATGTGACCTTCGGTTTGGTTTGGTTTCACATACTTACCGTGAATGCCAGTACGACGTCACTTCCGGCGTGGACGAATTCCTCGTACTGTTGCCGGACTAATTCCGGATGTTCCAGGACTACTTCGGGCACATATGAGCCCGCCGTCAAGTAGCCGCGTCGCTCGAACACGAAGAGATATCCCTCCGCGCAGATGACCGTCTCACCATCGCGTAAGCGTTCCATTAATCCTTAAAAAAAAAAAAGGGTCAAGGGCCACAGTTTCAATACACCGGTTTGAGGCTTAGAGCCCTCATTGTGCGTAGGCCAATGAAATAATGTCAGGGTCAGTTTTGTTTTCAATTCAGGGCGAACCACGTGTAAAACCCCGGCGTCCTTCTTTCTTTGTTGTGTTGATGCCAGAATTGGAATCTGTAACGTAATCTACAGACACAGTTACGTACAGATACAGGTTCGGTTTGATTCGGTTCGTGTCTGTTCGGTTCGGTTCGGGTTGGTTCGGGTCGGTTTTCCCCAAACTGGGACTTTATGAGCTGATAATACAAATATATACCCACTCTTTAGAAGACAATAAATTCCGAAGAAAGGAAGCGTTGTGGGGGGGGGGGGGGGGGGGGGGGGGGGGGGGGGGGGGGGGGGTCCACGGTAATTTATGTCCGACGTTAACCGATAACAATAGAGGACAATATAGAATGGCGCTAACCTTCTGATATTTTTACGCGATCATGTTTTTAGGCGTGTAATGGATGAGGCGTCGGACATCAGGATGAGGCGTCGGACCTCAGGATGAGGCGTCGGACCTCATGATGAGGCGTCGGACCTCAGGATGAGGTGTTGGACCTCAGGATCAGGCGTCGGACCTTATGATGAGGCGTCGGACCTCAAGATGAGGCGTCGGACCTTATGATGAGGCGTCGGACCTCAAGATGAGGCGTCGGACCTCAGGATGAGGTGTCGGACCTCAGGATGAGGCGTCGGACCTCAGGATGAGGCGTCGGACCTTATGATGAGGCGTCGGACCTTATGATGAGGCGTCGGGCCTCAGGATGAGGCGTCGGGCGTCGGGATGAGGCGTCGGGCTTAGTTCGGACCTATGAGGCTAGTTAGTTCGGACCTATAATTCGGAAATATGGGTTGTCGGACCTAGTTGTCGGACTTACGAGCGGACCCCGCAGCGACCACACTTACCTTTGACCTTCTTTGTTTCCGCCATATTGCTGACTGAAGAGCACGTACTGACTAGTCGATCGTCGTTCCAAGTATCAGGATTTATCAGATTATGATGCACGGCAGCTAGATGGATACTCACCGGGATGACCTTACATGGAGGCGCATCATTTTTACTTCCCGGACGCGCGGCGGAATCGGCCAATGACGCGCTCTAATTTGCTCATGAATATTTATGAGGTGTAGTAATGCAATAGTGGGGTGACATTTTGATTGGGTACTGGTGTTATTTCTACACTGATATACCGACGGTACACTTGTGTGTACATGTAGATGTACGTACGTGTCCATACTCAAATAGCAATAGAGAGAGGGTCTTTGTATTCGAGCGGGGTTCAGGCCAAGTATACCTGCTGAGTGACATTTTGATTGAGTACTACTGGTGTTATTTCCACACTGATACCGACGGTACACGTACAATGTACATACACATACCTAAATACACACAGCAATACACACAGCAATATCATAGAGCAAGCCAGGGTCTTTGTATTTGAGCGGGGTTCAGGCCAAGTATCATACCTGAACAATAGAGCTTGAACCATGACCGCGCAACTCAATTGTCGTGCAACTAGGCTAATTATAGTTACCGATACAGACGTTCAAGGCCTTTGGACTTGCTCCAGTAATACTGTATATTTACTTTTTGGAAGAAATTAGGTCTATAATTTGGTGTTGTTGATTACATCTGCATTAAGTACAATGCTGGGCAATCGTTCATCCATACTTAATAGTTCAGATAGTTTTACTTATAAGCTTATTGTATACAGTGCTAGGGCAGATAATTCCCAATAGATCAACCACGGTCTAGTTTATCTTCAACATTTTCAAATTTCTTAAATTTTCAGGCCTATTTTTTTTTTAGTTTGTATATAGTGCCCATTCAAATTGTGTATAAAAGCAAAACTTTTCAACCAAATAATGAACTAGGCCTACATGAATCTCAATATTAAAGATATAATCACCGAACATCGATCTGACTCTCTGTATTTAATTAATAGACTGATTTGTTTTTGTTGTAATTTAAGGTACTATATATGTTCATTGTGTATACTATACCATCAGTGTTTTCACGAAAATTGTAATATCCACTGTTTAGCTGAAACTTTAACAGTTTAGGTTTTGAATGAACGTTGTATTTTGAACAAAATAAATCAAATGGGAATGATATATCTGATAATTCAGTAGAATTGTAATACTTTCTTGGTTTTTTTCAAGTGATTTGATTATTTTAAACAGAGGGAAATAATCTCAATCTCAAATACCTGTACTTCTCAATAAAACAATCTCAAAATCCTCAAATCAACACATGTCTCAAAATTTGAACACACAACTGGTATCTGTGGCAGTGAATTCAGTGATTTTCGTTACTCTTTCTCAACTTTTGTCAATTTGGGACCATATTTTGATTTTAAGTCTTGTTCCAGCGAGGGCAGCTTGTCATCATGCCCCAGCAGCCAGTGTTTTTTCAGGTCTGCCGAGTAGCGAGAGGCCGGGGGCTTTCGGCCCAGACTCTCGGCCAGGCTGCGGGTCAGGTGAGCCGAGTTGCCGCAGCACAGACCCACGTACTGGATGCCCAGCTCCCGCACTCGCCGGCCAAAGTCGTGGATGTCTTTACGGTTGCACTGAATGCAGTCCAGATTTACAGGGAACAATGGCTCACCTATAGAGGGAACAAACCTCAAACTATTATAATTTTATTAAAATAAAATTATAAAATTATTATAATATACTACTTTTTTCAGGATTTTTTTCTTCAAAACTTTGCTAAAAATACAGCTGTGTAAATTTGTCTTTTCATTGGCCTTTGCTGGAACTTGTTAAAACTTCAAATGAAAACCAACTGATATGGCTACAGCAGATATCAAAAGAAATTATCGCCGCGATTACGCTACCTGAAATTGGATCAATGGATGAAATGAAGTTAGGTTGTTCCTTGGTTGTACGATACATCACCGGCACTGCCGCAAGGGGAACCTGCGTTGCAGAAATGAAAAAGTAAAACGTACATTTTACAAAGACCTCCAAATGTGCTCACTGTGTCCCTCCACCTCATGATTACCCTAGCCTTGATTGGTCAAGGCGCGTTCGTCGTTATCCGTCTGTCGTTATCCGTCCAGAACACGCCACGCGCGCCCTGCATGCTAGCTGTGCTCATCATAGCGAGCGGTGCAAAGATACATGTACAGCGCGAACAGCGACCTCACACGGCCACTATTTATGCAAATCAACTTAATTAAGCTATATCTACAGTTGATTTGCATAATAGTGGCCGCGTGATGTCGTTGTTTGAGCTCCAATTACCGCCGCGCCGTACGTACGGACGGGTAATGATAAACGCCTTGACCAAGGCTACAATTACCCCTGCGATTCAAACCTCATGCCGTGCATCACCTCAGGTAAGCTTGTGCTAACACGTGTTTTTCGTAATTTTTGAGCCACATTACAGAACCTCGGGAAAACCTCAAACCAAATCGTCTGTGTGTCTGAAGGTCTAAGTTATACGGACTGCGATGCGTTACCATTTCAAAATGGTTTCTAACGTTAAACATAAAACCCCTCCTTTTTAAAATTGTGTCCAAATAAGCTCAGTGGAAATCTCAAAATAATATCTCAAACTGCGGAGTCGAACTAGTGTTTTAAGCTTTGACAGTCAACGATAACTATTTCATGATGGTTAATGCATTGCGAATACAACTGTGAACGAGTTGTACATTGCTGACGAAGTTGTACAGTGCTTATAAGCATTTATATGTTGCTTATGTTGTTGTACGTTGCTTATGTTGCTGCACAATACTAATTCGCTTGTGTAATGCTGATGCGGCCTTTTTGCCTTGTACATGTACATGTACATGTACATGCTTGTACATTGATTAAGTTTAGTGCGCCTTGATTACACTGTCGTGTATACCTGGCATTGCTCAATACATGTACGGAGGCTAATAATTATAAACCCTGGCAATAAAACAATTATTGATCAACTTGGCTACCGACAATTTAATTATCAGTGTCTTTGTAAGCAGGTTTATTGAGCAATTAACAGAAGCAATAGGCCGTATTATTGAACGTTGAGGGCGCTGTGCTCACGGTATTTGGGGGTATAATTAAATGTGATTAGGAGATGATTCACGTCAGTTTAAATATTCTTACAGCTTCAAATTGTTTTTCTTTCTAATATTCAGTTTTTAGATAAGGTAAAGTTACTAAAACTACTTCAGAAAATGGCGTCTGACAGCGCCCTCATGCGGCCAGAAATACGGCGCATTAACAGAGTGTATAGTTCCGCTAAAACAGACCTGCACCTTGAGGTTGCTCCGACTGGTTTGAGAAAATACCGACCTAGATTGGCCCAGAGAGTCTTCTCCACTATTAAATATAAAAGCCAATTTTGTTTTATATTAAAGCCCACCTTATTAAACACTTTGACAACTTCTTCCAGAACGGGCAGCATGGTGGCCGGGCCCCGTGAGCAGTTCAGCCCCACCACGTCGGCCCCCGCCTCCGCTAGTTGCCTAAACGCTTCGCTGTATTCCACTCCGTCCACAGTAGCCGGCTTGCCGTTCACTTGGCCCTGGTGACACGACAAAGTAACTACGCAGGGGAGATCTGCACGCGTGGTAAATAAAACAAAATCTCAACTCTTCGTTGGTCAGACAGATTGGTGCCCAAATATATTATGATATACATGTAATTGTTCACTTGATGATACAAGCATGACATCTGGCACACAGTCGGAGTATATGTCAAAGGAAAGATATAAGGCCGTCGGGCCATCGCAGCCACGGGCCAATTTCATAGAGCTGCTAAGCACAAAAATTTGCTTAGCACAAACAAGTCTTGCTCATTAAAAACAGGTTACCAGCCAAAATTATACGTGTTTTTCATGCTAAGCAAAAAAACAGTTGATTATCAATCCAAAACAATAAAGATCACGTGAAAATTTGGCCTGTAACCTTTTTTTTGCAAAGGACGAATTGTCATGCTAAGCGAACTTGTGTGCTTAGCAGCTCTATGAAATTGGCCCCTGGTAGCCAAAATAAGCAATGGCAGCCATTTTGAAAATTTTGTAGATTTCTTTTCTTCAAAAAGACAAATCTGCGATGGCCCTATAGCCAATCACTAGATGCGAACTTTGGTGTTTTTCTTCAAGCTTTATGTCAATCTTTTTGTTTTTGTTATGGGAAAAAAATCGACCATTTTAACGCACTTTTTGCAAATTCCTTGCATGCATGAGTAGCGATCAACGCCTCTCCAAATGTATCGAAGGTTTCTGCCACAATGTAGTCGGCACCAGATTCCACAATCCACTTAATCTGCTCCTGATAATGAATAGAAAAAAAGGAAAAACCACTGTCATAATCACTGCAACAACGACTATATTAAAAGGGATTTTGCGTCCTGGAAGCGCGTTTTAAACGAAATGATGTAAAATCGTAGAGAGCATAAGAAGTAGGATAAAAACATTCACACAACCATCCCTTTAAAAACTGGACGGTTTTGTGTTTATATTATTGTGTAGAATGAATTTTGAAGTCCACTTTAGCGACCTCTCAAAATCGGTCTGCTATAGACGATGTGCCTTCATATGTATTCAAATGCGCCCGGCAGTATGCGCACGCCAGTATGCGCACGCATCATGTTTTACATAAATTTGGTTAAGAGATGACATCAGAGGTCACATAATTAAAAGGCAATCTGACCTTCGACGTCACTCTTCAAGCAAATTTTATGTAAAACACGATGTGTGCGCATACTGCCGGGCACATTTTGAATACAAATGTAAACACGTGACGTCAGAGGGCACATCGTCTATAGTTGTGACTCCAGCAGTAATAATGTTTGCAATCTGCAGTTGTGTTAAAGAAACCACATTAGTGCACTGTGTGTAGTGTATGTGACACACACATGTACGTTTGTTTATGGTGTAAATTGAGGAGTTTCCCTTGTTCCTCTCGAAAATCTCAATTGTTTGTAACTTTTTCCGACGGCACTACTACTCGCGTTGTGCCCAATGAAAACAACCGGTGCCTTTTTGTTTCGTCTTTTCTCGGGGACGTTAAGACATTAGGTTGGTTTTCTTTTAACCAGATGTTTGCAATAGGATAAATAAACACTCCAATACATGAACTTATTTTCGATGTTGCCCCAAGGCCAAGAATATTCTTCTGTGTTTTCTCTCACCTCTAAAATTTAGTAAATTAAACATTATAATTGTAATTGTCTATTCTGTGAATTATGTTGAAGTTGTTTGAGCTACAGCTATCTAGCCTATGGGGCGCTTTTGAAAAACTTACTTTAAAAATCTGCCGGATTCTCTCGCGGTAATTTGGCACGGTGTCCACATAGATATTAGTGTTGCTGATGTTACCAGCCATCAGAGTACCAGTTTGGTCAGCCACCTCACGTGCCATGCGCAGTGCGTCTTTGTTGATTCGCTCCAGATCGTCTTCTCGACCAATCAGCGTCATCTTTTCACGATGGGCGTAATACTGAAATGCAAAAGTTGCGTCGAACTATGTGTTCATGCAATAACGGCTGAAATTGAACTATCGCGTTTGATTGGATTTAGACAATGTGACCTTTGGTTTGGTTTGGTTTCACATACTTACCGTGAATGCCAGTACGACGTCACTTCCGGCGTGGACGAATTCCTCGTACTGTTGCCGGACTAATTCCGGATGTTCCAGGACTACTTCCGGCACATATGAGCCCGCCGTCAAGTAGCCGCGTCGCTCGAACACGAAGAGATATCCCTCCGCGCAGATGACCGTCTCACCATCGCGTAAGCGTTCCATTAATCCTTTAAAAAAAAATAGGGTCAAGGGCCACAGTTTCAATACACCGGTTTGAGGCTTAGAGCCCTCATTGTGCGTAGGCCAATGAAATAATGTCAGGGTCAGTTTTGTTTTCAATTCAGGGCGAACCATATGTAAAACCCAGGCGTCCTTCTTTCTTTGTTGTGTTGATGCCAGAATTGGAATCTGTAACGTAATCTACATACACAGTTACGTACAGATACAGGTTCGGTTTGATTCGGTTCGTGTCTGTTCGGTTCGGTTCGGGTTGGTTCGGGTCGGTTTTCCCCAAACTGGGACTTTATGAGCTGATAATACAACTATATACCCACTCTTTAGAAGACAATAAATTCCGAAGAAAGGAAGCGTTGTGGGGGGGGGGGGGGGGGGGGGGGGGGTCACGGTAATTTATGTCCGACGTTTGAATATAACGATAACAATAGAGGACAATATAGAATGGCGCTAACCTTCTGATATTTTTACGCGATCATGTTTTTAGGCGTGTAATGGATGAGGCGTCGGACCTCAGGATGAGGCGTCGGACCTCAGGATGAGGCGTCGGACCTCAGGATGAGGCGTCGGACCTCAGGATGAGGCGTTGGACCTCAGGATCAGGCGTCGGACCTTATGATGAGGCGTCGGACCTCAAGATGAGGCGTCGGACCTCAGGATGAGGTGTCGGACCTCAGGATGAGGCGTCGGACCTCAGGATGAGGCGTCGGACCTCATAATGAGGCGTCGGACCTTATGATGAGGCGTCGGGCCTCAGGATGAGGCGTCGGGCCTCGGGATGAGGCGTCGGGCTTAGTTCGGACCTATGAGGCTAGTTAGTTCGGACATATAATTCGGACATATGTGTTGTCGGACCTAGTTGTCGGACTTACGAGCGGACCCCGCAGCGACCACACTTACCTTTGACCTTCTTTGTTTCCGCCATATTGCTGACTGAAGAGCACGTACTGACTAGTCGATCGTCGTTCCAAGTATCAGGATTTATCAGATTATGATGCACGGCAGCTAGATGGATACTCACCGGGATGACCTTACATGGAGGCGCATCATTTTTACTTCCCGGACGCGCGGCGGAATCGGCCAATGACGCGCTCTAATTTGCTCATGAATATTTATGAGGTGTAGTAATGCAATAGTGGGGTGACATTTTGATTGGGTACTGGTGTTATTTCTACACTGATATACCGACGGTACACTTGTGTGTACATGTAGATGTACGTACGTGTCCATACTCAAATAGCAATAGAGAGAGGGTCTTTGTATTCGAGCGGGGTTCAGGCCAAGTATACCTGCTGAGTGACATTTTGATTGAGTACTACTGGTGTTATTTCCACACTGATACCGACGGTACACGTACAATGTACATACACATACCTAAATACACACAGCAATACACACAGCAATATCATAGAGCAAGCCAGGGTCTTTGTATTTGAGCGGGGTTCAGGCCAAGTATCATACCTGAACAATAGAGCTTGAACCATGACCGCGCAACTCAATTGTCGTGCAACTAGGCTAATTATAGTTACCGATACAGACGTTCAAGGCCTTTGGACTTGCTCCAGTAATACTGTATATTTACTTTTTGGAAGAAATTAGGTCTATAATTTGGTGTTGTTGATTACATCTGCATTAAGTACAATGCTGGGCAATCGTTCATCCATACTTAATAGTTCAGATAGTTTTACTTATAAGCTTATTGTATACAGTGCTAGGGCAGATAATTCCCAATAGATCAACCACGGTCTAGTTTATCTTCAACATTTTCAAATTTCTTAAATTTTCAGGCCTATTTTTTTTTTAGTTTGTATATAGTGCCCATTCAAATTGTGTATAAAAGCAAAACTTTTCAACCAAATAATGAACTAGGCCTACATGAATCTCAATATTAAAGATATAATCACCGAACATCGATCTGACTCTCTGTATTTAATTAATAGACTGATTTGTTTTTGTTGTAATTTAAGGTACTATATATGTTCATTGTGTATACTATACCATCAGTGTTTTCACGAAAATTGTAATATCCACTGTTTAGCTGAAACTTTAACAGTTTAGGTTTTGAATGAACGTTGTATTTTGAACAAAATAAATCAAATGGGAATGATATATCTGATAATTCAGTAGAATTGTAATACTTTCTTGGTTTTTTTCAAGTGATTTGATTATTTTAAACAGAGGGAAATAATCTCAATCTCAAATACCTGTACTTCTCAATAAAACAATCTCAAAATCCTCAAATCAACACATGTCTCAAAATTTGAACACACAACTGGTATCTGTGGCAGTGAATTCAGTGATTTTCGTTACTCTTTCTCAACTTTTGTCAATTTGGGACCATATTTTGATTTTAAGTCTTGTTCCAGCGAGGGCAGCTTGTCATCATGCCCCAGCAGCCAGTGTTTTTTCAGGTCTGCCGAGTAGCGAGAGGCCGGGGGCTTTCGGCCCAGACTCTCGGCCAGGCTGCGGGTCAGGTGAGCCGAGTTGCCGCAGCACAGACCCACGTACTGGATGCCCAGCTCCCGCACTCGCCGGCCAAAGTCGTGGATGTCTTTACGGTTGCACTGAATGCAGTCCAGATTTACAGGGAACAATGGCTCACCTATAGAGGGAACAAACCTCAAACTATTATAATTTTATTAAAATAAAATTATAAAATTATTATAATATACTACTTTTTTCAGGATTTTTTTCTTCAAAACTTTGCTAAAAATACAGCTGTGTAAATTTGTCTTTTCATTGGCCTTTGCTGGAACTTGTTAAAACTTCAAATGAAAACCAACTGATATGGCTACAGCAGATATCAAAAGAAATTATCGCCGCGATTACGCTACCTGAAATTGGATCAATGGATGAAATGAAGTTAGGTTGTTCCTTGGTTGTACGATACATCACCGGCACTGCCGCAAGGGGAACCTGCGTTGCAGAAATGAAAAAGTAAAACGTACATTTTACAAAGACCTCCAAATGTGCTCACTGTGTCCCTCCACCTCATGATTACCCTAGCCTTGATTGGTCAAGGCGCGTTCGTCGTTATCCGTCTGTCGTTATCCGTCCAGAACACGCCACGCGCGCCCTGCATGCTAGCTGTGCTCATCATAGCGAGCGGTGCAAAGATACATGTACAGCGCGAACAGCGACCTCACACGGCCACTATTTATGCAAATCAACTTAATTAAGCTATATCTACAGTTGATTTGCATAATAGTGGCCGCGTGATGTCGTTGTTTGAGCTCCAATTACCGCCGCGCCGTACGTACGGACGGGTAATGATAAACGCCTTGACCAAGGCTACAATTACCCCTGCGATTCAAACCTCATGCCGTGCATCACCTCAGGTAAGCTTGTGCTAACACGTGTTTTTCGTAATTTTTGAGCCACATTACAGAACCTCGGGAAAACCTCAAACCAAATCGTCTGTGTGTCTGAAGGTCTAAGTTATACGGACTGCGATGCGTTACCATTTCAAAATGGTTTCTAACGTTAAACATAAAACCCCTCCTTTTTAAAATTGTGTCCAAATAAGCTCAGTGGAAATCTCAAAATAATATCTCAAACTGCGGAGTCGAACTAGTGTTTTAAGCTTTGACAGTCAACGATAACTATTTCATGATGGTTAATGCATTGCGAATACAACTGTGAACGAGTTGTACATTGCTGACGAAGTTGTACAGTGCTTATAAGCATTTATATGTTGCTTATGTTGTTGTACGTTGCTTATGTTGCTGCACAATACTAATTCGCTTGTGTAATGCTGATGCGGCCTTTTTGCCTTGTACATGTACATGTACATGTACATGCTTGTACATTGATTAAGTTTAGTGCGCCTTGATTACACTGTCGTGTATACCTGGCATTGCTCAATACATGTACGGAGGCTAATAATTATAAACCCTGGCAATAAAACAATTATTGATCAACTTGGCTACCGACAATTTAATTATCAGTGTCTTTGTAAGCAGGTTTATTGAGCAATTAACAGAAGCAATAGGCCGTATTATTGAACGTTGAGGGCGCTGTGCTCACGGTATTTGGGGGTATAATTAAATGTGATTAGGAGATGATTCACGTCAGTTTAAATATTCTTACAGCTTCAAATTGTTTTTCTTTCTAATATTCAGTTTTTAGATAAGGTAAAGTTACTAAAACTACTTCAGAAAATGGCGTCTGACAGCGCCCTCATGCGGCCAGAAATACGGCGCATTAACAGAGTGTATAGTTCCGCTAAAACAGACCTGCACCTTGAGGTTGCTCCGACTGGTTTGAGAAAATACCGACCTAGATTGGCCCAGAGAGTCTTCTCCACTATTAAATATAAAAGCCAATTTTGTTTTATATTAAAGCCCACCTTATTAAACACTTTGACAACTTCTTCCAGAACGGGCAGCATGGTGGCCGGGCCCCGTGAGCAGTTCAGCCCCACCACGTCGGCCCCCGCCTCCGCTAGTTGCCTAAACGCTTCGCTGTATTCCACTCCGTCCACAGTAGCCGGCTTGCCGTTCACTTGGCCCTGGTGACACGACAAAGTAACTACGCAGGGGAGATCTGCACGCGTGGTAAATAAAACAAAATCTCAACTCTTCGTTGGTCAGACAGATTGGTGCCCAAATATATTATGATATACATGTAATTGTTCACTTGATGATACAAGCATGACATCTGGCACACAGTCGGAGTATATGTCAAAGGAAAGATATAAGGCCGTCGGGCCATCGCAGCCACGGGCCAATTTCATAGAGCTGCTAAGCACAAAAATTTGCTTAGCACAAACAAGTCTTGCTCATTAAAAACAGGTTACCAGCCAAAATTATACGTGTTTTTCATGCTAAGCAAAAAAACAGTTGATTATCAATCCAAAACAATAAAGATCACGTGAAAATTTGGCCTGTAACCTTTTTTTTGCAAAGGACGAATTGTCATGCTAAGCGAACTTGTGTGCTTAGCAGCTCTATGAAATTGGCCCCTGGTAGCCAAAATAAGCAATGGCAGCCATTTTGAAAATTTTGTAGATTTCTTTTCTTCAAAAAGACAAATCTGCGATGGCCCTATAGCCAATCACTAGATGCGAACTTTGGTGTTTTTCTTCAAGCTTTATGTCAATCTTTTTGTTTTTGTTATGGGAAAAAAATCGACCATTTTAACGCACTTTTTGCAAATTCCTTGCATGCATGAGTAGCGATCAACGCCTCTCCAAATGTATCGAAGGTTTCTGCCACAATGTAGTCGGCACCAGATTCCACAATCCACTTAATCTGCTCCTGATAATGAATAGAAAAAAAGGAAAAACCACTGTCATAATCACTGCAACAACGACTATATTAAAAGGGATTTTGCGTCCTGGAAGCGCGTTTTAAACGAAATGATGTAAAATCGTAGAGAGCATAAGAAGTAGGATAAAAACATTCACACAACCATCCCTTTAAAAACTGGACGGTTTTGTGTTTATATTATTGTGTAGAATGAATTTTGAAGTCCACTTTAGCGACCTCTCAAAATCGGTCTGCTATAGACGATGTGCCTTCATATGTATTCAAATGCGCCCGGCAGTATGCGCACGCCAGTATGCGCACGCATCATGTTTTACATAAATTTGGTTAAGAGATGACATCAGAGGTCACATAATTAAAAGGCAATCTGACCTTCGACGTCACTCTTCAAGCAAATTTTATGTAAAACACGATGTGTGCGCATACTGCCGGGCACATTTTGAATACAAATGTAAACACGTGACGTCAGAGGGCACATCGTCTATAGTTGTGACTCCAGCAGTAATAATGTTTGCAATCTGCAGTTGTGTTAAAGAAACCACATTAGTGCACTGTGTGTAGTGTATGTGACACACACATGTACGTTTGTTTATGGTGTAAATTGAGGAGTTTCCCTTGTTCCTCTCGAAAATCTCAATTGTTTGTAACTTTTTCCGACGGCACTACTACTCGCGTTGTGCCCAATGAAAACAACCGGTGCCTTTTTGTTTCGTCTTTTCTCGGGGACGTTAAGACATTAGGTTGGTTTTCTTTTAACCAGATGTTTGCAATAGGATAAATAAACACTCCAATACATGAACTTATTTTCGATGTTGCCCCAAGGCCAAGAATATTCTTCTGTGTTTTCTCTCACCTCTAAAATTTAGTAAATTAAACATTATAATTGTAATTGTCTATTCTGTGAATTATGTTGAAGTTGTTTGAGCTACAGCTATCTAGCCTATGGGGCGCTTTTGAAAAACTTACTTTAAAAATCTGCCGGATTCTCTCGCGGTAATTTGGCACGGTGTCCACATAGATATTAGTGTTGCTGATGTTACCAGCCATCAGAGTACCAGTTTGGTCAGCCACCTCACGTGCCATGCGCAGTGCGTCTTTGTTGATTCGCTCCAGATCGTCTTCTCGACCAATCAGCGTCATCTTTTCACGATGGGCGTAATACTGAAATGCAAAAGTTGCGTCGAACTATGTGTTCATGCAATAACGGCTGAAATTGAACTATCGCGTTTGATTGGATTTAGACAATGTGACCTTTGGTTTGGTTTGGTTTCACATACTTACCGTGAATGCCAGTACGACGTCACTTCCGGCGTGGACGAATTCCTCGTACTGTTGCCGGACTAATTCCGGATGTTCCAGGACTACTTCCGGCACATATGAGCCCGCCGTCAAGTAGCCGCGTCGCTCGAACACGAAGAGATATCCCTCCGCGCAGATGACCGTCTCACCATCGCGTAAGCGTTCCATTAATCCTTTAAAAAAAAATAGGGTCAAGGGCCACAGTTTCAATACACCGGTTTGAGGCTTAGAGCCCTCATTGTGCGTAGGCCAATGAAATAATGTCAGGGTCAGTTTTGTTTTCAATTCAGGGCGAACCATATGTAAAACCCAGGCGTCCTTCTTTCTTTGTTGTGTTGATGCCAGAATTGGAATCTGTAACGTAATCTACATACACAGTTACGTACAGATACAGGTTCGGTTTGATTCGGTTCGTGTCTGTTCGGTTCGGTTCGGGTTGGTTCGGGTCGGTTTTCCCCAAACTGGGACTTTATGAGCTGATAATACAACTATATACCCACTCTTTAGAAGACAATAAATTCCGAAGAAAGGAAGCGTTGTGGGGGGGGGGGGGGGGGGGTCACGGTAATTTATGTCCGACGTTTGAATATAACGATAACAATAGAGGACAATATAGAATGGCGCTAACCTTCTGATATTTTTACGCGATCATGTTTTTAGGCGTGTAATGGATGAGGCGTCGGACCTCAGGATGAGGCGTCGGACCTCAGGATGAGGCGTCGGACCTCAGGATGAGGCGTCGGACCTCAGGATGAGGCGTTGGACCTCAGGATCAGGCGTCGGACCTTATGATGAGGCGTCGGACCTCAAGATGAGGCGTCGGACCTCAGGATGAGGTGTCGGACCTCAGGATGAGGCGTCGGACCTCAGGATGAGGCGTCGGACCTCATAATGAGGCGTCGGACCTTATGATGAGGCGTCGGGCCTCAGGATGAGGCGTCGGGCCTCGGGATGAGGCGTCGGGCTTAGTTCGGACCTATGAGGCTAGTTAGTTCGGACATATAATTCGGACATATGTGTTGTCGGACCTAGTTGTCGGACTTACGAGCGGACCCCGCAGCGACCACACTTACCTTTGACCTTCTTTGTTTCCGCCATATTGCTGACTGAAGAGCACGTACTGACTAGTCGATCGTCGTTCCAAGTATCAGGATTTATCAGATTAGGATGCACGGTAGCTAGATGGATACGATCAACGGGGTGACCTTACATGGAGGCGGATCATTTTTACTTCCCGGCCGCGCGGCGAAATCGACCAATGACGCGCTCTAATTTGCTCATGAATATTTATGAGGTGTAGTAATGCAATAGTGGGATGACATTTGGATTGGGTACTGGTGTTATCTCCACACTAATATACCGACGGTACACAATTACATGTACATTGTACATGTAGATGTACGTACGTGTCCATACTCAAATAGCAATAGAGCAAGGGTCTTTGTATTCGAGCGGGGTTCAGGTCAAGTATACCTGCTGAGTGACATTTTGATTGAGTACTACTGGTGTTATTTCCAAACTGATACCGACGGTACACGTACATGTACATTGTCATAGAGCCAGCCAGGGTCTTTGTATGTTCGAGTGGGGTTAATTCAGGCCAAGTATCAAACCTGAACAATAGAGCTTAAAGGTAGTATACACCATTTGCACATATCGAAAATATTTACTACCGAATTATTATTAAGAAATATCTTGCTCATTTAAAAGTAAATAATGATTCTAGGCATCCAGCAAAATGATTGCGCTAGAGATCATGTAATTATTTCGAAAAATACAATTTTATAAAGACAAATTCGCGATCGCCGGCCGGCGATCGCGAAAAAACAAAAATAACATAAGAATAACTGCTCGACGCCGGTTAAAAACGAACGCCGTTTTTCGTGCTTTTCTCGGCATCCATGATTGTAAAACTTCAGAAAGGTCAGTTAAATGATATTTACTTAGGAAATGACAGGGTGAGTACCCGGTCATGTCATTACTGCGTGATAATTGACCGGGTTGGGCGATGACCAATGGTAATAGACCGAGCCGAAGGCGAGGTCTATTACCAGCGGTCATCGCCCAACCCGGTCAATTATCACGCAGTAATGACCGGGTACTCACCCTGTTATTTCCTTTAATAAATACCTTTTGTTTTAGGGGGAAAACAGTGAATTTTTGAAAGCCCGGTCAATTACTGCGTGGTAATGCCCTCCACGTGATCGAGTCTCGACCAATCAGAAGCTTTGAACTCTCCTAGGTATTTATTAATATAAAATACAACCCTACAAATCTACCCATTCATGATAATTCAAGCAATTACCAATGGTGTATCCTACCTTTAAACCATGACCGCGCAACTCAATTGTCGTGCAAGGCTAATTATAGTTACCGATACAGACGTTCAAGGCCTTTGGACTTGCACCAGTAATACTGTATAATTACTTTTTGGAAGAAATTAGGTCTATAATTTGGTGTTGTTGATTACATCTGCATTAAGTACAATGCTGGGCAATCGTTCACCCATACTTAATAGTTCAGATAGTTTGACTTATAAGCTTATTGTATAAAGTGCTAGTGCAGATAATTCCCAATAGATCAACCACGGTCTAGTTTATCTTCAACATTTTCAAATTTCCTAAATTTTCAGGCTGACTTTTTTTTATAGTTTGTATATAGTGCCCATTCAAATTGTGTATAAAAGCAAAAAATTTCAACCAAATAATGAACTACATGAATCCCAATATTACAGATATAATCTCCGAACATTGATCTGGTTTTTTTTTCGGAGGAATTACAAGGTGTTGATGCCCAATATTCGGACACGCGGGTTTAAAATGCACATGGGCATCATTCGCGAGAAGCACTCCGACCGCGTAGGAGTCGCTCGCATCATCAGTTTAAGGCCGATCATTATTCGAGTTATCAAGTAAAATTGATGTGTTTTATCGGAATTTAGACCATAGGATGCATGTCGCTAAAAATTGCTAAATTAAACATGCACATTGACACTGCTAAAGTTTGAAACGAAAGGGCAAAGAATTTGAGGGTTTCATAAATGAAAACAACCGTTCACGAGCTAGTCTTTCTAAAAGCCTAGACTATATGCAGTACAAGGTGGTCGTCGCATATAATTATGTCCAATGCAGACAAATTTTTACCAATTACACGGGAGGGAGTATAATTTATGTAAGAATGATTGAATATCTACCTACACATTTATCACGAAAAATTCACTGGCACATGTATTATCGTCATGTATCATACATGTACTAAGGTAAACCGAAACATGAAATATGCCTTAATATTTTTTTCCATATTTTTGGGAGAATAACCTATAATAATATGACCCTTTATACATACAGGACATATGAAGGTACACAGATAATAAATGATGAGTCGAAAGACTCATTAAGGTGAGTCATTGATTTGTCCGTGTAGTGTGACACACTGTTGGACTTCAGCGAGTCATTTGACTCAATGGAGATGAGTCTCGTGACTCGGGCTGGAATAATATGAAGGTATATTGACTCACTTTGTTGCATGTAACTGAGTCACCATAGTGTCCGTGTAGTGACACACTGCCATATTTAAAATGAGTCAAATTACTCAGAATGCAACGAGAGACGAGTCTTGTGACTATAACCAAATGTCTTTTAACCGAGTCCACCATACTTTTATTCAACTCAATTCATTCTAGCATTCAATTCAATTAAAAAACTAAATAAAACACAGGAGTAAAACAAGATTTAAGGTATAGTGTATAAAACAGGGTTCCCATAAATATTCATGACTTTTCCAGGCCAAAATTGAACTGGTTTATTCGACCAATAATATATCAGAACGAAAACTCCGGCCGGCTCTCACTGCGCGACTGCAATTGCAAGATGGCGGACGCTTGATAGCTGTACGGGTTTCCCATGCGTCCTCGCAAGGGCGCGCGAAATTGAAAGCAAGGCAAAAACCACAGTGGGCTATTCTGACTCTCTGCATTTAATTAATAGACTGATTTGTTTTTGTTGTAATTTAAGGTACATGTACTATATATGTTCATTGTGTATACTATACCATCAGTGTTTTCACGAAAATTGTAATATCCACTGTTTAGCTGAAACTTTAACAGTTTAGGTTTTGAATGAACGTTGTATTTTGAACAAAATAAATCAAATGGGAATGATATATCCGATAATTCAGTAGAATTGTAATGCTTTCTTGATTTTTTTCAAGTGATTTTAGTATTTTAAACAGATGGAAATAATCTCAATCTCAAATACCTGTACTTCTCAATAAAACAATCTCAAAATCCTCAAATCAACACATGTCTCAAAATTTGAACACACAACTGGTATCTGTGGCAGTGAATTCAGTGATTTTCGTTACTCTTTCTCAACTTTTGTCAATTCGGGACCATATTTTGATTTTAGGTCTTGTTCCAGCGAGGGCAGCTTGTCATCATGCCCGAGCAGCCAGTGTTTTTTCAGGTCTGCCGAGTAGCGGGAGGCCGGGGGCTTTCGGCCCAGACTCTCGGCCAGGCTGCGGGTCAGATGAGCCGAGTTGCCGCAGCACAGACCCACGTACTGGATGCCCAGCTCCCGCACTCGCCGGCCAAAGTCGTGGATGTCTTTACGGTTGCACTGAATGCAGTCCAGATTCACAGGGAACAATGGCTCACCTATAGAGGGACCAAACCTCAAACTATTATAATTTTATTAAAATAAAATTATAAAATTATTATAATATACTACTTTTTCAGGATTTTTTTCTTCAAAACTTTGCTAAAAATACAGCTGTGTAAATTTGTCTTTTCATTGGCCTTTGCTGGAACTTGTTAAAACTTCAAATGAAAACCAACTTTAAATTGATATGGCTACAGCAGATATCAAAAGAAATTATCGCCGCGATTACGCTACCTGAAATTGGATCAATGGATGAAACGAAGTTAGGTTGTTCCTTGGTTGTACGATACATCACCGGCACTGCCGCAAGGGGAACCTGCGTTGCAGAATGAAAAAGTAAAACGTACATTTTACAAAGACCTCCAAATGTGCTCACTGTGTCCCTCCACCTCATGATTACCCTAGCCTTGATTGGTCAAGGCGCGGCGTTCGTCGTTATCCGTCTGTCGTTATCCGTCCAGAACACGCCACGCGCGCCCTGCATGCTAGCTGTGCTCATCATAGCGAGCGGTGCAAAGATATATGTACAGCGCGAACAGCGACCTCACACGGCCACTATTTATGCAAATCAACTTAATTAAGCTATATCTACAGTTGATTTGCATAATAGTGGCCGCGTGATGTCGTTGTTTGAGCTCCAATTACCGCCGCGCCGTACGTACGGACGGGTAATGATAAATGCCTTAACCAAGGCTACAATTACCCCTGCGATTGAAACCTCATGCCGTGCATCACCTCAGGTAAGCTTGTGCTAACACGTGTTTTTCGTAATTTTTGAGCCACATTACAGAACCTCGGGAAAACCTCACACCAAATCGTCTGTGTGTCTGAAGGTCTAAGTTATACGGACTGCGATGCGTTACCACTTCAAAATGGTTTCTAATGTTAAACCTAAAACCCCTCCTTTTTAAAATTGTGTCCAAATAAGCTCAGTGGAAATCTCAAAATAATATCTCAAACTGCGGAGTCGAACTAGTGTTTTAAGCTTTGACAGTCAACGATAACTATTTCATGATGGTTAATGCATTGCGAATACAACTGTGAACGAGTTGTACATTGCTGACGAAGTTGTACAGTGCTTATAAGCATTTATATGTTGCTTATGTTGTTGTACGTTGCTTATGTTGCTGCACAATACTAATTCGCTTGTGTAATGCTGATGCGGCCTTTTTGCCTTGTACATGTACATGTACATGTACATGCTTGTACATTGATTAAGTTTAGTGCGCCTTGATTACACTGTCGTGTATACCTGGCATTGCTCAATACATGTACGGAGGCTAATAATTATAAACCCTGGCAATAAAACAATTATTGATCAACTTGGCTACCGACAATTTAATTATCAGTGTCTTTGTAAGCAGGTTTATTGTGCAATTAACAGAAGCAATAGGCCGTATTATTGAACGTTGAGGGCGCTGTGCTCACGGTATTTGGGGGTATAATTAAATGTGATTAGGAGATGATTCACGTCAGTTTAAATATTCTTACAGCTTCAAATTGTTTTTCTTTCTAATATTCAGTTTTTAGATAAGGTAAAGTTACTAAAACTACTTCAGAAAATGGCGTCTGACAGCGCCCTCATGCGGCCAGAAATACGGCGCATTAACAGAGTGTATAGTTCCGCTAAAACAGACCTGCACCTTGAGGTTGCTCCGACTGGTTTGAGAAAATACCGACCTAGATTGGCCCAGAGAGTCTTCTCCACTATTAAATATAAAAGCCAATTTTGTTTTATATTAAAGCCCACCTTATTAAACACTTTGACAACTTCTTCCAGAACGGGCAGCATGGTGGCCGGGCCCCGTGAGCAGTTCAGCCCCACCACGTCGGCCCCCGCCTCCGCTAGTTGCCTAAACGCTTCGCTGTATTCCACTCCGTCCACAGTAGCCGGCTTGCCGTTCACTTGGCCCTGGTGACACGACAAAGTAACTACGCAGGGGAGATCTGCACGCGTGGTAAATAAAACAAAATCTCAACTCTTCGTTGGTCAGACAGATTGGTGCCCAAATATATTATGATATACATGTAATTGTTCACTTGATGATACAAGCATGACATCTGGCACACAGTCGGAGTATATGTCAAAGGAAAGATATAAGGCCGTCGGGCCATCGCAGCCACGGGCCAATTTCATAGAGCTGCTAAGCACAAAAATTTGCTTAGCACAAACAAGTCTTGCTCATTAAAAACAGGTTACCAGCCAAAATTATACGTGTTTTTCATGCTAAGCAAAAAAACAGTTGATTATCAATCCAAAACAATAAAGATCACGTGAAAATTTGGCCTGTAACCTTTTTTTTGCAAAGGACGAATTGTCATGCTAAGCGAACTTGTGTGCTTAGCAGCTCTATGAAATTGGCCCCTGGTAGCCAAAATAAGCAATGGCAGCCATTTTGAAAATTTTGTAGATTTCTTTTCTTCAAAAAGACAAATCTGCGATGGCCCTATAGCCAATCACTAGATGCGAACTTTGGTGTTTTTCTTCAAGCTTTATGTCAATCTTTTTGTTTTTGTTATGGGAAAAAAATCGACCATTTTAACGCACTTTTTGCAAATTCCTTGCATGCATGAGTAGCGATCAACGCCTCTCCAAATGTATCGAAGGTTTCTGCCACAATGTAGTCGGCACCAGATTCCACAATCCACTTAATCTGCTCCTGATAATGAATAGAAAAAAAGGAAAAACCACTGTCATAATCACTGCAACAACGACTATATTAAAAGGGATTTTGCGTCCTGGAAGCGCGTTTTAAACGAAATGATGTAAAATCGTAGAGAGCATAAGAAGTAGGATAAAAACATTCACACAACCATCCCTTTAAAAACTGGACGGTTTTGTGTTTATATTATTGTGTAGAATGAATTTTGAAGTCCACTTTAGCGACCTCTCAAAATCGGTCTGCTATAGACGATGTGCCTTCATATGTATTCAAATGCGCCCGGCAGTATGCGCACGCCAGTATGCGCACGCATCATGTTTTACATAAATTTGGTTAAGAGATGACATCAGAGGTCACATAATTAAAAGGCAATCTGACCTTCGACGTCACTCTTCAAGCAAATTTTATGTAAAACACGATGTGTGCGCATACTGCCGGGCACATTTTGAATACAAATGTAAACACGTGACGTCAGAGGGCACATCGTCTATAGTTGTGACTCCAGCAGTAATAATGTTTGCAATCTGCAGTTGTGTTAAAGAAACCACATTAGTGCACTGTGTGTAGTGTATGTGACACACACATGTACGTTTGTTTATGGTGTAAATTGAGGAGTTTCCCTTGTTCCTCTCGAAAATCTCAATTGTTTGTAACTTTTTCCGACGGCACTACTACTCGCGTTGTGCCCAATGAAAACAACCGGTGCCTTTTTGTTTCGTCTTTTCTCGGGGACGTTAAGACATTAGGTTGGTTTTCTTTTAACCAGATGTTTGCAATAGGATAAATAAACACTCCAATACATGAACTTATTTTCGATGTTGCCCCAAGGCCAAGAATATTCTTCTGTGTTTTCTCTCACCTCTAAAATTTAGTAAATTAAACATTATAATTGTAATTGTCTATTCTGTGAATTATGTTGAAGTTGTTTGAGCTACAGCTATCTAGCCTATGGGGCGCTTTTGAAAAACTTACTTTAAAAATCTGCCGGATTCTCTCGCGGTAATTTGGCACGGTGTCCACATAGATATTAGTGTTGCTGATGTTACCAGCCATCAGAGTACCAGTTTGGTCAGCCACCTCACGTGCCATGCGCAGTGCGTCTTTGTTGATTCGCTCCAGATCGTCTTCTCGACCAATCAGCGTCATCTTTTCACGATGGGCGTAATACTGAAATGCAAAAGTTGCGTCGAACTATGTGTTCATGCAATAACGGCTGAAATTGAACTATCGCGTTTGATTGGATTTAGACAATGTGACCTTTGGTTTGGTTTGGTTTCACATACTTACCGTGAATGCCAGTACGACGTCACTTCCGGCGTGGACGAATTCCTCGTACTGTTGCCGGACTAATTCCGGATGTTCCAGGACTACTTCCGGCACATATGAGCCCGCCGTCAAGTAGCCGCGTCGCTCGAACACGAAGAGATATCCCTCCGCGCAGATGACCGTCTCACCATCGCGTAAGCGTTCCATTAATCCTTTAAAAAAAAATAGGGTCAAGGGCCACAGTTTCAATACACCGGTTTGAGGCTTAGAGCCCTCATTGTGCGTAGGCCAATGAAATAATGTCAGGGTCAGTTTTGTTTTCAATTCAGGGCGAACCATATGTAAAACCCAGGCGTCCTTCTTTCTTTGTTGTGTTGATGCCAGAATTGGAATCTGTAACGTAATCTACATACACAGTTACGTACAGATACAGGTTCGGTTTGATTCGGTTCGTGTCTGTTCGGTTCGGTTCGGGTTGGTTCGGGTCGGTTTTCCCCAAACTGGGACTTTATGAGCTGATAATACAACTATATACCCACTCTTTAGAAGACAATAAATTCCGAAGAAAGGAAGCGTTGTGGGGGGGGGGGGGGGGGGGGGGTCACGGTAATTTATGTCCGACGTTTGAATATAACGATAACAATAGAGGACAATATAGAATGGCGCTAACCTTCTGATATTTTTACGCGATCATGTTTTTAGGCGTGTAATGGATGAGGCGTCGGACCTCAGGATGAGGCGTCGGACCTCAGGATGAGGCGTCGGACCTCATGATGAGGCGTCGGACCTCAGGATGAGGCGTTGGACCTCAGGATCAGGCGTCGGACCTTATGATGAGGCGTCGGACCTCAAGATGAGGCGTCGGACCTCAGGATGAGGTGTCGGACCTCAGGATGAGGCGTCGGACCTCAGGATGAGGCGTCGGACCTCATAATGAGGCGTCGGACCTTATGATGAGGCGTCGGGCCTCAGGATGAGGCGTCGGGCCTCGGGATGAGGCGTCGGGCTTAGTTCGGACCTATGAGGCTAGTTAGTTCGGACATATAATTCGGACATATGTGTTGTCGGACCTAGTTGTCGGACTTACGAGCGGACCCCGCAGCGACCACACTTACCTTTGACCTTCTTTGTTTCCGCCATATTGCTGACTGAAGAGCACGTACTGACTAGTCGATCGTCGTTCCAAGTATCAGGATTTATCAGATTAGGATGCACGGTAGCTAGATGGATACGATCAACGGGGTGACCTTACATGGAGGCGGATCATTTTTACTTCCCGGCCGCGCGGCGAAATCGACCAATGACGCGCTCTAATTTGCTCATGAATATTTATGAGGTGTAGTAATGCAATAGTGGGATGACATTTGGATTGGGTACTGGTGTTATCTCCACACTAATATACCGACGGTACACAATTACATGTACATTGTACATGTAGATGTACGTACGTGTCCATACTCAAATAGCAATAGAGCAAGGGTCTTTGTATTCGAGCGGGGTTCAGGCCAAGTATACCTGCTGAGTGACATTTTGATTGAGTACTACTGGTGTTATTTCCAAACTGATACCGACGGTACACGTACATGTACATTGTCATAGAGCCAGCCAGGGTCTTTGTATGTTCGAGAGGGGTTAATTCAGGCCAAGTATCAAACCTGAACAATAGAGCTTAAAGGTAGTATACACCATTTGCACATATCGAAAATATTTACTACCGAATTATTATTAAGAAATATCTTGCTCATTTAAAAGTAAATAATGATTCTAGGCATCCAGCAAAATGATTGCGCTAGAGATCATGTAATTATTCCGAAAAATACAATTTTATAAAGACAAATTCGCGATCGCCAGCCGGCGATCGCGAAAAAACAAAAATAACATAAGAATAACTGCTCGACGCCGGTTAAAAACGAACGCCGTTTTTCGTGCTTTTCTCGGCATCCATGATTGTAAAACTTCAGAAAGGTCAGTTAAATGATATTTACTATAAAATACAACCCTACAAATCTACCCATTCATGATAATTCAAGCAATTACCAATGGTGTATCCTACCTTTAAACCATGACCGCGCAACTCAATTGTCGTGCAAAGCTAATTATAGTTACCGATACAGACGTTCAAGGCCTTTGGACTTGCTCCAGTAATACTGTATATTAACTTTTTGGAATAAATTAGGTCTATAATTTAGTGGTGTTGATTACATTTGCATTTAAGTACAATGCTGGGCAATCGTTCACCCATACTTAATAGTTCAGATAGTTTGACTTATAAGCTTATTGTATACAGTGCTAGTGCAGATAATTCCCAATAGATCAACCACGGTCTAGTTTATCTTCAACATTTTCAAATTTCTTAAATTTTCAGGCCGATTTTTTTTTTAGTTTGTATATAGTGCCCATTCAAATTGTGTATAAAAGCAAAACTTTTCAACCAAATAATGAACTAGGCCTACATGAATCCCAATATTAAAAATATAATCACCAAACATCGATCTGACTCTCTGCATTTAATTAATAGACTGATTTGTTTTTGTTGTAATTTAAGGTACTATATATGTTCATTGTGTATACTATACCATCAGTGTTTTCACGAAAATTGTAATATCCACTGTTTAGCTGAAACTTTAACAGTTTAGGTTTTGAATGAACGTTGCATTTTGAACAAAATAAATTAAATGGGAATGATATATCCGATAATTCAGTAGAAATGTAATGCTTTCTTGGTTATTTTTTCAAGTGATTTTATTATTTTAAACAGAGGGAAATAATCTCAATCTCAAATACCTGTACATCTCAAAAAAACAATCTCAAAATCCTCAAATCAACACATGTCTCAAAATTTGAACACACAACTGGTATCTGTGGCAGTGAATTCAGTGATTTTCGTTACTCTTTCTCAACTTTTGTCAATTTGGGACCATATTTTGATTTGAAGTCTTGTTCCAGCGAGGGCAGCTTGTCATCATGCCCGAGCAGCCAGTGTTTTTTCAGGTCTGCCGAGTAGCGGGAGGCCGGGGGCTTTCGGCCCAGACTCTCGGCCAGGCTGCGGGTCAGGTGAGCCGAGTTGCCGCAGCACAGACCCACGTACTGGATGCCCAGCTCCCGTACTCGCCGGCCAAAGTCGTGGACGTCTTTACGGTTGCACTGAATGCAGTCCAGATTCACAGGGAACAATGGCTCACCTATAGAGGGAACAAACCTCAAACTATTATAATTTTATTAAAATAAAATTATAAAATTATTATAATACACTACTTTTTTTCAGAAAATAAATCTCAAAACTTTGCTAAAAATACAGCTGTGTAAGTTTAAAAGGAAGGTTTTTTCATTGGCCTTTGCTGGAACTTGTTAAAACTTAAAATGAAAACCAACTTTAACAATTGATATGGCTGCAGCAGATATCAAAAGAAATTATCGCCGCGATTACGCTACCTGAAATTGGATCAATGGATGAAATGAAGTTAGGTTGTTCCTTGGTTGTACGATACATCACCGGCACTGCCGCAAGGGGAACCTGCGTTGCAGAATGAACAAGTAAAACGTACATTTTACAAAGACCTCCAAATGTGCTCACTTTGTCGGATCGTGACCCTAGCCTTGGTCGAGGCGCGTTCCGTCGTTATCCGTCTGTCGTTATCCGTCCAGAAATACACGCCACGCGCGCCCTGCATGCATATTCATAGCGCGCGGTGCATGCAAAGATACAGCGCGAACAGCGACCTCACACGGCCACTATTTATGCAAATCGACTGAACCTACTTCTTCAGTTGACTTGCATAATAGTGGCTGCGTGATGTCGTTGTTTGAGCTCCGATTACCGCCGCGCCGTACGTACGGACGGGTAATGATAAACGCCTTGACCAAGGCTACGATTACCTCCGAGATTCAAACCTCATGCCGTGCATGTTATCACCTCAGGTAAGCTTGTGCCAACACGTGTTTTTCGTAATTTTTGAGCCACATTATCACAGAACCTCCGAAAACCTCTAGCAAACCAAATCATCTGTGTGCCTGAAGGTCTTATATCGACGCGTTACCACTTCAAAATGGTTTATAATGTTAAACCTAAAACCCCTCCTTTTTAAAATTGTGTCCAAATAAGCTCAGTGGAAATCTCAAAAATAATATTTCAAACTGCGGAGTCCAACTAGTGTTCTAAGCTTTGACAGTCAACGATAACTATTTCATGATGGTTAATGCATTGCGAATACAACTGTGAACGAGTTGTACATTGCTGAGTGACAGAGTTGTACAATGCTGTTATACGTTGCTTTGTTGTACATGTACGTTGCTTATGTTGCTGCACAATGCTAATTCGCTTGTGTAATGCTGATGCGGCCCTTTTGCCATGTACATGTACATTCGCATTTTTGTATCACTGTGGAGACATGGCTTTGTTCTCGTGTACAAAATGGTTAGAAAGTCGAGCACGTTTTTAAAAATGCTCCCATTTTAACCATAATTTTTTTCCTGGGTTGAAATTTCGACCCAATAATATACCCTAAATTATACCCTAACCCAGCAGTCACTAACCCTAACCCACATCCTAATCCTAGTTTTTGAGTAATTTAAGTACAATCCAAAAATCGAATTCGTGAAATTCCCAGTGGAGACCTATTCATCTATAGAAATTTACCTTCCGGAGACGTTTTGTCTCCATTGTACACATTGTGTTCATGTCTCCAGAGGGTACCGTATTTCGCACCATGCTTGTACATTGATCAATTCTAAGTTTGGTGCGCCTTGATTACACTGTCGTGTATACCTGGCATTGCTCAATACATGTACGGAGGCTAATAATTATAAACCCTGGCAATAAAACAATTATTGATCAACTTGGCTACCGACAATTTAATTATCAGTGTCTTTGTAAGCAGGTTTATTGTGCAATTAACAGAAGCAATAGGCCGTATTATTGAACGTTGAGGGCGATGTGCTCATGGTATTTGGGGGTATAATTAAAAGGGAATAGGAGATAATTCACGTCAGTTTAAATTTTCTTACAGATCCAAATAGTTTTTCTTTCTAATAGATAAAGTAAAGTTACTAAAACTACTGTTGGGTACCCAGAAAATTGCGTCTTATAGCGCCCTCATGCGGCCAGAAATACGGCGCATTAACAGACCTGGAGCCAATTTCACGATCTGCTAAGCACACAAATTTGCTGAGCACAAAAACGTCTTGCTCATTAAAAACACTTTATCAGCCAAAATTCTACGTGTTTTTTATGCTAAGTAAAAAAACAGCTGATTTTCAATCAAAAACCATAAAGATCACGTGAACATTTAGTCTGTAACCTTGTTTTTACCAAGGATACATTTTCATGCTAAGCAAATTTTTGTGCTTAGCAGCTCTGTGAAATTGGCCCCTGCACCTTGAGGTTGCTCCGACTGGTTTGAGAAAATACCGACTTAGATTGGCCCAGAGAGTCTTCTCCACCATTAAAAAATAAAAGCCAATTTTGTTATATATTAAAGCCCACCTTATTAAACACTTTGCCAACTTCTTCCAGAACGGGCAGCATGGTGGCCGGGCCCCGTGAGCAGTTCAGCCCCACCACGTCGGCCCCCGCCTCCGCTAGTTGCCTTAACGCTTCGCTGTACTCCACTCCGTCCACACTAGCCGGCTTGCCGTTCACTTGGCCCTGGTGGCACGCCAAAGTAACTACACAGGGGAGATCTGCACGCGTGGTAAGATAAAACAAAATCTCAACTCTTCATTGGTCAGACAGATAGGTGCCCAAATATGATTCATTTGATGATACAAGCATGACATCTGGCACACAGTCGGAGTATTATGTCAAAGGAAAGATATAAGGCCGGGCAATCGCAGCCAAAGGTATTATAGCCAAAATGGCAGCCATTTTGAAAATTTTGAAAATTTCTTGTTATAGATTTTCTTTCTTCAAACAGACGAATCTGCGATGGCCCTATAGCCAATGACTAGATGCGAACATTTTAACGCACCTTTTGCAAATTCCTTGCATGCATGAGTAGCGATCAACGCCTCGCCAAATGTATCGAAGGTTTCTGCCACAATGTAGTCGGCACCAGATTCCACAATCCACTCAATCTGCTCCTGACAACATAAAAAGTAAAAACCAGTGTCATAATCACTAGTGCAACCATGACTAACCCTGCCAGATCCAGCACAGTGCATCTGTGGTGACTGCTTGACCTTGCTGCACTCTGCACACAAGTCAATGTGACAATCTGTTGCGTCTGGCAGGGTTAATTCTAGCCAAAATACCCTGGAGGGTTAGGGTTAAAAGGAATTTTGCGTCCTGGAAGCGCGTTTTAAACGAAATGATGTTAATCGTATAGAGAGCATAAGAAGTAGGATATAAACATCCTTTTAAACTGGACGGTTTTGTGTTTATATTATTGTGTAGAATGAATTTTGAAGTCCACTTTAGCGACTCCTCAAAATCGGTCTGCTATAGACGATGTGCCTTCTGTTTACATCTGTATTCAAATGTGCCCGGCAGTATGCGCACGCATCATGTTTTACATAAATTTGGTTAAGAGATGACATCGGAGGTCACATAATTAAAAGGCGATCTGACCTGCGACGTCACTCTTTAAGCAAATTTTATGTGAAACACGATGTGTGCGCATACTGCCGGGCACATTTTGAATACAAATGTAAACACGTGACGTCAGAGGGCGCATCGTCTATAGTTGTGACTCCAGCAGTAATAATGTTTGCAATCTGCGGTTGTGTTAAAGAAACCACATTTTGTGCACTGTGTGTAGTGTATGTGACACACACGATCGTGTGTAATGTATGTGACACGTACGACCGTGTATAGACAGGGAAAACGTACATCAATACTACTCACGTTGTGCCCAATGAAAACAACCGATGCCTTAAATTTTGTTTCGTCTTTTGTCGGGAACGTTAAGACATTAGGTTGTTTTGTTCCAACCAGATGTTTGCAATAGGATAAATAAACACTCCAATACATGAACTTATTTTCGATGTTGCCCCAAGGCCACAGGTGTTTTCTCTCACCTCTAAAATTAAGTAAATTAAACATTCTAATTGTAATTGTCTACTCTATGAAGTTGTTTTTCCTCTCAAGGTTTGAGCTACAGCTATCTAGCCTATGGGGCGCTTTTGAAAAAACTTACTTTAAAAATCTGCCGGATTCTCTCGCGGTAATTTGGCACGGTGTCCACATATATGTTAGTGCTGCTGATGTTACCAGCCATCAGAGTACCAGTTTGGTCAGCCACCTCACGTGCCATGCGCAGTGCGTCTTTGTTGATTCGCTCCAGATCGTTCTCTCGACCAATCAGCGTCATCTTTTCACGATGGGCGTAATACTGAAATGCAAAAGTTACGTCGAACTATGTGTTCATGCAATAACGGCTGAAATTGAACTATCACGTTTGATTGGATTTAGACAACGTGACCTTCGGTTTGGTTTGGTTTCACATACTTACCGTGAATGCCAGCACGACGTCACTTCCGGCGTGGACGAATTCCTCGTACTGTTGCCGGACTAATTCCGGATGTTCCAGGACTACTTCCGGCACATATGAGCCCGCCGTCAAGTAGCCGCGTCGCTCGAACACGAAGAGATATCCCTCCGCGCAGATGACCGTCTCACCATCGCGTAAGCGTTCCATTAATCCTTAAAATGAAATAGAGTCAAGGGGCCACAGTTGCTTAGACTTAGAGCCCTCATTGTGCGTAGCCGGGTTCGGTTTGATTCGGTTCGTGTCTGTTCGGTTCGGATTGGTTCGGATTGGTTCGGGTCGGTTTTCTCCAGACTGGGACTTTGAAAGCTGATAATACAACTATACTCACTCTTTAGCAGACAACAAATTCCGAAGAAATGAAGAGTTAGAGGGTCACGGTAATTTGAGTTCGACGTTTGAACCACAGCCATATGCTTATGCCGTATACTAACATCGCGCTAAATTCAATTATATTCAACACGGTATAATAAGTGCGACATTTGAAACGGGTCTATAATAGACTAGGCCATATGTTCAGCAGTTTGAAAAGACTCGAGTATAGTCTGTGTGGTGGTGGTATTGCCGCTTTAGTGACCCACGTGTATACATGGGAATTGATAAACCGGCTATATTTATTGTGTAAAGATGCCAGTTCGAGGCACATCCTTTTTAGGCTTATTACTAGGCGTCGGACTTATGAACTAAAATAACTGAGGCATCGGACCTCGGGATGAGGCGTCGGACCTCGGGATGAGGCGTCGGGCCTCACTCAAGATGAGGCGTCGGACCTCAGGGTGAGGCGTCGGGCCTCACTCAAGATGAGGCGTCGGACCTCAGGGTGAGGCGTCGGGCCTCACTCAAGATGAGGCGTCGGAACTCAGGATGAGGCGTCGGGCCTCGGGATGAGGCGTCGGCCTCGGGATGAGGCGTCGGGCCTCGGGATGAGGCGTCGGGCCTCGGGATGAGGCGTCGGGCCTCGGGATGAGGCGTCGGGCCTCGGGATGAGGCGTCGGGCCTCGGGATGAGGCGTCGGGCCTCGGGATGAGGCGTCGGGCCTCGGGATGAGGCGTCGGGCCTCGGGATGAGGCGTCGGGCCTCGGGATGAGGCGTCGGACCTCGGGATGAGGCGTCGGACCTCGGGATGAGGCGTCGGACCTCGGGAGGAGGCGTCGGACCTCGGGAGGAGGCGTCGGGCCTACGAGACGTCGGACGTATGAGGCTTAGTTAGGATCTATGAGGCTTAGTTCGGACCTATGATGCTTAGTTCGGACCGATAATTTGGACCAACGAGGCTTAATTCGGACATAATGGTTGTCGGACCTAGGCGTCGACTTCAACGAGCGGAACCCGCAGCGACCACACTTACCTTTGACCTTCTTTGTTTCCGCCATATTGCTGACTGAAGAGCACTTACTGACTATAGTCGATCGTCGTTCCAAGTATCAGGATTTATCAGATTATGATGCACGGCAGCTAGTACTCACCGGGATGACCTTACATGAAGGCGGATAATTTTTACTTCCCGGACGCGCGGCGGAATCGGCCAATGACGCGCTCTAATTTGCTCATGAATATTTATGAGGTATAGTAATGCAATACTAGTGGGGTGACATTTGGATTGGGTACTGGTTTTATTTCCACACTACTGATACAGACGGTACACGTACATGTACATTGTACATGTACATGTACGTACGTGTCCATACTCAAATAGCAATAGAGCAAGGGTCTTTGTATTCGAGCGGGGTTCAGGCCAAGTATACCTGTTCAGAGTGACATTTTGATTGGGTACTACTGTGTGTGTTATTCCCACACTGATACCGACGTTACACGTACATTGTACATTGTACGTTGTACATGTATATACTTAAAGGTGGGATACACCATTGGTAATTGCTTGAATTATCATTAATGGGTAGATTTGGGGGGTTGTATTTTATAGTAAATATCATTTAACTGACCTGTCCGAAGTTTTACAATCATTGATGCCGAGAAAAGCACAAAAAACAGCGTTTGTTTTCAACCGACATTGGGCAGTTATTCTTATGTTATCTTTGTTTTTTCGCGATCGCCGTCCGGCGATCGCGATTTTTTTAAAATAAAATTATATTTTTCGGAATAATTACAGGATATCTAGCGCAATCATTTTGCTGGTTGCCTAGAATCATTATTTACTTTCAAATGAGTAAGATATTTCTTAATAATTCGGTAGTAAATATTTTCGATATCTGCAAATGGTGTATAGGCCTACTACCTTTAAATACATACAGCAATATCATAGAGCAAGCCAGGGTCTTGTTCGAGCGGGGTTCAGGCAAAGTATCATACCTGAACAATAGAGCTTGAACCATGACCGCGCAACTCAATTGTCGTGCAAGGCTAATAGTTACCGATACAGACGTTCAAGGCCTTTGGACTTGCACCAGTAATACTGTATAATTACTTTTTGGAAGAAATTAGGTCCATAATTTGGTGGTGTTGATTACATTTGCATTTAAGTGCAATGCTGGGCAATCGTTCACCCATACTTACAGATAATTCCCAATAGATCAACCACGGTCTAGTTTATCTTCAACATTTTCAAATTTCCTAAATTTTCAGGCTGACTTTTTAATTTTTATATAGTGTCCATTCAAATTGTGTATAAAAAGCAAAACTTTTCAACCAAAATGAACTAAATGAATCCCAATATTAAAGATATAATCTCCGGAACATCGATCTGGTTTTGTTCTGAGGAATTACAAGGTGTTGATGCCCAATATTCGGACACGCGGGTTTACTATATGCACATGCGCACCATTCGTGGGAATTGGCCGGCACTCCGACCACGTAAGACTCGCTCGCATATCAGTTTAAGGCCGGTCATTATCCGAGTTATCAAGTAAAATGGATGTGTTTTATCGGAATTTAGACCATAGTATGGTGGCTAAAAATTGATAAATTAAACATGCACATTGACACTGCTATCTTTGAAACGAAAGGGCAAAGAATTTGAGGGTTCGATAAATGGAAGCAACCGTTCACGAGCTAGTCTTTCTAAAAGCGTAGACTATGCAGTACAAGGTGGTCGTCGCATATAATTATGTCTAATGCAGACATATTTTTACCAATTACACGGGAGGAAGTATAATGTATGTAAGAAATATTTAATATCTACATTTATCACAACACACACACTGGCACATGTATTATCGTCATGTATCATACATGTACATGTACTAAGGTAAATCGAAACATGAAATATGCCTTAATATTTTTCCCAATTTTCTTTTTTGGGGTGGGGGGGGGGGGGGGGGGGGTGGGGAATGAAACCTATATTAATATGACCCTTTATACAGGACATTATGAAGGTATGGTTGGCTTCTCAAATCGATACTAACTGAAATGGCTGAAGATAATTCGGATTGTTGAAGTCATCCAAATTATGATTAGGCTTAATATTAGCAAGGTAGTCTTGTCGTGTCATCTGTCCGTCTATCTTATCTGAAACACAAAAAATCTTACGCTGATGTATTTTTGAGTTACTTTCTTTATGTCTCTTAATTTATTGTATGAGGTGATAAGCATTTTTGTTTTGTTTTACCATGGAGTAGTACTACTGCAGTACCATTTTCACTACTATTTCCAAAGAGTGAAAATTCACTTCATTCGAGTGAAAATTCACTCCCACAGTCTAAAAGTAGGAACCGGACGTTTTAAAGTGAAATTACTTTACTCAAAAAAGATTGAAATCTAATCGAATTCCACTGAAATTATGCTGTTTTGAGTGTATTTCAGTTTAAAATCAGCGTAGTTTTTCACACTAAACCGTCTTTGGAATTTAGAAAGCTGTATCAATACATTTTAAAAGAAATTCGGTCCATATATAATTTGGTGTTGTTGATTATATTTGCATTAAGTACAGCGCTGGGCAATCGTTCAGCCATACTTAAGTTTAGATCATCTTTAGTAATACGCTCACTGTATGCAGTGCTAGTGCAGTTTCCAATATAGATCAACCACGGTCTATTTTATCTTCAACATTTTCAAATTTCTTTCATTTTCATGCTGGCTTAATTCAGCAAGGGTGTAGTCGAGTCCATCACAAGTCCCTGCAAGTCCCTGCAAGTCCCTGCAAGTCCCTGTAAGTCCCTGTAAGTCCCTGTATGTCCCTGTAAGTCCCTGTAAGTCCCTGTAAGTCCCTATACAAGTCCATCATAAGTCCTTCAATTCCAATTCAAATCACAAGCTATTCAAATCAGCTTGGACAAAAGCATTCCTTTGTCATTGTTCATCTAGTTACTTGTGACTGCCTTTATGAAGGGACTTGTGACTGGCTTCACGAAAGGACTTGTGAACAGACTTGCAGAGACACGACTACAACCCTGTTATTCAGTCTGTATATAATGCCCATTCTAGTTTTGAACAAAAGAAAAACTTTTCAGCAAAATAACGAACTATGTTGATGCCCAATAACCCGGACGCGGGTTTACTATGAATACGCACATCCTGTTTCCTTAATAATGTCATTCGCGGGAAGCACTCCGACCACATTATAAGACTCGCTCGCATCGGTTCAAGGCCAAGGCCGGTCATTATCCGAGTTATCAAGTAAAATTGATCTGTTTTCTCGGAATTTAGGGTTATATCCCCTCCCCGGCCCCCAGGGATTTACGCCCCTGCCAATACTAGCGCCAGACGGAGGTTTATCCAGAAAACTACAAAAATGTGGTGTTTCAGAAAAAAATTGTACTGAGGGGTGCACTAACCTAATACTAGAGGGGAGAATTTCTCCGCCAGCCCATTAGCATGAAATGTGCCCCCACAATTCCTTTTGAAAAAAGATGCCGTTTGGTGAAAGAAATTGTGGGATTGTGTAAGTATAGCATATGATCAACTCCCTGGTTTTTGAGCTTCATTTTGAGGGAAGACTTGACAAAATTACGGTTGAAAAATGGGTCCTAATTGCCCTAGAAAGTGGAGGGATGCCATTTGTAAAATGGCTGCTTGCAAGCTCGGGAAGTATCACTTTTCGGGAGGTGAGTTTCTTTTGGTGTGAATATTAAAACATGTAATTGGCTAAACTACTAAAAATTGAAAAGAAATGGAAAGATAAAGACCAAGACAATAATCTGATTGTTGTTTGAGAAACTCCAGTGATGTCGGTGTTCATGAAACTTGGTGATTTTACACTGTTTTCAATGGGACTTAAATTAGGCTAGTGCACCCCTAGTGTGATTTCTGAGACGGATGCGACATTGTACAGACGACACTGAGTTGAACGTTCTTACCCGCAATCTGACACCACGCGTTAAAACCCCGGATCTCTTATCCGGGTCAAGAAAATGGGCCACTGGGATATTAGAAATCCTATAAATACGGCACTTTGCTGCAGTGCTAAGGCAGAAAAAAGGACATCAAGTTGAGGAGCAGCCGACAGCAGTTTGAACATTGACAAAGATGAACGCCTGCAGGGCCATAGTTTTTGTCGCCGTAGCTGTCATCCTGATTATGGGGGCCAAAGCGCGGGATACTAAACAGTAAGTTCCGGATTCATTATCTGTAAACTTGGGGCCCAAGTTGTTTGCCTGTCCCCGTATTATTGAAATAATCTCAGCCTTTCTCCCAGAGAGATACACCAATAACTACTTGCACCTTACTCTATAAAAGTAGCAAATTCGGGCGATTCACAATGCAGTGCGCCACCAAGCGTTTGACTCAAAAGAGCCCTAAACTTTACGGTCGACTTCTTCCGTACGTCATACTGTAGTGAAATATCTATTCTTCATTGTTCACGCGAGGTACAATACAAACATAAATGTATCCGGAAGCGTCGTTGATTAAAACATTGTTATTTGCAGAAAAAAATATTGGAATTTTAATCGTGCGCGTCCAAAAAGACGTAAAACGGATTAGTTCATGCAAAATGAATACCGTTTTTCAAACTGATGCCGACTTTTTCCCATGATGCACTGCGGGTATAGCAGGATTTGCGCCGCCAACGGCAGCTTCTAAGTATTGTGAATCGCTCGAATTGAAAACAACTCTCCAATAAAAGTGAATCTTTTTAAAAACAATGCAACGGTGAAAAACTACCCCAAAAAGGGGCAGGTCTTTTCAGACTTGCCGATTATATGGCTCCTGTCCTCGAAAGGGTCACTATTTTGAAGTAGTTTTTTACTCTCTTTGGAGTAATTTTATAGTAGACTCATTATTTTGGAGAGTGAGTTTTCCACTCTTTCACATTAAATGCCTACGTCATTTGTAAACATAAAACAATTACCGAATTATTGTGAAATACCTTACTTGACTGTATACTAAGCGAGGTAATTTGTTTACTTCCGATTTATTAAGAAATATCTTACTTATTTAAAAGTATATAATGATTTGTAGGCATTTAACAAAATGGTTGCGCTAGATATCCTATAATTGTTCAGAAGAATTGAATTTTATAAAAACAAATTCACTATCGCCAGACGGCAATCGTTGGAAATACCTGACTCTTTTTAAACACTGCCACCGATTAAAAAACATGTACTTATAAGTCCACGTCGTATTTGCAATACGGTTACACATCCGTGTACGGGTGCAAGCAAACTAGTCTGGTTTCCCAACCTGATAATTCGATGACGTCTAAAAATTGCTCTGTTTCGTCTGAAGGAAGTCAAGGAACCAGACTACCAAAATAAATCAATGTTTTGGGGGTTTTCTCAGGATCTGTGAACACAAAACTTTAACAATTACAAGTTAGCGCCACAATAATTATTTACTATAATATGAACCCCCTAATTCATCCATTTTAGAAAGTTACATAAAAAGCAAATTGAGTATAAGAGCTTTGTTTTCTTTCTTCTCCTTCTTTTTGTGCAGCTGTTTTTGCGATCTCCGATGGAGCAGCACCATGCTAAGAGCCGATATCGACAGCGCCTACGATATCCCGGTCTTGGAGGACTTGGACAATCCCTACTACGACCACTGGCTAAGCGCGAGCTGCCGACGCGTCTTGCGGGATTGTCCCGACGATTGCCTGAACGTGGCCCACGACTGGATGGGCGGTGGGTCGTTCGCCGCGGCGCCGGGTCAGCTGGCCTGCGAGCGACTGCGCCGGAACGCCCCTCCGACCAGTCCGGCCTACGTGTACGCGACGTACGACCCTAGTGTGTGCGGCAGTCGCACGTGGCAGTACCTGGCCCCGCTCTGCTGCTGGGAGGTTTCGTTCCCAGGCTACGACATCGTTATATTTTTGCACAACCCCGGATGTGCTAATCCATGCCCACCAACAGGATGCTGAGTGCAAGACGACGACTATACACATAACTACACGTCACGACTTAACTCTTTATTAAATGATTAACTTTTATTGTTTTCTCCCATTTGTCGTCTGTTTCAAATTTAATCCTTGCCAGCAGTTTGTTCTTATTTGTTCCCACTCCTCTGGTTTTCCCTTGTCTATTGTCCTAACCCCCCCCCCCCCCCCCTTCCACATTTCTCCTATTAATACTTAGTTCTTTCTTTGATCCTACCCACACTGACCTTTCCCTTTAACCCTTCAGCCTAATCCTCCTTTTGTTGTTCCACAGAACTCTGTACATGCCTTTTCTTTTGTGTTTCTCCCGCTAGCCATGATGTGCATTATGCTGTATGTTGCCCTATATAATTATGTTTGTTTCTTGTATGTACACAGCCATTATGTCTCTGAAGATCTTGTTAAGATCGAAATATTAGGCCCTCCTAACTTATTTGATTTCTATATTATACAAATAAATAACAAATTTGGGTTATCGTTACACATTTATTTATGTTATCGTCATCATTGTTTGAAGAAGATACATTTTTTTTTTACAATTCATGTTTTGAGTGACAAGGATGAACTATTATCACATACTGAGACTGCAAAGAGTGCAGAAAATACTTCATGTACAAGTTAAGGCCGGCTCATACGCGAATGGCATTGCAAAGCGAATTCGTTTAGACAACGGAGAACGTCACATTGAAACTTCAATTGTTTACGTCATGAAATTCGCTTCGCGTAATTCGCTTTCGCGTGAAGTATGAACCGGCCTTCATGCACATACAGATGTACTGGCGCCCTGGGGAGAAGTTACCCTGTTTGTGTGGGTGAACACTTGCGTGTTCGCTTGACAATGAACAGCAAAAACAGCAGCTGCCACGTGATGGTGAATGAACCAGTAAGAATGTAGCTCTCGATCATGAATATGTATGATGTATAGTAACACAGATAACTATTGTTTTATCCTGCACGTGAATGTCTTATTGAAAGTCAACTTGAGATATACATTGTATACACTAATTTTACACAATTTTGTTCTGTTGTAATTTTCAAAAATTCCTTGATTGTGAATGTGTTTTACAGTAAATATTGTCTTACTCACCTATTAACAGCTTTGACTTCATAGATGTTTTAAAAAACCAAGAGGAATCCAGAGTTCTTCTTGTCTGGTTTCCTGATCCCACTTCAGAAAGAAACAGAGAAATGTATAGACACTGGTGATTATCAGGTTAAGGAACCAGACTAGGCTTGCACCCTAACCCGTTCACGGATCTTATAATTGCGATAAACTGAATTTGATAAAGTGGGGCAGTATTTGAAAATATAGTTGAGTTTTTACAACACATCCACTTTTCATGAAAATGACAGCACACCAGGTGCCATGATTTCACAGGATGTTTGGGACAGTTATTCATTTACAGCTAAGTATATTTCGAACTAACTAAGTAGTTTTGTGTATGTTTGAAAATGTTTACTACCTTTAAAACCTTTATAGGTAGGTTATATTCTGAGCTTGTTCTTCAAAGCCAGTTGTTTTATTAAGCTTTTCTAATGCACCGTTGTAAGATTATGCTTGCAGGCCCATGTTACAAATAAATGCTTGCCAAAGCCGCTTTATTGGCTGTTCTTAAAATCCTGTATTGTCAGTAACTTTTTTTTCTTTTTTCAACAGATATTAGGCTATAGGCCTATAGGCACTGCACACACGACACACATATCGACCACATATCGCGGTTAAAAAAATGCAATAAGCCAGTGTCTGTACTGTAGTTTATACAATGTATGTACATGTATTGGTTGTCAGAGCGCCCTCTATTCATTAGTGCCCCCGCTATGCGCCGTATTTCTGGTCGAATGAGGGCGCTGTAAGACGCCATTTTCTGGGTACCAAAAACAGGCAAAATCGCGTTTATTGAAGTAGTTTAGTAAATTTAAATTTTGGAGCTGTAAGAAAATGTAAACTGACGTGAATTATTTTTTAATCACTTTAAATTATACCCACAATGCCGTGAGCACAGCGCCCTCAATGTTAAAAAATACGGCCTATTCGTTAGAGCGTACCCTACGCCTTAGAGCACCCCAGATTCATTAGGAATGCACTTCAATAATAACCCGTGTGGGTTCGTGATGTTGATTCGTGAATGTGTTTCCATGAGAAAGAGCAATAGCAACTCAGCTACATTAAAGAACAGCTGTCCTCAACCAACTCGCCAATGGCCTAGTTGGTAGAGAGGTGAGCTATGGATCGAAAGGTCTGTGGCTCCAATCCGGCTATCGTTAACGTTTATTTTTTTAAAGAAAGACTGAAGGAAACACGGATTAGTACCTAAGTGCCTTGACAAAATACAAGAAGAACCGCTACACTAGATAGTTTATAGTGACTTCATATTCGTTAGAGCACCCGCTATTCGTTAGAGGGCCCGCTATCCTTTTGTTCCCCTTCATAATATTCAACATTTTGTATTTTTATAATATTGCGGTTTGAGATCATTTTTTTAAAATTTAAATAGAGTCAAATTGTCTTGTATATCTAAGCGAAAGCTTTTTGTATTAAATGACAGACGTCGAAATGGCTTTTAACTCGATCCCGTGGTCTCCAGACGAGGCTTCGCTGTTGCTCCACATGCTTCTAGCGCGGCTGCGTCGGCGTCCCGCTGGTTCCCCGTTTATCGCTGGTAGCGAGCTCAACGTCGAGGCACGCGCGCGGTACACCGCCATATTGCTGGCCACGCTCTGTCGCTTCTTGAGCATGACCTCGTCGATGTTCCCCCGGACGAAGTAGATGACGTACATCTTGGGCACAAAGAGGCACGTCATGACGAGGATGGAGATTGCGATCATGCCCAGGGACCGGTACATGACGGGTATGAAGGGGGCTCCGGGCGTAGCGGTGCCGAAACTGACCGCGTAGGCGCCCGTGAAGACGAGCAGCGAACCCGCCGAGGCGAAGACGCAGAAGCGGGCCTCGTGGTAGTTGTCCGGCAAGGCGCGCGCCAACAGACTCAGCGCGAGCGCCACCAAGAGAAACAACACGGCGAAACACACCTCCGTGATGGTCTCGTGCAGCTGGAAGTTGCACGTGATCAAGAGGGCGATGGCTAGAGCGCCTCCTGTCGGCCGGTCTATGGGGGCGAATGCGTAGCTTGCCTCTGGCGGGAATGCCAGGATCCATGATAGACTCACGCCAACCTGAAGACATATGTTGTGAGAGAACAATAATGTTGTCATAGGAACAGATTAGGACTTAGTGTGATCAAGACCCAACCTATAACCACAGTATAAGTGGCAAATTTGGCTATTCAAGAATTCTTTCTGCTAATGAAATCAAGGATTTATCAAAGGTGCCCTATAGATCGAAATCCTGAAGAAACCTGCAGGAAGAAGACGATGGGAAGAAGTTACGCCAACCTGAATCCCCGATAAATCCCCGTTTAGAGTTACCCACAACTAATTCTCAATTGGAGACCCCTGTGTTATACAGTTTGTCTGTTTGGGCACGTCGTCTTAAGTTTAACTAAGAGCCTACCTCTATGATCCAGATGATTGTCAAGACGAGTAGTTGTTTCTTGATGCCCCACAGTTTGGCCTCCTCCTCTGAGTCGGTGTCTCGTGCCTTGATGAATACTTGGTACAGCCGGGCGCTCTTCATCGCAAACGGGACAAAGATGAGCGCGTAGGCGATGGATGGACCCATACGCGTCAGCACGCACATTCCCGGCGTCGGCTTGAAAGCGGCTGAGATGGCAGCCGCAAGCAGCAGGCACGCTCCGAGGTGGACGAACATGCACAGCATGGGATCGGATCTCCAGGCGATACGGCGCCTGAGCTGAGGGAAGTAGAACAGGAGGATCAGCAGAGCTTCTAAGACCGCCACCGTCACCAGGATGTTGACCACGGTTCCTTCCACGGAGCCCCAGGTCATGTAGGACGCAGCGACCTGGACGCACTCGGTGCGGTTAGCGTCCGGCCACTCCGGGGGCACGCACTCGCGACACTCGGTGCCGTCGTTGGCCACGGTGGCGTTGGCCCCGCACTCCACGCACAACCAGCAGCACTTCGCCTCGTCCTCAAAGAATTCCTTCCTGGAGCCCACGGGGCACGGCGCGCTGCAGACCGAGCGGGGAACCCCACCGGGAGACCCACCAACATCCCTGGTGTAAAACCTAACGCTGCCACCAATGTCGATCGCGTCGTCGTACTCGCGCCAAGAACCGACGTCCACGAAGGTCGGCCATCCGAAGAGTTCGTCGTTGAGGTTCCGTATCGTGTACCTCGGGATCCCGTCGCCGTTGGCGTCAAACGTCACGCGGCCGTTCGACAAACTCTGAAAGTCCGTCTTCTTCAAATGAGACAGAAGCACTTCGCCGTCGATATTTTCCACAGCAGTACAGCCGCTCCAACCCTCTCTGCTCCCACACTTCTCGCTTAGCATGCTATCCAGAGCATAGGCAAAAGCGTAAACACTGTCGATGACAAGTGTCTCGTGTGGTGATATGAGGTCGGTCCTGTTGATAGCACACATATTACCTGTCAGAAACTCGCACCATGTGTAGGCGTCCATGTACTCGGTGGTCCAGGGGTTGCTGCTGTTCTGCGACAGGCTTCTCAGAAAGAAATAGTTAAAATCGCTAAGACGCTGGGAATACGGAACCATGGTGATCATACCTAGTATAACACATGATAAGAGGGGGGAAAACAGTTGAAGAATCGGGCAAACGAAATTTCAACCCCTTTTAGTTTTACTTTGAGCCAGACTGGTACTTGACTCGTACGTAATTAAAATTATGCTAGCTGCCACTCGCTTGAATATAGCGTGATTGATCCAACTACTACGTTTACTGTAATAACAAGTAATAATACCCCCCCCCCCCCGTGTACCTAGGGAGACAATCGCATAGGGATGTACACAAACTTAAAACAGTCCTAACTTGTTTACCCTAACCCTTTTCTCTAAGATCTTCGAGATTTATGTTATTTAGATCCCAATCTGTCGTTCTAAAGCAAAAATAGGGTAGCTAGACACTTAGAGAGACACTGAAATGTCTCCCTAAGTGCCACTGTCCCCTTATTACCTAAACAATTGCGCTAATTTGTCTCCCTAAGTGCTCATTTGTGGTAATAAGAGATTTGAAAGTAACGATTAAAGTTTTTTTTAACACCTTCTCACTGTTGAAGAAGGTATGATATGTAGGGTATCACAGTTGAAGAAGGTATGATGTAAGATTACATTGACGACTGAATAAGCTTTGGATGTTCATTGAACTTAATGGTAAGCCATTGCATTGAAGCCAACGGTAAGTCATCCCCAACAAGACAAATTGGCAGACCACTCACTGACTGTCGCATCAAGTGTCGAAACCCCGTTATAAAAACCAAGACTGTTCACTCACCCAGTGCGACATTTTCAAGCCCGTTCAGCCCATTCCGGCCGAAATTGCCGATGCTATCGCTGGCGATGAAGGTGAACTCCCCCGTGGCCCCGGCCCTCTGGACCGCCTCCAGCAACATCCGGGCTTCGAGGAGATTGGCGAACAGGACCACGACCACAGCGCGGTTGAAAGGCTCGCGCCGCAGGTCGGCGACGATGTCATCGAAATACCTGCGCGTGCACGGTGGGAAAATGAGAAGATGACGGCGACTAACTGAAGCAATCGTATATAAGTGGCGAAATTGCGGTCAAATTTGGGTGAGTTGGTTGTTCATTCAGACCGAGGACTTGGGACAATTGGAGATGAGTGATAACAATGACCCGAGGACTTAAGCCAGTTAAGTCCTCGGTTGGTTTTCGTGTACAAACCATATGAGATGCTGAGAAAAAGTTAAAAACAAAGGAAACACTGGTATTTTGCCGTCCTTACGTTTTAGGGAAAATGACAGAGATGTCTTTGGTGTAAGCCAGGCAGACGTTGTGGTCAGCGGCTTGGCGCGTGAACTCGTGGTAACCGTTCTCGCCGTACTCGTCGTCTGAGAAGAGAAGTGATATGTAGGTCCAGCCGTAGTACTCCACCAGGTCCATAATAGAGTTCACCTGGAGAATAACAAGATTGTGACTGGATTCGAGACTACAGCTTGACTCGACTCTATAGTCCCGACAGGTAAATAAGTCGACTCGACTCGACTCGAGTCCCTCGTCAGAAGAACTAACTCCACCCGAGCACAGGCCAGGGTTGTAGTCGAGTCCCTGCAAGTCCTTTCACAAGTCCTTTCGTGAAGCCAGTCACAAGTCCCTTCATAAAGGCAGTCACAAGTAACTGGATGAACAATGACAAAGAAATGCTTTTGTCGAAGCTGATTTGAATAGCTTGTGATTTGAATTTGAACTGGAGGACTTGTGATGGACTTGTGGGGACTTTCAGGGACTTGCAGGGACTTGTGATGGACTCGACTACATCCCTGGCACAGACTAATAACACTTGATTCCCCCCCAAAAATAAAAGCAGAATCTTGCAAAAAATACCAAATAGTTGCAATGAATTACAGTGCAAAATTCAGAGTTGTATCCGAGTCACCCTGCAAGTCCTTTCAATTTCCTGTTACAAGTCCAGTCACAAGTCCTTTCATAAAGCCAGTCGCAGGTAACGGGTTGAACAATGGCAAAGGAATGCTTTTGTTAACAGTTCATAAAAAAAAACTAGTGACCTGTCTCAAGACTGGAGGACTTGTGGTGTTGTGGTTGTCGTGCAGGGACTTGCATGGACTTGCAGGGATGCGAATACAAATCTACATCACTAACTTGGTGACGATCTGATGGCACGACGCGAAGGAAGTAGGGGTAATTAACTTCGCTGAGACTGTCAAGGGTCGAGAGGTAGCTCACCTAAACAAACAATAGTTTCAACAAAAATATGTTGGTTCCTTGTTTTCCTTGACTACGGTATTATACACAGTGTTTTTCTTTATTAAATTTTATTTCTAGGGTCGTTTTAATAACTCAATGACACTGCTAATAAAGATCTTACCTGAGGTATATGATACAATCCAAGCAGTAGGGCCAGCTCGATGCTACTTGCGCTTTTCTGTGAACCTACCACACCAGCCACTCTCTTCTGGTGAAGGCAAGTCAGGCCCCCAGTCCCAGCCCCTTCTCCCCAGGAACCCACGCAGCCCCTCTTCTGTTCTGGCGGCAGGAAGTTCAGGGACTTCTTCAGCGTCCAGATGTCGCTGTAGCAGGAGTCGTAGACCTCGAAGCCGAGTGTCAGCCCCGGCAGCAGGTCGGTGTCGTTGTTGATCAGGCCCACCGTGTAGACCATGGCCTCCACGAGTTTGAGCGCCCGCACCTCGCGGATGTCGGTGCACGCCCACCGGCGCTCGTCGTAGCTATGTAACGGGAAGACCCCGCCTAGGATAACGTCCCCGTCTTGGAAGTAAACCTGATCGGCGTGGCCGCTCTGGTGGCCGGTAGCTGCGACGTCTGGCGGCACATGGAACGACAGGGTCATAGAAACGAAGATTATGGAGATAACACAAGCTAACATTACCACAACTGCCATGGTTCCAAAAGTATAGAACTTGCCCTCTTCGTGGATGGCCAGAGAGGAATCCTAAAGCATAAACAATTGTATTTTAACAATTAAACCTTATTGTCGGGTACGGTTTCTGTCACGTCTTGGCCCTTTCTACTTCTTGTCCAGTTAATAATGCGAGCTTCTTAGTCCTCTGGGTGATGAAGAAGAAGCCTTACTCCACGCAAACTTTGCGAACTACCTGTAACAGATTTGCATCAGTTCACACAATTAACGCCATCGTCACCATCATCACCGGAACAGATTGAAAAGTACAAAATGTGTACACTATCCACCACAATCGTTTAATCACCGCTGATGTACATATGCATCTATCTGTAGGCAAATTGCGATCGCGATTCGTGTTTTTATGTTGCCGCGACGTTACAAAACTTGTCCTTAAAACAGCACATCATTGCCACGAAATTCTTCGAGTTGAGCGTCACCCGAGCCTCGCATTCAAATCGACTATAGTGTCCTCATTTTTAAGAACATCATTTGTTCAGAGAAAAAAAACCGCCTGGACGACACAAAATTCTTCAGGAAAAAACAAATACCAGTGGTACACATGGACTGTAATTTGGAAACCACGAAACCAGCCTGGAACCACGACTCTCGTGATCTCCACTTAGGCGAAGGCGCTGATAACAAGTGTTTGCATTAGGGAAGATGACTCCGGCCCAGGCTACCCAAAGCAAATCCTTCGGAGTAAAAAGAGACTGGGTTTAATTTCCCAGTTTACGAGCAGGCATAGTGTAGCGCCGTCGTTGTGTGTTTTGTTTTTATTTTCCCTGTCAAAATCAAGATCAACGGCGACCTTTAGCACTGCTAAGTTTGCCCAAGCGATTATTATCTTACCTGGTGACAACGTTATGACAGTGGCGCCCCCGGCTGTAAGTAGGTAAATAACTGCCAATTTGGCATGTCGGAGCTTCGAGTGGTCTGCGCCATCAGTATCAGTGAGCGGAAGGAGAGTCGATACAGAGCTATGTCCCAAACCAGCAATTAGCGATATAAACATTTGTTATTGGTCTGAAAGCAATTAAATTACTGGTGTACCTTTTATTGGCCTACTAGGTTATAGGTCCTCATTGCGTATAATTACAGTCACGCATGTATTGAAGACATAAGCAGCGTTAATTCGCTTACTGTCTGTTTGTTTTACACATATTATCATGGACACTGCTCCATATCCACTGGTCTGCCCAACCTGGTGCCTCCATCACGGCCACTAAGAGTGATAGAGAAACACTCTGCTTTCTGCCTCTGTTCTTATTCATAAATTATTGTACGAACTACCCTATAAATGTTTCCCACTTGGCGTGCTACATCTCTTTGGAATTTCTTGGCTAGCGATTGTTTCCCTCCAACCTATTATGATCCATAATGTTAGTGAAACATGAATTACAGTACGTTTCCCCTTGACAATATAATTATCGAAGAAACTGATGGGTATAGGACTCAAAATAACTGCATGCAACAACACAGTTGTTTTGGATTTTTGTTTTGGTCGATCATTGGTGTACGGGCCATCCTATACGATGGAACTGCCCGATTCACAAGTAGATAGACTCACTGGGACTATAGTATTAGTAACGAACGGTTTTTTGAAGGCCACAATGTTGGTTGGTTGGTTTGATCCCATCATGGTTGACGGCGGACCTCAACAATGTTTCTCCGTGAAGGACGATCTACAGCAAGAGTATATGTACCTCGGACAGAGAGCATCCAGTTAGAGATTGGTTTCTGTCGATCAGTCTTGTTCTCCTGGATTGTGTTATCTTGTCTTGCAGCATCACCTTTGTCCTAAGCACACACCTTGCCTTCTTGAGATGTGATCAAAGTAGGAGAGACACTGGGCATTGGCAACATTCAGAAAGCGTTTTGTGAAATCGAATCTAGTGACACATTGGTATTGGTTTAATATCCTTCTGGAGATACCAAACATTGTTCACCAGCCTCCCAAGGGCATTAATCTTTAATGTAATCTGTTTTTCCAGGTAGTCACTTTGTCTTCTTGAGATGTGCCCAAAGACTGGGCGTTGACAACATCCAGAAGGCGTTTTGTGATCGAATTAAGTAGAACACTTCTCCCTTTCCTCATGGAGATACCCAACATCTTTCACCAGCAACTCTCAATTTTATTGATCTTATTCTGATTTTTAAGGCAGTCACCTTGCCTTCTTGAGATGTGGCCAATGTTGGAGAGACACTGGGCATTGACAACACCCAGAAGGTGTTTGGATCTGTGAAATCTCATCCTTCAGGAGATACTCAACATCCTACGTCAGCACCACACCTAAAAGGCGTTGATCTTATTGTAATCTTCTTTTTCAGGCAGCCACCTTGTCTTCTTGAGATGTGGCCAAAGTAGGAGACACACTGGGCATTGACAACACCCAGAAGGTGGATCTGTGACATATCATCCTCCAGGAGATACCCAACATCTTTCGTCAGCACAACATCTCAAAGGCGTTGATCTGATTGCAATCTTCTTTTTCATCAGTCATCGTGCCTTTTTGAGATGTGGCAAAAGTAGGAGAGACACTGGGTATTGACAACATCAAGTTCCACATTAAGATATCAAACAGCAGTATCCACAATTTTGAGAGTTTATCATTAGTCAACTTGTGTCTTCGCCAAAATAACGTCGGAGGTATTACAAATACCATTAATACAAACAATACAAAAAAGCAGAAGGCCTAACACAGAACCTTGTGGCACTCCACAAGCGATATAGCAATCAGCAAAATTTGCAAAATGACAAATTCTGTACTCAACTTTGAAATAGTTCAAGGGCTGTTCCAAAGGTAGGCAATGGAGCTAAGGCGTCAATTTTCCAGATGGCGATGGATCATAGGACTACTTTTCGGGGTGATTATCTTTGGATGAAATGTTTTTTCCAAAAGTCATCGGTTAGCCCCTACAAAAGTTTACAAAATCTGAAAGATGATGAAGTAAGTTTTAATTGCATGTGTGCCTCAACCACCTTGGAAAGTGGCAAGTTTGTTTTTTCTTCTTAATTTCGAAAGATGGCGTAATAAGCGAAGGGGTCTATGGAAATTGATTTACTGGTGTGGATAACTCTATTCTATAGAGCCCAACCGTGCACGTTCACCCGCCAGTTCAGAGTTCAGATAAGCTTTGTTGATTCAGTGTTGCATACAATTGAGAGAGAGAGAGTTTGTTTTAACCAACACGACTCGCGTCCCATTCACAGGTGCTTATACCATAGAGAAACCCCGGCAACTCCTGAAAAGCTCGGGGAATCATCAACGGCGGTCGGTCTTCCCGAATTGCTGAAGTTTGGAGAAACCTAAATATGTGCGTGTTATAAATGCACTTTGTTATCATAACGGTGCGGCAGTAAGCCTATAAACTGGAGGTGTATTGTTCAATATATTGAGCTATTGTTCAATATATTGAGCGGGGTTAAAGAAACACCGTGAACAATTTTAGTGTATCGTGTGGGTACTTCAATGACATTGTGTTTGCATAAATACCTGTGCGGTGTGTGCGACGTTAGTCAAAAGTAGCCTTCTAACGAATAGTCTCTGTCAGTCGCACATGGAACAAGGGTCGACCTTACCAGTATATAGGGCCACTCGCAACTCAGGCCATGTTCGAAGTGTTGCCTTTGGCTGTGATTTCGGACGTTGCTGAGCAACAGACAGCAACGGCCGAAGTCACAACCAAAGCCAGCGATTCGGACACGGCCTTAGTATAATACGATTGCAGACGAGTAGTCGGTCTTCAGAACAAGCAAGCATGGATAATTTCACAGGTGTAACGAACATAATTATCTACAGGTGCAGTGAACATGGCTGATTCGGTGGGATCGAACTGCACTCTCGAAGTACCTAGCGCCTCGGAAATGTTCTCATGTAAGTATATCAAAAAATCAATACACCTTCCTGTTTCCATGGAGTCCTGTGTGTATTTTAAATGGTACATTGTGATGAATATTTCTTAGGAACACATTTTGTACAACTTTCTATTTCTCTGAAATGTATGAAAAACTACTTCACAAAGTGTAGTTATTTTAAACTGTCGAACATTTCCACGCCTTTTTTTTACAACTGGGGCGCTGTTGCTGTGATTTCATTTCAGAAAGATTGTTCGCGGTTCAGGAGTTTCTTTTCAAATTGTGAACTCGAAATCTGCTCATTGTAAGCATTTGTGAGAAAGGTTTGCCCAGTTTGGCTTATACTGCTATGTTTGTCATGAGCCAACACACAACACAGCGAATCCGAACAAAAACGAAATTTACCACAGCAAATTGCACAACATTTCAGCAACGTTGCGTGTTGCAGTGAATTAGCTGTAACAATGCTGTGAACCGTTTGTGCCCGAAATGACGTCTGCGGTTTTGCTCATGACGGTAAATATGGACATTTGCATAAGAATACAAACAAATGGCACCAAAATACCCTTAGAAGATTCATGGCAAATCAAATTCATGGCGATCGCGAAAAAACACAAAGAACATAAGAATAACTGCTCGACGCCGGTTGAAAACAAACGCTGTTTCTCGTGCTTTTCTCGGCATTTTTGATTGTAAAACTTCGGATAGGTCAGTTAAACGATATTTACTATAAAATACAACCCCCCAAGTCCACCCATTCATGGTAATTCAAGCAATTACCAATGGTGTATAGGCCTACTACCTTGAAAACAATTGCACTGCATGCACCATCTAGTATACATGTACATGTACAGTACGTAGTCAGAAACTCTACTGTACATTCGAAAGTCGAGTCATTTGTTTTCCCCGTTTTGCTCTAATCTTCATCTGTGGAACTGCTTTCTCGACAGATTGTCTGACTGAATAACATAACCCAAGCATAATATAATTACGTGAAATTGGTCACCTGTTTACTAGGACAGGTGTAGCATGAATTAGCAGACTCGATGAAATCTGGACTCATTGGCAGTATAATACACAAACCTATGTTAAGATAATCAGTAGATCGACCGGTCACACAGAGGGTTTCATCGATTTTGAGTCCGACATTCACAGAAGTCTGATTTTCATATACTATGACATGTGACACCGGTATCCGTAAGCTTTCTATCATCTGTTGTGATCCTAAAAACACACATTTTTTATAGCATATAGTCCAACCTTTTCTCACGTGTAACTTATACTAACTTTCTTGAAATGGGTTGCTTCATTACACTTATGCACAGCACGATTTAAGGCAGAGCGGGCCGCGAATGTTTTCCCCCCAAACGACATCGCCATATAGAACTGTTTTTTAGCGCATCTGATTGGTTGTTTAACATCTACTTCACTTCACTTCACTTTATTTTCCACGTGAACAATTGATACAACCAACAAAGGGTTTGTATACATAATATGTGGATGGGGATCCCTAAGAAGCAACCCAAAAAGGGTTAGGGTTAGGGTTAGGGTTATGGTAAGGGTTATGGTCAATAAGTTGAGAGTCCTAGGGTCAATAAAACCTAGAGTTATAGGGTCAATAATTTGAGAATCCTAGAGTCAATAAATTGAGAGTAAAATTTACATCTACGTCATCTATTCATCCATGTGTCGCATTGCATGACGTGTACTACGGTCAAAAAAGCACAGAGTCCTAGGGTTAAAATGGGTTAGGGTTAGGGTTAGGGTCAATAAGGTGAGAGTCCTAGGGTCAATAAAACACAGAGTCCTAGGGTTAATAAGTTGAGAATCCTAGGGTCAATAAATTGAGAGTAAAATTTACTACCATGACGTAACAGATAGCCAATCAGATGCGCTAAAAAACAGTTCTATGGGCCTTTTCGAATCCCTGGCTTCGGCTTTGTCTTTGGCTTAAGGCGATTTTTGACTCCCAACTGCAAGATCTTCAGCTACATTCTGACGCCTGTTGTGCTTCAGAAACATTCACTCGATTGATGTGAACCCCAAAGTTAGACTATTTCAATTTTCTTCTATTTCTATTTGCTTCTCAATAATTCGGAATTCGGAGGCGAAGCCAAAGCCAAAGACGAAGCAACGGTTTCGAAAAGGCCCTATGGCGATGTCGTTTGGGGAAAAACAATTCGCGAGCGGGCCTTTTTTTCCCCTGTACCCTACACTACACTACAGACTTTATGGTTACCTAACTTATCCTCTAGACATCTGACAAGAATTTCTGTGATTTCGGGAACACAATGACAAATACACAAGTAGGTTCCCTCAGCCTTATTAGTTATATCTTGCTTCATAAGGTGGACTAGACAATAGGGCAGTGTTGTTTTCTAAATTCATGTTCTAATAATTATCTCTATTGTTGAGAAATAAAATACACATGAATATGCCATCTAAAGAAATTATTGCACCCCTGCGAATTGAACTAACTTGAAACATGGAGGAATTCCTTCATGCTTGAACTCAAAACATATTGAGAACATTAACAAGTACGTGGGCCTACTTTACATTTTGAATGTGTAATAATTGAAACAAACACCTGTGAATAACGGTGAATTTACAACCCATTCCGAGTACTGTTGACAGTTAACGTTCATTTTAAATTCCCGGAAGAAACAATTGTTGGAATGTTTGCTGACAGCGCATCATTATTATGTTTGTTTATTTGCGCAGGCCCGCCTGCATATATGTACTGTTTTATTAAAGAATTCGGCAAAAAAATTATATATATATATATATAAATATATATATATATATTTTTAAATTCTTTAAAATTATGACACCGCCTGTTTGGTTATGCACACGCTTTTACCAAACCAATCTAGTCATTTACCATTCAACGTCAAATGTTGGTCTCTTTATTTAAACATTGTTTCAGGAATATTCGTCGTTGCAGATCAAATTTGTCTTAGGCCAAGTTCGATCAAGGACTATAGTTAATTATAGTTTGACTAACTCTGATCGAACTCAGGCTAGTCGAGGATGGTTGGACTAGTCTAGTCGACTATTCACGACCAGCCTACCGTGGTTGGTCGCATCGATGGTAACCAGTAGCCGCTTTAATAGCACAGTACAGAGAGGACCAGTTTGGCAGTTATCAATAGTTTGACTAGGGTCGTTCGCACTTCAACTTCAGTGCGCATGCCCTAATGACATCAAGAACTAACCACTAGTTAACTAGTTCCTTGATCGAACTTGGCCTCATCAAATAATAATAACAGCTTTTATAACAGTGCCTTTAACAAGATCAAAGCGCTTTACATTATTATTATTATCCCTAATCATTGGGCCAACGAAACATTCCAAATATTCCAAATACCGTTTCAGTATACAGCTCGATGCAGCCATTTCGGCGCAAGGCAGCTAATAACAACCATCTCTGCCCTCACATGTACCCATTTACTCCTGGGTGGAGAGAAGCAATGAGTGACAAAGTGCCTTGCCCAAGGGCACACGCACCCTAGTCCCCGGCCGGACTCGAACCCACAACCTGTAGCTTTACATGCAAGTTACAAATTCAATGCTCCAGACCACGAGGCCACGGGGCCACGGCACTTTTAATATCAATCAATTTCGAACTTATGTTAGATACATTAGTCTGATGTGTGCTTAACTTAAGCACATGTCAGACTAATTCGTTTAACATAAATTTGAAATTGATACATTTTTGTATAACATAAGACGAATTCGACCCTGAAGGCTGCCAACAGCTTAGTCGAATTTGTCTGTATAAATGACGAATGTTCTCGAACCAATTTTTAAGTAGAGCGACCAAACGTTGAAATTGAATGATAAATGACTGAATTTGGTTTAGTAAAACCGTACGAGTTTTTGTTTTTTGTCGGAAGAAATTAAATGTGAGAGTTGGGGAATTGGAATGGAAAAAGGTTTTAAAATAGTCCATGCATTATGTTTTATTCGACGTACATTAAAACGAATTTGAATGCTTTTCTTATACGAACTTGATCGAGACAATCTATTTGTGAGTGAGTGAGTGAGTTTAGGGTTTAACGCCGTGCCAGCATCAGTGGCCATATTCACGGCGGGAATATTTACAAATATAAGACAATAGGTAGTAATAAAAAACAATCAAGTGAACTGTGGAGAATATCAAAACTTGGAGTCGGAAGGGACAATTATCACAAAGGAAAAGAATGAGAACGTTTCAAAAGAATGAAAGAACTATTGTATAGAAGTGTAACGATAGACTGATTCTAGGCAGTTTTCCAGGAGAATCCCGTGGAAGGCGGGCCACGAAAGATCCCCCAGACACACGGCACCCTGTCTGAATGGGTCCCGCAATGCCGGCCGTTTCCCTTGCAGTTCAATCTATTTGTCTTCATCTACTGCAGTGAACACGTCTGAACCCTGGTCCGTGGCTATTCTCATCCTCGTGTCTGTAATGAGTTTCTTCACCTGCTTGTTGTTCGTCGAGGCCGCCTACAACACAACGCGGTCCATGGAGTACGGCACGAGGCGAGGCTACACCATGTTTATTCTTGGTCTCGTCCCGGTAAGACTCGCCGGTGTTTCCAGGGATGTAGTCGAGTCGAATCACAAGTCCAGTCACAAGTCCAGTCACAATTTCAGTCGCAAGTCCGTCGCAAGTCAGTGGCAAGTCTAGTCGCAAGTCCAGTCGCAAGTCCGTCGCAAGTCAGTCGCAAGTCTAGTCGCAAGTCCAGTCGCAAGTTCAGTCGCAAGTTCAGTCGCAAGTTCAGTCGCAAGTCTAACATTATAATTGTGCGGTCCGTGACTACTCTTTAAAAGTTGGATTTCCATACGTAAAACTGACCAATTCAGTACTCAAGATGTTGAATACGTCAGTTTAAAGGTTGAAATCTTAACTTTTAAAGAGTAGTAACTGACCGCACACTTATAAGGTTAAATTTTATTAACCCTAACCCTCCAGGGTATTTTGGCTAGAAACCCTGCCAGACGCAACAGATTGCATACTTTGTCACATTGACTTGTGTGCAGAGTCCAGCAAGGTCAAGCAGTCACCACAGATGCTCTGTGCTGGATCTGGCAGGGTTAGGGTTAATTAAACACTTTAAGCGTGCATGCAGTCGCAAAACCAGTCAGAAACGACCAACCGATCAAAAACGGTGAACCGACCGCCCGAATCTGGAGATTAATTTTTGGCCCGTATAGTATTGTCCAAGCTAGTTTGTCGAGCGAGTTCCTTTTCTTCATACATTGTATTTCTCGGCTATATTAAAGGGATCGTATACGTTTGATAATTACTCAAAACAATTATGGCAATAAAAACTTACTTGGTAAGAAGTACAGCAGCTTTGGATAGTATAATGCATTTTTAGAAACTTTTCACTTCGAAGTCTTCCGGTTATAGAAAAAGATATCACTTTTTATCCCAAAACATTTGAATCTGAGAAGCGTTACTGCAGTGACGTTTCTCAGATTTTGTATTCCAATGCAGATTATTTTTTCTGTGTAGACATAACCGCTCCAGATTTTCGACAATATCTCAAAATCGCTACCACCTTTTGAAATGAAATTTCACAGGTTAGTTTTATGGTATATATATTTATAACTATAATAGGATTGAAACAAACAGTGGGTTCCAATTACCAAACGTATACGATCCCTTTAACTGTATAAATGCCAATACTTTTGTCGTCAAAACGTGTAGGTATTTAGCGTGACGTCATTGACGGGTATCTACATCCCCAAAGCTGCCCTTGTAGCAATCTGGGCATCCAGCGTGTAAGTTATTTCCCTTTTTCTCGGCTTTTGTGTATTGATAACAATGTTTTAGGGCAACCTTATACAAAAGGCTAGGCGGAATTGGAAAAAGCTAAGACGCGTACTGTGGCCTCGCGCCAAGCACACCCACGTATTGCCGGCCTTGCTCGCTGCTGACAGACATTTCCGGCCTTGCTCGTGGCGTGTTTATGCGTCATCCGTTTTGAATCTGGGGAAACCTTTGCGTGTATATACGTCATCCGGCGCAAACTGGTACACGATACTAGCATTTTACACACGTGTGAATTCTTCTCTGTGGCAAATGTTCACACAACACACATAATCAAACCGGAAAGTGGCGCATTATAGTCGATTGTGGGTTTAGTTAATTTGATAAATCTCTGGCCTGCAAAAAACAAATATTCAGATGAAATAAAAATCATCTAAAAGCCATATATGTAGTCTTTCCGAGTGTTGTAGTTTTTAAAAGTAATTTGTATAACTTTATGATTAAAATTGTTGCGTTCGATCCACTTGGAACATTTTCGGGGGAACACCCTGTACGTAGTTGCCTTTAATTGTGTGGAAATAGCTGCGGATAGTTTTGGGTCAAAGAACTGGGACCAATTTCATAGAGCTGCTAAGCACAAACATTTGCTTAGCATGACAATTTGTCCTTGGCAAAAACAAGGTTACGGACCAAAATTTCATGTGATCCTTATTGTTTTCGATTGATAAGCAGCTGTATTTTGGCTTAGCATTAAAAACCTGTAGAATTGTGGCTGGTAACCTGTTTTTAATGAGCAAGACTTTTTGGTGCTAAGCACATTTGTGTGCTTAGCAGCTCTATGAAATTGGCCCCTGGTCCGAGTCTCAAGCATTTTCGTTCTTCAAAATCTGTTGGTTTTTAGGTACCTCTCCGTGTCGCTGTACATCTTCCTGATGCTGATCTTCAACTACTTCGGCGGTCCGGACGAGATGGTAGCCAAGCTGGCCAAGACTAAGATCAGCCTGGCCCAGGCTCCGCTCGCCTGTTGCTTCCCATGTTGCTGCCTGAAGATCCGGATGACAACGTAGGTAGACAAATTATTATGTAGCAACACGCGGCAAGCTCATATAGCTGGCCCAGGACCAATGCGGTCTAAGGTCTAAGAAGGGGAGGCTTAATGACCCAAAAGAACACGTTGGCGCAAAGAGGAGGCTTATGCTCGGTTCAGACAGGCGTTCCACAGTCGCACCGAACCAAATTGAAATCAAGTCGCTCCTGAGTCGCTCTAACAACTCCAGCAGTCGATCGTTCGCCGTCTGGCGCGCCTTGTCGCCCTTATATTCGTTTCAAACGTCGGACTCAATTCACTCATTTGGTTCGGCGCGACTGTGTAACGCCTGTCTGAACCGAGCGTTCATAGTACAAATGTGTGGCCTAAGGTACAAAGGTAAAAACTTGTTAAATAAATTATAATACACAGACAGTTTGAAAAGGGTCACTATCCCCGGTCCTACTACGCTGATCTTCTGAAACAGCTACGGAAGAAAATTAAAACAGATTCGGCGTGGGAAGCTGACAGAGGTGTGCTCTTCCACCAGAACAATGCTCCGACTCGAAAATGTGGATTTTAACTGGTCGATGACGTGCCCTATTCTCCTGAATTGGCACCCTCTGACTAGATACCCGAAGTTGATGAAGCTCGGAATTTTGCCTCGGGTGATGACGTACGTCACTGGTGCTGTGGACCACTTCCTGGGTCCCAGGATGATGGCTTCTACACAGAAGGGATCGTGTGCTCCATGACCGCTGTTCTAAGTGTGCTAATGTATAGGAGGGGCATTTGGTGACAAATTAAAGTTTCTAAAACTGATACGAAAAACCGAAATAGACACACTGGGTTGTTTTCTTTTCACGCACGCAGGACCAACTTACACCGCCTTCGCGCGGCCATTCTTCAGATGGCCGTGGTGCACCCACTATCGTATTTCATCACAGCCATTCTCTGGGCCGATGGTCTCTACAACCCGGCAAATCAGGTACTAGATAGACATCGTGACCAAATGCTAGATGCAGAGACTATGGGCCTTTTCGGAACCTTGGCTTCGCCTCCGAATTCCGAGTTACTGAGAAGCAAATAGAAATTAAATCAAATATAAATAGTCTAACTTTTGGGTTCATATCAATGGATTGAATGTTTCTGTAGCACAACAGGCTTAAAAAATGTGGCAGGGGATCTCGCAGTTGGGATTCTAAAATCGCATTAAGCCAAAGACAAAGACGAAGCCAGGGATTTGAAAAGGCCCTTAGACGTTTGCTGGGATATTAGCATTTTCTTTAATTGGTGTGAATAAAAAAGGAATTGTGTTAAAGGTTGTGTCAGGGTAACCTTAACAAAAAGAGAACAAATATGCAAATAAAAATAAGAGCTTTTATAAATGCGGTTATGCACGAAAAGATATAGACATGGAAGAGGGGTTTCTATTGGATCAAAATACAAGCAGAGGGATGAGGCACAGATGGATCACCATTTCTTAGAACATTCTGGAGATGGAAAGGGCCAGCACTGACTGCAAATCAGCAACCTCAGGTTTCGATCTCATTTCAAACACCCTTCGTGTCTGTTTGCACCCACAACAGAGACTCTACGTTGTTATATACAATATTTACATGTGCTACTATTTGTTGTAGCCGGTTTAGGATCACAAGGTCCGCGGTTCAAGTCTAGCTCCGCTCAGGAGTAGCACTTCCGTGTAAGTGAACTGGGAATTGAAGACAGGTGTGGTGCTCCGTTCCAACTATTGATCTCCCTGGTGTAGCGTTAAACGAAACGGGGATAGACTCCCTCGTTGTGTGGCTGATGCCGACAATAGACCTCCTCGACCTTCCTTACCTAACCTTACTCTAAGTTTTAGTGAGCAAATCTTAAACAGTAAAACTTTACTTTTATTTCTACGAATTAAAGCATTTTCTTTTGTCTCGATGCTTTTACTCCAAAGCATTCCAAGTTTTAGTTCATATAATGACTCATTGGCATAATGCCTTTCGCAGTTGGATCCCCAGTCTGCCAACTTGTACCTCACAGTGTTCATGATCTCTTCCACGCTGACGGCCATGTACGCCTTGACCATCATCAAAGTAGCTGCCGACGCCAGCTTGGCCGCCATGTATGGGACCTTCCGTCTCCGCTTCTCCCTGCTCGAGTTCTTCATGCTCATTCCAAGTATTCAGGAGTTGGTCATTGCTATCGTTTCCCACGCTGTGACGTTTTCGTGCGAGGGCGTCCTCGCGCCGAGTATCCGAACCAGCCGTGAGTATTGAAGTATAGGTTGGTTTAGGGTAAGGGCAATGAGGCGTAACTGTATTACATGAATGGGCGGATTGACCCGGGCGCAAGCAAAGGTTTGTCTCCCATTTGGCTTCGTTTATGCAGTTTGGCAATGGAGATGGAGTCGGAGAGACGCAGCCTATACCTGGGGTTTGGAAAAAGGCCCAATTTTGTTCTTCTTTTCTTTACACTTTCACTAGTATGGTACAACGTCCTAATTGTCGTTGAGATGTTCCTCGTGCTTTTGATTGGCCGCTGCAAAGTCCTCTTCAACCAATACCACGGGCCGTTACTGCAGGCCAATCAGGCTGACTCTCTCAGCACCTCCCTGACGCGGTACCAGTACTCGGAGATGCGGGAGGCGGCGTCGCCCGCGCTGGACGCCGAGGACAACAAGCCGACCTTCCCCGCGCACCTACTCGACGTGGAGCTGGCACTGCTGGATCGGAACCACCACGAGAAGAAAATGACGGGGGTGAGCGGCGCCGAGTCGCCCTCTCAGAGTCGAGTGCGAACGACAATTGAGAGCGATGTTTGAAGGACACGTACGGACTGAAGGTTTTGAAAACCTAATTATTGGCTATTGTAAACACCCGATATTAGGACTCGAATCTCGGTCCAAGATTGGATATTGCCAGGCAATCACGATTATTAATTTACGAGGGACTAACAACCGAATGATCGAAATCAAGTCAATTTTGGCATTTGGAACCAATGAAGATCAAATATACCCGCATTTCTGGGGGGAGAAATGTCAATTTTTGAACAAAGTTTTTATGGGGCTGAGAAAAATGTCTTGGTTTTACTCAATTAGTGAAAAGATGTGACTTTATACAAAAGGGAACATTGGTCAACCGTTTTGAGGGGAATTTTGTATAAATTATTACATTTTTGTTATAACTTTTTGGCGAAAATCTTGCAAATTCTGAATCATTTTTCTCATGCATAATAAAGGTTATACACTTTGCAATTTTTTTTCTCAAAAACATCCCAGCAATATTCTTAAAATATTTTGCTTATTCAAAATTTGCCGATTGCACCAAAAATCGGCATTCAGGTTGCGTTCTCATTCATTCAAAATTGCAGCTACACACACGTGGTCACGCACTGAACTGACGAATAAACAGCGCCAACATGCGCATGCGTCGTGCAAAGTATGCAAACCAACTACTTACGGGAATTTCCAAAGATGCGTCTCGGAGACGCATCTTTGGACTTCAAAATGGCAGCATAACAGAATAATTCCACAGGTAGTTTATATATGATGTCAAACTGTCAATATCTTTCTAAGTACATGTAAAAGCTTTTTTAACAATATTTTTAATAAATCTATTTAGAAACAAAATGGCATCATTGTTTACAATGGGTGAGAATGGCAAAAAAGACACCAAACCATTCCAGAGCTGGGGGTTGCTAGCGTATGACGCGTAAGGCTTGCCCTGAATCACGTGATATAGCAACAGTGTCTTTGGTCTGGAGAATTTAAAGTTAAACTGTGCCAAGCTGTGTGAACAAGTCAGTGTACCAGATATTATTTAAATTTAACTCGGGGTCACGCGCAAAATGGCTTATTGTGTGAGCCTCTATCTCTATATTAACTACATTCTGCAAACACTTAGGGCCTACCTTTACCTTTACATTAATCCACACTCGTCCTCCTTGTTATTAACTATCATTGTAGAGTCGCTTTCTGTTTATTGTTGTGTGTTGTATATGTTCCTTGCTGTTTATGTTATTGTTGTTTGTTTGTTTTTGTTCAGGGGACTCGCGCTCGACAAGCTCCATATGAAGCACGATATGTGGCAGAGAAACCCCCCCCCCTCTTTTGTGTTGACCATTGTGTTCCCGGAATCTCAGGAATTCCTTTTAGGTTTCAAGGGGGGATGGGTTAGGTTACAATAGTGTTGAGTGCGTATAAAGTATAGGGATAAGAGGGGGGGGGGGGGGGGGGGGGGGGGGGGTACCCCTCTGCCACATATCGTGCTGGGTATAACAAGCTCTGCTTTTTGCGGGTCCCCTGCATCTCTTGGTAAATTAACTATTTATTATTAATCAGTTTTTCTTTATAAAAGTATTTACGATAATTGCATGTACACATGTATTTTTGAATGGATATGTACCATAAGGTGAAATAAAGTAAAGTAAAGTAATTGCCATATGAAGCCAGACATGAAACAGTGGAACCTCCCCTCCTTTGTGGTGGTCATTGTGCTTTTGGAATGTTGTGGTTTCTCTGGAATTCTTGTTAGGTTTTTAGGTGGGTGGGGTGCGTTAGTTAACAATAGTCTAGATAGTGTGTATAGGTATGGAAGACTAAAGGGGTAGTGCATTGGTCTCATATTGTGCATGCTGGGTATACCAATTGTGGTTCGCCCTTGGGTCGTTTTTTACCTACAAAAGGTCGCGTTACAGAGGGTACGTATTAGCCGACTTAACCTCCATTCGTTCTAGCCCTTCATTATTTTGCACTAAACGTCTTTGATTAAAGAAAGAAACTACGTTTTTGTTGTTACGTAACTTTAAAAAACCGCTCCCATTGTACCGAACGATGTGGTGTGCTAACATAGGTTGTTGTATGTGTAACACAGTTCTGCGTGCTCTCTGCTTACGGCTCTGCCGCCTGTATCGGCGAACCACACCTGGTATGGGCGCATTCATTATAAGGACGGGATGGAGGAGTGCCACATTCTGTGGGTTATATCATAGTGACCTCGGGCGGGACCGAATTCAACGTATTGTGTCTGGTGCTAGTTCCATGGAAATATCGGCCATTTTGGAGCTTCACTTGCGCTAGGACTTGGAGATAAGGGACCGTTTGGAATCGCCAGAGGAATATACGGAGATTACGTACGAGCATCAAGATGGTAAGAAATGTTCCTTTTGGTTCAGTAGCAATAACATGGTCAAACAAAAGTTTAATTTTCGCAATATTAAAGGTAGGATACACCATTGGTAATTGCTTGAATTATCAGTAATGGGTGGATGTAAAGGTAGGATACACCATTGGTAATTGCTTGAATTATCAGGAATGGGTGGATGTAAAGGTAGGATACACCATTGGTAATTGCTTGAATTACCGGGAATGGGTGGATGTAAAGGTAGGATACACCATTGGTGATTGGTTGAATTATCAGAAACGGGTGGATGTAAAGGTAGGATACACCATTGGTAATTGCTTGAATTATCATGAATGGGTGTATTTGGGGGGTTGTATTTTATAGTAAATACCGTTTAACTGACTTCTCCGAATTTGTACAGTCATTGATGCAGAGAAAAGCACGAAAAGGCAGCGGGGTTTTTTCAACCGGCGTTGAGCAATGAGTTATTCTTATGTTATTTTTGGCGGCGATCGCGAATTTTACTTTATAAAATAAAAAATTAGGAATAATTACAGGATATCTAGCGCAATAATTTTGCTGGATGCCTAGAATCATTATTTACTTTCAAATGATATTTCTTAATAATTCGGTAGTAAATATTTTCGATAGGCCCTATCTGCAAATGGTGTATCCTACCTTTAATTGAAGTATTGTAAACAAAAATGCCCCTCGACTTCCACGCAAATATTGTACGAAATAAGAAAATGACGAACTTAGGCATGTGTTTAGGCTATACCTTTTTGAAGTTGTAAACAAAAATGTTCGAAGAAATCGTGAATTTTTTTTTTTTTAAATTGTCCTCTTTAGTTTAATTGCTTATTTTTTACAAATGTAGTAATGAAGGCGTTCCGTTTACCTTCCAAACAGAATGGAGAAGTATCGCCCGCATTCTCCATTCGTGCAAACTAAAATATCGTTAAACAATAGATTGACGTCACGGGTACAAAAGGTTGAGTTGGGGGGGGGGCGTAAAAATGTGGTTGGCCGGTTTAAACATGTTTAATACCGACCAACCACTTTTTGTATTCCTATTTCATAAACACAATTCGGTTAAAAAAGTCGCAAGTTAAAAACTTAACAATTTTCCAACGAATTTGATTAACAATTTTACCTCGTGTTTTGAGGAAACACCCCCTGTAGCTCGTTCAATGGTAGGGTAGGTGCAGGTAATATGGGCCCATTAAGCTCATTTGCATAATTTGCATAAAGATAGATAAAACCATTCTAAAGAAACATTGGTTATTGGAATCAGTAACAACTACCCTTCCTTTTGATGATATAATTTAAACCATGTTGTATCCATTTATGACAGTTACATTCAAATTATGACGTCATCACCAAAGGTCCCATATTACCTGCAGTGCAGGTAATATGGGATGTATGGTTATATGATAATATAATTTTTTTTAATGCAATTTCATTCCGCTGTATCACATCTATGGCGTCCCATATTACCTGCACCTTGTTGCGCTACCGGAGCTCCCATTAAATGCATAATAAATCCTAAAACAATTATACACAGGACCCCACACCCTCAATACAATCAAAACACTTCATAAGCATCCTAAATATGTCAAGAATTCAGCTCACCCTCTGGTCAGTTTTTAATATCAGTACATTCCATGAAATATCTATTTTTAGATCAGAGCAAAAAAATACTGTCAACTTAACATACCTTGTCAAATTTTGATTATTTCTTCACCGAGATCTCCGTTCCCGAACAAATCAGCCATGTTGGCAGCGATGGCAATGAGTTATCGCAACTATTGAGAGCGCTATTTCTTGTCTCTGAAGCTTTATAGTTAATTAGGCGCCGAATTTAATTCATGCGTCCCATATTACCTGCAGTCCCATATTACCTGCACGTACCCTATGTATCTTACGCGCGTGACACGGGGAGATAGATTAGACGCGGAGAGTACAATAGATGAAAAAGGTAAAATTAGTGATGACCGATGAAGGTCTAGTCAGGCCAACATTTAGCACCAATTATCCCGGGGAGCGCTGGTTTTACCTTTTTCATTTATTGAGCTATTCATCTTCAGTGCTACGCGCATCGCGCAATTCTTCTCATGTTGTAGATTATACGAGCGCGTTCTCCTGCTACTCGATGTGATATGTTGGTTGCAAAGAGCATTATAAGTATTTTATGGACTCGTTGCTACTTGCTATAGTATTCACAAATCACAATGCCGTGTTTATAGTTTCAACCAGAGTCATAAAGTCCACACCGTAAGTTTTATTTAACTGGCTGGGCCATGTTTTACCGGCCGTTTAAACATGGCTAAACTGTTTCAGATATTTATGAATAATATAATGACAAATAAGTCATTGACTATCCCGGAAATAGATAAGACCATTTGACCTTCTACATGTACTAAAACGGCGTCAAGTCGCGCTATGCTATATTGAGTTATGATTGAAAATAGCAGATTTGACAGCGGGGAATCGTTTTGTGGGTTTTGGCATGATACCATTCCCACATGTTTTCTTTCGAACTGTACCAAGTATTTTCCGACAAAAATATGATTGTTTTCTTCCTCCATGATTTTACTGAGCGTACGCAAGAAGTAAAATGTAGCGAAACGAATTCTTAACTTGCTATTCTTAATTCAGTGTGTAATGACCGCTGGTTTGCTCAATATTATTATAAATTTTCTAAATACCCTAATAAATTATATATCATTTTAAAGCTAAGAATTCAAGGAATCTGGAAATACCAATATCTCAAAATGTCAATTTTCCTCTGATTTCGTGGGAGCAGGTTGCATATTATCAAGGTTTGTTAAAAAAATGATGTTTTATTTTGAAATGCTACTCCCAATTTACCATTATTTAGTTAGTCTGAATTTTGTTAGTAATTGATATTGACTAGTTTCCTGACCGTACAATTCCCCGACATTTATACATTTCTTTGTTTCATCTCAAGTCGAGCCATGGAAGTGGAGCCAGGGAACCTGACCACAAGAACATGATTGTTTTTCTTGGTTTACCCAGCATCTACAAAAACAAACCTTCAAACAAGTAGACGTATCAATATATTTGCTTTACAATACTAACCCCCAATCCATCCATTTCTAAAAATTACAGTATATTATTAATAGAAGAGGACCTGGGTTAGAAATGTATGTACCTAATTTAGGAAAGGCTAACTCAACTGTTATAGGCTAATATGACCCCAAGGAACAACTTGGGATGTGGGCCAAAATCTATATCTAGGGCGAACAGCCTGAAAATGACCACGCCCTTTCACAATCTCGGTGACTAAATAAACTGCACAAGCAAATGTTATATTACTTTATATTACTTTCAACTCGGACTGAAGGCTGTCGCAAATATTAAATTAATCAAATATTTGATCAAGTTTATTTTGACAGTTTGAATATTAAAAACATAAATATGCACTTGCACACACGACTAGATTTTTATTTATTTTTTGTTGACAACTTTTTATTGGTCCCATTCTTTGAGCTGGGTAAAGTCCATTGGCAGTCTAGTTATGCAGTTAGTACGTTACCTACAGCAAAACACTTTAACTTAACCCTAACTTACTACCCCAAGCCCGTCAAACTCTAACTGCAGGTTTTGGCACCAAACATTAGAAAGGGACTGGCCACAATAATGGTTAATGGAGAGAATAATTACTGCTTATAATAGTGTAAACAAATTACTATTTAATTCAGATAAACTTAAACAATTATGTATTTAAGCTATTATTAAATGCAGATTTTTTTTTCAAATTCTGTTACTGCTAAGGGGTTGAAAAGGGCATTTTGAGAAAAGAATTACATGTACTTCAAATGCGATAATGTTCTCGCGACGAACATTTTTCAGATTTGGAGGTATTCGTCATTTCGTGAGATCATCGACGTTTTGGTGGATAATGAAAAGATATTCGCTGCATACAGCACAGTTTTAGTGTAACCCCCCCCCCTTCCCAACCAAGATTCAATTTGCCAAGGTGATCATGAGTTTCTGTTTCTTCTTCTTGGTTTTCTCTTTCATCTTGGTCGTGGCGTCGCCGAAGAGTTGCACCTCTTTGCTCGACTCCAGCTCTCGTTGGAGAAACTGCAAACCGGCCAGGTTGAACCCGATCCGATCCTGCAAACAGGGATATAGAAATGGCTGGTCAATAGTATACAAACTATAGGATGGTCTGATGGGGTCATAGTGCGAAGTTAACAGCCCAGCAGTCAAGTTCATAACAATTTAGCTGGTCAATAGTATACAAACTATAACATGGCTTGAGGGGTAATAGTGTGAGGTTATTGGCCCAGCAGCTAAGTTCATGAAACGGTGAGCAACAATTTAGCTAGTTAATAGTATACAAACTATAACATGGCTTGAGGGGTAATAGTGTGCGGTTATTGGCCCAGCAGTCAAGTTCATGAAACAGTGCATAACAATTTAGCTGGTCAATAGTATACAAAATATAACATGGTCTGAGGGGTAACAGTGTGAGGTTATTGGCCTAGCAGATATAAGTTCATGAAACAGTGAGCAACAATTTAGCTAGTTAATAGTATACAAACTGTAACATGGCTTGAGGGGTAATAGTGCGAGGTTATTGGCCGAGCAGTTAAGTTCATGAAACAGTGAGCAACGTTTTAGCTGGTCAATAGTATACAAACTATAACATGGCTTGGGGGGTAATAGTGCGAGGTTATTGGCCCAGCAACCAAGTTCATAAAATGGGTCACAACTTTAAACAACAATTAGCTGGTTCATACAACTATAACATAATTTAAGGGAAAATAGAGTGAACCTATTGGCCCAGACTTATCACCCCTCTGAGCCCAGTTTCGGACCATTGCCGACCCCTTCTCTGATATTTCTTACCCTCATGCGGTGGACCTGTTGTAACGAAGTGCCACGTAACCGGTCTATGATTGGCAGTAGAGATTGACTGGATGTGATCTGGCCATGATGAACCCTGCAAACAGAGGGAGGAGGGAGGGGGGGGGGGATTTGGTTTATTAAACAAATTGCTAAACCAAAACAGACCAAACTGTAATGACGGAAAAAATGGTCCAAAAGCCCAGTAAAATACAGGCTTTGAAATAGTGAGTGAGTGAGTTTTTAGGGTTTAACGCCATACCAGCATCAATGGCCATATTCACGGCGGGAACAAATTTCATTCAACAATTTTTTATTTCATTCAACAATTAATGTGAAGAAGTTACAGTTTTAGAGGTGGGAGGAAAACCCAAGAAGAATATCCTGGGGAAAAACCCACGGAGTCAGGCAGGGACTGAAAACCCAATCTACATATTGGCCCAGGCCGGATTCGAACCCGGGTCATAGTGGTGGAAGCTTTGAAATAGATCAAGGTAAAAAAAGTAGGATAAGCATTGAAAAAAAAAAAAAAAGTACTAATAATAAATAGTGTTATGTTGTAATAATAGAGCGAAATTTGGTGCGAAATACGGTACCCTGGAGACATGAACACAATGTGTACAATGGAGACAAAACGTCTCCGGAGGGTAAATTTCTATAGATGAATAGGTCTCCACTGGGAATTTCACGAATTAGATTTTTGGATTTTACTTAAATTACTCAAAAACTAGGATTAGGATGTGGGTTAGAGTTGTTTGGGTTAGGGTATAATATAGGGTATATTGGGTCGAAATTTCAACCCATGAAAAAAATTATTAAAAAAATAATGGGAGCATTTTGAAAAACGTGCTCGACTTTCTAACCATTTTGTACACGAGAACAAAGCCATGTCTCCACAGTGATACAAAAATGCGAATAATTGTTCACCTTAGTAGAAAGAGTAGGCACCTGCAGGCTAGTTCGACTTCCCACCCTGAGCTAATGAATATCTCGAGTAGTGGTAGGAGATCCAGTACGTAGCTGAATGGTATCACCAACAGTGACTCTTCTAGCTCGCTGAAACAAAAATCCCACACAACTACAGTCAAATAACACGCCCAACAGCCTGAAACACCATGTACACACAGTCGTGAACCACATAACGTTCTTCTTCTGATAGAACTCGGCTTAACCAGTTCGCGCCGGATTACGTATAAAAACGCAAAGTTTTCCCCAAATTCAAAACAGATGACGCATAAACACGTGGGTGTGCTTCCCGGCACTATCGGCCTGAACCCGCTTCGGATCGAGTTTCGTTAAAAATAATCCCGCCCCGAACTGGTTAACACTCACAACTCAAGTTTATCATATGGCAAACACGCCTTCTCACACTCTCCTGCTGAACAGTCCCCCAATTAGTGTCCGTGATTCTACTTGTGTTGTTACATTTAAGAGTAAACTTAAAACTTATCTTTTTCCTAAATAGTAGATTTAAGTTTTGTTCTAGTTTGTTTTAATTTATCCTTTATTTTGTTATGCGCTTTGATCATGTTTTGGAAAAGCGCAGTATAAATGCCGGTTATTATTATTATATCGACCGAGGATTCCCTATTGTGTTTTCCTTTATTTCTGTACTAGAACCTAACCCCGTTACCTAGAGCTTACCCGAACGATCGAGGACCGAATTCGGACAAGAAAACCGTCCTTCGAGAATCCTTTGTTCCCTTTTGTGTTTCGATCCTTACTACTCTGGCATATTATTAGTTTTCTTTAGTAGTATTTTTTTTAGTATGGGTACTTTATCCCAAGTGAATGCCTAGAATATTAGGGTTCAAGATAACAAGAGCATAGTTCCAGGCACCTCATCGGTTCATGCCTAACCAGTTTGCGCCGGGATTATTTTAACATCACCGAGCCGAGGCGCGTTCAGGCTGATGGTCCCAGGAGGCACACCTCGACGCATTTCCGGCCTTGCTCGCTGCTGACAGACATTTCCGGCCTTGCTCGTGATGCGTTTATGCGTCATCCGTTTTGAATCTGGGGAAAACTTTGCATGTATATACATCCGCCGGCGCGAACTGGTTAAAATTATAGCATAGTTGTGCAGTCATTTCGAACATTTTTATAACTGCTTGTTATTCTACCTTTATATCTTCAAAGAACAAATCTGTGATATCCTTATAGATAACTATATTTCTCATGACATGCTCGGACTGCGTGCCAAATGCTATGTTTTTATCATCAAATTCTATTATATTTTGCACCAATCTGATAGACTAAATGTTACCTGTAACATTTATATTATTACAAGCTTATTTATGTGCGTCTACCGTACACTAGCTTCCTAGAAGAACCCCACAAAATTCCTGTTGCCTCCCACACCCCACCGAAAAATATCCAAGCTATGCCAATGATTAAAAATTATAATTTAATTGCAGATGTCCGTGGTGCCATGCTCATCAAGTTTGTTCACATTTAATTTAAAAAAATCAAGATTTTTTACAGAACAAGAGTTTTGAACATAAATTTGAAAAATATTAAAATTCTTATACCTTGATTTGACCTTTCTGATGACCTCAAGCACATATCTCGTTGGCTAAATATGAAAAAAAAGAAATGGTCTCCATTTCATAATATCAAATCAAAATATTACCATAAAGCATAGACAAAATGACCTTTAAACTTTAATTATAAAAAATGCATAGGCTTCAAATTTAGAATTATTTTCTCAAAAGTTAGTTTATGATGTTAGCAACAATCTTTAAAAAATGTGGCTAATATCCAGTCTGCACTAACATTTTTGTTTTTAACTTACCGAGAGGTTACCGTAGGCTTGTAAAATTGGGTGTTTTTTAAAGGGAGGAATCTGCAAAGTAAAGAGTTAAAAAAATTGAAGCTGCGCAAAAGTGCTCAAAATATAAAGAAAGGTGTTTGACAACTAGCTCTGTTAATGATGCATATCCCAAGAAAACAATGTTCTAAGATTTTGATCACAATTGAAAATTTGCTGAGTCACAATTTGAAGTGCGACCACAATCTGCGTTAAGGGCGCGTTCTCAGCCAGCGAATTGCAGCTACTCGCGTGTCACGCACTGAATAGACCAATAGTATCGCCAACGCGTAATTTGAACACTTGCGCGCACTCTTTGTCGAAATGTCCAAAATGTGCGTATCGGAGACGCACATTTTGAAATGACATTCTTTTGTAATTTTCGGAATAATTTTACAGGGAGTTCAGTATACAAATATTGACTGCTTTGAGTGGTATAGTAAAACTAGCCTCCCGAGGTGATCCATGGAGCATTATATTTTCCCGAGGCGAAGCCGAGGGAAAATAGAATGCTCCATGGATCACCGAGGGAGGCTCGTTTTACTATACCGCGAAATAAAGCAGTCAATATTTGTTTTATAACACCTCACTCACAGATTCTGCACAATTTAAGCTTCCTGAAAGTATAGTAATGACAAAAAATCTCTGAATTATACGTCTCTCGATCATACGTGTACTTTGTTGCCTTGATGAACGGGTGCGAAGGTGATAGAGCAATGTTTACGCAATGCACCGAAACACACGTCTGGGTTTCAGTCACGCTTTCGTTGCTATGCGCATATTTCGTGTGTTGCTATGCGCATAGTCCTTTTTGCGTGGTATAGTCTTTTTGGATAGCGCAAGTAAAAAATATTAAAAATAGCAAATGACACGTGCCGCGCTCTCGGCCAATCAAGACACAGAATCTGTGAGTGAGGTGTTATAAAATCATATATAGGATCTTTACAACAAGTAAGCTTTTCAATAGTATTTTGGCTAGTTACTTTTTGGATAGTTGCAAAAGATAATTTCACCTTTAACCTAACTTCCTAATTAAACCGTAGTTTACTAGGAACTATACCAATCCTTGCAAATTCGAACATAATAAGGCAAAATGTACACACAAATGATTGGACTGCGATTCTGGAGGTGTGCCTAACCCAGTTTAGAAAGAAAAATATTGAGCTCCCCTCTCATTTTCAACTTCTGTATAACGGCAAAATATGAATACATATTTTATTAAGCCTAACTTTCCCTCTACCTTACTCTGTGCCCCATTGTATCCCTCTCCCCCACCCTGTGCGCCACCCTCTCCCCCACCATGAGTGCCACCCTCTTCCCCCACACATTCTCAAATGTGTATCCTTGTGAAGACATCGAAAGGGTCGAAAGCTACTTCCAAAATGCTCCCATTTCAACCAGAGATACTTTCCTGGGTTGACATTTCGACTTACATAAAATACACCTTGGAAATTTCTATTTTTTTTTTTATATTAAAATCTATATATCTATTTTGTGGAGACCTTTACATCTATAGAAATTGCCTTGTGGGACCTCTACAATTGTTTGTTTTCAATATACCTGGGTCTCCGCAAGGTAAATTTTTTGTAATAACCCTCTCCCAAACCCTCTCGGTAAACCAACCCCTTTCTGGCTGACTCTCTGTAATTCCTCATGCTCTTTCTCTTTTTCTGTTTCTTCTTTGTACAGCTCCAAGGCCTCCATGATTCGTTCGGCGGCTTTGACGGTCTCGACTGTCTGTCGTCCGGCCGCCGCGACCTCACTGTTTGAACTCTGACCCGGGAACTGTCAACAACAAACGACATAAACGACAGGTAAGTTATTTATTCTTAAGGCCGATAAAAAACAACAGAAATAACTTCCGATTGGCCTTGAGTAAGGTTCGAGGAACAAACTTTATACTCTATCAATTCCTGGCAGTGAAAAACTTCCTAGTAATTACCACATGACCGAGCAAACCAGTTACATGTACGTTGGAGAAAAAGAATTGCATGAGTATTTCATGACAAAGTTGCTTCGCATTTACCGCGGGTCGTTCCTCGTGGGCTATAGCCGCCTCCTCAGCCTTCTCTCGCTCCATTTCTCTCTCCTCCTCAAGAACCAGAGGCTCCTGGGTCCTCTCCCACAGGCGGAGCGACTTGTCATGGGACCCTGACACCTACAATCAAAGGTTTCCCATTGGTACAGTTTAAACAATATTTACAGAAGGATTTTATAGATTTACTACCCCCCAAATAGTTGTTCCACTCGTGTGCGATGGTACATTAAAATCCTAATGGGAACATGGTGCTTGTGTTCTTGGGCAAGACACTTTACTACAATTGCCTCTCTCCACTTGGAAGTATAAAGGCCTATTTACACACGCGCGCGGTAACAGAATTCCGCGCGGTGAAAAAAATAGAACACATGGTTTTTTATGGGAGCATTTACACTGAGCGCGGACAAGCCGCGCGGTAGGGCGATAAACCGCTGCGTTTAGAAACCTGAGCCAATCTGGCCAATCAGCGGTCTCGTTGGGTATGACGTCACGGACTTTCCGGAACGCTTCGATCTCTAACAAACAAATACCGGACGGCTTTCCGCCCCGTGTGTAAATGGACAATATCGCGCGGCATACCGATTTCCGTTACCGTATTTCGTTAGCCCCGCAAATTATTGTATTACTATAATATATCAGATTTGTTTTTGTATTACTAATAAAAAGGAAAAGAAAGGAAATAATGACACACGAGAGATATATTCATGTTTTTCGTGAATCTTACCAGGTAATTTCCATTTGGGCTGATGGCCAGACACCAGACTTCAGCATGATGGCCCTAGAGCAAAAAATAAAAAGGTTATGCCCTTTGAAGAATTTGTAAAAAAGGCGATTACTCCCTAATCAATTTAAAGTGATCCCACTTCTGCCACTATTTGAAATATAACTTACTTCTAATGTGTTGATTTGCTTAACCAGTTCGCGCCGGATGACGAATATAAACGCAAAAATTTCCCCAAATTCAAAACGGATGACGAATAAATACGCCAAGTTCAAGTTCGGAAATGTATGTCAGCAGCGCGCAAGGCCGGAATTGCGTGGGTGTGCTACCCAGCACTATCGGCCTGAACACGCTTCGGATCGAGTTTCGTTAAAAATAATCCCGCCCGTCGGCTCGGCGATGTTAAAATAATCCCGGCGCGAACTGGTTAAAATGATCAGTGTTCAATTGCTAAAACACATAACAATTTACAATGATTTGAAAAAAGTGATCCCACTTCTGCCACCATTATAAAACCTAAGTCACTTCCAATGTGGTGACTCGCTCAAAGTGATAAGTCTCCAATTGATGACTCGTATAACAATTTCAGATGATTTGAAGAAAGTGATCCCACTTCTGCCACCATTTACAACCTAACTCACTTCCAATGTGGTGATTTGCTCAAAGTGATCGGCGTCCCACTGTTTGATCTTCTTGTCTTTGCCAGCGCTGAAGAACAAATGAGTGTTGGGTAGAAACTGTAGGCTCATGATGCTGTCGTCGTGAGCAAACATGGACCTGTGGCAGTCGCCAAAGTCCAGCCCCCAGATTTTGACGTTCCGATCTGCCGAGCCTGTTACTATCAGAGTACTGTCCTGTACTCGAAATGGGGAACACGACAAAGCCAGTTTAATATTAACATCCATGTTCATAGAGTGAAGTGTCTAGTGTAAGGCAACCTGCGGTTTGACAAATTGCTTAAAGGGATGAAATCCTGGTATGAAAAAGATCCGGCCTTGCTTGCTGCTGACAGACATTTACGGCCTTGCTCGTGGCGTGTTTATGCGTCATCCGTTTTGAATCTGGGAAAAACTTTGCGTTTATATACCTGTACATCATCCGGCACGAACAGGTTAACCCTAACCTTTTCTAAAGCTACAAAATACTACTAGTAATAAACTGTAATCTTACTACTCTGGCATATTATTAGTTTTCTTTAGTAGTATTTGTTTTAGTATAGGTACTTTATCCCAAGTGAATGCCTAGAATATTAGGGTTCATGATAAATCTTCATGATAACTTACCGATGATATATCCATCGTTAGCACAGGTAGTTTGTGTCCATACAATGCTAAGAAAAACTGAAACAATGTTGAACGTTTAGGATCTTTCCTTGGATTTTTTGTTTATTTTAAAGGTGCTAAAATCTTCCGGGGAAAAAGAAATCAAGAGTTGTGGTTCGGCTCTGCCTTTCTCAATCATGTAAATTCCTCCCGAACCTCCGTGTTGGAGTATTAAGGTTATTTGTAAAGGTTAAGAAATTTTGTTATTCTAAAACAAAAGTTTAGCGATTGACCCATTCAAATACGAGGACAAAATCTTCTCTTTTTTTGGGGTGGGGGGGTGGGGGGGGGGCGTACAAAATTTGCTTGCAACATTAAAAAACAGGTATTTTGCAGATATTGGACAGGATGTTTTGTCGTAAATTGTTAGGTAAAGAATTTAAAAACGCATTCCGAAACAAAAGTTTAGCAATTTTCCCATTCAAATACGAGGACAAAATCTGCTTTTTACGTTTCTTTGGGGGCATACAAAAATTGCTTGCGACATTAAAAAAAAGCAGGTATTTTGTAGAAATTGGACAGGATGTTTTGTCGTAAATTGTTGGGTAAAGAATTTAAAAACGCATTCCGAAAAAAAATTAAAAAATTATCACCGCGTTGACAGTGAACATGCAAATCTGCTAAATGCATACTAAACGAACAAAACAATTTTTTTTAAACAAAATTGTCATCGAATTGAGAGAAGTATAATAAAGTCATTTTGAAACCCACGACTCGAATGGGGCCGATAACTAAGGCAATTGCCCAAATAGTCAGGTTCATAATGTACATATGTGACCTGTTCCAACGAAACCCGGACAAAGTCGACTTTATAGTTTTTCAGATTTTGCTTTTTTCAAGTTCTCTAGGTTCTCAGCTTTAAAATGATGTATCATTTACATATGTACCCCCACCCTATCTTCTCTGGGGTCTGGATTTAGTGATAAAACCCTGACAACCTAATTATGAGATAAACAGCTTTGAAGTTCAGAAAAGCGTATTATTTCTATACACAAATGTTTCACAAAATTGACAAAAAAACACACTTCTGGTAGACGGATTTTGTTCAAATTTTAGGAGATTGTAGATTAATAGTGAGTGACTTAGGAAAACCTAAAACCTCAAAATGGTAAAATCCATCCCGAAATGACTTCAGGAGTACATTGTGACAAAACACATTGTGCGACTTTGTCCGGGTTTCGTTGGAACAGGTCACATATTGAAAGTTTCGTTCACTTTTTTTGTAGATTTGCTAAACTATACATTTTTAGAAACGTTAGAATATAGTCAACATGAAAACAAATTTTTACATTTGTTTTTAGGTTCTTTAATGTGACGTGACGCATGAAAAGTCATTGTGTCAAATAAAGGTCAATTTTTTTTAAATGCCCTATATCTCTGGAAGTATGTCCGATTGGGTTCAAACTTGGTATGCAGGTACGGCGGGATGTATTATAGATATAAATTGAAGTGACATCATGATGACGTCATCGTGTGATTTTTTATGATTTTGTTTAATTTTTAAACAGAACATAATAAATTCAAAATTCTTTTTGTAATATGTTTATTGGGTCATAGACATATGCACACAATTGTGATAAATGTGTGACATCATCATGACGTCATTAAAATGCTATTAAAACAATCCAAGAGCAAATGTAAACATTGTTTTTCATGTTAAGTATATCCCAACGTTTCCAAAAATGTACAGTTTAGCAAATCTACACAAAAATTGAACGAAAATACATAAGAAACCTGACTAAAAGTTTTACTTTGAGTGTATCGGCAAAGAAGACTTTCACGGTAGAGTCCAGTAGCGCTACGGCTATCAGCCTCTGATCAGGCGTGTACTTGACGCACAGGATGTCGTCAGGCATCTGCAAGGTGCGTCTGTGGATGACCGTAAGCCGTTTGCCGGCCTGCTCGGTGTCCGGGTCCTTGATCAGCTCAAAGTCCCAGAATTTCAGGGTCTTGTCTGCGCTGCCAGTCACAAAGCCTCTCTGTGTGATGCAGGAACAGTTTAAAAACAGAACGCTGTAAGCGATTTTTTTTTCATTTTTTTTTTTTTAATATTTGTTTTTTTGTAATTAATTTTTTTGGAACATTTATAGTAGGGCATTCAGTTTCACTCACCGCGACTAAAGACATCCACACACAGACTGTCTGTGCGCCGGTCCGTGCGCCGAAAATCTAACCAATGTTTATCCCCAAAATTGTACGACTTTTCTATGTCAGAAACTGCAAGTAAAACCTTCATTTGAAACCCCTGACTTTCAGCTATCGAATAATGCACATAAAATAGCAGTAGGGTGGATGTACGACAGCTTATACTTTTTGTGAATGAAGCCCTTTTGCTCCGCCCAACTTTTCCCGAGAAAAATCGATCCACGCGTCCACGCGTTCGGCCCCAGACTTTTCCCGAAAACATCGCGGAGTTTTAACTCGGCGCGTTTTCCGAACCCCTAGTATAAAGTGAGTAACAGTTGAACGGGTTTCATTTTGATTCCGAAGGGGTACTGAACACGTTAGGTTTACTACATCCCGATAAACAATTGAGAACGAAAGTTACGAAAAAAGTAAAAATAAATTCGATTTTTTGAGGTGCAATCCTCAAATCAAGGTAGGAGTTATCATTTACATAAAGTTTACTTGTCTTGTCTACTATACATGTACCTGTGATTTTTAAGTCTCTATTGTGCGTAGATTCGGCTGGAAAGTGTACTTTGTAAAGCTAGATTCATTACAGCTATTGGAAGATTACGCGAATGTGTGTGTGCGCTCCGCGTTTCGTGTGTGAGGCAAGTTTTGGGGCCATTCAGGGGTATACACAATGTATGTAGGGTCGGTCTTCATCGAATGGGGTGAATTTAATCAAATAAAACAGGATTTCTCAAAAACTAATTATCCGATTTTCTTTTATTTGGTGTATAGTTTGAGCATTTTGGAGGAAGAATAATGTTTTACCTGAACACTCTATTTATAGGATATCTAGCGCAATCGTTTTGCTGGATGCCTACAATCACTATTGACTTTCGAATAAGTAAGATATTTCTGAATAATCTGGTAGTAATTTTTTGAAATCTGCAAATGGTGTATCCAAACTTGGGAGACAAACTTCGCACGACTAATACCAACTTTACCTTGTCGGGGGATGCGGCGATGGACCAAAGAGCGCCCTCGTGTGCCTCAACTCTCTCCAGCAAAACGCCCGCTGCGATATCAAATAACTCCAAGTGTCCCGTCTGATATCATTCAGAGAAATAAAATGAAAAAGACAATTTATTTCCGTTTCTGTCTCTCCTAGATGAGATGCCAGTTCATCGCAGGTTACTTTCCTGCAAGTTAAGGTGAAGTGGCTTGCCCAAGAACACAACATGTAGCGAGAGACGGGAATCGAACCCCTGACCCTTGAATCTTATTCTGCAACTCGCACACCTAAGCCCAAGTCGTTGGCTAAGCGTAATGTAAAAGCAAAAACAATCCCCACTAAACTATGAAATAGTCCTTACGAACTACACATGATTTTTTCAATTTTTTCTTATTGGCAGCTCGACTTTACCAGTTCGCGCCGAAAAATATTTAACATTTACCGAGCCGAGCCGGGGAATTATTTTTAACGAAGCTTGATCCGAGGTGGGTTCAGGCCGATGGTATCGGGAAGCACACCCACGCATTTTCAGCCTTGCTCAATGCTGACAGACATTTCCGGCCTTGCTCGTGGCGTGTTTATGCGTCATCTGTTTTGAATCTCGAACAAACGTTGCGTGTATATACGCTTCCAGCGCGTACTGGTTTATGACTACGTACCTTTGTGCCAATCAAACAATGTCTTTCGCTAATCACAAACGCAGAGCAGAGCGCGTATCCGGACTTCATTGATCGGATACACTGCTGGGTCGCTCTGAGGAAAAAAAAAAAGTCAAAACAAACGCAAGTGAGGTTACGACATGCCACGTATGTAAACAAAATTTTTAAAAACAGATGCAATTGTCATGTACAATGTTATAACAAGCCAGCGTTTATCTTTAGTTTATCTTTGGCGGGAAACGACTGAGAATACTTCTATTCCCCTTGGATGGGATGCTAGTCCATCGTAGGTTACTCTCCAGCGAATGCCGGTACCCATTTATACTCCTGGGTGGAGAGAGGCAAGTTGAGGTGAAGTGGCTTGCCCAAGGACACACCATGTGACCAGCAGCTGGATTCAGGGAATTATTTAGGGAATTATCTCGTTAGGAAACCAGACTAGTCGAGATGCAACTATTCATGGATGTGTATTGCAAATCAAATGTGTACTAAATTAAATAAAGTGGGGGCAGTTTTTAAAATGCAGACGGATTTTTCCAACGATTGTCAGCTGGTAATCGTTGGAAATTGATCTTTCTTGAAACTGTTATTCACTTACAGTCACGTATTGGTAATTCATGATAATTAAGTAGTTTTTTTTTTTTAGATGTTTGCAAATAGTGTATACTACCTTTTTTTAAAAAGTTGAGCAAGTTTACCTGTTCCATATTTTGACCGATTCGCCGGAGCCGGTCAGCACGGTGGTGTTGTCCGAGCTGAAGGCCACCGTCCGGATGTCCGACCGGTGACCGGGGAGGGCAACCACGCCCTGTTTCTCGGCCTCCCACTGTCGGCCCTCCAACGACTGGAAGACGTGCGTCTCCAGCGAGTTGTTGTGTAGCTGTAGAACAAGCTTGGCGGTTGTGGCATCGTTCTCTAGGATGGCTGCGAATGACCTGAAGGGGAGAGAGAGAGAAAAAAGTTCAAAGGTCAACTGACAGTCCAACAATACAAGGCTGCAGCTAGATTTCATGAAACTTAAGCCATGCGTCGCGCTTGCGCAAAAGATTTGCCGCGCATCTTCGCAATAAACTTACGAGCGATGTTAAGAAGATTGACATAGCTACACAACATTTTAAATAGTATAAACATCTTGGACTAGAATGATGACAGCCGTTTGTATATAATTTCATCCGTACATGAAACTGTCATTGAATCACCTCAAATTTTCTTTGGAATCGTGCAACAAAGTAAAATAGCAACTGATTTGCTTCGAACGCTGCGAGTGTCTTGAATTTACCTTGATAAGTTGTTCACTATACAGGCCCCACTTTGATCATGTTTCTGTAAAATAGGTCATTTTCTACGCCACAACTTCATCACCTAAAAATGACTGTGCAAGTTACCCCATAATTTGTTACAAAAGTTGAGCACTTTAACCCTAACCCCCTAGGCTCTCGCACTGGAAAGCATACCAAACCTAACAAACTTCAACAGCTCACACAGGTTAACCAGTTCGCGCCGGATGACGTATATAAACGCAAAAATTCCCCCAAATTCAAAACGGATGACGCATAAACAAGCCAAGTTCAAGTTCGGAAATGTATGTCAGCAGCGCGCAAGGCCGGAAATGCGTGGGTGTGCTTCCCGGCACTATCAGCCTGAACACGCTTCGGATCGAGTTTCGTTAAAAATAATCCCACCCGTCGGCTCAGCGATGTTAAAATAATCCCGGCGCGAACTGGTTAAGTAGTTAACCTTAAACCCCCTAGGCTCTCTCACTAGAAAGCATACCAAACCTAACAAACTTCAACAGCTCACACAGGTTTAGTAATTATTGGTACTGAACCTAACCGTACTAAACCTGCCAAACTCCAACAGTTGAAGTTTGATTGAAGTTTGATTGCGTTGATTTGGTACAGATGGGTCGATGCATTGCGTTGACTTGGTACAGATGGGTCAATGTATTGTTCAGTATCAGTGCAGTGATGACGGGCCAGTGGTATATGTGCTTGAGTAGGGACACATACGAGGATACATTATTATGTCGAGTTGTTGTGCTGGTAATGAATTTCAGCCTTACAAGCCATTACCGGCTAGCATTGGCATGCAGGGACAATAGGAATACGTCACGCCTGGATTTTACCACAAGAGTAGCTCCAACTGTACCGTATTTTGCCCGATGCTTTCAGAATGCAGCGAGGCTGGATTTCGTCTTTCAGTTGCAGCGTCTCGGGAATATCTTCGTTGCTTTCTCCCGTTGTTCCGTTTTCCCTAGAATATCATCAGTTGCAAAAATACAAAAGTTAAAAAAATTTGACAGTCGTTTGAATTTCAGATTAAAATAGGAAACTGGTTTCGTTTTTTCTTGTTCGCACCCGGAGCCCGTTGCCTTCTACTAACCTGGCTTTCTTCCTAGCTTTCTTCTGTCTTTTACTGAGCAGTTGAGACTTCTCTTTGCTGGTCAGGATGAGGAAGACCTCCAACCAACTATCGGCACCCTAGCACAAAAAGACACAAACATTAAAACTACAGTCTAAACGCTCCGATTAACAAACTTCTATGGATACTCTCCGAGTTGCAAGCAGTCACTGATTGTTGTGACTCGGGTCGAGTGAAGTCAGTGTGTAGTCGAGTCAAATAAATAGCTCAATTTTATTAGGAAATAGTAGTAATAGTCATTTGGAAGGCTAATCATCCTTACTCGCAGCTGGGATGCTGAATTGCGAAGGACGCCGCTACAACGTGGTCGAGTCGATAGCACGTAAAAGGTGTCTATGGCAGCCAGCCATACGAGCCAAAGATCAGAGCTCTAAAGATTGTAAATGTAGATTTTTTTTGGTGAAGGCAGAAAAACTCCAAGGACTCGGAGAAAAACCCTCGTGGCACAGGAGAGAATCAACCCACCCTACTCGCATACGGTCCGAGCCGGGAATTGAACCCGGGCCACACTTGTCACCCATGGACTTTTGTACACAACCATAGAAGTGGCAGCACGACGCTACATTCTTTCCCATTTTTAGGCTCTGAATACCGACTTCCCACTTCTTCTAAAAGGCAAACTTTGGACAAATCGTATTTTGGGATTACCGTACAGCAGTTATTTATTTAAAACGAATCGTTCTACTTACATGACAGCACAACACCTTTCCTGTACTGTCAGTTGACAGAGAAACAACTCTTTGACGACTTTTCCGCATGACGGACCCCGCCATTTTGCAACTGAGAATGCTCTTTTTAAAGTGAAATAAAGAAGAAATTCAAATATTATTAACGAGTTTGCGCCGGATGACGTATATAAACGCAAAGTTTTCCCCAGATTCAAAACGGTCGACGCATAAACATGCCACGAGCAAGGCTGGAAATGTCTGTCACAAGTAATCTGAGTAACACAAACTACTCGTGAGTACTGGCCCGACATTGTCAGCCGGCTTACGAAATGTTGTAATGGACGAACACCTAGACAATAGCTATAGACAAGAGATTTGATAACCAGGTATGTGATAAGACAAGTCGTAAACATGTTTTTTGTTTTTTTATAGCGTACTGTATCTTCTTCTGCCTCTTCTTCCTCCTGGTCGTCATCGAAGGACAACTTCAGCTTCTTAGCTGGCTGCACGGCGCCATCTCTGGCCCCCTGTGGAAATACAAGTCCCTTCAAACGTTCACAGGTAAAATAGCAATAGTAGCACCTTTTTGTTTGGTCATCGGCATTTATTAAGATTGCTTATTTTTTTTTTTTATTTTTTTTTTTTTTAAATTATTATTATTATTATTATTTTTTTTGTTGACGGGTCATCTATAATTTATAATTAAAACTAGAAAAAAAAGTCACTTAATAGTAGAATCAGACCTCTGCCCCAACAACAAAAACGCTCCCAACGTTAAACAAATTCATTTAAAGTTATCCCGATTCGTGATCTGGATCAAGATCAATCTGAAAATGTAATGGAATCGTCCTTGACCCATAAGCTCTCTACCCACCACGTTTTGTTAAAATGTCTACAGTAGTTTGTCCGTAATCCTGCTGACAGACGGACAGACAAACAGCCCGCCCGACAGACAGACAGACAGACAGACAGGGGTGAAAACTTTTTCCTCTGCCATCAGAGATGGGTGGAAGTAAAAATATATGTCGGGCATTCCAAGGCTGGGTTCAGGCAGTCTGTTCTCGACACGCAAAACTTGCAAAACCCCGTGGTGTATGTTTATGGTCGCGTTCCCGCCGTTTGAGCGCAGGAACAGAGTTTCGCATGTTAAGAACAGACCCGAACCTAGCCCAACAGTACAGAACTACCGTAATGCCTGTACATTCTTGCTGGTTTTGCCAAACCCTTCTGCAAAAAGAAATACTCCATCGACTTTGAAGTTTAACCAGTTCGCGCCGGAGGACGTATATACACGCAAAGTTTTTCCCTAGATTCAAAACGGATGACGCATAAACACGCCACGAGCACGGCCGGAAATGTCTGTCAGCAGCGAGCAAGGCCGGAACTGCGTGGGTGTACCATCGGCCTGAACCCGCCTCGGATCAAGTTTCGTTAAAAAATAATCCCAGCGTGAACTGGTTAAATAGCGATATTATGTCGATGGTGGTCACCTCGTCTTGGAAAGTTATATCCCATACTCGGAGTTCGCTGTCCCCGGCCCCCGTCACTAGCCTCTCGTCAGAACCCAAAAGAACAAAGTCCCACACCTGAGAAAAAAAAATTGAAGGTCAAACTGTTAAGAATGAAAATCTAAATTTCATATGGTTAATGTTTTGAAGAAAACAAATCACAGTAAAGATATCACAACGATGCAAATTCCATCTTAAGAAGTTTGGTTACGGTATCCCTCTTCTATGTCGGATTGGAACCAGCTAGGCGACCCTGGCTAGCTCAGTGGTCGAGTGGTAAGACATCTGCACTATAAAACAGGAGGTCGTGGGTTCGAGTCCCACGCGAGTAGTATTCAAATATTTTTCTCACAATACATCAGTAAAGGGGGAAATATTGAATTCACATCACCCCGACGCCAAAAAGCCATTTGCGTGTGACCCCGAGTATAAATTTGAATAACATCTGGTACACTGACTTGCTCATGCAGTCGTGAACCACATAACGACCGAGGATCCCCTATTGTGTTTTCCCTTATTCCTGTACTATAACCTAGCCCCATTACCTAGCGCTTACCCGAACGATCAAGGACCGAATTCGGACAAGGAAACCGTCCTTCGAAGATTCTTTGTTCCCTTTGCTCTCTTTTGTGTTTCGATCCTCGATCGTAATACGTTACAAGAGCACACAGCTTGGCACATTTTTTACTTTAAATTCTCCAGACCAAAGACACTGTTGCTATATCACCTGATTCGGGGCAAGTCTTACGCTAGCAACCCCCGGCTCCGGAATGGTCTGGTGTCTTTGTGCCATTCTCACCCATTGTGAACAATGTATTGTACGGTGCTGAACGTCTGTTACGTAACTATGCAAGAGCTTGCCCCGAATCATGTGATATGGCAACAGTGTCTTTGGTCTGGAGAATTTAAAGTTCAACAGTGACAAGCTTTGTGAGCAAGTCAGTGTACCAGATGTTATTCAAATTTAACGCAAATGGCTTATTCAATCTTCTGCCCAACACCTGAAACAAATAGTTATTGTTTATTAGTAAACATCACCTATTACCAACTATGCTTCTATTAAAGCGTTCATTATAAATTTAAGCTCAACAAACTATTCGAGGGGCGTTTCAGAAATGAAAAAGCCTACCTCAGTCCGGTGACCGACTAACGTCTTGAAACAATGCTGGGTGTCCATGTCCCAAAATTTGACAAAAGTGTCTTTAGAACTGCAATGAAATACACACAAAATATAGATTGATTGGTCGATTTATAGATAAATGGATTGATTTATTGATTAATGTATTGATTATTGATGGAAGATTGATCTAACAATTAATTGATTGAGTGATCGATTGATTGAATAACCATTGATTAATCAATCAATCCATCCATCTATCAACTGATAGATGATCGATGATTAATCAATTTACTGATTAATTTATTGATTATTGATGGAATATTGACTGATCAATCGATCGATCGATTGATTGATTAAGCGATTTACTGATTAATGTATTGATTATTGATAGAAGATTGATCTAACTATTGATTGATTGATCGAGTAACCATTGATTGATCATCAATCGAGTGATTGATCAATCAGTTGATAGATGGTTGATGATTAATCAATAAACTGATTGAATATTGATGGAAGATTGATCAATCGATTGATTAATTTATTGATCAGTTACTTTATCAATACTAGATTTTTGCTCTTCACTGACGTGTATTCAGAATGTATAGTCGGCGTTTTCCCCCCCGAGACATTCTTTCGAGAAAAAAAAAATCGTCTGACCCAGATTGGACTCGAACCCCCAAATCTTCTGCTTTCTAGTGCAGATGTCTTACCAATCGACCCCCGAGCTAGCCGGGGTCAGTTGGCCGGGCAGAATCTGATTAGCAGCGGGTACCGCAACCGAATGTTATTGAGATTCGAAAACATCTAGTCGACCCCGGCTAGCTCGATGGTCGAGTGGTATTAGTTGCTGCATCAGAAAGCTGGTCAAGGGTTCGAGTCGCACCCGAGTCGGTGAAGGGCAACAATCTAATTACAACACAAATTACCTGATCTATCGACCGATTGTCGTACCTACCTTGTGATCAGGACGTTGCGTTCTTTCATAAACCGACACTGGGTGACCACGCCCTTGTGGCCCTTGAGACGGTACAAGCCACTCTCGTTAACCACATCCCATACAATCACGTCAGTGTCCTGATTAACAAAAACAAAGATTGATTTAAAGGTAGGATACACCATTTGCAAATATCGAAAAAACATTTACTACTGAATTATTAAGACATATCTTACTTATTTGAAAGTAAATAATGATTCTAGGCATCCAGCAAAATGATCGCGCTAGATATCCTGAAATTATTCCCGAAAAATATAATTTTATAAAACAAAATTCGCGGGTTGCCGGACGGCGATCGAAAAAAAATCAATAATATAAGAATTACTGCCCAATGCCGGTTGAACACAAATGCTGTTTTTCGTGCTTTTCTCCAGGATTTTTTAAACTTTGAACGGGTCAGTTAAATGATATTTACTATAACATACAACCCCTAAAATCCACTCATTCATGATAATTCAAGCGATTACAAATGGTGTATACTACCTTTAACTTACATCAATGAGAAAGTTCGACCAAGGCACAATAGAGTGGTTGGCTACAGCGCCATTACAAATTTGACTTTAAAAAAAAATAGTTAGAAAAACAAGCAATAGCAGCCATTTTGAAAATGTCTTGTTGTTCTACCTATATGTTTTTCCCAAGGACATATCTTTGATGGCTTTATAGCAGGCCTTCATTTTAATAAATCTGAGGAGAGCTGTGCATCGCTCTCCTTAAATCAAAAGGTGAATTAAGGAGAGTGATTTTAAAATCGCTCTCCTTAAATCAAAACAATGAATTAAGGAGAGTGATTTGCTCTCGCTAACAAAACGCAAGTTTAAAGGCCCTGGACACTATCTTTAGTTACTCAAAATGACAACCAAAGGTGTCTATGCCTTTAATAAACACATACTCAAGAAAAGGAACACAACATTCACCAGTAGTTCAACTTTCGGTTAAGAGAATGATGGCGCTTTCCCATCCAGTGACATTTCTCTCTCTGTGACTTGTATGGCTTAATTAAGCGCGAATTAGTCTAGGCCCGTTATGTCCGAAATAAATGGAATGGGCGAACACGAAAGACTAGATGACCGTTGTTGGTGAAAGATAAATCTGATGTGATTTTATTTGGGGCTGCAAGGAGAGAATTTTAATTTTTTTTTTGTTTTTTTTGTTGCTCTTGTTAAAATTGTAAGGAGCGCTTTTTTTTGCTCTCCTTAAAAATGTTAAGGAGCGCGATCGCGCTCCTTTAAAATGAAGGCCTGCGTATAGCCAAATGTCTTTCTTGTGACATTCTCCCGGACTGTATTAAAGGGATCGTATACGTTTGGTAATTTGAACCTACTGTTTGTTTCAATCCTATCTAGTTATACCATAAAACTAACCTGTAAAATTTCATTTCAAAAGGTGGTAGCGATTTTGAGATATTGCCAAAAATCTGGAGCGGTTATGTCTACGCAGGAAGAATAATCTGCATTGGAATACACAATCTGTTAAACGTCACTGCAGTAACGCCTTTTAGATTCATATTTTTGGGGATAAAAAGTGATATCTTTTTCCATAACCGCAGTACTTCGAAATAGAAATGTTTCTAAAAATGCATTATACTCTCCAAAGCTGCTGTACTTCTTACCAAGTGAGTTTTTATTGCCATTAATTTTTGGAGTAATTACCAAACGTATACAATCCCTTTAAACAATGTTTTACACCAATGTTCCCGGCCTCGAGATGCAACATTCTTTCCAATTAGAGACTTGTTGTCCAACTAATCTCCCCCCCCCACCCCCCCTTCCCACCCATCCCCTCCCATCCCCTTAAAATATTCTTACTTTGGAGCCCGATGCTAGTCGGAGTCCCTTCTGGTCAAAGCCGAGTGCCGTGACTGCGGACTTGTGACCGCTAAACGTGACGGTCACTTCGCCCGTGGTCAGGCTGAAGAGTTTGACCGTTCCGTCCGCATAGCCTACGGCTAGCGTCTGACCCTGGGGATCCTGGGCCAAAACGGAGACTTCGGATTGGTCGCCTTGGAGGACAAGCATCTGGTAGGAGAAAAAAACCCAAAAAAACACATTTAATAGTGCCATTATAGAAGAGAAAATATGTGACCCACTCCATCGAAATCAGGAATAAGTCTCAAATTGAGTTTTTGAGATATGATGATGATGATGATGATTATGCATTTGTAAAGCGCCATCTATCTAGTTGCCTATTCCGAGGCACTGCCAGGAACACCGGGGCGAACCCCTTCTCTTAGCGAAGAGTGTTACTGGGTTCTTTTACGTGCATTACACAACGCACGGGACCTACAGCTTTACGTCCCATGCACATAGTGAGAAAGGGAATTTCATAAGCTTTCTAATGATACCCATCACAAGTGTGTATCTCTTTAGGTTAACGAGTTATGGTCTGATGAAGATGACAGGTGTATATTTATTTGCCGAAGCCACATTCCGAGAAAAACAGCTTTGAAATAAACAAAATTGACCAAAAACATACGGACAGCGCACACAAATCCTCTTTATTTTCATTTTTATTGATCGTTTTTACATACAAGACATTAATGACAATAATCTGTGATAACTGCACTTCTGAAAAATTACAATGTTCAGAAAATCGACTCGGTCACAATTTTTAACCTAGTCTTGGTGCAAGACGTCCCTGTTTTGTATTTCCACAAATTTCCGCTAATAGAGGGCGCTATCACTCCACCAACCGCTATCACCCACGAACCGCTATCACAGGAACGTCTTGGGAATCTTGTGGTGAAAGAGGGCGTGGTCTTACTGAACAAGAAATGCATAATTCAACAAATGGCAATAAAATATTAGCGCACGCGCACTAACAGCAATAAGTGCATTGGTAATAAGCTGTACAGAATGGTACCGTTCCGCTGAAATCGTCTGTTCGATCGCCTGAACACGCACAACACACCGAGTACAACTAGGTTGAAAGTTGCACAATACTGTAGTTTTAGCAGACAGCACAATGGCTTCGTTTAAATTCACACACTCACAAATAACATAATTTATAAAGACAAATGCTTATTCACATCTGAAAGTTGTTTTAATGTTTTAACTGAACGTACTTGTACTGGGGCTATGTACATGGTGTATTCAATGGTTTAAAAAAATAAACACTTGAATCGCAATAACAAATCTTTAAAGCTATACCGGTGAGTACACTGGTCACGCTCTAAGCAGTGTGTTCATACAGTATGAGAACAAATTAAACTACATAGAGGCGTAATTGAATATTTAAAAGTAATTTACCATTTTGTCACCCCCAAATATGCAACAGTACTGAATCAATCATAATCAACCAATGCACTTTTTGCTCAAGTACTGAATCAATCACTAACATTTTAAGTATTTTGACTGGTTTGGTCCAGTAGGCTTCGAACTCAACCAACTCCACACAAATCAACCAGTGGTTTTAAATTGCTGAAAGACCAACTCAATCAAAATCAATCAATGTTTCAATCTGGTGGTGTACTGAATCAATTGGAATCAATCAGCCAATTGATTTGATGGACTTGGGACAGTTAGGATTAACATAATAATTTCAAAAACTCATATAAATATTTATTTATATTTTGTATTACTTTTTTAAAATTTGACAGTTTTAAAGACTGTTTATTTTCACTAAGATTTTTCAAAAGACAAAACCACGGTTTGAATTATCCACTGGACCACCATACAAAGTCACTTTAGTAATTAAGCAGTTGGTCTAGTGCACTCAAGCACTTCCAGTGTACATGTAACTACATGTAGTCTGTTAACCAAGTTAATATTCTTGAAAACATTCATGATGATAATACCAACAGTTACAAAGTGCCCAAATAACACAAGCATGCTACAAGAAACTGAACACAATAAGGCTAAAAAGAAAAAGAAATAACACTGATTGAAAGCTAGACAGTTAAAATAAGTTAATAACAGTTTTAAAAATGTTTACTTGTTTACATTGTCATTGAAATGTCACTTGTTTACTCAGTTGATAATTAATAACTCCACAAGTTTATAACTCCAACAAATGTGTTTTAATAAAATTGTGTACTTGGCACAAGACAGTTGAAATCCTTTTGGTCTTTGGAATTTATTCGGCTTCTACCTCAATTGTCTATTAGAACACTTTATGAAATTCATCAGCATATATTCCCCCTATTTTTGACATAATGTCATATTAGCAAACCAAATCAATCATAAGAGCAAATGTTGACATTTTCAAAATTCAAAAAATTGAATGCCTTCTCAATTTCAAAATCTTGAAGTCAAATTAATATTGCATTGAACAATTTTCTGCATGAAAAATGTGGTCTCGTCTCATAATTTGTTTGCCAGATCAGTACATCGGTTCTAATTTCATCAACTCTAAAATGATTATTTTTTATAAACAAGTTGACAATAGAAAAACTGGTCACAAACTGGTTTTATATAACCACTGGACAATAACAAAGTCAGTCAAGTACATAATTCATCACAAATGTAGTACAATATAATTGCAGTTTTAAATGAACAAAAAATTGTTGCATACTGCATTATCTAGCAGCCTAATCTAATTTTAAAAACTCGCTCAGTTTTAAAGCTACCGAAAATGATGGAGAGCACTCTATTATATTTAGCCCAATCATCATGCATTGTGTATCGCATCACAGCTTCTTAGTCTACGCATACAACGTGAACTAAATCATGCAGACGTGCAGGTACTAGACTCATGATTTGAATGATTCATCGCACGCGCTCATCGGTTATACAAGCTACGTCATAATGTATGCACACGCACACTGAATTCTGCTCGAAATTTCCCGAGCAAAATTCACAAGATTCCCAAGACGTTCCTGTGATAGCGGTTGGTGGAGTGATAGCGCCCTCTATTAGGCTACATACAAAAAATTGATTGTTTCTCATCAGCGGCCGGGCCAATTTTTCAGGCCGGGTGGATATTTTTTTATATTTTATAAACAAAATATAAATGTACCGGACGCCCGAAAATTCCGAGATTTTTTTATTTTATTTTGTATATGCTGTAAAAACACGCTGTTGAAAGCAATAACAGTTAAAACTCACGCGGGCCAAGTGAATGTTTTTAGTGGCCATACATGTTCCAGCAGAAGCAAGCCGGAAAAATCTAAATAGACGGCGGACAGGAGATCGAGTATAATAGTAGTGAGAACGATGTCTGTGTGCCTCTTTCATTAAACAAAAATGGGGTGCTCAAAATAACTGATGGGAAAATAAATTGACTTAACTATATTTTTGTGTTTCTACCAACATTATTTGAGCTTTTATTCTATATGAAATGTGTGCATTGGTCAGTTTTGGAAAGTAAATCAACGAAAACAATTTGTAATTAGATAAAGAATGCAATGTCCCAACGAAGTTTTTGTCAACTAGCGCTTTCACCCCCGCACACTATGCGAGCGCGCGCACCGCGGCGCCCATACTATAACTGGGCGCTGGAAAACACAGCTTTATAGATTTTTGTGTAGAAAAACGCACGGCATTCTGGGTAGCGAACATGCTCTGCCGCGCAGCTGAGCCACGGAAGTAGTAACCTACGTTCGCAGGTCGCAACAAAAATTATCAAATCAGAGCTAAATGCACATCAGCGCTTACCACCAACGCCCGGTTCATCAACATGTACATGTAAATGTATGTATATGTAGGCACGAACGAAACCAGCGCGCCTGTAGTTGTTTAGTCAGATACCGGTTTCAAAGATTCGGCGACATTTTTATTCTATAAAATATAAAATATAAAATGCCCTGACGGACCATTTTTTCAAAAGGGTTCTGATGAGAAACAATTCATTTTTTTTATGTAGCCTTAGCGGAAATTTGTGGAAACGGGGACGTCTTGCACCAAGACTATTTTTAACCATGCGTTTACTTCAACGGCCGATTGCAGAAAAACGGCCTCAGCGACTTATTCCTGATTAGGATGGAGCGGGTCACATGGCCGTTTTACGGAATTCTTTCAAAATCTATACTTTAACGCTCACCTTTTCTGCTTTGCGTAAATCCCATACAAAGACGTGTTCGCAGGCGGCACAGGCGGCATACTTTCCCTGGATGCCGCGTAGTTCAACAAATAAAACGTTTGCCTTGTGCGTGCCCACAACACCAAACGTGGCGCTCAGAGAGTAGCGAAGGTACTGTTTTGTAAGCCCCATGCCGGAACGACACTACCTGCAAGTGATTGTTTTGTGTATAATGTATAATATGTATAATATAGTTAGTCAATTCTAGTACGAGTTGACCCATTTCTGCGTAGGTGTAGTACAGTCAAACCTGCCTTTGCGACCACCTTGATACAGCGGCCACCTGGCTTCACTGGCCACCTTTGCTTGGTCCCAGTTTGATTGCTTGGTCCCCTCTGTTGACTTCAGAATTTCCCCTGTTGTTTGGTTCCTGGACTTCATACTTGTGTTTTATACAAACGGTACCGAGCGCACAGACTAAAATAGTTTTTGTTCGTTTTATTAAACGTCAGATCGTGGGTGCTTAGTTTTATTTCATCATTTTGAAGTGTGAATTGCCTATCCATGTGCCTTGAGATTAAAATAAAAAAATACAATTGGAAAGAAATAATATTTAGAGTATATTATGTAAGTTTCTTCTTGCCATTCTTGTGCCTTGAGATCAAAATAAATAAATAAATACAATTGGACAACAAATTCTGTTTCAGAAAAATTATGTTTCAGATTGATACATATAATTGTGTTGTTCATATGGTGGGCACACGTACTACATGTACATGTACGTACATTCATTCATTATGCGAGCACATGTGTATGTACCGGTACATATACATTATGTGTGTGCATACACGTCTTGCTATAGTGGCCACTTGCGTATAGTGGCCACGAAAACCGGCACCGTCGATAGCCGCTATATAAAGGTTTGACTGTACTACCACTAGGTCTACATCACAATTAACCAGTTCGCGCCGGATGACGTATATAAACGCAAACATTTTCCCAAATTCAAAACGGATGACGCATAAACACGCCAAGTTCAAGTTCGGAAATGTATGTCAGCAGCGCGCAAGGCCGTAAATGCGTGGGTGTGCTTCCCGGCACTATCAGCCTGAACACGCTTCGGATCCAGTTTCGTTAAAAATAATCCCGCCCGTCGGCTCGGCGTTGTTAAAATAATCCCGGCACAAACTGGTTAGCAATCAATTGGCAGTTGGTAAAACCCGGAACTCTCGGACCTAGTCGGACTTTCCCGGATCCTCAATAGAAAACATTATATTCCTTCAATGAAATTTCACTCTAATGTAAAATAAATCATGAAGATAAATGTGAACTGAATGAAACAAATTGCCAAAACACTGAACTGCCAACTTTACACGCAGTACATATACGTACGTGAATGCTCCCCAATTTCATTGAAGCAATATAGTTTTCTAATGTGGGATCCGGGAAGGTCTGACTATGACTAGGGCCGGGGCCAATTTCATAGAGCTGCTAAATAAGCACACAAATTTGCTTAGCATGAAAATTTGTCCTTGGCAAAAACAACGTTATACATACCAAATTTTCACGTGGTCTTTATTGTTTTCGATTAAAAAACAGCTGGTTTTTGCTTAGCATGAAAAACCCGTAGGATTTTGGCTGGTAACCTGTTTTTAATGAGCAAGACTTGTTTGTGCTAAGCAAATTTGTGCGCTTAGCAGTTCTATGAAATTGGTCCCAGGTCTGGGGGGTCCGACTATTTCACCCACCACATATATATCAATTCATGTTCAGATGTAAAACTAAATGCTAAAAAAGAGCTTTAAAGGTATAGATGTACCATTGCCGGCATTGGTAATTACTTTGGACAAATTGAATCTAGTACTGAAGATGGCTTTAAAAAAGCCTTTATTTTAGGCTTAAGTTAAATTTTACAGGCAAGAAATAGAATGAAGATCGGACAAATTAACTAAACTAGTGTAGTGACACAGTACATATAATTGGATTTTTATGATTTTTACGGTAGGTCTACTTCTAGATCCTAATCGACACAAAATATAGTTACTTTCTTGAGAAAACTTACAACGATGGCCGTACGAGTCGAGATGCATGCAGCGCATGATCGCTTTATCGCCAGCACGTGTACTTGGCACAAGGTCAAAGGTTACCTTGTTTGAAGGTAGCCCGAGATCTCGTCCTAATAAATTCGGCCGAGCGATTTAGCCAAACTTAATTTCAGAATACACGCAGCACAGGGATATCCTATCGCCCATGTGCTTTTTCTTGCACTATGGTGGCCCTGAAGGGACATCAAAGACGCGAATTTTATTGACGACATCACACTTATTTTTAAGACATCACTTTGTTTACGACATTAAATATTGAATTTACGACATTTTTCACGACTTTTTATTCAAAACATCATGCAAGTCGTGATTTTGTTTTTTTGTCGCGATTTTGTGTGTACTATAGTACTACGCAAGTCCAATCTCCTGTTATCATATGGATTTTAAATGTAAATGAGTTGAGTCCCGGTGGCGTATATTTTGTTTACACCGCAGCGAAGGGTTTCTTGTCGTAACACTGGGAATTCCACTCTTGAAAGGAGACTCACGTATACGAAGTACAGTGTACACAGTACTATGGGCGGCCAATAGGGCAAAAAAGACAACATAAATAAAAGTATATAATAAAGCTTGAAAACGCCAAAAACATATAGAAAAACAAACGAAAATACACAAAAGTACGAAACTAAACAAACGAAAATACACAAAAAAATACGGAATCGAAAGACAAACGAAATTACACAAAAACAAAACAACGAATAACATAAAATAAAATAAAACAACAAATTGAAACCAAATACAATTACAGATTTACAGAACATATATAAAAGAAAACACAAAATGGACGAAAAACAAACAAATATTGTGCACCCGCCGTACGAGTTTTTGTGTAATTTCGTTTGTCTTTCGATTCCGTATTTTTGTGTATTTTCGTTTGTTTAGTTTCGTATTTTTGTGTATTTTCGTTTGTCGAGGAACTCCAGCACCACATTGAACATAGGCCTAATATAATTATTATGTGCAGCGACACACCAGAGCCACACCCCGCTTGCAAATTGACCTGTAATTTCCGACTATTTCGATGCCCCCCTTGGACTTTCACAACTTCGAGACGAGGAATAGGTTAATACGATTTGTAAATATCTTGAACCTTCTATGCATAGTTTTCTGTAATTTATCGTCAAATCACGGGATCAACATTAGTGCAGTGTCATAATTTGACGGCGAAAATCGACTACTACCTTCTCCACAACATTTCTAATATACCATTTTCTAATAACATTTTATTAGTGGCATATAAAAAGAGGAAACAGTACTTGTTGTGAACAAAAACATTATTTCTACAGAACCCAACAGCCCCTTTAAGCACGACGCCCCTCAAAAACACAGCTATTGCCTGAGAGTGTATCCAAAGTGTTGCGATAGCGTCCCTATACAATTACCACATACAAACGCACACATTTTCATACACGGGTACGGGTACACGCTTGCAAATTGACCTGTAATTTCAGAATCCCATTCGATGCCACCCTGGGACCTTTACAACTTCTGGATGGGGAATAGGTTAATATGATTTGTAAATATCTTTAACTTTCTATGTAGGCCTATAGTTTTTCTGTAATTTATTGTCAAATCAAGGGATCAATATTAGTGCATTTACATTACCGCATACAAACTCAAAGCCTATACTACACACGGGTACACGCGTTATGGACAGTGTATGTTCGTAAAAATGCCTCTCATTTTTAAACCGATTATGATGCCACCCTAAACTTTGGACAAATTAGAGGATATAATCCACTGAAGATGCTACGTCAATCTCATCCAGTTTCCATATCTAGTTTTCCCGCCAAAAGTCGAAGAACTCCAGCGCCACATTGAAAACAATATTATTATGTGCAGCGACACACCAGAGCCACACCCTGCTTGAAAATTGACCTGTAATTCCCGAATCCATTTCGATGCCACCCTGGGACTTTTACAACTTCTAGATGGGGAATAGGTTATTACGATTTGTAAACATCTTGAACTTTCTGTGCATATTTTGTTTTGTAATTTATCGTCAAATCATGGGATCAACATTAGTGCAGTGTCAGCGTAAATTCACTCCAATTCGGCTGTGTCTGCTCTGTATTATTTATCACACTTCTTTACCTCGCTGATAGTGTACTTGGGGGTTGATGGCAAGAACAGAGCAATTAGTTATCCACTTACGGTAATTACGAATTGAGAACTGACCTCGAACTGATCTTTCCTCATCAGTGTAATGGCTGCTTTGTTGTATTAAAATGTTAATAATCATCGGCCCAACTGCGAAGGCCTGTGCCAATAATTGATACTAAGTGTGTGTCTTGGCTAGGCTATTTACCCCGCATGGCTGACAATCTCATCTCTCCATCTTGCTCGAGCCGTGGTCTGAAACATTTTTCTTTCTTTTTCTAGAGATTGGTTGCCATTTTGTTGAGATTAAATAATAAAAGGATGGTACGTAGGTTCGAACCCTGCTGTTTGTGCCCTTGGGAAAGACACGTGAATATTTCATATGTGTCCTCGGCGGGGGCGGGGGCGGGGGCGTGGGGGTGTATGTCAGTATCAAATGAGGGAATAATGCTCATGGTGATTTCGTGCAATGTATTCACGCATGTATTTTGAAAATATGTGATAGCATTTGTTTGTTTTTGTATCCTGACTCATGATGAGGCGTTGTGTCGAGTCTTGTATTGTTTTGTTTGTTTGGTTTAGTTGTGTGCTTAAATATCCTGAATTATAATGCATTGTGTCGTGTCTTGTTTTGTTGTCTGTCTTGTCCTGTTTTGTTTGTTTGTTTTAGTTGTGTGCTTATGTATCCTGGCTTATGAGGCGTTGTCGTGTCTTGTTTTGTTGTTTGTCTTGTCATGTTTGTTTGTTTGTCTTGTCATGTTTGTTTGTTTGTTTGTTTGTTTGCTTGTTTGTTTGGTTTAGATGTGTGCTTATGTATCTTGACTTATAAGGCATTGTGTCGTGTCGTGTAGTGCAACTTGGACTGTACCCCGAAGTACACGGTTATTTCTTCGCACTCGCGCGGAAAGGAGCCATACTAATTACTACGAAATATCTTTTACCCCTAAAATACTTTTACCCCGAAACACTTGTGCCCCTAAACACCCATTTAAACAAGAAAGTAATATCTTTTCAGGGACCTTACCGAAAGCAAATGGGACAAATCCTGAAGAAATTGGGAAAAAATGACAACACCTTTTACACCCTGTATGTACATTTCCAATGGGCCGATTTCGCTTCTTTCCTTCCGGCCTATTTATGCGCATGCGTGCATGAATTTGAATTTATTAGGAAACTGGTGCTATGTACAGTTTTAAAGGTGATAACACCCAAAAAACTACCACCGCTGCAATACTAACATATATTTTCCAACTACAAGGTACATTGCCCCCCCCCCCCAAAAAAAAAACACCAAAAAAAACCCCCAACACCAACAACAACAACCACTCCGCCATGAGCATTATTGCCCTCATTTGATACCGACCAACTCCCCCCCCCCCCCCCCCCCCCGGCTGGCGAATTTTTTTTCTGCAGGTAGGTTGGTACATTAGCCAATCAGAACACAGATGGCGTTGACGTCATCGATGATGTTAGAGTTGTATGGGACAACCCTAACCCTAACTCTAACCCTAACCCTAACCCTAACCCTAACCCTAGTCAGATACCAGACAACTCTAACATCATCGATGACGTCAACACCATGTGTTCTGATTGGCTGATAAATGTACACTATATGTACCAACCTACCTCCAGAAAAAAATATCGCCCCGGCTGATGGCCTATGTGCAAAGTTGCCAGTTCGAAGCTATAAAACATAATTTTGATATTTTTTTCCTTGCCGAAAATTACTTTCCAATTTAACAGACCAGAGCATTGACAAACGATCCCATTTGTGTTATTTAAAATGTCTTGAACATTGACATATTTTGAGACGATATATTTTCCTTGTGGTTGTGGGGTCAATGATGCATAAGACCTATGTGCAACCAGCAATATCCGTTGTCGTATATGAAAAGCTTTCTTTTTTTAACACACGTTTTTTTATTTTATTTTTTTATTTCAATTGCCTTATTTGCACGTCACCTGATAAACGTACCTAATTCGCCCTTTGCACGCTTCTGCCATAAACTCGGAGACTTTACACATAGGCCATAAGGCTGGGCGAGGGCAATATTTTTTCCCGAACCTTTCGGGCAGTGTACATGTGGTTTAAGCCAATCAGAGCGAGGCTGTGTTGATGACGTTGAACCATTCGCGGTCTTTCATTTTCATGTTATTGAACCGACGTTTTTACCCGACTGAGATAAGTCCACAGTGACGTTGCATAATATCGCTTTTTGATTGGTCAATGGCCTACGTACTGCCCAAACAAATTCAGGAAAAAAAATTCGCGGGCGAGGGGCGGGGTAGGGTAAGTATCAAATGAGGGAATAATGCTCATGGTGATTGTGTGCAATGTATTCACGCATGTATTTTGAAAATATGTGATAGCATTGCAGCGGTGGCAACTTTTTTAATTAATGTTTGTTTGTTTGTTGCTATCTTGTGTAATTGTGTGCTGTTGTTTGTCTTTGTGTTTATCCTGTCCTGTTTTGTTTTGTTTTGTTTGTTTTTGTATCCCGACTTATTATGAGGCGTTGTGTCGCGTCTTGTTTTGTTGTTTGTCTTGTTTTGTTGTTTGTCTTGTTTTGTTGTTTGTCTTGTCCTGTTTTGTTTTGTTTGTTTGGTTTAGTTGTGTGCTTATGTATCCTGACTTATAAGGCATTGTGTCGCGTCTTGTTTTGTTGTTTTTCTTGTCATGTTTTGTTTGTTTGCTTGTTTGTTTGGTTTAGTTGTGTGCTTATGTATCCTGACTTATAAGGCATTGTGTCGCGTCTTGTTTTGTTGTTTGTCTTGTCATGTTTTGTTTGTTTGCTTGAAGTTTGTTTGTGTCTTGTCTTTTTTTGTTGTTTGTCATGTTATTTTTTTTTTTTTTTTCATTTGTCTAATAATAAAAAATGAAAAATGTGGCAGACCACGGCTCGAGCAAGATGGAGAGATGAGATAGTCAGCCATGCGGGGTAAATAGCCTAGCCATGACACACACAAAAAGTATCAATTATTGGCACCGGCCTTCGCAGTTGGGCCGATGATTATTAATATTTTAATACAACAAAGCAGCTATTACACTGAATGGGAAGCATTTCGAGGTCGGTTCTTCAGTTCGCATGATAACACGAGAAAGAAAAGCCTCGATCGAAGAAACAAAAGTGCAACATTATCATGTAATTTGCAACGGCGGCACTTTTCCATGGAGGACGCCATGTTTGTTGATGTTTGATACACACTATAGGTCACGTGACTTAGAGGGTGCAATCGGTTTATTAGTGTCGAAAACAAGGATCTATTCACAATAGAGCGTGGAAGTATCTCCAGTTCACGCTCACGTTTTCTGTATCTTCAAGTTGGTAGGGCCTAAACCAAACACTGACTAGTCTAGTCACGGACTCCCGTGTTTTAATTTACCAAACTGTTATCTGCGTGACCGATTGAAAGAAGGTTGAGATCGACAAATTATGTATTATAAGTCGGGACGAGAACGCCCGGCCCCAAAATTTCCTGTACTGCATGTCGGTGCGCTGACGTGCGAGGACGTACGTAGGGCCTATGACGTTACTATATTTTTTTCGCTCTCCCTTTTTTCTAATATTATTTGATATATAGTTCACATTTTGTATATTGAAATAAAAAATAATAATTATCTAAACGTTTTTATCTACCTTTCAGTAAAAAGACTGAGCATAGCTTCTTCACGCAGTCAACTACCATTCAACGTTCGCGCTGGCCTGCGTTGCATATCTAATTAGCGTTGCTTCACAAGGAAAGTCTGCAGAGAAATAAGGAAAAAGTTACAATTTTACAAGCTAGTAAAAACATGTTCTGAAAAATAGCATAATGATGACCTTTAAAACATTTAATTATTTTCTCAAGTAAGGGCAAGAATGATACTTTGTAACGATATAGTTGATTTTGTGATACAATTTTGCATTTTGGTTGGGTGGTTATTTTTTAATAAGCTAAAAAACAGTTTTGGCGGCCCCAAAACTGGCTAAAAATGTTTATGCAATTGTTAGAACATGCCTTAAGTTAAAGCATGTTTTTACTAGCTTGTAAAATTGTAACTTTTTTCTTATTTCTCTGCAGGCTTTCCTAAGAAGCCAATCAGCGATCACAGAACTGCGATTATCAACACGTACTACGCGCAAGCACGAAATTCCTTTGTGAAGCAGCGCTAATTAGATATGCAACGCAGGCCAGCGCGACCGTTGAATGGTAGTTGACTGCGTGAAGAAGCTATGCTAAGTCGTTTTACTGAAAGGTAGATAAAAACGTGCAGATAATTATATAATTTTTCATTTCAATATACAAAATGTGAACTATATATCAAATAATATTATTAAATATAAGAGCGAAAAAATATAGTAACATCATACGTACGTCCTCACACGTCAGCGCACCGACATGCAGTACAGGAAATTGATGCATAAGACCTATATGCAACGAGCAATATATTTTGTCGTGTATGAAGAGCTTTCTTTTTTGTATAAACGTGAGCGTTATTTGTATTTTGTTTAATTTAAATTGCCAAGGCCAATTGATTGTAGATGATTATTCGCACGTCACCTGATAAACGTACCTAATTCGCCCTTTGCATGCTTCTGCCATAAACTCGGAGACTTTACACATGGGCCATAAGGCTGGGCGAGGGCAAAATTTTGTCCTGAACCTTTCGGGCAGTGTACATGTGGTTTAAGCCAATCAGAGCGAGGCTGTGTTGATGACGTTGAACCACTCACGGTCTTACATTTTCCACATTATGTTATTGAACCGACGTATTTACCCGACTGAGCTATTAAAGTCCACAGTGACGTTGAATAATACCGCTTTGTGATTGGTTAATGGCCAACGTACTGTCCAAACAATTTAGGGGGCGGGGTAGGGCCAGTATCAAATGAGGGAATAATGCTCAGGGTTATTTTGTGCGAAGAATTCACGCATGTATTTAAAAAATATGTGATAGCATTGCAGCGGTGAAAACTTTTTTAATTAATGTTTGTTTGTTTGTTGCTATCTTGTGTAATTGTGTGGGGTGTTTGTCTTTGTGTTTATCCTGTCCTTTTGTTTGTTTTTGTATCCCGACTTATGAGGCGTTGTGTCGCGTCTTGTTTTGTTGTCGGGGTGTCTTGTCCTGTTTTGTTTTTTGTTTGTTTGGTTTAGTTGTGTGCTTATGTATCTTGACTTATAATGCACTGTGTCGCGTATTGTTTTGTTGTTTGTCTTGTCATGTTTTGTTTGTTTGCTTGTTTGTTTGGTTTAGTTGTGTGCTTATGTATCCTGACTTATAAGGCATTGTGTCGTGTCTTGTTTTGTTGTCTGTCTTGTCATCTTTTGTTTGTTTGCTTGTTTGTTTGTTTGGTTTAGATGTGTGCTAATGTATCCTGAGTTATAAGGCATTGTGTCGTGTATTGTTTTGTTGTCTGTCATGTCTTGTTTTTGTTGTTTGCTTGTTTGTTTGGTTTAGTTGTGTGCTAATGTATCCTGACTTATAAGGCATTGTGTAGTGTCGTGTCTTGTTTTGTTGTTTGTCTTGTCTTGTTTTGTTTGTTTGTTTGGTTTATTTGTGTGCTTATGTATTCTGACTTATAATGCACTGTGTCGCGTCTTGTTTTGTTGTTTGTCTTGTCATGTTTTGTTTGTTTGCTTCATTGTTTGGTTTAGTTGTGTGCTTATGTATCCTGACTTATAAGGCATTGTGTCGTGTCTTGTTTTGTTGTCTGTCTTGTCATCTTTTGTTTGTTTGCTTGTTTGTTTGTTTGGTTTAGATGTGTGCTAATGTATCCTGACTTATAAGGCATTGTGTCGTGTATTGTTTTGTTGTCTGTCATGTCTTGTTTTTGTTGTTTGCTTGTTTGTTTGGTTTAGTTGTGTGCTAATGTATCCTGACTTATAAGTCATTGTGTAGTGTCGTGTCTTGTTTTGTTGTTTGTCTTGTCTTGTTTTGTTTGTTTGTTTGGTTTAGTTGTGTGCTCATGTATCCTGACTTATAATGCACTGTGTCGCGTCTTGTTTTGTTGTTTGTCTTGTCATGTTTTGTTTGTTTGCTTGTTTGTTTGGTTTAGTTGTGTGCTAATGTATCCTGACTTATAAGGCATTGTGTAGTGTCGTGTCTTGTTTTGTTGTTTGTCTTGTCTTGTTTTGTTTTGTTTGTTTGGTTTAGTTGTGTGCTTATGTATCCGGACTTATAAGGCATTGTGTCGCGTCTTGTTTTGTTGTTTGTCTTGTCATCTTTTGTTTGTTTGCGTGTTTGTTTGGTTTAGTTGTGTGCTCATGTATCCTGACTTATAGTGCATTGTGTCGTGTATTGTTTTGTTGTCTGTCATGTCTTGTTTTTGTTGTTTGCTTGTTTGTTTGTTTGGTTTAGTTGTGTGCTAATGTATTCTGACTTATAAGGCATTGTGTCGTGTCTTGTTTTGTTGTTTGTCATGTTATGTTTTTAATTGTTGTATTTGTCTAATATAAAAAAAAATGTGACAGAGCACGGCTCGAGCAAGATGGAGAGATGAGATAGTCAGCAATGCGGGGTGAATAGCCTAGCCATGACACACCCACATAGTATCAATTATTGGCACAGGCCTTCGCAGTTGGGCCGATGATTATTAATATTTTAATACAACAAAGTAGCTATTACGCTAATGGGAAGCATTTCAAGGTCAGTTCTTCAGTTCGCATGATAACACGAGAAAGAAAAGCCTCGATCGAAGAAACAAAAGTGCAACATCATCATGTACATGTACTTTGCAACATCGGCACTTTTCTATGAAGGACGCCATGTTTGTTGATGTTTGATACCCACTATAGGTCACGTGACTTAGAGGGCGCAATTGGTCTAGTGTCGAAAACAAGGATCTGTTCGCAATAGAGCGTGGAAGTATGTTCACGCTCACGTTTTCTGTATCTTCAAGTTGGTATACCAAACACTGACTAGTCTAGTCACGGACTCCCGTGTTTGAATTTACCCAACTGTTATCTGCGTGACCGATTGAAAGAAGGTTGAGATCGACAAATTAAACATTATAAGTCACAAATTTGCAGTAATTTTACTATGTTGTAAATTGGAATGCTCTATTTTCTTTCAAAATACCTATTTGTTGCCCTTGATCGGATGGACCGAATCATGATGCAAAGAAAATGCAAACAATAGGAAGTATTACACGTTGTAGATCCTATACATGGTACCCGGATGTGGTGTATTCTCGTAAAATCTCGAGGTCCCAACGCCCCTAAAGGTATACCCATTTTTATTTATTTTATTTATGTCATCTTTAATGAGGGTAAACTCCAATCAGTGTACAGCACTGCTTTTCATAGAGGCCCTCAGTACACATAGCAATAATAACAGAAACTAAGCGTACATTATAATAATATCACATAAGATAAACTAACATGTACACCAAATACATCAACAATAACTCACAAATACAACATTACAAATACAATTAACAATATACATATTACGGATATTTGAATTTAAAATGTGCCCCTTGACATGCTTTTTGAAACTTAGAATAGTTGGCAAGCTTTTAATGGCAGGTGGAAGTTTATTCCATGACTTGGCTCCAGTGAACTTGAAAGAACGTTTGCCAATTTCAGTTTTTACAGCCGAGTGAGAAATGTTATTTCTGGTATTGAATCTAGTATTATAAGAATGAGTATTCATATTTGATTGTATACCAATTGACAAATACTCGGGAGCCAGGTCATGGACACACTTGTACATAAGGATATTATTAAAATACTCAGCCCGCTCACGAACCTGCATCCAGTTTAATTTAGTATATAGATCACTTACATGTACATCTCTGACCTTACAGCCTAATGTTAATCTTGCTGCCCGGTTTTGTAAAATCTGAATTCTGTTAACATATTTATCAGCACCATGTATCCAAACTGTGCAACAATAATCAATGTGAGGCAACGATACGAGCCAGAGAGACCCTTAGCCCCCCCCCCCCCCCCTCCCCCTCCCACCAGCACGATATATGAGACCGAGGGACTTCCCCTTACCATCCCCCTCCCCCCACCCCCATACATATACACTCGCTAGACTATAGTAAAGCCTAAGTTACATTTGCCGCGGCGGCCGTGGGGTCTAAAATATCATACGGCCAATAGCAATTATAGATCCACCGCAGCATTCCTACGGTCACATACTGTAGCAGTCAAATTATGTTAGGGTAGCCGCACAGCAAATTTTGAACTTGTGGAGACAGAAAACCTGCGGCGGCCGTACGGGAACCGTACGTGGGCATTGCGTTGCCCGCAGGGCATGCCACATACCGCAAGGCCACCGTAAGGCCGCCTTAAGGCTGCCCTAGGGTGCCCGTGAAATTCCTGTGGACGTCGCAATTTTACAATCCCACGCGTGCGCGCTGCGAAAGTCAAACAACAACGTAAATTATTTAGTAGTCCCTTGTTGTAATGGCTTTATTTTTACGTGCACGTACTGAAAGACACCAGTCTGTAGTGTTCGGTTACTCGTCTTGATAAGTTTGTTTTACGTACACTAAATGCAAGGCACCAGTCTTAACACGTACACGTGTAGGGGAATTAGTGCTTTTATCGTTACACCATTTCCGAACCTTCAAAGAAAAATCTACTGAATTTTTAAGAACCAATAGAAAAAAAGCACTTAGAAGTTATCGATTTTTAATCACTTTAAGAGGAGACTAATTGGCGTAAATGAATACAGGATCGGTCTACGTTTGCGTCTGGCGAGGGCGTGACCAACCCAGCTATAGGTGCGCTGTGGGTGTGTTCGTTTAGCTTACACGTGTATCAAAATAATGTTGCTAAATTAGCCATCACGTGATCCCCGGTTTCAGCCCGGTTAAAGTCCTGCCCCCAAACAACCAATTTTGTGGCTTCCCTCTGATTTAACTTCGTGAAATGTCGGTGAAGCTAATCGAACGCACCTCATATCAGTGAGGGATAAAAGTGAGTGATCTGTCCGCAGAGGAACCACTTCGGCAGTTGGAGTTAGGAACGGTTTGGTGTAGACTCGGTGTACGGACAGCGCTTGCCTCTTTGATGCTTGTTGAGTAAACTACCTTTCGCCCGTTCCTGCCAAAGATGAAGTGTGTCCTGGCATTTCTAGGGATGTTGTTCATTGCTGCAGCCAGTTATGGAGGTAAGATAACAATTTAATAACCAGTTCGCGTCGGATGCCGTGTATTCACGCAGTTATGCATATAAGAACGTTCTTACCTTTACTAATTGTTTTTACAGTATTCTTAACTTGCAAATTACCATTCTCAAATACCATGCAGTCGTTAACATTGAATGGTGTTATATGAAACACTATTACCACTGACTGGTTAAGTACCACTAGCAAAATACCAGATTTTGGGGTAGATTTGGTCCATTAAAAGGTTTTCACATAAATTGAGACGCTGGAGCGAATTTAAAGGTAGTATACACCATTTGCAAAAATCAACAATATTTACTACCGAATTATTAAGGAATATCCTACTCATCTGAAAGTAAATAATGTTTCCAGGCATCCAGCAAAATGATTGCGCTAGATATCCTGGAATTATTCCCCCAAAAAGAAATTTTATAAAGAAAAAATTATTATCGCCGGACGGCGATCGCGAAAAAAACACAAATAACATAAGAATAACTGCTCGACGCCGGTTGAAAACAAACGCTGTTTTTCGTGCTTTTCTCGGCATTCACGATTGTAAAACTTCGGACATGTTAGTTAAACGATATTTACTATAAAATACAACTCCCCCAAATCCACTTATTCATGATAATTCAAGCAATTACCAATGGTGTATAATACCTTCAAGTTACAGGCGTTTTCCAGGCGCGGTTTTAGAGCCAATATTAAACCTAAAATTAAAACGATTAAAAACGATTTTGCCTCTCCAGTTTTGTCCCTGTTTCAAATTCAGAAGTCGGGCATTCAACTTAGTTTAAGAGGCATTTAAAATTCTTCAGCAATGTCTTCAATTTAGCATATCGTCTTTCTTTTTCGAGACGCAAATCATCATTCAATTTAGCACAGCTAGTTCGACTTGAGATTTGTGCTGATTTTAATTTTTTAATTTTTTTAATTTCGTAACGAGGCAATCAATTTCGCTAAATGAGAATTCAATTAAGTATTACTAAAAGGGAAACAAACAGATAAACTAAATATATTGTGCTAGACAACTGTTTCGTATCTTCACTTCAAGTCAGGCAAATCTTTTGTTTTTCTTTATTCATTTATGTTTCCCGTAGATGCTATATTGAGCGTTTTTGTTGTGTAGGGGGGGGGGGGGGGGGGGGGGGTCGTTATTGGTTACCCAACCAAAACCAAAACTTTGTGTATGTTTGTTTGTAAAACATTAACGTTTGTTTGGGTGTTTCCTTGTATTGTTTTCCCTGGTTTTTATAATTGTTTATTTTTGCCTAGTCTCAAATGGAATCAAATAGTCATTTTCTGCAGCATTCGATTTCGCGCGAAATGGAATTATGCGGTGGTTAAATTGGCTGCTCATTCGCCGAAATTGACCGGGAAAACATATTTAATAGAAAATATCGCCGTTCTTGTGTCTTCTTTATTCGTTTATCTGTCCAATATATATTTTAAATGGCGCCTCGAGTTTTTTTAAGGGAGGGGGGGGGGGGGGGGGGGGGGGGTCTTTATTTGTTAGCTGACCGAGATTTAATGTTTGTTTTGTGTTTGTAAAACATTAACTTGTTTATTGTTTGTGTGTTTCTTTATGTTTTTGTTCTTCTTGGTTTTCTATTGTTTATTTATGTTGATTTCTGTGCCAATAATTGAACCGTGTTTAGGCCTGTACCTGTGCTTATATGAAACACAATTACCACTGACTGATTAGGTACCACTAGCACAATACCATTGTTGACCACTCGACATAGCTTGTGAAATGAAGTTTGAATTTACCATGACATCTACTATAACAATATCTGACTATACATTGCTTACCATTTCATACCATTGAATTGTCAAGTTCTGCGAGAAAAATGATACAAAGATATATTTCAATTTTGGCCAGGAGTTTTAGATTCAGATTTATCTATATTTTGTGATATATCACTTTTGCTTTCTTGTTCACCCGAAGATGTCTGCGGTAGATTTAGTCCATTAAAAGGTTTTCACAAAAACTGAGACGGTAGATCGAATTTTAGTCACAGGCGTTTTCCAGGCGCGATTTTAGAGCCAATATTAAACCTATATTAATATAGGATTTTCGGGTCATTTTTGGCAAATGAGCAGTTCGAATTAAAACGATTTTGCCTCCCCAGCTTTTGTCGTGTTTCAAATTCAGAATTCGGGCATTCAACTTAGTTTAGAGGCATTCAAAATTCTTCAGCAATGTCTTCAATTTAGCATATCGTCTTTCTTTTTCGAGACGCAAATCGTCATTCAATTTAGCACAGCTAGTTCGACTTGAGATTTGTGCTGATTTTAACTTTTTTAATTATTTTTAATTCGTAACGAGGCAATCAATTTCGCTAAATGAGAATTCAATTAAGTATTACTAAAAGGGAAATAAACAGATAAACTAAATATATTGTGCTAGACAACTGTTTCGTATCTTCACTTCAAGTCAGGCAAATCTTTTGTTTTTCTTTATTCATTTATGTTTCCCGTAGATGCTATATTGAAGTTTTGTTGTGTGTAGGGTGGTGGGGGGGGGGGGGGGGGGGGGGGGGGGGGGGGGGGGGGGGGGGTCGTTATTGGTCGTTAGTGATTCCTTGTATTGTTTTCCCTGGTTTTTATAATTGTTTATTTTTGCCTAGTCTCAAATGGAATCAAATAGTCATTTTCTGCAGCATTCGATTTCGCGCGAAATGGAATTATGCGGTGGTTCAATTGGCTGCTCATTCGCCGAAATTGACCGGGAAAACATATTTAAAAGAAAATATCGCCGTTCTTGTGTCTTCTTTATTCATTTATCTGTCTAATATATATTTTAAATGGCGCCTCAATTTTTTTTTAACCTTGGGAGGGGGTTGGGGGGGGGGGGGGGGGGTCTTTATTTGTTAGCTGACCGAGATTTAATGTTTGTTTTGTGTTTGTAAAACATTAACTTGTTTATTGTTTGTGTGTTTCTTTATTTTTTTTCCCTCTTGGTTTTCTATTGTTTATTTATGTTGATTTCTGTGCCAATAATTGAACTGTGTTTAGGCCTGTGCCTGTGCTTATATGAAACACAATTACCACTGACTGGTTAGGTACCACTAGCACAATACCATTGTTGACCACTCGACATAGCTTGTGAAATGAAGTTTGAATTTACCATGACATCTACTATAACAATATCTGACTATACATTGCTTACCATTTCATACCATTGAATTGTCAAGTTCTGCAAGAAAAATGATACCAAGATATATTTCAATTTTGGCCAGAATGTTCAGATTCAGATATATCTATATTTTGTGATATATCAATTTTTCTTTCTTGTTTACGCGAAGATGTCTGCGGTAGATTTATTCCATTAAAAGGTTTTCACAAAAACTGAGACGGTAGATCGAATTTTGGTCACAGGTGTTTTCCAGGCGCGGTTTTAGAGCCAATATTAAACCTAATTTAATATAGGATTTTCGGGTCATTTTTGGCAAATGAGCAGTTCGAATTAAAACGATTTTGCCTCGCCAGTTTTTTTCCGTGTTTCAAATTCAGATTTCGGGCATTCAACTTAGTTTAGAGGCATTCAAAATTCTTCAGCAATGTCTTCAATTTAGCATATCGTCTTTCTTTTTCGAGACGCAAATCCTCATTCAATTTAGCACAGCTAGTTCGACTTGAGATTTGTGCTGATTTTAATTTTTTTATTTTTTTTAAATTCGTAACGAGGCAATCAATTTCGCTAAATGAGAATTCAATTAAGTATTACTAAAAGGGAAACAAACAGATAAACTAAATATATTGTGCTAGACAACTGTTTCGTATCTTTACTTAAAGTCAGGCATACCTTTTGTTTTTCTTTATTCATTTATGTTTCCCGTAGATGCTATATTGAGCGTTTTTGTGTGTAGGGTGGGGTGGGGGGGGGGGGGGGGGTGGTCGTTATTGGTTACCCGACCAAAACCTAAACTTTGTGTATGTTTGTTTGTAAAACATTAACGTTTGTTTGGGTGATTCCTTGTATTGTTTTCCCTGGTTTTTATAATTGTTTATTTTTGCCTAGTCTCAAATGGAATCAAATAGTCATTTTCTGCAGCATTCGATTTCGCGCGAAATGGAATTATGCGGTGGTTCAATTGGCTGCTCATTCGCCGAAATTGACCGGGAAAACATATTTAAAAGAAAATATCGCCGTTCTTGTGTCTTCTTTATTCATTTATCTGTCTAATATATATTTTAAATGGCGCCTCAATTTTTTTTTAACCTTGGGAGGGGGTGGGGGGCGGGGGATCTTTATTTGTTAGCTGACCGAGATTTAATGTTTGTTTTGTGTTTGTAAAACATTAACTTGTTTATTGTTTGTGTGTTTCTTTATTTTTTTTCCCTCTTGGTTTTCTATTGTTTATTTATGTTGATTTCTGTGCCAATAATTGAACCGTGTTTAGGCCTGTGCCTGTGCTTATATGAAACACAATTACCACTGACTGGTTAGGTACCACTAGCACAATACCATTGTTGACCACTCGACATAGCTTGTGAAATGAAGTTTGAATTTACCATGACATCTACTATAACAATATCTGACTATACATTGCTTACCATTTCATACCATTGAATTGTCAAGTTCTGCGAGAAAAATGATACCAAGATATATTTCAATTTTGGCCAGAATGTTCAGATTCAGATATATCTATATTTTGTGATATATCTATTTTTCTTTCTTGTTTACGCGAATATGTCTGCGGTAGATTTATTCCATTAAAAGGTTTTCACAAAAACTGAGACGGTAGATCGAATTTTAGTCACAGGTGTTTTCCAGGCGCGATTTTAGAGCCAATATTAAACCTATATTAATATAGGATTTTCGGGTCATTTTTGGCAAATGAGCAGTTCGAATTAAAACGATTTTGCCTCGCCAGTTTTTTTCCGTGTTTCAAATTCAGATTTCGGGCATTCAACTTAGTTTAGAGGCATTCAAATTCCTGCAGCAATGTGTTCAATATAGCATATCGTCGTTATTTTTCGAGACGCAAATCGTCATTCAATTTAGCACAGCTAGTTCGACTTGAGATTTGTGCTGATTTTAATTTTTTAATTTTTTTTTAATTCGTAACGAGGCAATCAATTTCGCTAAATGACAATTCAAATAAGTATTACTAAAAGGGAAACAAACAGATAAACTAAATATATTGTGCTAGACAACTGTTTCGTATCTTCCTTTCAAGTCAGGCAAATCTTTTGTTTTTCTTTATTCATTTATGTTTCCCGTAGATGCTATATTGAAAGTTTTTTATGTGTAGGGTGGGGGGGGGGGGGGGGGGGGGGGGGTCGTTATTGGTTACCCGACCAAAACCACAACTTTGTGTATGTTTGTTTGTAAAACATTAACGTTTGTTTGGGTATTTCCTTGTATTGTTTTCCCTGGTTTTTATAATTGTTTATTTTTGCCTAGTCTCAAATGGAATCAAATAGTCATTTTCTGCAGCATTCGATTTCGCGCGAAATGGAATTATGCGGTGGTTAAATTGGCTGCTCATTCGCCGAAATTGACCGGGAAAACATATTTAATAGAAAATATCGCCGTTCTTGTGTCTTCTTTATTCATTTATCTGTCCAATATATATTTTAAATGGCGCCTCGAGTTTTTTTTTAAGGGAGGGGTGGGGGGGGGGGGGGGTCTTTATTTGTTAGCTGACCGAGATTTAATGTTTGTTTTGTGTTTGTAAAACATTAACTTGTTTATTGTTTGTGTGTTTCTTTATGTTTTTGTTCTTCTTGGTTTTCTATTGTTTATTTATGTTGATTTCTGTGCCAATAATTGAACCGTGTTTAGGCCTGTACCTGTGCTTATATGAAACACAATTACCACTGACTGGTTAGGTACCACTAGCAAAATATCATTGTTGACCACTCAACATAGTTTGTGAATGGTGACTGTTTGAATTTGCCATGAGATCTACTATGAAAAGATCTGACTATACATTGCTTACCATTTCATTGAATTGTCAAATTCTGCAAGAAAAATGATACCAAGATATTCCAATTTTGGCCAGAAGTTTTAGATTCAGATATAGCTATATTTTGTGATATATTAATTTTGCTTTCTTGTCCACGCGAAGATGTCTGCGGTAGATTTATTCCATTAAAAGGTTTTCACAAAAACTGAGACGGTAGATCGAATTTTAGTCGCAGGCGTTTTCCAGACGCGATTTTAGAGCCAATATTAAACCTATATTAATATAGGGTTTTCCGGTCAATTTCGGCAAATGAGCAGTTTGAAATAAAACTATTTTGCCTCCCCAGTTTGTTTCGTGTTTCGAATTCAGAAGTCGGGCATTCAACTTAATAGTTTAGAGGCATTCAAATTCCTGCAGCAATGTGTTCAATATAGCATATCGTCGTTCTTTTTCGAGACGCAAATCATCATTCAATTTAGCACAGCTAGTTCGACTTGAGATTTGTGCTGATTTTAATTTTTTTAATTTTTTTTAATTTGTAACGAGGCAATCAATTTCGCTAAATGAGAATTCAAATAAGTATTACTAAAAGGGAAACAAACAGATAAACTAAATATATTGTGCTAGACAACTATTTCGTATCTTCATTTCAAGTCGGGCAAATCTTTTGTTTTTCTTTATTCATTTATGTTTCCTGTAGATGCTATATTGAATTTTTGTGTGTGTAGGGAGGGGGGGGGGGGGGGGGGGGGTCGTTAGTCGTTATTGGTTACCCGACCAAAACCAAAACTTTTTGTATGTTTGTTTGTAAAACATTAACGTTTGTTTGGGTGTTTCCTTGTATTGTTTTCCCTGGTTTTTATAATTGTTTATTTTTGCCTAGTCTCAAATGGAATCAAATAGTCATTTTCTGCAGCATTCGATTTCGCGCGAAATGGAATTATGCGGTGGTTAAATTGGCTGCTCATTCGCCGAAATTGACCGGGAAAACATATTTAATAGAAAATATCGCCGTTCTTGTGTCTTCTTTATTCATTTATCTGTCCAATATATATTTTAAATGGCGCCTCGAGTTTTTTTTTAAGGGAGGGGTGGGGGGGGGGGGGGGGGGTCTTTATTTGTTAGCTGACCGAGATTTAATGTTTGTTTTGTGTTTGTAAAACATTAACTTGTTTATTGTTTGTGTGTTTCTTTATGTTTTTGTTCTTCTTGGTTTTCTATTGTTTATTTATGTTGATTTCTGTGCCAATAATTGAACCCTGTTTAGGCCTGTGCCTGTGCTTATATGAAACACAATTACCACTGACTGGTTAGGTACCACTAGCACAATACCATTGTTGACCACTCGACATAGCTTGTGAAATGAAGTTTGAATTTACCATGACATCTACTATAACAATATCTGACTATACATTGCTTACCATTTCATACCATTGAATTGTCAAATTCTGCGAGAAAAATGATACAAAGATATATTTCAATTTTGGCCAGGAGTTTTAGATTCAGATTTATCTATATTTTGTGATATATCACTTTTGCTTTCTTGTTCACCCGAAGATGTCTGCGGTAGATTTAGTCCATTAAAAGGTTTTCACAAAAACTGAGACGGTAGATCGAATTTTAGTCACAGGCGTTTTCCAGGCGCGATTTTAGAGCCAATATTAAACCTATATTAATATCGGTTTTCCGGTCATTTTTTGCAAATGAGCAGTTCGAATTAAAACGATTTTGCCTCCCCAGCTTTTGTCGTGTTTCAAATTCAGAATTCGGGCATTCAACTTAGTTTAGAGGCATTCAAAATTCTTCAGCAATGTCTTCAATTTAGCATATCGTCTTTCTTTTTCGAGACGCAAATCATCATTCAATTTAGCAAAGCTAGTTCGACTTGAGATTTGTGCTGATTATAATTTTTTTTATTTTTTTATTTCGTAACGAGGCAATCAATTTCGCTAAATGAGAATTCAATTAAGTATTACTAAAAGGGAAATAAACAGATAAACTAAATATATTGTGCTAGACAACTGTTTCGTATCTTCACTTCAAGTCAGGCAAATCTTTTGTTTTTCTTTATTCATTTATGTTTCCCGTAGATGCTATATTGAAGTTTTTTTTGTGTAGGGTGAGGGGGGGGGGGGGGGGGGGGGGGTCGTTATTGGTTACCCGACCAAAACCTAAACTTTGTGTATGTTTGTTTGTAAAACATTAACGTTTGTTTGGGTATTTCCTTGTATTGTTTCCCCTGGTTTTTATAATTGTTTATTTTTGCCTAGTCTCAAATGGAATCAAATAGTCATTTTCTGCAGCATTCGATTTCGCGCGAAATGGAATGATGCGGTGGTTAAATTGGCTGCTTATTCGCCGAAATTGACCGAGAAAACATATTTAATAGAAAATATCGCCGTTCTTGTGTCTTCTTTATTCATTTATCTGTCCAATATATAGGCCTATTTTAAATGGCGCCTCGAGTTTTTTTTAAGGGAAGGGGGGGGGGGGGGTCTTTATTGGTTACCTGACCAAGATATAATGTTTGTTTTGTGTCTGTAAAACATTAACTTGTTTATTGTTTGTGTGTTTCTTTATGTTTTTGTTCTTCTTGGTTTTCTATTGTTTATTTATGTTGATTTCTGTGCCAATAATTGAACCGTGTTTAGGCCTGTACCTGTGCTTATAGGAAACACAATTACCACTGACTGGTTAGGTACCACTAGCAAAATATCATTGTTGACCACTCAACATAGTTTGTGAATGGTGACTGTTTGAATTTGCCATGAGATCTACTATGAAAAGATCTGACTATACATTGCTTACCATTTCATTGAATTGTCAAATTCTGCAAGAAAAATGATACCAAGATATTCCAATTTTGGCCAGAAGTTTTAGATTCAGATATAGCTATATTTTGTGATATATTAATTTTGCTTTCTTGTCCACGCGAAGATGTCTGCGGTAGATTTATTCCATTAAAAGGTTTTCACAAAAACTGAGACGGTAGATCGAATTTTAGTCGCAGGCGTTTTCCAGGCGCGATTTTAGAGCTAATATTAAACCTATATTAATATAGGGTTTTCCGGTCAATTTCGGCAAATGAGCAGTTTGAAATAAAACTATTTTGCCTCCCCAGTTTGTTTCGTGTTTCGAATTCAGAAGTCGGGCATTCAACTTAATAGTTTAGAGGCATTCAAATTCCTGCAGCAATGTGTTCAATTTAGCATATCGTCGTTCGTTTTCGAGACGCAAATCATCATTCAATTTAGCACAGCTAGTTCGACTTGAGATTTGTGCTGATTTTTATTTTTTATTTTTTTAAATTTCGTAACGAGGCAATCAATTTAGCTAAATGAGAATTCAATTAAGTATTACTTAAAGGGAAATAAACAGATAAACTAAATATATTGTGCTAGACAACTGTTTCGTATCTTCACTTCAAGTCAGGCAAATCTTTTGTTTTTCTTTATTCATTTATGTTTCCTGTAGATGCTATATTGAAGTTTTGGTGTGTGTAGGGTGGGGGTGGGGTGGGGTGGGGGGGGGGGGGGGGGGGGGGGGGGGGGGGGTCGTTATTGGTTACCCAACCAAAACCAAAACTTTGTGTATGTTTGTTTGTAAAACATTAACGTTTGTTTGGGTGTTTCCTTGTATTGTTTTCCCTGGTTTTTATAATTGTTTATTTTTGCCTAGTCTCAAATGGAATCAAATAGTCATTTTCTGCAGCATTCGATTTCGCGCGAAATGGAATGATGCGGTGGTTAAATTGGCTGCTCATTCGCCGAAATTGACCGGGAAAACATATTTAATAGAAAATATCGCCGTTCTTGTGTCTTCTTTATTCATTTATCTGTCCAATATATATTTTAAATGGCGCCTGGAGTTTTTTTAAGGGAGGTGGGGGGGGGGGGGGGGGGTCTTTATTTGTTAGCTGACCGAGATTTAATGTTTGTTTTGTGTTTGTAAAACATTAACTTGTTTATTGTTTGTGTGTTTCTTTATTTTTTTTCTCTCTTGGTTTTCTATTGTTTATTTATGTTGATTTCTGTGCCAATAATTGAACCGTGTTGAGGCCTGTGCCTGTGCTTATATGAAACACAATTACCACTGACTGGTTAGGTACCACTAGCACAATACCATTGTTGACCACTTGACATAGCTTGTGAAATGAAGTTTGAATTTACCATGACATCTACTATAACAATATCTGACTATACATTGCTTACCATTTCATACCATTGAATTGTCAAGTTCTGCAAGAAAAATGATACCAAGATATATTTCAATTTTGGCCAGAATGTTCAGATTCAGATATATCTATATTTTGTGATATATCTATTTTTCTTTCTTGTTTACGCGAATATGTCTGCGGTAGATTTATTCCATTAAAAGGTTTTCACAAAAACTGAGACGGTAGATCGAATTTTAGTCACAGGTGTTTTCCAGGCGCGGTTTTAGAGCCAATATTAAACCTAATTTAATATAGGATTTTCGGGTCATTTTTGGCAAATGAGCAGTTCGAATTAAAACGATTTTGCCTCGCCAGTTTTTTTCCGGGTTTCAAATTCAGATTTCGGGCATTCCACTTTAGTTTAGAGGCATTCAAAATTCTTCAGCAATGTCTTCAATTTAGCATATCGTCGTTCTTTTTCAAGACGCAAATCGTCATTCAATTTAGCACAGCTAGTTCGACTTGAGATTTGTGCTGATTTTAATTTTTTAATTTTTTTTTAATTCGTAACGAGGCAATCAATTTCGCTAAATGAGAATTCAAATAAGTATTACTAAAAGGGAAACAAACAGATAAACTAAATATATTGTGCTAGACAACTGTTTCGTATCTTCACTTCAAGTCAGGCAAACCTTTAGTTTTTCTTTATTCATTTATGTTTCCCGTAGATGCTATATTGAAGTTTTGTTGTGTGTAGGGTGGGGGGCGGGGGGGGGGTGGGGGGGTCGTTATTGGTTACCCGACCAAGACCTAAAGTTTGTGTATGTTTGTTTATAAAACATTAATGTTTCCTTGTATTGTTTTCCCAGGTTTCTCATTGTTTATTGTTGCCTAGTCTCTAAATGGAATCAAATGGCAATTTTCTGCAGCATTCGATTTCGCGCGAAATGGAATGACGCGGTGGTTAAATTGGCTGCTCATTCGCCGAAATTGCCCGGGAAAACATATTCAATTACAAATATTCAATTTTGTGACGCACAATCGTCATTTAATTTAGCAAGTCAATTAAACCTTGTGTTTTTCTTTGTTAATTTATGTGTCCATTATATATTTTAAATGACGCCTCGGTTTTTTTAGGGGGGGGGGGGGGGGGTGGTTCTTTATTGGTTACCTGACCAAGATATAATTTTTGGTGGTGGGGGGGGGGGGGGGGGTGGTGGGGGGGGGGGGGGGGGGGTGGTGGGGGGGGGGGGTGTCTCAATGTTTGTTTTGTGTTTGTAAAACATTAACTTGTTTATTGTTTGGTTGTTTCATTATGTTTTTTCTCTTGGTTTCCTATTGTTTATTTATGTTGATTTCTGTGCCAATAATTGAACCGTGTTTAGGCCTATGCCTTTAACATTCTAAAGCACACAACATTTTAACAGGGCGTTTTTTAGATTGCACAAATGAAAGAAATTTCTGCCCAATAAGGAATTTGAATTACCGAACACACCTAAAAAGCTAATTTGAAGGCTGTTTTGTCGAATTTTTTAACTGTTAATTGTTTAATTCGAATGACGAAATGGTACTTTTGACCAGTCATAAAACAAAATTAAATGACCATTTTTAGCAGTATTCCACTTCGCGCAAAATATAATATAGGTGCGGTGGTTAAATTGGCTGCTCATTTGCCAAAATTGACCGGGAAAATATATAGTAAAAACACAAAATTTAGTTTATTATCGATATTTATGGCCGTTTCATTGTTGGTCATCGTGGTCCTCGCAAGACAGTCCTACGAAATGTTGAGCATCGTGGCGTCGACCTTCGGTCGTAAGGCAAAATTGGACATGCACCTTTTTGTTTGACGATTTGTTGTGGTATCTATGTCTTGTGGCTGTCGTAAGTCTCTCCTACGACAGTCTTGTGACAGTGTTGCGACAGTCGTGCACATTAGCCACTGTTACCACCTTTCTCTTGTTGGTTTTCTTCTTGGGAGGCATCCTGGATACAAACTTGGATTAAATTCGGGCAGAACCGTTTCCAATGAAAATCTCGAGAGCAAATGGCAGGCAACAGAGACCAGGCCTCATTATATAGTCGGGAGACGGACGCGCGAGCGTCCTACGCGCATCCTACGAGTGAACTACGACCCGATCACGTGAAAAACAGCCCCCCCCGACAATACCCGACAACTCACGATGGCCCCACGACTGTCGCACGACTGACTTGCGACACACCCATGACATTTTTTTCCTGACGTGTCCCCATCGCCAAACCATCGTTAATGTGTCGTAGCCCTTGTGACCACTCGAAATAGATTTCGGGCATGTTGCAAGATCTGGCCACGACAAATATTTTATGGGTGTACCACGACAACATTTCGTACCATCCGTTGTGGTCGGGGCTTCGAATCCACACATGTACATTTACGTTAAGTGTACATGCACGTCTATATACTCATAGCGTTGTAAAATCCTTCAATCGTGGACCCATTATATAGTCCTAATATTTTATTTTATTTCCTTTTTTGGGGAAGACAAATGCTAATGTAGGTTTTCCCGGACGATATCGGAAAATGTGCACATAAATGTGTAAAAGATGCGTTCGTTTTCGTGCGAAATAGTATGAACGTTCCCAATCCTGTTTTCTATTTAACAATTGATAATTCTTTTTCCGTGAAGGTGCATTCGGTCGTAAAACATCAGCGTACGATTTCCCGAATGTGCACTAAATTTAGTATCAATAATTATCTTAGCGCGATTCAAATGCACACGCGCCATCATGTGTTTCTTTTAGTTTATAAACAATCGATTTCGCTAAATGTGCAGCCGATTTCCTGCGCATTTAAAAAAAAAAATATATTAACCAAAGTAACATATGGTGAACTAAACCAGGGACCAATTATTTGGAACTGCTAAGCACAACAATTTGAGTAGAACAAACATGTCTTGCTCGGCCTGGCCTGAATCCGGTTACCACCCAAAACGCCATGTGTTTTTCATGCTAAGCAATATCAGTCACAGACAATATACACCACCTAAACGTTTGGTTCGTAACCCTGTTTTTGCAAAGGAAGAATTTCCATGCTAAGCAACTTTTGGGAGCTTCAAGAAATTGGCCCACGGCCTAAGGTGGTCTAGTCTTTTGAAACATTGAAGAGGTGACACCTGCTAAACGCACTGCCTGCATGGTACAGACATCCCCAATGTGTTGAAAATGAGAGAGAAGAGACATTAAAATATAGGTTTTCCCGGACGATATCGCGAAATGTGCACATAAATTTGTACTGGTGCATTCGTTTTCGTGCGAAATAGTATGAACGTTCACATTCGCGTTTTCTATTTAACAATCAATAATTCGTTTTTACATAATGGTGCATCCAGTCGTAAGAAATCAGCACACGATTTCCCGAATTTAGTATATTGATAATTCATTTTAGCTCGAATTTGAATGTACACCCGCCATTATGTTTTCTTTTTAATTTATCAACAATCAATTTAGCTAAATGTGCAGCCGATTTTCTACGCATTAACGACTGGCCAAGCATTGGAATCCATTTTTATGTGTTATCAAAAATAGCATATGGAGAATTAAACCAGGTGGTCTCGTCTTTGAAACATACAAAATAAATGCTATATAAACCCACTAAGTTAAAACAATAATTCTCTATTTGCTCAGCATTTGCCACGCTCGCATCATATAGCTAGATTTTACTTTATGCCCCCTAATATTTTCCAATAATGGCTGCAAGAGAGAGAGATACAGACGAGTCTCGGACGTTGATCGAAATCGTCTCATCGATGCCTTTGAGGCTGACGACGCGGACTACTTAGATGTAGCAAACAGACTGGACATCAACCACTCATGTCTTGGTAGATAGTTCATCGACGGATTAGTCTTGGTTCCATGACCACCGTGTTGTTTATTCCGCGATCACTGACACAAACCACCAATGTTATAGAGGGCGCTATCTCAAGACGAACCGCTATCACCCGCGAACTGGACTCACTCGAAGGTCTTAAATGAGTTGGCTCATTGGGGGCGCGGTCAGACTATCGTAACATATGCAGTATTCATATCACGTGATAATGATGGACGGTTAAGCAAATACGTGCAGACCTGAGGGTTATTATGTTACTCAAAACATGTCCAGACACGCGGCGATTGACCCATTTGTACACATTTACATGCATTCATGTACAATGTACATCGACATAGCAAAATCATCGCTGCCCCGGCGTTTATTTGTGATTGCGGGTGCAGATATATTTTTTTTTTGGTGTTTAAATTTGTGATGAGTAAAACCACCTTGCGAATGATAAACTTGACCTCCTAAACGAATGATAATTTCACTATTGATTTCTGGGAAACGTAGTGTCTACGTCACTCTACTTACCTGTAGAGCCACTACATATGCATAGTCCCAGCCGGCAGGCGTCAACGCTAAGATTTTTCTCACAATAG